>JBBELK010000253.1:0-600000 GCA_037783545.1 Henricia sp. BOLD:AAB3569
TCAAAGAATGTGAATTTCATCGTAAGTAAGGTCTCAAACTGTCCCCACGATTTCACCGAAACTAGACATCGGATCGATGCGTACTCTTCGGAATATTTATAAACTGGGGTGAGTGCACCTATTGAGCAAATATCAGAGCCGTGAGCCAAATTTCATTTGCGTGAGTTTGCCACAGATTTGGTGTATAGCAGAACACAGGGCTAAGGTTCCGGAAACCGAAGCACTGCTCGCGGGGCTAGTGCTTGACACGTTATACGCGAGCGCCATAGCGCAGGCAGGACTTCAGATTTCAGCCACCGAGAGTGGAAATGTGGAGAAGTAAAACGTGCATTAGTTGAAGTTCTACTTCAGAATGTAAATTTGATGGTGAAATTGATAAAAACGAAGCCGTGTACGTCAGTCTTGAGAGTATTTCGGCCAGGGAGGTATGTAGAACGTGTGGAGATTCAGATTTTACCAAAAATAGCAATTTCCTGTAAAATGAGTAAACTAAAGATTCCATTTTGGCAACGGTTTTGATGGGGGGAAAAATGCTGTTCTTGAAAGCCGTACAGTTTGATCTGGACGGCTTTCAGTATTTGGAAGTAGCCATGGTGGGAGGTTGAACTCTTTTTGGTTTTCGTGAAAATGAGTAAAAAAGTTGTCGATTTGGCGTTCGCCTCATAGGTTTACGGACACTTAGCGGGGCAATTTTGTCATCCAATCCCATGATGCATTGAGAATGTCGATAAGGTTACAAATGCAAACTGGCCATATGACATGAAAATGGAAACTTCTGACACTTCTCAGATTTTACAAAAAGTTAATTCTCAACCATGAACAGAAATCATAGTTACCGTAAAGACTTTCCGGTCCCTTTATCACACAAGCCCAACAATGTAAATTTACCAGGATAATTACATCTTTGAAGTTTAGAAAGTGAAATTTACTCACCCAAACGGTCGACCATTTTCACAGCTCGTTATTATTAAAGTTTACGGCCGCAAGTAGGCGGTGTAAACGTCTGGTGCCCAGATCATATATCGAAGTTTATTCCTTGTGAGAGACAAGGGAACAAGACCTATTATAAAGCTGTAATTTTTTTATTACGTTTTTGCCCATTTACTCTTTATTTTCGGCAGAAAAAAATTCAAAATGTCTATGATACGCAATAAAATATTTTGTTTATTAAGGTAAGGACCGATTAACAATTTTCAGTGAATTTTTGGTTGTTGTTTTACAGTCGAGTTGTTCAGCGAAATGGGTCAGCTGTTATGACGTCATCTATTATATTCCTGTCGTTGCGTTTAATCCATCGGACAGCAGGCGTTCTAGAGTTGTCTCAAGTCACTTTTAGTCGTACTGAACTAACAAAAAACGCAGCATTGCTCTAATACGCCAAACAAAACTAAAGAACACCACTGAAAAAGTGGATACAAACTTCACAAAGAATTAATGCCAATAACACAAAAAGTTATTCGCAAAAACGTCATTTTTTTGCCAAGTTTTCGGACAAAATGGCGACACCCATACGAACGTACACTAGTAAATCCAAGTGCCCTTCTTTGTGGAGTTCGTGTCCGCTATTCAGTATAATAGTAGACTTGAAATCAATTCGGTAATACGGTCGTGTTTTGTCCGTCTAACGCCATTTTACCGCACACGATCGCCAGCCGTTTTTATGTGCATGCAGTAGGCCTATATATTTTGGTTTCGACCCATATTACCGACTTGAGAAACCTGATTGCGCGACAATACTCACGATTCAAAGCGTGTTGACGCTGTTGCCATAGCAAGAACCAATCACGGTAAATCCACGCACCGCACTCCACGGTTTGGTAGCGTCCATTTTTTACCATGGGTGTTTAAATGAATATGCAGTAAGAACATGTTTGCAATAGATACGTATCTTTATTCAGATGAACTGCGTTTAACTTTTAGCAAAATGTAGTTGGTCTTCTTTGAGTCACGAGCATTTATACTGCGTACATTAAAGACAGTGTACAATAAAATAATATAAATCTCCCCCACAACAATTGAGAGAATCGTCGGCTACGATTTTAGAATTTATTTCTTAACCAAAGCTTGGGCCAATGATTATGTCTCATTTTGAAATTCAGGAGTATTGGATATTGATAGGTCCACTACTTGAGAAAATCTAATTCCCAAGCACATTTTTTTGAAAATGTTGCATGAATATTAATCAAGCCCCGTGTCTCGACCAATATACGTCCAATTCTGGAAGCAAACCCCATAGCCCGTGTACAAAGTGACAGACAGGTTTCTCAAGTCGGTATAACTAGAGGTCGACTAGACTTGTTCCCAGTCCATTCGCGACTACGCTACTGCGGTTTACGAAACGGTCTTTACCGACTTGATATCAAGTCTAACTAAAGTACGACTGCTCCAACGGAAAAACACACCTTAAAATGGTGTTTTTATCAATGAAATCTGTGCTATGGAACTAGCCCATTAATTTACAATCATAAAAACCCTACTTGGAAGTTGTTTGGGGGGGTTAAAATCAAGGTTTTTGATTTGTTTGCTAATGAAAATTTACATATGCATGAGCAAAGTGGTGATGTCACATTAGGAAAACACAGGAAAATCTCATTCAACTGTGCACAAAAGTTTCCACAATTTTCTCTAACTTGCTGAAACTTTTGTAACCCATGACGGTTTAGGTTTGTTTTACATGTTGCGTGTTGCAAACAATGAAAAAACTAAGACTGGAAACTGCAGCATTTTTCCACAATTCCAGTTAGAAGTCTTATGTTTTTTCTTTGCTTTTCTGCTGTGTGTTCCTAAAGTGACATGCCCCAAACAGCGCCCTCTTTCTGTGAGTTTATGTGAAGAAATTTTCAAAGTTGAAAAATGCCACTTTTTATTCATGGGGCATCAAAATGAACAGTAGTATTGTCTTTCTACACAAGTAATCCTTCATATGCAGCAACAACTGTGCAAAAAGTTATTGAGCATTTCAGGCCCTTTAATGGAAAGTTATGCAGCCGGCTATTCTTTGCGTGATTTGAAGCCAGTCATAGAGTTGTATAAGCCGTAAGGCTTATACAACTCTATGAGCCCAGTAAACGTCCTCGTGAAGCCACGTGATGGCGCGCGCGCTTCCAATTATAGACCGGTCTTAGTGGACCCCGTGTTAGACCGGTCTTAGACCGCACATTGCAATCCCGCCAATCCGCCCCAGATTTCCCAAGCTCATGGACATATCTATGTTCCTAATGACAGCCAAAGGGTACATTTCCATAATAGACCCTTTGCACGGGCGGCCATGACAGGGGGCAGGTTTCATATTCTTCATGGGTTTCCTCACGCTTGCGAGTGACAGTGCAATGAGCACTATTGAGGAATCCTTGGTATGAATACCAGAAATAAATAATAATAATAATAATAATAAATGATGTGACAATATTATTAATAGATCCACAAAGTGCCTGCTCGTGCATGACGCACGGTGACAACGTGACTACTCCCCTTCATGACCGCCCGTGCAAAAGGTGTACTGTAATGGAGCGAACAAAACAGGGCGCCATCGAATTAATGTAGGCGCAGCTCGTCAATGCACCACGAACAAATTCGTGCCACGAATTTCACCGCGCTCCATTCCTTGCCCGAGTAGGCCTGGGGCAGCTGCAGCAGCTGCTCTTACAATCCCAGAGGGTGGAGGCCATTATTTATGCGATCTCGCCACTAGTGTTTATGAGTTGCTATGGGCTAATCGAATCACGCGCGCGCGCTTAGTTGTATCATGGTTGTATGTGTTGCTGTATGCCGTTTGTACCAAAGAGTTCCCATATACGGTCAATTCGACCTTCTTGAAGCAAATGTGACCATATCTGTAATATAATGTGAATATTGCTGAAACTAAATGTCATGAATTTACAAAGGGTGTGTTTTGTGATAAATATTTGATTTAGAAAAAGATACACAACCTATTTGCAGAATGGACGAGGCTAATAGCCTGCACCATGGCCTTACACCCTCTGGGACCGTACGAGCGGCTGCCCTACTATTACCAGAGCAAGGTATGGAGCGCGGTAAAATTCGTGCCACGAATTTGTTTGTCGCGCATTGACGAGCTGCCTCTTAAATAGAAATTTACAGAAAAATAAAACAAACATCGCATCCAATATTTTGTTATATTACAAACTATAGTTCCTTCAGCTTCGCCTCGGGAACTAGTTTGTCAACTTCCAAAACCCGAGAAGAGGACGTAATATTATATAAAATGAAGCTTTTGCGGATATACCGTGCGTTTCTGATACTGTGCAGCACAGAGGCCCAATCCGATGTGCGTCCACGCTGGGCACACGCGTCATGCATCGAGTGAATGCACTGCGTGAGCGCACAACGCGCGCGTGAATACAGTAAATTCTCATATCTCCTTCAAAGCCATCCAATATTATATAAATATCGACCGTCCACCCTGAAAGCATGTTATGTTTGATGGATACACACACGGCAACACAGGGTGGGGATTTTTTTTCCGTTTATTATACAACAAAAACATTTTAATAACAATGGCTGGTGTTTTCAATTTGCCTTCCGAGTACATAACCGTAAAAAATATCGCAACAAACTTGACAGATAAAATGGGAGTTATTGCTAAAGTTGGAAGATGGAAAGACTTCTTATAGATTTTGTAAAAAAATACAACGTATACAGACACTGTACTATAAAACTATATTTTGCGCGGTTATTTTGTCTGCACAGCATAGGTAATGTGACTTATTACATCATCATAACCATGTACACGTCCGCACAGTCTTGAAGAGCCACGCAAAATTGTGATGTAACAACCCAGATTTTGCAAGCCCCGTACGCGTATCATTTCTAATGGTCCCTATTATAAATTGTACGCGTACGGGAAACATATGCGGCTCGGAAAAATCGGGTGGTTGTATCACGATTTTGCGTGGGTATTAATCTGAAACAACATAAGTACTGAGAATTTCACATCAATATGCTCATGTACACAATGCGCTCATTTCTTGAATAAACACGCAAAATTGTGATACAACTACGGTGGTATCATTTCTAATGGTCCCTAATGTGACTGCCCCCTGTCATAGCCCCGTGCAAAGGGTTGATATATACCACATATCTCTCATTTCACTTTCAATTTATGGTGTCTACACTGTACGAAAGCAAATCAGGTTGGGTGCGTGACGTACGCGGCAATGACCTCTGCAGGCGCGGATCCAGGGGGGGGGGGGGGGGGCCGAGGGGGCACGTGCCCCCCGGGCAAATTGAGTCCAAAAAAAAAATTAAAAAAAATGGGCGGAAAGGAAAAGAGGAAAAAGAAAAAAGGGGGGAGGGGAAGTAGTGCACCATTGATGATTCTATGCACATGCGTATTGTATGATGATGCGTGGACTTGTCCAAGATGCGAATCGAGGTCTTGTATGTGGTTACACTCACACAAACCGAGGGCGGCCTGCAAACCGAGCTCGTCCTCGGTTTGTGATTACTACAGAAATGGCAAGTATTTTTTAACTACACAGTGTTACATGTATGGGTGGGAGGCGGGCCTTTCATATTTATCATAAATACCATCCTCGCTTCTTTGCCGAAAATTACTGAACTTAATGAGCCAATCTCGACCCCCTCCTCCCCCTCCCCCCCCTCCCCCCCCCCCCCACCCACCCCCCCCCCCCCCCCCCCCCCCCCCCCCCACCGCGGTAAGCATTGCGTGACGTCATTATGTTATAGGTCTATTCTTCCATATCTGTACCGAAAGGTACAAGTATACGGTCTTTCGACAACGTTCGACCGTCGTCAAACACATTTCGTTTAATTTGTGTTTTATCTCATATTAATTTCCTCATTTCATTGAATGATGCAATTTTTACAAAAGTAATTTTATTTATTTATTTGTTTCCATTGAAGGTATGTAATATGTTAGATTTGGAAAATACATGTGGTTATTGAATGTCAAAGCGCCCCACTGGACAAGCCTGCAACGGTTAACCTTTAAAAAAAATTATATATATATATATATATATATATATATATTCCGTTCGGCGGTAAATCGTCGGATAAGACCGTGACAGCGGATCGCGTTGTCAGTATGGCCACTAACATATTTTTTTTTTCGTTTGATGGCGTCTGCCCGGGTTGATTTTGTGGGTAAATTGGATGCAACCCACCACCCCTCCTACCCCCACCTTCCCGGTCGACCAAGACACTTTACCAGCCTCTGTCAAACAATTATGTCAGGTTCATCAAAATGACGCATTTTAAATAACCATCCTATGGACAATCACATTTGAAAAAAATCAGGACAAAAAAGTGGTTTTTTTTCACAGTTTGTATTCAGGAGACGACTTTGGTATTCTTATTCATCTAAGTTTTGGCAATAAATCATTTTAAGCAGAGGCATTTAGGCCTTATTATGGTGTGGCAATTGTATTTGGGGCTATTACGCAATTCGTTTTACTGAGGCTGGCTATATAAGCACGCGGTCGCAAACTACGTCCTCGGTGTTGTACACGTAGTCCTCAGTGTACGTTGTTTACAAGTATATGTGAACATGTAGTGGTATCAAAGTGTATACGAAAGCCAAGCCTTTGACTTTCAGGCTTACGATCAGCACTTATAATACACTCCCGTACACCACATTCTAATACCTGAATAGTTTACGCTCAGGAGGAGCTTCACCATCAGAACTTATCATAATGCTTGGCATATGGAAACTAGTCAAATCCAGTATTTCGTGTATATTTAATTTCCATAAGAGCTTCAGTTATAAAAAAAAAAATCAAGGATGTGAGGTTGATAAAAAAGGATAAGATATTAAAGACGCAGAGGAAAAAATAAAGCCAATATCCAAGGTACACAGCGCATACGATTTGCTTTACTGTCATTATTAAGAAAAGTTAATTTTTCGTGTAAAATTTTTCCAATGACGATTGAAGTGACTTTTTTGTCTTCAAAAACATACATTAGGTACTACCCTAATTGAGTTTGACCATTTTTCGTTTGTTATCGGTAGTCTGTGAAGTCTGGTTTGCTGACCTGATTCCTCAAAGTATATAAATTGTTCTGTTTCGTCTGAAAAAGGTTCAAGGTATACCGAGGACAACTTGACGCCAATAGGCCTACACATAGGCCTGCCTACTAATGTCTATTATGTCTTGCAGCCGATCTGCCGATGTTTTAACACAGGGCATTAGGGCAAGGAACAGTCTGAAATCAAGTCCTTTTCTTGAACTTTTCAAAATCCGGAAAAAATAAGAAATGATGATGGGTAAAAACTGCATATTAAATGCCAAATTGGGGAGGGAGAAACTTTATAGATTTTTGTCAACTTAACCGGGCGAAAATAATGGCTAAAAATAATGGCGAAAATAATTCTTCATACACACAATTCTCAAAACACACAACAATCTTCAAAACTTTTGCTTAAAAAAGTCAGTTAAAAGTGGCCAGGAATCGCCTTATATTGCACCACAGAGCATCTATGAATCCAAAATTTCCCGGGGCCCTTAAGCGGGCCCCGGACCCCACGCCGTAAGGGCTTCGCGCTACGAAACCCCCCCCCCCCCCCCCCCATTTTGTCCCTTTTTTTTGTGCCCCTTTTTGTTGTGACTTAAAAAAGTCAGTTAAAAGTGGCCAGGAATCGCCTTAGATTGCACCACAGAGCATCTAGAATCCAAAATTTTCAGGGGCCCTTATAAGCGGGCCCCGGACCCCACGCCGTAAGGGCTTCGCGCTACGCGCTCGCATTTTTCCCTTTTGGTTGTGCCCCCCGTCTACAAAATTCCTGGATCCGCGCCTGCTCTGGCACCAGTCAATAGAGTGCCGAAGTGTGACGTATTTGCCATGGTAACTGGCTCCAAACATCATGGCTGCCAGATAAGCAACATGCATTGCAAAAGCACAAGAACACGGTTCAGTGATTTTAAGTGTAGAGCCATTGCCTATGACAAAAGGGTGACGTATTCACTTCGGCAGTCTATATATGAGTGGGAACCATCATTAGACATTGTGTGGCGGTCGTACGAAAACCCGCGATGACATCACTTAATCAAACTTCTAACTATAATTAGTCACGGCTTGGGTACCAGTCCCAACTTATTTTGACCGGGCACCAGTCCATGTTTTGTTGGGCTCGAACAATAACTTTTGAGTCATTGAATTGACATTTTTATGCCTCTTTAATTATGTTCCCTTAATTTTATCAAGGACAACAAATAAACCAAACAAACTTTGCTAAACTAAGTTTGTAACTTTGAAAATTGACTGGGTATGCATATAGTTTTGTTCGTTAGAATGATCGAATAAAGGCTATACAATTGTATTGTGTAATGGATTAGCGCATGATGCACTCATGCATGAATGCGCATTCTTGGCATACTATAATAAAGTATATAAAGGACGACTGGGTATTGTCCTTCACTTCACGCCGAGTCTCTCAGTCGAGCACGTTAAGGTTCACGTTGTGTGACGGCTTCTGCGTTGCAGATTGTACGTCCTTGATAATTATCGTTGTCAAACCGAATTGTTTGTTCTGTTTAACACAGTTTGTCACTGTTGCCAAAAATCATTAAGTGCTAAATTGTGAGATTGTAACCGTCTCGTCACTACAACACAATCCCAAGGAAAGTGACTAACAAGAACTGCAGCTTTTCTGTTACTGTTAACCTCGTCATTTGACGCAATCAAGACCTCAACTATTCATCTTGACCGAAGAGTGTAACTTGCAAGAACTAGCTGCTTGCTGACAACGAGCTTGGTTTCTACGCTTTATTTCGGATTTCTCCTTTCTTGAGACCTCAACTATTCATCTTGACCGAAGAGTGTAACTTGCAAGAACTAGCTGCTTGCTGACAACGAGCTTTGTTTCTACGCTTTATTTCGGATTTCTCCTTTCTTGAGGTAAAGAATAATGGACTTTTCCCCCAAACCTCAGTGTTTTTTTTCTTTGTCATTTCAAGAGGGTACCCGGCCCTCCCATATTGCAAATAAACCACTGAATCGAATGTCTGGTGTTATTTGAGTCATTCTTTAGAGTCAAACTACTTTTTATGCGGATGAGCGAAGCGAAATAGCATAAAAAAGTAATTTGATGAGGCTCCGTGGAAGCCAGGCTTTTTAGAAGAGCGCCACCACGACTTTTCCAAAGACCAACATGGCGACGAGGGCGATGTAGCCGATGTGCCGAGTGGTGGCGCCGTTGCAGCCGTCACCGGTACAGCAGCAGCCCGTTCGCATTACGTCACTCCTTTCAAGACATTCATTGTTACCGCCGACGGTGCTCCCGCAGATAGGGTCGTTGGCACACGAACGGACCACCTCTCCGTTAGAGCCTTTTCCTTTCTGGGGAAAACACAAATTAATGGAGAGTTACACAATAACTTATTATTGATGACGTTTTAAAAATGAAATTAGATGACACTTCTTTTTGTATACCATATACTGAAGTTGGGGGGCATTTCTGTCAACTTTCGTTTTGAAAACGGAATCGATTCCTCTGTCGGGATTAAATTTTGGAATCGTCCAAGCCTAAAACGATACTAACCAGGCAAGCAGTGTCTGTTCCTGTAGGACATGACTGCAATAGGCTTTCACGCTGACCTTTGTCAAAGGGATCGCTGCAGTTTGAATCAGTCCGCAGACAATCGTAGCACCGCAGGGCTTGAGTGAAACCTAGGGAGGCCAAGAACACCATATAAATGCTCCATTCCATATTTAAAGGAGCGTGTTCAAATTATTTCAGAAAATGGAATTCGTTGTAACCTATAAAAATCACGAACAAATGACTCTCCAAAATCTCATCCATTGGAAGAAAACAACAAAGTTGTAATCTCCAATTTGGCGTAGCCAGAATTTGTTAACTGGGTGCACATTATTATCTCATACCTACAAGCTGGCGTGGTACCCAAGGACATTAATATTAGTTGGTACACGTGTACAGATCCACATGAATCTTTGGCTCTACATTATGAGCATAATAATTAATAGACATTTTAAAGTTGCACTGCCCGTGTTTGGGCCGATTTGGGCGTACAATTTTTTTTTAAAGTTAAATAGGTATTTTTCTAGAATAGAAAAAGTTATCAGCTTTCATTTGGTACCAAGAACGTAAAAATCCGTCAAGGATTAATGCCAGTCGATTAAAAACAAGAAATGATTAAATGGCTGGCAGGTCATTTAATCGACAGGGTTATGACGTAAATGTACATGTGCGCGTACATGTGTACATTGTACACATACTATGTACATAGTATTACGTCTTAACATGTACAACATGTGAAGCACGTTTCGAGAAAAAGGTTTGTATCTCCAATTCCCGACGTCGGAAATTTAAGTTTTTGATATTTTTCGTTACAGAGACACGTAAGCTTTCTAAATTCGTTCGCTTGTGTAAATTAATTTTTTTAATCCTTTCACCGAAACACGGGCAATGCAACTTTAAGTTGTTTGTTTGTATGCCACATTCAAAATGTGGTCTATTGAATGCACAGTGGTGCTTTTATATTTAAAATTATTAAGGGGAACTAATGGAATCATTCTCGGTTCATGGAAGAAAGAACGCAATGAGGACCTTTGGTTGTGCATGCAAAAAGGGAAATGTCTATATCAAAAGAGCTATATTCCGAGTACCAGTTGCCACAATACAATAGACCGTGTAAAGCAGGCCTGTGCGATTTGTGCCACGAATTACCAACGAATGGCTACGATTTGGTGAGAATTTTGAGACTGTTTATAGACTCTACACACTAAGGAATTAGGGTGCAATTGGGGTGCTCATCTTGATAAAATAGCAGCACCCCTATAGGAGGAAATGTGCACCCCTATGAGAGCAAATTTGCACCATTTGAACATATGTGCACCCCTAAAGTGCAGACTCGCTACTTTCAAGGTGCAAATCATGTTCACATGGTGCACATTTGCTCCTATAGGGGTGCTGCTATTGTATCAAAGATAAGCACCCGTGAGCGATATTTTTTTCCGTACTACATATTCGCTATGGGGCTTCATCGAGGTGTCTGATTGGTGCATTGCAAATGAATATTCATATTAGAAAGGAAATTGAAGGGTTTGTTGGTAGTCTAGTGGTTAAGACGTAGTACTATCAATCGAGAGATTGCAGGTTCGAATCTCCTTTGAGTCGTATTAATTTTTTTCCACTATTAATTGAGGAAAGAGTGTGGTATGGTGTGGGGTTATGTTGAGGTAGTTATCGACAAAACACATCAGTATGCAACATATGCATAGGGGTTAAACCAATCAGAAGCAATGTTCGCTAAACAGCGGTATGGAAAAAATATCGCCACCCGTGAGGGTGCAGATTTGAACCATTATTTCTGAGAGTGTATACACAATCGTACCAAATCGTACGTAATAATTGGAAATTCGTGGCAAAAATCGCGAATTTCCATTTTATTCGTAAAGTTGATTTTTGTAATTATAAGCGTTAACATACTATTTATTAATTATTCCTCTGGCAGCAAGCAACCCACAATGCTCCGCGCGTCTGTATATGTGACCTTTGCGTGACGTATTTCCTTCACTGAAATCTGTAAAAGCACATAAGCCCGTCCGGTGGCGCCCTGTAAAGGCGCGGTTGGTACCTTGTAGCGAAATAAAAATACTAGTCTTTGTGCAAACGTACCAACGCAGGCAAGAAGAACAATCGCAATCCACGCACACTGCATGTTTGGCTTGGGTTTTCTTGGTCTTCAGAACTGCAACTATCAAAAGATGTAAAATTATTCTATTGTTATGATTATAAAGTAAAACTTCTAATCATTTCCCCCTAATCTTCATATTTTCACGTGAAATAGCCGCCATTTCGTGGGGCACCTTTTGTTACTTAAACCGTTCAACAATAGAAGCACAATATGTGCAACCATGCATGTCCTCAAGGAACAAAGAAACTGCCCTACGAAATGGCGGCTAATCGATACGGTCTATGGACCACGTTTCCTGAAAGGTATTTAACACATGATTGGTATCTCGAAAATCAGAAATGTTCAAAAATGTACACATAATTTACACAATATATTAATTACATGATGACGGTAATAAACTTCCCCTGAAAAGGTTTTGTCTCAAGTGCTATATAATATTTGAGAAATAAGTTAACAATTTTATTTCTCATAAGACAAATTATCTTCGCCATGGACCACTTCGCCCTGAACCACTTCGCCCAAAAGCCACTTCGCCAAAATGCCACTTCGCCAAATAACCACTTCGTGTGCAGGCCGTGGTTCAGGGCGAAGTGGTTCTGGGGCGAAGTGGTTTGGGGGCGAAGTGGTAACGACACAGTTTTTTCAGACTTTAGATGAAGTACTAGCCTTTTGGCAAGGCCTTATGGCTTTGGGGTTATATTGTTTGGTAATTAAAATGTGAGACAATTGGGCGTCTTGAGCGAAGTATACCAAGGCTGTGCAAACGTTATGCCTTCTGTTTTGCCATGAGGCCTTTTCCGAACTGGCAACTGCTACATTATTCATTACATGCAAGCAGTTGACCCGATTGTGCAACGTCACAACAACATTACCCACGCCCCACACTCTACACGTACAGATTTTATAAAACAGATCGAAAACAAACTGTGAATCGGACGGATCCAGATTCAAATCTGCGCAGATCAAAAGTGAACCGTCGTTTACTTCGCGCACATCCTGATCGAGATCTGTGATCTGTGGAATCCTTCTCGAGAGATATGTTCTGCGCTAGATCCAAAATGGCGACGTAAACATCGTGGATATTTTGTCTGAGTAAAACCGTTTCAGTTTTTAGAGTCAACACACGATACAAACAAATTTAGAATGCTTGTTTAATTACGACGAATGTCGTGGGAGAAATTTGGAACAGAAATTTGACAAATTTGGTAAATAAATTGCAATTCACGTTATTTGAGATCCGAGTTGAGAGCGGTTTCGTTTGTTTCTGCGCGGTAAAACAGATCGGGATCTGGATTCGGATCTGTCATGAAACAAACACGCCCTGAGCCAATGAGCGCTAGGTACCGGTTTTGCACGCGCGCGTGTGATGCAAGTCACCTACGTTCCCACCGACCAATCACATCCCCTCCAGCGTTGTGGACTCGTTCATTATCAATGTAGGTACGGCACTTACATTTACTTCGAAAATACCACATTGAGCACCATGTAAATGCGTTTAAATTTGACAAATCGTTTATTACATCCAAGCTTTATTCGGAATGAATATAATTTCCATTTGATTTGATTAATTTGCTGTTTAATTTACCCAGTGACTGATTTCAAAAGCGTAAGTCCACCTCCCTTGTTCGTAGGAGCTCACGACGTAATTTGCATAGGGTGACCTGCACGCGCACGTGACTGGCTGATTTCTGCTACCGGATTCGGTAGCAATTATAAAGAAAAAGATAAGAATTGCCTGGCAGTTCGGAAAAGGCCAAGTGAATGAGACATGTATAGACTATACTCAAGTCACCAAATCGCCCAAATTCACGAGGCCTTGTCAAAAGGCTAACGAAGTACGGAACTGACTTTTAATTATGCATATCTTCAGTCACACAGCAGGGGATAAAACTGCAGTTTGCAACGGTTTACCATTTTTAGGAACAGAAAATTAACATTTTGAGGATGAAACGTTTTTACAAAGTTCATGAACAACATCACATAGCCTACATGCTTCAGAAAACATTAACAATCATGCATGGTTTTTGTGTTGATAATGGAAACAAAATCCTTTGCAAATCAGTAAACAGGAGCACAATAGGGCATTCGCACACAAAGAAACCGCAAGCACGACGAGCCAATTAAATCGAAGCAAGCGCGTGGGTTGGCTAATTCATGAATAATTTATGAGGCGCACCCCGCACGGAATTCCCCGTTATGAGAAATATTATTGGTGAGAAATGGCAAATCCACGCATCACGTGTACACATTTTCCATCATTGAAAATTTTGAGTGGGGTGTATAGGCCTAACGCTTTAATTTGGCCAGGTCTAACCATGGAGCTATCCTTTTTATAGCTCCATGGTCTATAACTTAAGGTAACGCCGGGCATTTTTACTCTGTTTTGATCCTGGATGAAGCCTGGTCTAAAGACTTTAAATGCACAGGGCTCTCGTCAGCAATGCGCGCGCGTCAGATTCATACCACGAAATACGCAGCTCCATAGCAAAGGCATGGAGCTAGCTGCGTATACTTCGTGGCACGAATTTGGAGCGCGCGCATTGCTGACGAGCCTTGCCTTTAAAGCCCAATGTATCATTTGCAATGACCCCAAAAAGTAATCGACGAGATTACAGGGGAAAAGTTCTGAAAGTAAAGATTGAATTAATAGCAATGAAAGGTTTTCGCTCAAAATGATATAATTTTACCAGAAAATAATCCGTAAAGATGAAATTATTTAAATCGTTTGCAAACGATTTACTTATTTTTGGTTCGCATCTACGCGGTCCAAATTGCATTAGCGCTGTGTACTCCGCGTGCGTGTTCCAACGTGATGCATTTTTATGGATCGCGCGCACACGCAGTATGTGCGCCACAGAGTGCATGACGCAAGCCACATAGTATCCGATCAACTGAGAACGAATATTTGAAACACCCCGCCAAGACCAGGAAAACGCATACGGATTTTCATGGTTTTTTTAAACGTGGTACATTTGACAAAGCTGAAATTTCTTCAGATGAGTTTGTTAATGTCTTTCTTTTGATTTATAATGGTTTTTTTCGCAGAATCGCTCAAAAACAGATCATAAAAGGGCCTTTATGCCACGGGCGCCTGGACTTCATGACGACCAGTTAAAAAAAGCAGATCCCATGAATTGCAAGATGAAACTTTTTACAGATTCCTGGAATAGGGGCATACACATCTAATTAAAAAAATGTTGGTAAACTAGCCTGCAGAAATTTCAGCGAGATGCATCAAGGCTTTAGACAACCTTTAAAACCCATGCATGGTTTTTGTTAGGTACTATAATTATGGTAAAAATGTGTATGCACACATGCAAACATCTTAAAATCGTGGACAGAAATAAAACTCGATCGTTGCTGTCAACACTTCGAGTAAGATGTTTCTTGTCAACTCACTAAGTGGAATTTTTGTCCCATTGCAAATGATTAATAGACCTTTAATTAACGCTAGTTGTTTCAACACTGAAAACATTATCTAGTCAATCACAGTGGAAAATTAGTCAAACAAGGGCAAAATGATTAGTCATGTATACAATTTGTCAGTTGACAACTTTTTGTTGGTACATGACAAATCTTTGTTGGTGCATGACAAATTAAAACTGTTGCAGGACAAATTAATAATAGCGGAAGACTAATCTGAACGACTGACAAATGCGATGATCGTCTTTTGACTAATTTGTATTGTCACGTAAAACAACAACTGACGATTTATTTTCCCATGACTAATTGCATTACTAATTTTTGATTGCATTACTAATGGCAAGAATAATGCAGCCGAAACTCATTACTAATTTAATTAGTCATGAGTTTTGGCGGGATTATTCTTTACATTGATAATGTAATAAAAGGTTAGTCATGAAATCGGTCGTGGGAAAATAAATCTTCAGTTCTTGTTTTCGTGCAGCTGTGCGACGCCATTACATGCGAACCGCACCGTAAAATGATGTCGTGTTCGACTGGACTAAACATTCTGTGACGTTACCCTGGAAAGGTAAGCGTGTGACGGGTTTTGTGTGACACCAAAGAATTGTGCGGGACTCTAAGATTTCTAAGGCAATAATTGGTTTGCATGTTTCAAACTATGTCGTGTGTCGGAGTAAAGACATGGTTGAGGCCGTGCTTCGGGTCTCAACATCCGTGTATTGACACAAATAGTCATGATCTATAAGGACAACTCAGTACGTATTCGTAATGTTAGGTCAGCCCAGGTTAGACTCCTTTTCTCGGTGCAGTTAGAAGTAAGTTTATAAAATGAGCTACGAATAGTAACTGGATGTTTTCCTGGGTACATCGTTGCCTCTTCCATTTTTGTTGTCCCCATTATCGTCATCAAACTGCGGATGTCTTTTTTGCATTAACACAACACACCGTTGCAGTTATTGCACGTATTCTGCGTAGGCCTATTTCAGTACGTTATACGAAACACACCGTGACAAAGTAAGTTTGTCAGGCTGACTGACTGACATTACTAATTAATTTTACTGCAGGACTAATTAATTTTTCTGCAAGACTAATAATTTTTCTGCAGGACTAATAATTTTGTGTGCAAGACTAATTAATTTTGCCGCATGACAAATTAATTTTCCCGCATGACTAGTCATTTTTTAAATTAGGCAAATAAGACCTTTTTTCATGACTAATTAAAATTAGTCAATTCAAACCACGTATGACTAATTGGAAATTAGTCAAATAAGACCCAGAGTATGACTAATTTGTTTGTGTCAATTGACGAAATAAAGTTTTCAGTGAAGAAAAGGGCCAAATTCCGACATGCCCGTAAGCTAAGTTTATATATATGGTGTCTCAATTTAGCGAACATTTTTTGTTTCACTAAAGCTATGGCCTCCCACTGTGACTGAGTTTTGTTGCTAGTATTATTTCCCACGATTTAACTCGCAGTTTGAGAGTTTCTGAGACTGCATGTATATAAAGCCATGTTACCATTGGACTTTCTTTTTCGCTGCCTCAAAGAAAGGTATCAGTATACTAATGGAGAAAGGAAAACAACTTTGTTGTGTCCGTAAATTAGTGAGAGCGCCCTCAAGAGACGAGTTGAAGCGTCCGCCATGTTGCAAGGTTACGAACGGAGAATAAAGCAGAGTTGTTCAGATTGTACATTTGTTTACGTTACCAATCTTTTATTTTGACCCTTGAACATAACATATTTTGGCGACGAGAAGGGATAGATCAGATTGGCATTGTTTTTACATCATGGCATCGATTCCTCCACCTCCATTTTTCCTCGCATCTCCGGGAACTGCGCCCGTTCCGTGGATGCAGTGGCGAGGTATGTTCGAAACCTACACAGTTGCAGCAGGTGCAAATGCATACCCTAACGCTCGAAAACGTGCATTACTACTACATTGCCTTGGCACTGAGGGCCAACGTATTTTCCACACTCTGCCTCAAGATCATGTACAGGATGAGGATGAATACGAAGCTACTCTCCGAGTGTTAGACCAACATTTCCAGCCCAAGCTGAATATTGTGGCTGAACGTTACAAATTCCGTAAACGTTCTCAACTTCCAGGAGAATCTGTTGATGATTACACTCGTGAACTACGTGCCTTAGCATCATCGTGCAACTTCGGAAACATGACCGATGAGCTGATTAGGGATCAGTTCATTGAACGCACATGCTCTACTCAGATCCGAGAGAGACTTTTGCTCGAACCAGATTTGACACTTGCTAATGCAATTACAATTTCTCGACAAATCGAATCGGCAATGCGTGAATCCAAGATCATTGGCGAGAATTCCAGCCATGCTGCAGAGGCAGATGTACATGCAGTCTCGCGTCGAAAACCCAGTAACCAACGCCGCTCACGCCAATATCGCAGTACTACCACAGATCGTCAAGCACAACCTGCTCAACCTGCAAGGAAAAATTCGCAGATTTGCTACAGATGTGGTGACGAATCACACAAAGCAAATGATCCGAACTGTAAAGCCAAGAATGTTACCTGTTCCAAGTGCGGAAAAGTAGGGCATTACGCTCGTGTATGCCGTTCTGGCCAGCGTTTTCAGTTCACACGCAATCCAGTACATGGTATCTACAACAAGGAAGAACCGTACAGTGATTACAATGTTTTGACCATCCAGCACATTTCGCAAATGGACAGCGTCAAATGTTCTGTCATCCTTGGCTCATCCGTTCCACTTTCCATGGTTGTTGATACTGGTGCATCAGTGTCAATAATACCTGCATCTACGTTCGGAAAGTTCTTCGCTCACGAGGCATTACACCCAACTACAGCCAAACTTACCACGTACCTTCACGATCCAATTGCAGTGCTTGGAACATTTCATACAACCGTTCGTCTTGCAAGTAATCCTGAGCGTAGTACCCAAGCTCACATTTTCGTCGTACAGTCAGGAACCGCCATTATGGGACTGGACTTGATCCGCGACTTAGGCATAACAATCGCAGGTGGCAAAGTTATGCTCATGAATACCAGTGACACACACACTCCTTTGTCTAGTTTGCCATCCGGTACTCCAACTACCCACAATGCACCAGGTACTGATACTTCTGCCATTCGCGAACACTACCAAGAACTGTTCCACGAAAAAGTCGGACTCGCAAAGAACTATGTACACAAAGTCAAAGTTCGTCCGTCCATTCCTCCGGTGCAACAGAAACTCCGAAACCTTCCGTTTTCAGTTCGTGATGAAGTTGCAAATGACCTCAAACGCCTTCAAGATGCGGATATCATTGAGCCTGTCGACGCCAGTGAATGGGTCTCACCACTGGTAGTTGCTTACAAAAAGTCTGGAGGAGTACGTCTTTGTGTCGATCTTCGTGAAGTGAACAAAGCAGTAATTGTCGACAAGTATCCACTTCCAAACATACAAGAACTGTTTGGAGAATTACACGGAGCTTGTATTTTCAGTTCCTTGGACTTAAATTCCGCATACCATCAACTTCTGCTCCATGAAGATTCACGAGATCTCACAGCCTTCATTACACATGTTGGCTTGTTCAGGTTCAAACGTGTATGCTTTGGACTTGCTTCCGCACCGTCCGCATTCCAGAAACTCATGTCATGTGCTCTCAGTGGTCTCAAGGCAGTACACTGTTACCTCGATGACATCATCGTTTCCGGTCGTGATCAAAAGGACCATGACATGAACCTCCAAGCCTTACTGAAACGCCTAACTAAGCTAGGAGTTACACTGAACTTTGACAAGTGCTGCTTCAACATGCGCAACCTACGTTTCCTAGGCCATACAATTTCAGCCGATGGCCTAACCCCTGACCCTACGCATGTCGACGCACTACTAAATGCTCCACCACCTACTGATGCACCCACACTACGATCCTTCATGGGACTTGCTTCGTACTATGCCAGATTCGTACCCAACTACGCCACCCTAGTTGAACCACTCCGTGCACTTCTTCGCAAGGACTGTCCGTTCAGTTGGTCAGGTGAAGCGCAGTCGTGCTTTACATCACTCAAAGAGCATATCGCGACCGCAACTACACTTGCACTCTTTGACCCGGACCTTCCCACAGTTGTCGCTACAGATGCTTCGGCTTACGGCATCGGTGCAGTGCTCATACAACTCCACAACAATGTCGAACGTCCGATTGCTTTCGCTTCTCGTTCGCTAACATCAGCCGAACGCAAATATTCAGTCAGTGAGAAAGAGGCACTGGCATGCGTCTGGGCCTGCGAGAAATGGTACAAGTACTTGTGGGGTCGTCGTTTCACGCTCCGCACTGACCACCAAGCCCTAACGACACTCCTTTCTACACGTGGCACAGGTCACAAACCAATGCGAATTGCCAGATGGGCAGCACGCTTATTGCACTTCAACTACGATGTTGAATTTCGCGCAGGAGCACACAACAGAGTTGCTGATGCTTTATCCAGACTGCCTCTCCCAATTACAGTACACACAGCTGAACATACGGATGACGAAATCATTGTTCAGTGGATTTCATCCATGCTTGTTGATGCCTCGGCAGTCACGAAAACTGAACTTCAACATGCAACACTTAACGACACAGTCCTCAAGCAAGTATCCGACTACATCACCACGGGTTGGCCTCCTAAACAGAAAATTCCATCCGAGCTAAAACCCTACTTTGCTCTGAAAGATGAACTGTCAGTTGTTGATACATGCATTATGCGAGGAGACCGTTTTGTCATTCCTAGTGATCTACAACCTGGCCTGATCACCATCGCGCACCAAGGACACCAAGGTATCGTACGCACTAAGCAAAGACTCCGCGAATATTACTGGTGGCCAGGAATGGACAAACAGATCGAACACCAGATTCGCAACTGTGCAGCTTGTCAGGCTTGTGACAAGACCGCGTATGTTCGCACTCCACCACTACAACCGGTACCACTTCCGGCGAAACCGTGGCAAAAGCTCGCCATAGACATTTGTGGTCCCTTCGAACAAGGTCCACAAAATTGCAGATTTGCCATAGTTCTGATGGATTACTACAGTAAGTGGCCGGAAATTGCCTTCACCGCGAATGCTACTTCTCAAACTGTTTGCTCCATGCTAGATTCTATCTTCGCGAGGGAAGGGTTGCCAGATGAGTTGGTGTCAGACAATGGACCCCAATTCATCTCTACAGAGTTTGAGTCGTATTTGAGCCAGCGAGGAATTACCCACATTCGCACATCTCTCTACCACCCGCAAGCCAACGGATTAGTGGAGAGATTCAATCGCGTTCTCAAGCAAACTCTCCAAATCGCGACTCGCGAAAATAAGCCTTGGAAAGCTGCAACCCTGGAACTTCTCACTTCGTACAGAGCAACTGCTCATGCAACTACTGGAAAATCGCCTGCTGAACTCTTGCATGGTCGACCCATGACTACCGCCCTGAACATTCGACCATCAGGCACGAGTCAAAGAGAGTCAGCCGACATCCGCTCTCGAGTTGAACAACGCCAACGGAAATACAAACAGTACACAGACCAGAAGCGTGGTGCAGTAAAACCGCGTTTCCAGACAGGTGACTTTGTACGTGTCAAAAATCCGAGACATGTACATAAGGGCTCAAACCGCTACGGACCTCCACACCGTATCACACATTCCAAAGGTCCAGCTACGTACCTGCTTGATGATGGCAGGACATGGAATGCTGCTCACTTAACCAGAGCCTGTAAGCCACCAAATCAGGTACCACTAACTCCAGCAAAAACTGCTGTACCTGAACCACAGAATCGTCCAAAAAGACAAACCAGAAAACCTAACTGGGCTAAAGACTACCACATGTAAATTTAGTGACCTTGCTAAAACAAAGCAAAAACTTGTAATTTGGTTTTCTTAAGTTCATGGTTATAAGTTTAAAGAACAATGCATGAGACCTTGCATTTTCTTTGCTAACTGTTTATTTCAGAGTTATACAAAAGTCACCCAGTTGGGTATTGTTGTTCATAATAAGTTTATTCTTTTTTGAGAGAGGAGAATGTTGTGTCCGTAAATTAGTGAGAGCGCCCTCAAGAGACGAGTTGAAGCGTCCGCCATGTTGCAAGGTTACGAACGGAGAATAAAGCAGAGTTGTTCAGATTGTACATTTGTTTACGTTACCAATCTTTTATTTTGACCCTTGAACATAACAAACTTCCCCCATAGTATACTTGAAAAGAATAAACAGGAATTTCATGCAAGTCAAGGCCGGGTATCCTGCTGTTCAAGGTCAAGATCACCTGATTATAAAACAATTTTAAAATAGGAACGAAAGTACATGTAGGCCTATTCAAAAACCAAAAAATAATGTCGATAAATTCTTGTAGAAATTTCCGCCGCATACTGCAGTAATACTTCAGTCAGAAAACCCGCAAAATTCAAATTTGGTTGCACTGTCGATTCTTAAAACACGGCTAGCTTGGCTGCCTACTGCTTTCGAATTTTTTTTTCTTCGCACTGAACCCCAAAAGAAATGTTTTACTCACTAAAACAATGGAGGAAGGAACAAACATGCACTTACCGTAAAAATACACTTACCGCACGGACGAAGGACTAGGCGAAAATAACGGTCATGCCGCGCCCAGCCGTTGAGTATACGGACAGTTTTTTCGTAATCACGTGAAACAAGCGAGAGCTGTGATTGGTCGCACTTAAACCCACCTACACTCCTTAATAATACCAAAATACGGTCACAAAATTTTTCACGTGACAGCGGAAAACATGATTGATTACAGTGGTTCGTACCATCGATATATATATACACTGTATTAAGCATGCTACTGGATTAGAGGCAGGCTCGTCGCGAGCGCGATGAACCAAATTCGTATACGAATTTCACCGGCAGCCAGCTCTTCCATTCCCGGAGGGCGGTAGCTAATTATTTATGCGAGCTCTGTCTAAAAATAGCCCAGTACAAAATGTAGTTCACGCGTGTACTGTACTGTGCATTGTGTGTGTTGAATGTGTAGGCCAACTGCATGCAACACGTACAGTGTACGTATATGCCTTTATATACCTCATGCGTAGATTCCAGTCATCTGATTGGTTAAAAGTGAGGGCATTGAATCGGCTAGACCTGGCGCGTATGCCAACTGGTCAATAGTCTTTACTATGCCCGTGGGCATAGTCATTTAGCGGGTTCCGGACGCGCGCATTACATGTGTTAGCATATAGCTAGCTGTGCACCAACTATGCAGCTGGGCATAGTCATTTAGCGGGTTCCGGACGCGCGCATTACATGTGTTAGCATAGCTATAGCTGTGCACCAACTATGCAGCTGTGCGCTTCACGTAAACATTCATCAGGACGGTAATGGCGGAATCTCGACGTCATTTTGTCGTCTGTCGTAGATGATGAAGTCCTTAAGAAAGTAAGAGAAGTGGCCTACAGTGAAAACTGTGTCAGGTGAAATGTGCTACTAAAGTGCCAGGTGATTATGCTACAATGTTTGCTGTAAATATACAACTTTTCCGCCGTAGACCAGCTTCCGAAATCGAAACGCGAAGGACCACTGTCATGACTGTATATGATGTCTCGTTACTTTTAACCAACCAGATGACAAAAATCTACACATTTGGTATATAAAACAAATATTGACTGCTGTTTATTCGGGTCATGGTTAAGATTATAGGCCCTCGGTGATCTCGAAGCCATGACTATGCCCCTCGGCTACCGCCTCGGGGCATAGTCATGGCTTCGAGATCACCTTGGGCCTATAATCTTAACCATGCCCCTCATTGCAGTCAATATTTGTATAATATGCACGCATTTTACCGCGGCCATACATACTGGGCTCGGACAAAATGACCACGAAGAGGCGAGGACGAGGAAGTCGCCTTGGTATATCAGAATCTGCAAGTAAAAGAAGAAAAATACAGCAAGATAAAACTCGCCACCTGACAGTACATATGATGAATTTCAAACACTACGGCAACAGTGTGGTTTCCTAAATTCAAAACCTGCTGTGTTCGTCAAACACCTCATGTCTCTCCACGAATCTTGTGAGAAAACTCGCCATGAAGACCAGACATCATCAATAATCATCCCAACCAGAATATCCAGAATATTCCAGTGCTTGCAATATTGCTAGGCCTAGTACCAGCCACATTGTTTGTTCACCGCCATGTTTAACAAGGTAGGCCAAGTGATATTTTTGTTCGTATTGAACAAAGATTTTAAGGAAATGATCAACCATCATTGACCATGGAGGAGTTTGTTTCTTCCTCCATGATCATACATGTACTTCGATTCAGGATCTAGCTGTCCTGGAATCGACAAATCTAAGATAGGCCTATTCTATACTTTCCACATGCACTTGTCTTGTGTCGCAAATTTGGCATTTCCTGAATAAAAATCACATTTTCTCCTTCAAAAATTGCATTCAGCTATGCACCTACCTATAAATTGTTTCCCACCCCTCCCCTTCCCCCGGTGCTGCCCAAGCAAAGGGGTTAGGATTGTCAATTTTCGCGTGACAAAATCCCCACCCCTGGGGCAAGATTTAGGTGACAAAATCCCCACCCCTGGGGCAAGATTTAGGTGACAAAAATCCCCACCCCCGGGTGCAAAAAATGCGCGTTTTGTACATGTATACAAATGCACAGAAATGTGTATTTCAGTGGGTCAAAATCCCCACCCTGGGGCACGAAAAACGTGACAAAAAGCAGTGGGGGAGGGATGGGGTCGGGGGGGGGGGGAGGGGGGGTGTGGGGGTCGAGCTGTGGAGCTGAATTTTTTAAAAATATTATTTTTACTCCTTGTTTTGAAAGTTTTTAATTTACTGATACAGTCCCAATTATATATTTTTAAAAAAGCTAGTTATTCGGTATACATGTACACATGTACTTTACTTACGGTACACTTACCATCGACTCACCATCCACTCACAAGTATCAAGACCAGAATGAACATACGGTACATAACATCGTGTTTACTTTTTTAGCGATCAAGAAAGTCCAATATTGGCATCGACTCAAATAAGGTCAAGTGCAAAGCGACTGTTTGGCTCACCGTCGCCAGAACCTAATCCAGAATGGTAAGTACATGTACGTATACTTTATTACTTTCAAATATAAAGCAGATGTATTTTAAATACCTAACTCGCCTTCGCCTCGTTTCGTATTTTCATGACTCGTGCGGTATATTCTCATATCACTCTAAACGCCATCCAATATTATAGAAATACTGCATGGCAATAAAATGTTCAGCTATACATGTATGAGGAGGAGATATACGTGTAGGGACTCGTTATAATGGTTAGGATTTGCGCAACAGGGGCGTTCGAGATACTTACACCGTGTAACGGTGGGAACACAGGTCAAAGGTTGTTGCCAGGCGGGGCTTTATAAACGCTGTTAACGTTTGACTCGCGATGAAAAATTAAGCCGGCGCCATGCAAAAATAGTTGCCCTAAAGTACCACAGTAATTGATTTAGCTTGCATCGGGGAGAATTAATGTTAATTAGGGCTTGTTTTGCTCTTACCCGACGTATATTAGCACTGTATACTCGGTGCTTTCTCTATGAACAACTTCATAGCGTGCACGGGTAGGATTCGACCCACGACCTGCTGCAAAGAAGTGCTAATATACGTCGGGTAAGGGCAAAACAAACCCTAATTAACATTAAAATACATTGTACTTGCTAAATTGATTGTAAAAAAATTAGCACTTTCAGTTTTCTTTAGTGTCATTTTCTTTGTTTTGATTTTTATTAATTTCCAGGGAATTGTGAGAAGTATCAGGACATAACTCATACTTGGGATATGTGGCATGGAGGAAAAAATGTGTATAAGAAAGCCCTAGAGGTGAGAACTTTTAACTTTTGAACAGGATTCAGACAACACTTTGAGTCTGAGTCATGGGTCCTATTTCATAAAAGTTAAAAACATTCTTCAGTGGATTTAGGAACAATAAAATCAGATTTTCCTATCTTTATAAACATGAGTTAAGAATGTTTATTTAGGAATGTTTCTGAGTGGGCTTTATGAAATAGGACCCTGGTCCTTGAGTCTCAGATCAGTATACATCAGAGTCCTCAACAGGCTGGGTCACAAGTACTTGTGTCAGTCTGAAAGACGTAGGCTCGGCAATACACCACAAACAAATTCATGCCACGAAATTCATCTGTTCCATACCTTTCCCAAGTAGGGCAGCTGCGCTTTCAATCCCAAATGGTGGAGGCCATAAGAGCGGCTGCCAGGCCAAGGTATGGAGCTCTGTTAAATTCGTAGCACTTTTTTGTCTGTCGTGCATTGACAAGCCACTGTTTTTCAGTGCATTAAAGTTGCAATGATCATGCCTTCAATAGCAGCTTGTCAGTTTGCTTTAGGCCTGGAGAAACATTGAGGTGAAATGCATTTTGAGTGCTCGGTCAATTTCAGTGGTTGAGATGATTATTGCACAGTCTCAATTTTATTTCACATGTTCAAAATATTTTCTGCCGCTTGTAATAATGCACTTTAAAAATTGTATACATTTATTATTTTTTCCACTGGACTCTGATGGACTGAAATCTCTGAGTCCTCACTGGCCAGTTTGAGTCCTTTAAAATCTGGACTTAAGTCCGGACTGAAGTGAGGCCGGACCCAAGTCCTACAGCATTGCTTATGAAATATTAAAATGTAATATTGCTCCCTACCTGTCATGCCTGTCAAGAATACCAATTCAGGATACATGTACTTAGTATTTTTGTATTGAAGATTGCAGGCAAGAAGGGAAACGGTGCTATTGTACCATGGGCTGATGCAATTCGTTCCCACTTGTGATATGCCTGCAAGAAGTGCAACGGTGACAGTGATGTGCTCAAGGTACGTTGATTCAATGTTATTAGTCCAAAAAGTGCAAGAGATTTTTAAAAGGGTGAGATCAAAGTTCTCATACACTCTGATTGGTCATAGACTGGTCATATTAGGGTGTATTAACATGTGATATAAAGACTGGCGTGTGACCTAGCTAATAAAAGACTCCTGAACTTTCACATGCTTTGTGGACCATGCTTGTTTTGGGGAACTATTGATAGAACTGTTTTGTTTGTATACTGTACGCAATGAGTGAACGCGCAGACAATGTATCAAATTAATAAGGTTAGCTGGTTCTCACCTAAGCCCAACATACTAAAAGCCAAATGTCAAGCAAAGTTTGAACTGCCAAAAGAATGGCCTTTAAACATACATGTAAATAAAACAATTCCATAGCAGCAAAAGAAAAAGCACAAACGTTAATGTTTTTTACCATTTTTCATTAAAGGTATTTATTAATGTGAACAACTGTGTGGGGAATCCGGTCTTCATAGATAGCCGCGTTGTGACGTTGGTTGCCATGGTAATTTACTTTAAACATGGCCGTCGGAAAAGTACCACTGCAGAAACACAGTGACACGGTTCATTGATTTTTATTGTACAGCCATTGTCTAGTCAACTAACAAAAGATGACGTATTCACTTTAGCAATCTATTGCATGGTCACGACATTGGTTGGTGGTTGGCCGCATTGTCCAAGAACAATGGCCAGCCACCAACCTGGTCATTACCATGCAGTGAAGACCGGATCTTGACACTGTTATTGCATTTATGCGTTTGAACTTTATAATTTATAGTCAGTAATTTTGAACTTGTTTGCATATGTCAAGGCAATTTGGATTTCCTACATCCACCATTGTGTGAACGAGCATAGCTGGATTGTCGATGATGGTTTAACATCTGGAGAATGTGAGCACGGGGACTAGGAAGAAGAAGGACGGACAAGACCTTGGCTGAAGAAAGACTCGCAGGAGCATCAAGCACTGAGGGAACTGATCTTTAATCCAAGATTATTGAAGACACTTAATTATTATGTCAACTTCAGGTATGGTCCCATTAAAATCTCTCTAATTGACCTTTATCACGGTGCGTCTGTCATTGTCTTGTTCTCCATAGTACATGTCGGGCACGATCAGTGCATCTGCGCGGCCACGCGATAGCGCGTGTAATCTAGCGTTTTGAGAGAATCACTGTCCGCGCTGCACGACTTCTTGATTGGGCTACGCATGTCATTGTGATGCACACAATAAACAATTTCAACACAGACCAAATAAATGTTTTTGGCAAGCCTCAATTTGGTTACGTTCATTTTAATACGGGAAAGGGAAGATGGCTGCACCGTGATAAAGGTCTATTTTGCTTATCTGTTATCTTTTTGAAGAAAACAAATCGTGAGATTGTATGCTGTCTTGTGATAGTTTTATATACCGAGCAACAAAAGGAACGCCAACATTTTCTCCACTTTTTAATTTAAAAAAAACAAACCGCCAATCTGAGAGTGGGAAACGTCAGCACACAGAAGTTTTATGCAGTCATGCATATTGAAGCTGTTATGTGAATATTTTGATGTCGGCATGATTACAAATTTCCATTGAACTGAAAATTGGCATTTATATATGCTTTCTTTTTTATCTTTGAACAGACATACAGGATTTCTGGAGTCCTTTCATAATCATATGCTCATGTATGTTCCCAAGCGTCAATCATACAGGTAAATTTGTACACACAAAGGCAAGATTGGTCGTTTCTAAAAAGAACATTTATTGTAATAATCACAATGTCTCTTATTTCCAGTTACAATTAAACAATAATAAACAAACTCTTTAATCAGTTGCAATCCAAAAAAATGTTACGGTTGACATTTTAATAACGCCCTGAAGGTTTCTCTAAACATACAGCCTTTTCACAAAATTCACAGCCTTTATCAGAATAAATGAAATGTACATGTATCATGCTTAGAACTAACATTCTTAGTAATGTTACATCTTATTTCAACAGCTATGTTGGCTACAAAGTACGTAACATACTGGCTGCCATTGACTGTAATAAGCATCTCAATCGACCCCAGGAAACTGGACCAGACGGAAAACCAAAGTATGTAAATATCTTTACAAAAGTCATTTTTGCAAAACCAGTTGATACAATTGTTTTCATCACGAAAGTGCGAGTATGTTTTCATGTTCAAATACAGTTATACCACAGTTTAAGACGGATGCTTGTCAATGTGCGCGTGAGGCCAAATTCGTGCCACGAAATACACAGCTCTATGCCTTTGCTATGGAGGTGCGTATTTCGTGGCACAGATTTGGCGCGCGTGCATTGCTGACGAGCCTGTGCCTTCAATTTGCTTGGTGTAAAATGATATATTTCTCTGACTTGTTAACCTTTCCTTCACTTTACTGCATGTTTGTTGGAAGAAAATACATTGCTTAACTAAACTAAGGCCAAGAAAAAGATTACAGGTTTCCTATCAAAAAATATTTAGGGGTAGGTAGTTCGGAAACATTGCAATTTGGCATGATTTTCTAAGTTGGGGAAACTGAAAACATGGCTATTTTTTCTTGGCCTACATTACAATATTTTGGTTACAGTATCAACAAATGTGATTATTGAAACTTCATGCCCAAACCTTTCTGTGAATTACCGCAGGAGCAGAAACATTGTTAACTCAAATTATCATTCTTCAAGAGCTCATCAACATTTAGACTTCTGATAAATTTTCCTTTCTTAGGTTTGTCAAGCGTTATTCCAAAAGGTCTAAGAAATGGACAGCACAGCCAAAGCCCACACCGAAGACCTACAGCTACATCCCAGATTTGATGGAAAGGATTATGGCTAAAAGGTTACTGGTACTTGGTCATCTGTCACAGCATGTCAGTTTACGTAAGGAAGATCCCAGGCGCATTTGTTCTACCATTGCAAAAGTGCCAGCCCCATCCCTACAGAAACTAGTCCAGGAGAGACTAGATAGAATGGATAAAAATTAAAGTAATTGGAAACCACTCCCCTCCCAAACCCACTCAACACTTGGCTGAACAAATCTCATAAACTTACATTTGGAGTAATGCCTTTAAAGGCAAGGCTCGTCAGCAATGCGTGCACGCCAAGTTTGTGCCACGAATTACGCAGCTTCGTAGCAAAGGCAATGAGCTGCGTATTTCATGCCACAAACAAAATTTGGTGTTTAACACTTTTAGTAACATTTTGCGTAGAGCTCTGCCAATGTTGTACAGTCATGTATTGCAGGCTTTAAAACCTCCCAGGTCTGAACCCGTGTAAACACCAAAATGTGCTGGAAACCTATCCCTTATTGCCTAAACAACACATGACGGAATGATTCTACGGTTTCCAGCTCCAAGTCGCCCATACTGCCAGAGGATGTATTGCCTATATGGGTCTTTCTATAAATTAGGGGTCCAATGTTGGTGTCCCCCGTTACATTTTACATCTTGTTTTTGTAAATTCAGGACACATTCTTTAAATACTTTCCATCTCAAAGAGTGAGTACATAAAGTACAATTCATACAAAATTGGTTTAAAAGCCATTTTAATGATTTGTGTACGAAAAATAACACATAACAGGTGTAACGGGGGACACTAAATGTCACACTTTTGGACCCCTAATTTATAGAAAGACCCATATGCTGCATGCCTGAAACCATCATTGTTGTGGTTTGATTCTGCAGCCAGCATGTCAGCCCGGTAATTCATGGCCACTTCAAGCACATGCGCATTGAGAACAAACTGGTCAAATAGCTGTGTGTGGGTAATGCATTTATTTTCATTTTTTTCAATGCGACTTCATCGCACATCGGCACCTGGATCCGCCCCTGTGATGTATTGGGGCTTTAAATATATTGCGATTAATTAGTTTACAAAACATCGTTGCTTTTTTTGTAAAACAATATCTTTGAAAGTAATTGTATGAGTAAGGGTAATGAGAAAAATTACATGATATATTATCAAAATCTCGACACCCATGGGAAAATGGGGTTATCAAAAATGTGACCTAGACATGCTCCTTTAATTTGTGCCAATCAAAAATAAACCAACAAAGCTGAACAAAGTAACTTTATCTCGTCATCTCTGGTATTATTTTGTTGTACAGCTGTGTCAGTGCTCAGCTCTGTCTCACTTTCTTGATCGTTGTTTCCGAGTCCGATTCCTGAAAATATTTTAATTAGGAGAATATTACATGGGGTACCGTGGCCGAGTGGTTAGGGCCATTGACTCGCAATCATGGGTGAAAACTTGGGGTTGCGGGTTCGAATTCGGCTGCGGTACCTGTGCCCTTGGGCAAGGCACTCAACCACACTTGCTCTATTCTTCGGAAGGGATGTAAAGCCGTTGGTCCAGTGTGTTAGGTAATTGGTAACGCACTCTAAAGATCCCAGAGCATTCTTTCGTGAAGAGCAAGGGGATTCCCCGGTGTCTCTGGCCATTTCTAATTCTAATTAGGTGATCGGGCCAACAGCCCGATCACCTATTACTCTCGTACGATTTCTTTGTCTTTTTTTTTTTTTTTTTTTTTTTTTCTTTTTCTTCTTCCACTCAAACGTTTCCAGAGCTTTTCTTCAAAACGGTTCAAGCTATCAACTTAAAACTTGGTAGGAACATCAACCCCAATGTGAAGATGTGCATACAAGTGTGACGTCATTGTGACGTCATTAGGTATCAAATTACAAACCAAAAATGACCAAAATATGCATGTTTTAAAATGCTTCCGTCTGGAAAACCACGTGACCCATGATCTTCGTATTTGACAGGCTTATATATCAGATCATGGCCTACAATTTTCTTCGTGTGGGCATATTCATCTGACCCTTCCTTCTGGGGTCAATCTGAGGTCAAAGTTCAACGAAAACGAAAATCTCAATTTTTGCACTTATTGAGCAACAATGCCCATCAAACCAAGCTGAATCTTTAAGAAACTAAGTACAGGCATAGGTCCTATAGCAGACTTTCACCAGCGTGTTTAATATTATGATGGCATCAAGCGTGACGTCATCGTGACGTCATGAAGTATCAAATTACACCTCCCGAAAAACCAAAATATGCATATTTTAAAATGCTTCCGTCTCGAAAACCACGTGACCCAGGATCTTCGTATTTGGCAGGTTTATAGATGACATTCTGTGCTACAACTTTCTTTGTGTGGGCATTTTCATCTGACCCTTCCTTCTGGGGTCAATTGGAGGTCAAAGTTCAACGAAAACGGAAATCTCAGTTTTTACACTTACCAGTAACAATGCCCATCAAACCAAGCTGAATCGTTAGTAAATTAGATAGACATAGGCCCTACGGCAGACTTTCCCCAGCATGTATAGTATCATGATGGCATCAAGTGTGACGTAATAATGACGTCATCAGGTGTCAAATTACAAAAATTCAAAGGTTATTATTTTCAAAATTCATATCTCAAGAACCGTAATAGATACTTGAACAATTCTTTCACAACATGATAAGTCTAAATGAACTGAACAAATCATACGATGTCATGACCCCTGTGTGACGCCTACTTCCGGTCCAAACCGGAAGTTGTTCGAAAATGTGCAATTTTTTAGCATTTTGAATGCAAATAGATTCAAAGTGGTATTGAATTTGACCATATTTCTACGGAACGAAATGTTTCCACACATGTGGACCTTTTGACTATACCATTGGTGACGTCATTACATGGACGGTGGTTACGTAATGTGGTGTCAAATCACGCAAATTTGGAGCTGAGATGTTTTAAAATGCTGTATCTTGAAAACTACAACAGATATTGGTATGATTCCTTCGCCACATTAAGAACTAGATGTTCAACATATTGTTCAACAATTTGTGCACAAAATTGTGAAGTCATGATGTCGTCACAGGTGTCACATTACAAGATTTCAAAGGTTATTATTTCAACAATTCATATCTCAAAACGGTGCAAGCTATCAACCCCCAGCTATGGCGGATATGCAGGGAGGAGATATTAGTTACCGGATTAGTGTATACAGCAGCCGATTTCACGAAACTTTACGCAATTGCGCAAGTCCACTTACGCCATAAGTTATTGCGCAAGTAATGGCGTAAGTGGACTTGCGCAATTGCGTAAAGTTTCGTGAAATCGGCTGCTGAACTTCCATTTTTGCCATTCCACAGGTGATAACAACGTCTAAAATTCATCACAAAATGTTCATTTAACCCGATCACCTGGCGTTTGTAACAACAAACGTCATACCTCTAGTTCTTCATGGGTTTCCTCACGCTTACGAGTGACAGTGCAATGAGCACTATTGAGGAATCCTTGGTATGAATACCAGAAATAATTAATAATAATAATAATAATAATAATGACCAATCCGTTTGAGAACAATCTGAAAAATCCTTTATTTTTAGAATGGTGGATAAGTGGTAATATAAGTACGTCGTTACAATAAACCTTATCGACGTTCTCAATGCATTATGGGATTTCATGACAAAATTGCCCGGCTACGTGTGCGTAAACCTATGAGGCCAACTCGGCAACTTTTTTACTCATTTTCAAGAAAACCAAACGGAGTTCAAGAATCAACCTTCCACCAGTTTATCTTTAATACATATCAAACGTACTGTCAAACATTTCCCGATTTAGAAATGTTGCAAATGCAAGAAATCACGGGGGATTCCCATCGTGGTGGGGGAGTCCGCGACTCGCAGCACACTCGATCCTCCATGATCCAACCAGCGCCGTGCCGATACGGCGCGTGTTGCATTGCGCATACGGAGCTGCGAGCGCGTACTCGGACTCGCCCACTACGAAGGGAATCCCCGCTGATTTCTCGCATTTGCAGCATTTCTGTTTCGGGACATGTTTGTCATTATGTTTGATATGTATCAAAGGTAAAGTGGTGGGAGGTTGATTCTTGAACTCTTTTTGGTTTTCTTGAAAATGAGTAAAAACGTTGCCGAGTTGGCGTCCGCCTCATAGGTTTACGCAGACGTAGCCGGGCAATTTTGTCACTCAATCCCATACGCATTGAGAACGTCGATGTACATACATGTACATGCAACTAGGAAAAAATAAAGTTTATGCTTACTTGGGTTTTGTTTCTGCATTTTCTCTTTTTGGTTCCACACTTGCAAACACTCGTACATCCCTGTGATGATGCGCTCTTGCAGGGGCAAGCTCCCCGTGAACCAATTTTACCCCTCTGACGGGTGTTTCTCCAAACGCAACTCACGGGCTCGCCAGTAAGCCGGCTCGGGCTCAGATTGCATATAATACGCCATTCATTATGCACCTATCAATCGTGCACGGTGTACACTGCGCGCTATAGCTGCACGTGTCAGCAGAGGGTGTACTGTAAAGTAACCTTCCTAGAACAGCAATAACAACACTAAATTTCGCCTTTCCCATTGTGAGCGACAGAGGGCGCTATTGTGATTGTTGCTCTCTTTTCCGACGAGCCTGCGTCTTTGAGCATGCTACTGGATTAAGCATGCTACGCACGGCTCTATGGAAGCGGTTGAAGCCACCGCGCTCTCGCGGAAGCCGCCATTGTATCTAATCTGAACACGCACGTGTGTACACATAATAATGACTGTCGGATAAGACAGAATATCCTCAAAAAAAAGCGTCAAACGTAATAAATTGAAATGTTTTACTCGCATTTCATCCAGAAATGTATTCTATCGTTGCAGCAATGTATTTTCTTTTTCATTATTGGAACATTTTGTGAAAAGACAGCAAAGTAAGGTATAATGGGGGCCCGGCGCTGAAATGCCAAATTTATGTTCTTTATTTGTTGCATTACGAGTATGACTACGGCAGGATATACCGTGCGTTTCTGATACTGTGCAGCACAGAGGCCCAATCCGATGTGCGTCCACGCTGGGCACACGCGTCATGCATCGAGTGAATACAGTAAATTCTCATATCCCCCTCAAAGCCATTCAATATTATATAAATATCGACCGTCCACCCTGAAAGCATATGTTATGTTTGATGGATACACCATAGAGCAAGACAAAGCGCATTGGTTGCACTGACCTCTGTTGCTTAACCTTGATTTAGGTTGTTGCGTCATGGTTGTATAATATATACCAATGTCTCCGTCGGCATTCAGAGAATAATTATCAGTAGTTAGCTCGGCATGCAAGGCATAACTTGCCTGCTGGCGCCATTTTGTTTCAAACATGTCGCGTGCAATATTGACTCGCTACTTTTCAGTGTAATATTTTTGTCGAAAGAGAATATCAAGAGTGATGCCTTAATTCGCCTTTTTCAGCTAGTAATTGTTTGATAATGTGCGAGTCCAGAATTCCTTTTTGTTCTGTGCTCCATTGTTTTGGAAACAAAATACGCAGCTCCATAGCAAAGGCAGGGAGCTGCGTACACTATGAGCAACTAACAACGGGAATTGGGCACACATCATTGTTAATGGTTTGTGCCCAATTTCCATAATTGTTAGTTGCTCATAGTGGTATTTCGTGGCACGAATTTTACGCGCGCTTTGCTGACGAGCCTGTGCCTTTATTTGGTCCGAATAGGACACTTCGTCATGTGTTCATGAACCTTTAGGCCTTTTCACACTTGGCGCGGGGCTGAAGAAGCGACGTTTCACACTTTAGAAATGTCAACCCCGCGTCAACCACGAGATTGCTTTCAAACTGGGTTTAACTCGTCCAGGGCTCGGGACCAAGGTTGAAATTTTTCGCCCCTAGATGAAACTCGCGCCCCAGGTTGAAAACGGTAGTGTGAAATTAGCAGGGTTGAGTTCGCCCAGCGTTGAGATTCCATGCTGCTTGTGAGCTACAAATGCCATGTCAAACTCCTTGCTCTATGGATACACATACGGCAACACAGGGTGGGGATTTTTTTCGTTTATTATACAACAAAAACATTTTAATAACAATGGCTGGTGTTTTCAATTTGCCTTCCGAGTACATAACTTTAATATATCGCAACAAACTTGACAGATAAAATGGGAGTTATTGCTAAAGTTGGAAAATGGAAAGACTTCTTATATATTTTGTAAAAAAAATACAACGTATACAGACACTGTACTATAAAACTATATACCCATTGCACTGGCGGCCATGACAGGGGTCATGTTTTTATAATTATTTAAATGATGTAATAATAAATCGACAAAGTGTCTACTCTTGCATGACGCACGGTTACAATGTGACTGCGCCCCCTGTCATAGCCACCCGTGCAAAGGGTTGTGATATATACCGCATATCTCTCATAATTCACTTTCAATTTATGGTACAAGTATTACTCTCGTCTACACTGTACTGGCAAACACTTGCAAACATTTTGTTTGCAAACATCACCATACAGATAATGTTTGCTGATGTTTTGTGTGTCTCTACATTGGCAAACAGAAACAAGCTCGAAACGGTCAAAAAGATACAGTTGAAGTCAGAAGTTTAATACAACTAGTCTGGGAGCCCAGACCGATTTGTTCATCATCACGAGTACAAAAGGTCTGAGGCGTGGAATCAATAGGTGGGGCAAGTGTGACCTCCGAATGGCATTTCTTAAGTTGCAGATCCTGTACCTAAGGGAGGGGGGAGGCCCCCTTTTGATCCCAAAATCACTTTTATTAATATTTTCGAGTACATCGATCAAACCTTCACCAAACTATCCTCTGGTGAACCCTAATTAATGATCGGCATTTCTTAAGTTGCAAATCCTGTACTTAGTATGCTTAAGAAAGCCCTTAATTAGCAGTAATTAGCGATTTAATTATCATATCGAGTACATCAACCAAACCAACGGTAATGAATTCTCTGGGGTTTCCTGAGTAATGAATGACCTTTCTTAAGTGTCAAATCCTGTACTAAATCCCCTTAAGAAGAGGTCAAAGGTCATTCATTAGCAGTACACACAACAGCCGTCGGCAAAAAGCGCATTTGTTTTGAACGGCTAGCGCTATGAGGTGTACATGTATTTATACTTCTGACTTCAACTGTATGTTTGCCAATGTTTGCCACTAGCCGCATGTCCCAACAGCGGCAAACGCGGTTTGGTGAAGTTTGATGTTGTTTGCTAATGTTTTATGTGCTGTCCACACCTGCAAACTGTCTGAACAAAAAACACGACTAAACTTGAAGTTTGCACGGCCTAAACAATATGACTGTTTGGTGATATTTGCAAACAAAATCATGTTCGCCAGTGTACACGAGCCATACTGGCAAAACATGTCACGTGGACATTGCGGAGTAAAGTGTATAGGGCCTACCGCCGAAATATTATATCAAATCTTATGTACAAGCGGTACGTGCAGATAAAAACCCAAGTTTGAAACAGGGGCCGCCATTTTTTGCATATACCGGCGGTTGTTTCAACAGTCCCTAAGCCGTCCCATTGGAAAAAAAGTCTTAGATTTTTCGTTTCAAACGAGTGGTGGCCTTATTTTGTAAACTGTCTTTAGCTTTACACAGTTACGTAGTAGTAGTAGTAGTACTGTAAATTCCCTGGATGTTTTGTTTGTTTTAACTGGTCCCCGGTCTACATATTGCGAATAGCAATAATTGGAAAATGGCGTCGATTGATTAAATGCTACAACACAGAACAAGCATAGCAAGTTGGGTGCGTGACGTACGCGCCAATGACCTCTGGCACCAGTAAATGGAGTGCCGAAGTGTGACGTATTTGCCATGGTAACTGGCTCCAAACATCATGGCTGCCAGATAAGCACCATTGCAAAAGCACTAGAACACGGTTCAGTGATTTTAAGTGTAGAGCCATTGCCTAGGCAACTGACAAAATGGCGACGTATTCACTTCGGCAGTCTATATATGAGTGGGAACCATCATTAGACATTGTGTGGCGGTCGTACGAAAACCCGCGATGACATCACTTAATCAAATTTCTAACTATAGTTAGTCACGGCTTGGGTACCAGTCCCAACTTATTTTGACCGGGCACCAGTCCATGTTTTGTTGGGCTCGAACAATAACTATTGAGTCCTTGAACTTTAATTACGTTCCCTTAATTTTATCAAGCAAAAAAATAAAATAAACCAACGCTAAACTTTACGAAACTAAGCTTGTAACTTTGAAAATTGATTGGGTATGCCTGGTAATTTGATAAGGCTTTGTAAAAGCCAGTCTTTTTAGAAGAGCGCCACCACGACTTTTCCAAAGACCAACATGGCGACGAGGGCGATGTAGCCGATGTGCCGAGTGGTGGCGCCGTTGCAGCCGTCACCGGTACAGCAGCAGCCCGTTTCGCCACTCTTTTCAAGACATACATTGTTACCGCCGACGGTGCTGCTGCAGATAAGGTCGTTGGCACACGAACGGCCCACCTCTCCGCTAGAGCCTTTTCCTTTCTGGGGAAAACACAAATTAATGGAGAGTTACACAATAACTTATTATTGATGACTTTTTAAAAATGAAATTAGATGACACTTCTTTTTGTATATACCACCATCCTGAGATATCAGGGAATTTCCACTCTGCAAAGCGACGTAACAATACCCTGAGGAAATACACACAAATCTGTGGAGTGAGCCGGCTGTTGTCTTGAGCCAACTCACGCCCGAGTCATGTTGATGTAATTTTATCAATTCGGTCATGTTATGCCGAAAAGAAACGATTTCTATACTTTCCAGAAATTGTATTGGGTTGTGTTCCTTATGACTGTCCCATTCCTACCAAACTTTCAAACGACGATCTTAATTTACTGCGCAGTTTTTCAAATCAATAACAGGGATGCATGCTGACGAATGTAATGGAACGGATTCCCCAGTATGCTTTAAATAGCAGCCAATCGTCGACGCGGACAACGGCCAGCATTACCGAGTACATGTATCACATGCATGCACGGTGTTTACAATCTGCGCGCGTTACATTTGAATGCCTGCAATCATGCTACAATGCACTGCCAAGCGTCCTGATTGGTCCAGCCGAGGCGACAAGATTTCTGTCGCTAGTCCCACCGCGAAATGGGGCCTTTTACGCAGGAGTGAGGGAGTGCGTTAAAGGGGCACTGTTGCAAGAGGATGACCATATACTGAAGTTGGGGGGCATTTCTGTCAACTTTCGTTTTGAAAACGGAATCGATTCCTCTGTCGGGATTAAAATTTGGGAATCGTCCAAGCCTAAAACGATACTAACCAGGCAAGCAGTGTCCGCTCCTGTAGGACATGACCGCAACAGGCTTTCACGCTGACCTTTGTCAAAGGGATCGCCGCAGTTTGAATCGGTCGGCAGGCAAGTGTAGCACCGCAGGGCTTGAGTGAACCCTGGGGAGGCCAATAACACCATATAAAGTCATTTTATAACTGTAATATGCCCCATTCCATATTTTAAAGGAGCGTTTCAAATGAATTTCGTTCTAACCAATATAAAAATCACGAAAAATACCTCTCCAAAATGTTATCCATTGGAAGAACCTAGGCCTACAGCGGCGTAGCTGGGATTTTTTCAACTGGGGCTATTGTCAAAAGGGCTATTCCGAGTACCAGTTGCCAAAATACATCATAGACCATGTAAAGCGGGTTTATCACTGTGCGACTTTTTGCCACGAATTTCCAACGATTAGGTACGATTGTGTATGGAGTCATAGACAGTCTCTAGTAATCTCACCAAATTGTACCTGGGCCTAATCGTTAGAAATTCGTGGCAAAAATCGCGAATTTCCATTTTATTCGTAAAGTTGATTTTTGCAATGGATATATAAGCGTTAACATACTATTTATTAATTATTCGTCTGTGGCAGCAATTAAGCAACCCACAATGCTCCGCGCATCTGTATAAAGTGTGTGACCTTTGCGCACGTATAGACTGCCGAAGTGAATACGTCACCTTTTGTTGGTTGCCTAGGCAATTGGCTCTAAACTAAAAATCACTCAACCGTGTCCCAGTGCTTTTCCAATGGTACTTTTCCCGACGGCCATGATAGTTTAGATCCAATTGCCATGGCAACGCACGTCACACTTCGGCTGTCTATTTCCTCCCCAGAAATATGTGAAGGCCCATGCATCAGCCCGTCCCGCAGCGCCCTGTAAAGTCGCGGTGGGTGCGAGCAAAATGAAAATACTAATCTTTGTAAAGTGCGAACATACCAATGCAGGCAAGCAGAACAATCGCAATCCACGCACACTGCATGTTTGACTTTGGATTTCGTGGTCGTTAGAACTGCAACGATCAAAAGATGTAAAATGATTTTATTGTTATGATTATAAAGTAAAACTTCTAGTCATTTTCCCCTAATCTTCATATTTTCACGTGCAATAGCCGCCATTTCGTGCATGGGGCACCTTTTGTTACTTAAACCGTTCAACAATGGAAGCACAATATGTGCAACCATGCATGTCCTCAAGGAACAAAGAAACTGCCCTACGAAATGGCGGCTAATCGATACGGCCTATAGACCATGTTTCCTGAAAGGTATTTAACACATGATTGGTATCTCGAAAATCAGAAATGTTCACAAATTTACACATAATTTACACAATATATTAATTATATGATGACGGTAGAAAACTTCCCCTGAAAAGGTTTTGTCTCAAGTGCTATATCGTCTTTGAGAAATGAGTAAAACAATTAATTGTTGTCTCATGAGACGAAAATTCACTTCGCCCCAGAACCACTTCGCCATGGACCACTTCGCCCTGAACCACTTCGCCCAAAAGCCACTTGGCCAAATGCCACTTCACCCAAAAACCACTTCGTGTGCAGGCCGTGGTTCAGGGCGAAGTGGTTCTGGGGCGAAGGGGTTTGGTGCGAAGTTAGACGAAGTACGGAGCTGACTTTTACTATAAAGGTTGGTTTTAATCATGCATATCTTCAGTCACACAGGGAGATGAAACTATTTGCAACGGTTTACCATTTCGAGGATGAAACCTTTTTATTACAAAGTTCATTAACAACATCACATACATGCTTCAGAAAACATTAAAAATCATGGATGGTTTTTGTGTTGATAATGGTAAAACAAAAATCGTTTGCAAATCAGTTGGCAATTTCACCCACAAAAGTACAATTTTACACGGGGACAAATAATGTAGTGTTACTTTGTTACCTTTGCTAACAAGACTTATTTTGGTTTTTCTTGTCAACTCGTGAAGTAAAATGTTTGGTAAGTTACTACAAATTATGTATTGGGTTTTAAAGATAAACAGTCCGTGCGTTTTGGGCGTGGCACCTCGAAAAATAAACAAGTTTTCTTAAATTGATTTAATTTTCTAATGTTATTCGCTTTACAAAAAACAAAAAAAAATCGATCAACGTTTAGTTATCGAACAATATTTATACTGTCAATTATTGGCGGTCTGCCAATAATTCAAGGCGTAGACTTGCCCAAGTCTGACCCCTCGTGCTCGGTCTGCAACGTGCAGAGTAGATTGGTTCCCGATCCCTATAGATTGGTTCGCTTATTGCGAAAATATAGGGATCGGTAAAGGGCAGCCATGACGGGCAGAATTCTGCCCGTCACGTGGTTATTATTATTTATTTTTGTTTAGTAAGTGCGCAGATTTTGCGTTGACATTTGTAACTTGGCCGTGCGTGTCGAACATATCCAATTATGTAAATAAAGTACATTGCCTAAAGCAAAGGGCTTGGCCAATTTTTAAATATAAAAAACACAATGCGCACGCGCAAAGACGACCAATTACAGACCAAGATGAAGCGCCCTTTACCTGTCCTTATATTCTCCTGTGTGGAATATGTGGACGGGAACCAGTCTACGTGCAGAGCACAGTGTGCCCTCCGAAAAGGTGGCCTGTCCAATCTGTTTGCTTCCGTTTCCTCTGTCTCAGAAAGTCTTCCGAGGGAGAAGAAAAGAGATTTGACTAGTCCAGAGGGCGCGCTATATGCACCACCGCACCACAGACCTGGGCAGTCCTGGAAGTAAGACCACGGTCAGACCTTGGCAAATACTATGAAATAGGCAAGGCGCAAAAACGGAAGCGAGATTTCTCAACCTTCATTTTACACAAGTTTTCGGTTTCAACCGCAAGCAAGCGCGTGCGTTGGCTAATTCATGAATAATTTATGAGGCGCACCCCGCACGGAATTCTCCATTTTGAGAAATATTATTGGTGAGAAATTGGCAAATCCACGCATCACGTGTACACATTTTCCATCATTTAACATTTTGGGTGGTGTGTAGGCCTAAATAAGCTGGGTTTAATTTGGCCCGGTCTGACGCCGGGCATTTTTGCTCCGTTTTGAGCCTGGCTGACGTCGGGTCTGAAGACTTTAAAGGCACAGACTCGTCAGCAATGCGCGCGTGTCAAATTCGTGCCACGAAATACGCAGCTCCATAGCAAAGGCATGGGGCTAGCTGCGTACTTCATGGAACGAATTTGGCGCGCGCGCATTGGTGACGAGCCTGTGCCTTTAACCGCGGTCGCCTGCAGCCGATTTCACGAAAGAGTGCGCAGCTTGCGCAACTTTTGCAAAATGGCGCAAGCCCCATAGCTTGCCGGTAATTTTCACAGGAATGTTGCGCAGCCTACGCAATAAAATGTTGCGCAAGGGGACTTACGCAGTGCGTAAGGATTCGTGAAATCGGCTGCTGGACTTTCAAAAAGCAGATTAACTTTCGTTAAAGACACATGATTTGCAAAGTGAAACTTTTTACGGATTCCTGGAATAGGGGCACAACAACACATCTAAAGCGGAATGTTGGTAAACTAGCCTGCAGAAATTTCAGCGAGATGCATCAAGGCTTCAAAAAACCTTTAAAACCCATGCATGGTTTTTGTTAGGAACTATAATTATGGTAAAAATGTGTATGCACACATGCAACATCTTTAAATTCTTAACAGTACCATCGTGGACAGAAATAAAACTCGATCGTTGCTATCAACACTTCGAGTAAGATGTTTCTTGTCAATTACTCACTAAGTGGAATTTTTGTCCCATTGCAAATGATTAATGGGCCTTTAACGCCAGTTGTTTCAAGAAAAGGGCCAAATTAAGGACATGCCCGTAAGCTAAGTTTATATATGGTGTCTCAATCTAGCGAACATCGTATTTTGTTTCACTAAAGCTATGGCCTCCCACTGTGACTGAGTTTTGTTGCTAGTATTTTTTCCCACGATTTAACTCGCAGCTCGGTTTCTGAGACTGTATATAAAGGCATAAAAGGCATGTTACCATTGGACTTTCTTTTCCGTCCGCTGCCTCACGGAAAGTTACCGCGACCTTCGGTAACATTCCTTCGTGTAATCTTCCCATGCGTTCCCATTTGCAATTGCTATCAGTGCCCACTGCGGACTGTTGATGCACTGCAGTCATATTTCTCCAAAATAATTGTGGGAAATTCGTAAAGCAAAAATGGCACAGTGGGAAGCTAACTTTTATACGATACGCACGGTATGGTAGTCCATTCTGACTGACTATTTCCTAATTTTAAGATTGCATGAAACACCTGTTTTTATGCTTTCAACGGAAAGAGAGCATGTAGCCGGAAATATAAAGAAAGGTATCAGTATACTCATGGTATACTTGAAGAAATATAGACAGGAATTTCCTGTAAGTCAAGGCCGGGTATCCTGCTGTTCAAGGTCAAGATCACCTGATTAGAAAACATTTAACAATAGGAACGAAAGTACATGTATTCAAAAACCAAAAAAGAATGTCGATAAAGTGCACTGCCTTAATTCTTGTAGAAATTTCCGCCGCATACTGCAGTAATACTTTAGTCAGAAAACCCGCAAAATCCATGAATGCTCTTTGTGTTAAATTATGGAGAAAGGAAACAAGATAAATGGTAAAACAATTGTCGGCAGACGTTCCTAAAATCTTACAATACAAGACTTGAAATGTAATCGCAAGATTTAACCCAAAATAGTGCCCTAAAGTTCCCCCTGACGTTGTCAACAATTTCTTCAAATATTGTCAAAAAATATGTTAGGACAAGTCTGTTTGTATTTTTTATTAAAATCTACCACTGACATTATTTATAAATTGTACAGGAATTTCCATCTAAAAATATTAACTTGGAAAAGCCATCTCAAGGAAAATGTGATTAAAAACACATTTAATTTCATTTCCCTGGGATTTAATTCACATGTGCTTTTGGTTTTCAGTTGGCCCTTACTTTTTAAGTTGTTATGGGTCTTGGCTTAACCAAGAGCTGCCACAAATACTCGTTACTCGTCAGCACCGGATTTTGCAACAAAGATAAATGATAAAACCATCTGCATGCTCGGTCAGAAATTTCTTGTCTGAAGTTATCAAAGTTGGCAGCCCTATTTTGCAGATTTTTGCAAATAATAAACGAGAAAACATATATTATTTACGCGAAATAGGATTCAAGTACATGCACGTTTAAGTTTTTATTGAATTTGTTTTAAATTAAAGAACAAAATACAGTTCCTGCACATTTTCCTACAGAAGGTTAGGGTGGGGCAGGTAACCGAAAACTCTGCTAAAGTGCTACAATCTACGCTAGAAATCAACAAATTTTGTTTGTTTTGCCCGATAGTTTTGTGTTTCAAATTTGGTTGCACTGCCGATTCTTAAAATACGGCTAGCTTGGCTGCCTACTGCTTTCGAATTTTTCTTTTTTCGCACTGAACCCCAAAAGAAATATTTGTACTAACTAAAACAATGGAGGAAGGAACAAACATGCACTTACCGTAAAAATACACTCTCCGCACGGACGAAGGACTAGGCGGGAATAACGGTCATGCCGCGCCCAGCCAGAGTACGGACAGTTTTTTGGTAATCACGTGAAACAAGCGAGAGCTGTAATTGGTCGCACTTAAACCCACCTACACTCCTTAATACCCAAATATGGTCACAAAAATGTTCACGTGACAGCGGATTGATTACAGATGTTCGTACGCAGCCTAGTTCCCAGGCTTCTCAAGATGGTTTCCAAGGGACCTGTATCCAGGTATGGCGTATTTTGCATATCCTGAAACCTTGCATATTATTGGATAAGGAGTGCTCGTGCGTTTTGCATATAGTTCAGTATCAGGTCGCTCGAGGTCATCTTCCTTTCGCAAGGGTACGGATACGGTTGCACACAAGTAAATAGGGCTCCCATAGGAACCAATGCTAAATGCCCCATTTTCAAAAATCATTTAAAAATACTCACAACTCTCTCAGTTTCTCAGGACAACAACCAAAATACTCATTGAAGTCTCATCTTTTCAATTCTGTTTAATTTTATGAGGGTAATCCGTCACTTTTATTCCCTAATTTGCACTTGAAACAAAACTATCCCTGCAACAGTGAAAATTGCTAAACAGACCAGCGCCCATTTTGGAACAAAGGCACATACGCTACTGGGCAAAATAGGGCCACTTTTAGGAGCTACAGTGTCTAAAATGTTTGTAGTTGGAAGAAAAAATACCCCACATCGCGGCGATAGTCATATTCTACACAAGACCACACTCGTTCAGCTCGCAATTCTCTCTAATATAAAATAATTTCAGGGCATACGAAATATTCATGAGCTCGGCGCACAGATCTTGCCTAGTTACTTGTGTGCACCGGCCATACGGGTCTTTGCTGCAAACCAAAACCCTTGCTGCATGGAGTTGAGCTAGGTGTATTAGAACCACGGGCTGTTCGACCAATGAGATATACTGAAAACTTTTGACCCAGCCTGGTGACCTTTTAATGGCCGTTTCGACTCATCATCTCGGGCGTTGTATCAGCTCGCGACATCGTAGCCGACAATTATTACCACAATTCCTATGGGGATTTCTTTTTATGTACATATAATTATCATTTTATCGTGCACTTATATACTTAGTATAAATGTTCGTAACTGAAGGAAGACTTACTATATTTCACTAAAAGCTAAACATAAATTATTTGAATAAAGATAGGTCTACGTATCTTTTGAAAAATGTCCCGACTGTTCATTTAAACATTATAGGCACCCCCTAGTAAAAGTGAACGCTGCCACTACACGGAGCGAGGCACGTGTCAACTACCGTGATTGGCACTTGCATGCTATTGGCAACAGCGTCCGTAGTATTATGCAATTTTGAATGTCGCAATGACTTAAACAGCTAGAATGCCCCCTTCCATATTTTTTTTGTTTTTCTGTTTATCATGGAGGTGTATGTGTCTACAACACCATCACAACTTGTTTTTCACAAAAAATCGACAGGCTTTTGCTTAAAACCTAAAGCAGTTCCGACCCTCTTCACCCAAATTCTGAAACGCTCGAGGTCACTTGGCTTGTTTATCAACAGGGTTTTGACGTCATCCTGAGAAACATACAAAACGGTCTGTGCAGTATTGAATGGAAAATACACGAAGTGAATGTTTATCATGCCTATTTTGTCCTTACGTATGGAGCTAACTATCGTGTTGACTTCTCTTTCTCAGGATTGCGTCACGGGGTCACGCGCATATCATGAATACCTAATGAGCGTTTCAGAAATCGCGAAAATCTCATTTTCGAAAAGCGCACTTTTGCTTGCAATTTATCCACCTAAAACCGACAATTAAAATAAAATAGAAATCCACGTCGGCAAGAGGGATGTTTGGACTATTGAAAAAAGCCTAAATGCTGGATTTTTGTCAAGGGGGATTCTTCTTCTTTAACAAAAACGATACGCGGCGCGTGATTGGTCAGTTTGGATCACCGTCACTTGCTAATCAATATTCATATAAGTCACGACCGGCACCCAAAAGTGCCAGTCATGGCATATGGCCCACCCAAACTGAAAGCAAAATAAATGGAACTTGGAACGAACAAATGGTAAGATTAAGGAAATTTGGAATATGTTCTGCCGTACTGGAGAGGGGGAGGGGTTTTGACCCCCAAAACACCCACTCTGGATCCGCGTCTGCTAAATACATCCAACGTATATGCAAGTATTCCATGTTGTTGTCAATTTTATGGCATCAACTATTAGCTTTTTAAAAACTGTTTATTATCAACTTGAGATAACAGAAAAGAGATGCCGTTCTAGAAGTAAGAGGACCCAACCAACCAGTTAAAATTTCCGCAATAAAAACGGCTGGAGCAAAGACTACGCACTTAGCTCCCTACGCTGTATGGTTTGTGGATACTTTGCAATTGGCGTTTTCGAAATGACAAGCTGCGACTTCGATTTTGGCTTTGGAAAATTATCGAAATCTCAAAGACTGATAAAGCATCATTATTTATAAACTATCTTTAAACCAGATTATACATTTCTTCTTTCGTTAAAATTTAAACCCAAAGTAGTGATTGTTTCAAAACAAATGACGAAAACAAGCAAAGACAAAATGGGAAAACTGTAGCCTAAACTTTATTCATGAGTTTCGAAACCACTCTCTGATCACATGACTACATGTATGACCGGACTGCTATTTTTACAGTTGTGTGACAAAAAAAATCTTCATAAATTCCACCCATCTAAAAGCAAGTCGGCCGAGTATCTGTACTTGTAAATGATCAGACAAACTTCTGCCTTCGTTTTTGGAGAGGGTTGTATTTGGCGAAGGAAATAGCGGCAAAAGGGGAGAGGAAACGGCAACATGGCTCCGAAAATTTGTGGACCCAAATTATCGACTTGCTGCTCGATAATCAGTACATGGGGAGTAGTTATGTTGGTAAGTGAAGTTTGGTTTAATATGAAAATTCAAAGTATGTATCTATTTTTCCTAAGAATTTATAAGTCGGACGTCACATGAGCCCTCCTGCACTAAACCTACTTTTAGAAAGTGTTTTTTTGACGTTTACATTGGGACGTTATCATTTTGTATATTGTTACACTTTTAACCCCATTCGCCATGCGCAATGTTGGTGCACGCCCTTACTGGTCCAAAAACCGGTGTCAAAAATCTTACCTTACATTCCAAATCATACATTTAAAAACACACCATGGAGGTCCTTGTAATCTCAAGACTTTTGTACCCTTGTCGTTCTTTTCCCATGATGCCTCAAATATCAGAAAACAATAAAATGGAGCAAAATTTGGGGAAAATTTGAATATTATTATAAAACAGATTGGTAACTGACTTCGTCGAGACCGCGTCTAAAAGAAATTAGTCCCACCAACGCCGATGAATTGTGTTTACACCGTGTTTAGCCTAGACTGGCCCCCTGTCCATGTGCGCTACACTGCTCTTGCTTATATACGACGAAGGGGAAGTAAATATGTGTCCGTGCATGAAAATGAACCCGTGAGCAGCACCACTATTTGTAAGATCTTCGTTTGATCTTCTCTTGATCTTCAATAACCCTAACGGTACAAAATCCTCCAATTTGTACACAATTTTTCATAGGACCAAGGGGTAAGGGTTAAGTGAGATGTGTATGCATGCTTTATTGACTAATGATTTCTCTAATGTTAACAGGGTCGTTCGTCAGCAATGCAAGCGCGCCAAATTCGTGCCATGATATACGCAGCTCCATACTAAAGGCATGATTCAGCTGCGTATTTCGTGGCACAAATTTGGCGCGTGCACATTGTTGACGAGCCTGTGCCTTTAAAGTTACATCGTTCGAGAGCGGAATAAGAATTTTATCCGGCTATCCCCACTTATTCTCTTCTCCAGCTGTTACTTGGTATCTTCTTCAGAGTCAACTCCATTGCATTGGTAGAGGACATTCCCCATCAAGAGAATGCCAATATGACGAAAGAACACCTGGAAAAAGCCTACACGGAGGTTTCTAACAACTGTTTCATCGCGGCCGGGCTATACGTACTGTGGCTTGCGTTCTCGGTGTGGCAACTTCGTGTTAACAAACAGCGACAATATGCAGTCAACTAAATTTCTAGAAGTGAACCCGACCCTTGCAAACCTGTTCCTAGTAAAATGTATCCTCATTGATTGTCAGTTTAGAAAGAATCCCGGAAAAATTACTACACACGGACACTGCCAGAGGCTCCGTGCTCACAACCAGCTAGAAAAACTCGGTATTTTTTTTGTATACATTGAAAAAAGATTTTAAGGAGATTACCTCCTGGAATCAACAGATCATCAAATTCTAAGATATACTTCTTACTTGCACTTCTGTCGCAAATGTTGCATATCTGAGTTAAATAAATGATAAAATTACTGCATTAAAAGTAATGCACAAAATGACGCGGCGAGTGGTCTGTGCGTAAGCGCGACAACAGAGGGCGTTGCGTGCGTGCGTGAAAGGTTATCTTGTGCACTAACTGAAGGCAATTTTTGAAGGTGAAAATGTGACTTTTCTACAGAAATGCAACATTTGCGATTGTTGATTCCAGGAGGTAATTAACTGAAAATCTTTGTTCAATGTATACCAAAAAAAAATACCAAAAACTCTGTCGGTCGCACATCCTGGCACTTTTGTGACTCTGTGTCATGCTGTTGTATATGGGCATAGCACCGTGACTGAAGAGAAAACAAATTTGTTCATGCTTAGATACGTGTACATGTTGCGTAGACAACGGCTTTGTTCTTGCGCTTGTCACCATGGGCACACCATTGTTTTCACTCCAGCCCTACCGGATGTGACGTGGCACCGACCGACAAAATAGTGACATTTTCCCAGTTAATGTTGTGTTTTTGTCATCAAACTATAGCATTTTTACATGGTTTGTAAACAGTGTCAACACTAGCAGTAAAATTCTGGTCATAACAAGTTATTCTCAGTGTACATGTTGTACGATATGTTTAACGTAGAGCAAGTTAGATTCTCGACTAGAGTTGACCGCTGGTCGAACGTCATCCTGGCCACGCACTAGGGCAGTGACTGAACAGTTACATAAGCCCTTAAAGGCCTGTCGATGATCTGTTTTTGAGCGATTCTACGAATAAAACCATTATAAATCAAAAGAAAGACATCAACAAACTCATCCGAAGAAATTTTAGCTTTGTCAAATGTACCACGTTTTGAAAAAAACATGAAAATCCATATGCGTTTTCCTGGTCTTGGCGGGGTGTTTCAAATATTCGTTCTCAGTTGATAGGGTACTATGTGGCTTGCGTCATGCACTCTGTGGTACACATCATATACTGCGTGTGCGCGCGATCCATAAAAATGCATCGCACACGCAGTACACAGCGCCCATGCATTTTGGACCGCGTAGATGCGAACCAAAAATAAGTAAATCGTTTGCAAACGATCTAAATAATTTCATCTTTACGGATTATTTTCTGGTAAAATTATATAATTTTGAGCGGAAACCTTTCATTGGGTAGTTGCTATTAATTAAATCTTTACTTTCAAAACTTTTCCCCTGTAAACTCTTCGATTACTTTTTGGGGTCATTGCAAATGATACACTGGGCCTTTAAGGTGATGTCCGACATAACAAGACCAAATAGGTTTTTTTTTGGACTTCGCAAATTACTTTCTAACAGGAACCTTGTATTATCAGAAATACAACCAAACAAGAACACCAACTTTTTTGCTTCCACATCCAAATTGGAGATCGCAAATTGTCTGTTTTCTTCCCATGGATCGTATTTTTTGGAGGTACAATATTTTATATGATTCTTGTGTTAAAACAGAATCCAATCTGAACACGCTCCTTTAACCTGTAAAGAGAAATTTCTTCTTTATAAAAAAGTGGTAACAAATTTATGTATAAATGTATACAAATATGTGAAAATTATGGAGTATTTTCCTTGTATGTTAAAGGTCTAGCATTAGCAACTGTAAAAACTGGTGCAAAATGTACTTGTATGTTGAACACATGTACATGTACATGTATTAGTTAGGGATGGGAATTTACGGTTAATTCAGAAACCGGTTTGCAATTCTTTTAAGTGTAGGTTAACCGTTTAGGGCCAATACTAAAGATTGTCGCTGGTGTTTATAGATGGGTCATTCTATAAATTTGGGGTCCAACGTGTGACATTTTTCTGTCCCCGTTACACCTGACCATAGAGCTCTATGACCTGACATACTGCTATTTGTCATACAAGTATCATTAAAAATGCCTTCAAAACATGTTTTTATGAATTGTATTTTAAGTAATCACTCTTTGAAATAAAAGGCATTCAAAGAATATGTCCTGAATTTACAAACTACAACATTTTACAAGATTTGACCCCAAATTTATAGAATGACCCAGATGCATGTGCAATGTACACAATACCCCTAGGCCCCCAAAATAAAGGTTGAATCTTTATCTGATATTAATTTTACTACGACCCCATATTTATTTTAATTTCATGAAATTATTATAAATAACCCTCTGAAAACTATTGTAAACTCTTCAAAATTGGGTTTCGCTTAAATGTTCGGCAAAACCGATTTTTCTTATTTTTTCGGTTAACCGGTTAAACGTCCCATCCGTTAGTATTAGTATTGTTCCCAAATGACTTGTACGAATAGCAGAATGGAATTCCTTTGTTTGTGATACTACCCATAATGCAATTCTGTTTTTTGTACATCGATTAGCCTTTTAGAAGTACATGTATAGTGGAACAAAAGTAGAGGGCGCAATTTTATTTGTGTAATATATGATTTTTTTTAAAATGCATTTCTTTGTGATTTACATGTTATTGTAATACAGAGACAGAATTATAAATAAAGTAAATAATGCAAAGTGAAAACTGTACTTATTTTGCATTTACTAAGAATTTATACCAAAATAAAAGTGCGTCCTCATATTGTGTCCGCCATATTTAGCAAAATAGTGCAAATGTTATGTCATATGCTCTAGTATTGTTTGTGTCAAATTGTGTGTAAACATTAAAAATTGTAAACATTTAAATTGAATTCTGAAGTCAGTTTCAATGAAAAGCAAGATATGAACAGAATCTAGACTGGTTCCCTTCCACACATTCCACAGAGAGAATATGAGGACAGGTAAAGGTGCTTCATCTTGATCTGTGATTGGTCGTCTTTGCGCGTGCGCATTGTGTGCTTTATATTTAAAAGTTGGCGAAACCATTTGCTTTAAGTGATGTACTTTATTTACATTTGGATATGTTCGACACGCACGGCCGGGTTACAATGTCAATCCAAAATATACGCACTTACTAAAAAAATATTTTTAAAAATAACCACGTGACCACGGGCAGATTTCTGCCCGTCATGGCCGCCCTTTACCGATCCTTATATTTTCGCAATAAGCGATAGGATCGGGAACCAATGAAGTGCGTAGCGCGTATCAGTAACACGCGCAACGCGAACGCACATTCTCTACACCAATGAGACACTAATTATCCAAAATGGCGTCTGCTTGTAATAGTGCTTTCCCTGTTTCCTATGCAACAGCCCGAACGGAAATGACAAAAATACACAGTTAAATCATTTCCGCTAGTTCTTATTGCAATACAAAACCACCATATCTGGTTTTGAGTCAACTTTTATTCTGGCACACAAATTTTGATGTACATCGTGAACAGACTCTAAACAAAGCTAATTTAAAACCCTCTAAGAACAATCAAACTCGCCTTTTTTTTTGCCCCAGGGCAGTACATGTGTACTTCAAATTAAAGGCAGCATTAAAGGCCTATTGTATCATTTCCAATGACCCAATTTTGTTTTTCATTAGTTGACAAGAAAAACCTTACTCAAAGTGTTGATAGCAATGGTAATAAACACCATATAATTTTATTCCCGTCCAAAATTGTATTTCATGTTGGAAATTGACAACCGAAGGTAGTTTTTTTTAAAAGTCCCGAGCACGGGACTTTTTTACTATTTACTTGTACACAAAATCTATATGTAGATTTTCAAGGTTTTCTGAAGCATTGAATGCGTCTAAGTAGCTAAAATTTCTTCAAACTAGTTTACCAACATTCTTCCTTAGATAGGGCCTATGTTACACTCTTAATCCACGAATCTGTAAAAAGTTTTTTTCTTGCAAATGATACATAAGGCATTGGCACAGGATCGTCAGCAATGCGCGCGCGCCAAATTCGTGCCACGAAATACGCAGCTCCATGCCTTTTCTATTGAGCTGCGTAATTCGTGGCACGAATTTGGCGCGCGCGCACTGCTGACGAGCCTGTGCCTTTAAAAAGATTTTTAAAATCAAATTACATTGAAATAATAAAAGTGTAAAACCTGAAAATATCTATTAAAATAAAGTCTTGAACGAGGTTATGTTCTGGAACACACAAAAACAAGGAATTTGGACGTACAAATTTGCTCGTTATAAGCAGAATGTTGAATTAACAGTGCTCTTATTATCAAGGTTCGGCTGCATGTACATGGTTTGTTTTTGCGATCATAACCAGAAACAAGTTTCTGACGTAATCAAAAGTCAACCAATTACCGGCTTTGGGTTTTATGACAGAAGCTAATCATTGGTTAATTGTGTAATGACGTCATGCAGAAACATGCTTCTGGTTATGATCGCCTAAACGAAGCATTACATAGGTGTATATATATTACAATTATTATATTATCTGCCTTAAAACAGGCATACGAAAGTTACCATAACTTGGTACAAAGTAACCATAACTTGGTTGATTTTTTATTAATTTGTAAAATTTAAACATATTTAAATATATTTAAACATATATATTATGTTTAACATAATTTTGAATACATACACTAAATGATACAATTGAAATCTTGTTCGCTCAGCGAAATACAATTTTCAAAACCTGAATAAATATGTTATCAACAATACACACTGTTTTGTTCCTGTTTTAAGAGGTTACTGGTTCATACACCAGTACCCTGAGAGTCCGAGTACGTCCCCAGGGGCCCAAAAGTAATGACGTCATTAACGTCATGATTCATGCCCTTTTTGGTCGTACGCATGCGCACGCAACCGGTATTTCTTCGTACACGCTGTAATACCTGGAGGAAATAGAAATATGGAAATATAAAACAAAAATAAATAATGTTTAGCATCAGACATGACAACCCCCGAAATACGTTCAACTGAAGTTTCAGGCGATGTGCAAAGACAATAACAGCCAATCAGGACACGGCTATCATCAATCGGCTGGCCACCGAAGGGTTTTGTATCGAGGCCTCTGATTGGACAGAAGTTTCGGCTTCACCATTTCTCTGCGCACCGGTCCCTGGTTACCAAAATATCCCAAAAATTGCACTTCTGGCTTATATGACTTACATGTACATGCCGTTGACGCATGAACCTCGGCGAAGCACTTTCATTTTGAAGTTAACCGGTCTGCAGATGTTGTCGTTTGAGAAGGCGCCCTCATACGACAGAGTGGTGTCAATGCATTGCGGACATCGGCATTTTGCGACCTGAATCGTGCTCGGGTACCTGATAAAATATAGAAGGAAAATATAAAATTGAATTATTTTATACGAATCCGGGACACAAGAGGTGAAAATGCTGGGAAAGAACCCGCCTCGCTTACCCGTTACGATAGACCACTTATGCAATTAAGTGAAATGCGACAAGGCGCCATTTTGGTAAGCAAGCTAGACGCACCTCGTGCCTTGACATGCCTTTCGTGGTGTAAACTGTTGTGGCGAATAGTTACAGCAGCATCCGTGAGAGGCATGTCTAACAGACACGAGGCGCATCTAGTTTGCTTGCTAAAATGGCGCCTTGACGTATTTCACTTTTTTGAATTGTTTTTGCATGAGTAGTGTATCTTTCTATTACATGTATTACATTAGCGTACCTATCTTTATCAACGTCGGCAACGTAAGTCCAGGGGCACAGGCTTCGTCGACTGAGGTCGTCCTGTCTTTGGATATGCAGCAATTCCATTGGGCATGTCAGATTTACATATTCATTACTTGTTGACGCCACCACCCTTGGCACCTCCCCCGCCGCCGAAGCTCCGCCCACCTGTACCGTCCTGGTGCTGACGCCCTCTCGTGGCAGGATTGCAATGGCGGGAAACTTCATGTGCTGGTTGTTCTGCTTGAAATTCATCCGTAGCTGGTGCTCCGGCGGCTCCAGACACGGGTCAGTCTGGTCCTCGCTGGTAACAGTCGTTACGTCTTCGGCGTACAGGGTGCCCTCTCGTGGCGTTGTCGACATCGTGACGTCATCCGGAGTGGTCGGGTACCGCGAAGTCGCCGTTGTTGTTTGAGTTGTAATTGGAGACGTGACCGTTGGGTCAACTGCCGATGTTATACTCTGTGTTGTGGATGGACTTAACGTGGTATCCACTAAAGTTGTAGATATTGCCGCGACTTCCACCACAGTTGTATGGATGTCCACAGCTTCAGACGAAATTTGTGAATCAAACTCCTCGCTCTCTTCTCGTGGTAAGAATAGACCGTTACCCAATCTGTTATTGACCTCTGAACTTTCCTCAGGCTCGTACCCTCCGGGAATCTGGTTGAGGTTATTATCTTGTGGCTCTGGGAACGACGTAGTCCTTAGGGTCATGACTTCTGAAGACGTAGCCTCTGTTACCATGGAAGCATCGCGACGTATGGTGCCACACTCAGACAGTGACGTCATCGATACAACTACCAGAATTGTAATGGAAATCTGCACGTGAAAATAATTATTTATGGAATAATTAAAACCAATTCATTGATTGCAGGAATTTCAGTTTGCGAATGTTTTAGAAAATGTAAAATTACCCTTTAAATAAGTTATTTAAAGGTTAAACCAAACGCGGTTGCTGATTCGATCCCGGTTGCTTTATAGACATTTATTACGCACGGTGCGTCCGTGTTCCCTTTCTCCCTGTTCAGATGAACGTAACCAAAGCGAGGCTTGCAGAAAAAAAATCGTTTGGCCCCGTGTTGAAAATGTTAATTTTGTGAATCACAATGACACACCCGTAGCGCGATCAAGAAAACACAGCGCGGACAGTGATTCTCTCAAAACAACTACTGAATACGGTAAGTTATACATGCTATCGCGCGGTCACGTAAACAGCGTTCCATAAAGTAAACTATGAGTCTAAAACTGTCTTCCAAAATATAAAATTGTCAAAACTACTTACCACGCAAAACATTTTGAAGTTTGTTTCCCGAATGTAGATGCTGTACAGTAGTGGTCTATAGGAAAAGTTGCGCTTGCGGGCAAAACCGCTCCCAAAACGTCCTAACACAGCTAGCTGGGTTTCCGCCGGAAAGCAAACTAATTATTTTCGACAAATTTCCAGGTTTTTATAACCCACCCATCCCCCATTCCCTCCGACGAAGATATGCACGGTAGTTCCTTATTCTAACTTCCTCATATTTTATTTGGATAAAACATTTTGCGTACGCGCGCGACACGTGAGGGAGACACCGTGAGCTATTTTTAGAAAATTACGTCTGTACCGCAGCGCATTCAGCATACTAGCACTGCCCTTCAAAAAAAGTCATGTCATTCCAGGGTTCTTTTTAATACTGTTCCCCCTCCGGGACCCGGACAATTGTTTTGTAATTTTTACTGCAGTTCGGTTCCTCATTCGAAGGTTATATAAACCTCCATGAATAGACTGAAATTATTGGCCCGTAACAAACGGCCCATTTTGAAAGTACCTCTTTAGTACGTCACTGATATACGTAAACTTAGCCATGTACGCTGCGCTCGAGCGCTTGTATTCAATGCGGTATACGTGATCAGTTTTTAAGTTTTGTCCATAATTTATTTTCCCATAATTTGTTTTCCATAATTTTTCCACAGTTTTTTCCATAAGTTTTTCCGTACATCATAAGAAACGTATGCATTGTTAGTGGTTTATGTAGTTTTCAAACAAAAGACGAAATTGCATTTCTTCCAAAATTACTGCAAACTTGGTTAATTTATTAAAGTACTTTTATCATATGCAATCATTTTTGTAATACCTTTAGTTATTCTTGTTTTAATTATTGAATATCGTGACACGATTTTGTAAAGTACATGTATTATATTATTGCCTGCGATTTAGATTTTACCTCAAATTAAACTAGAATTAAAACAAAAAACGGTTTTACAAATACGTATTATTCGCTTTGTCTTCCAAGTTAATAATTTATTCAAAGTTCAATTTAAGTTACCTCCTTAAGGGAGCGTGTTCAGAAAAATAGATTTCGTTTTAATCTAACAATCATAATTATATAATATACCTCCCCAAACTAGTATCCATCTGGAAAAAAGGAAATTTGCAATCTCCAATTTGGATGTGGAAGCAAAAAGGTTGGTGTAATTATTGCACTGCATTATGGAACCAGATAAATTAGTTTACAAAACATCGGTGGTTTTTCGACAATATACGGATTGAGAACGCGAAAAGTGTAATGAGAAAAATATAACAATTGTTATGGTATCAAAATCTCAACACCCATGGAAAAAATGGGTGGGTCAAAGATGTGATCTGGTACGCTCCTTTAACTTTAGTGCACACATATATTTTTATATCCAGAATTATTACATATAATTTATGCAAACAAATTAACAGTTGCAAATTAACAGTGGAATAGAACATTAAATATGTCACCCCATGAAACTATTTGTATACTATTGCACTCATAAACATTCAATATTTGTATATTATATAAACAATGCTCATGATCACAAAATATATAGCATGACATAGTCATTACTGGTGCTTTATTTTAAAGCTAACGGTCTTATAAATTCGCATTTTTTAAAACAAAAATGACAGGATTTTGTAATAATGTGAATTGTTTTTCACTCATGGGGTCTGTTTTGGCGATTATAACTAAATAAAGATAATGTTCACGAACGATTCCACATTAAAATATAAGTTTGATTAACAAAATTGTCGTGGTTTTTCACTAATGTTTGGCAAAGATATATTGGTCAAAACATTCTACGGACCGGAAGACAATGATTCACATTTTATTCAAATATATTTCGAAGTGAAATCGTGAAATACACCTTTAATAAAATACTGGTGCCTGTTTTCGTGATCATGGCCAGAAATATGTTTCTGACGTCATGAATAATTCAACCAATGATCGGGTTTGGTTGCTGTTGCGAAGCTAACCTGATTGGTTAAATGAGTAATTACGTCATCAGAAACATGTTATTAGTCATGGTCGAAAAAACAGGCTCATCGTGTAAATATATATGAAAATTCGACTGAGTTACTTACTGTTCTGAAAATAAATATTAATTATTTTTAACAATAAATATTATATACATGTACAATCATAATCTATATTAGGTAATAAATATATAAATATAAATATTACTTTGTTATGTTATGCATACATGTAGAATTACAACAATAATCGCTAGAGTCAAGGTGATATGCCCTGATTAGACCCTTTGCACGGGTGGCTATGACAGGGGGCAGTCACATTGTCACCGTGCGTCATGAACGAGTAGGCACTTTGTAGATCTAATATTACATCATTTCAATATGAAAACCTGCCCCCTTTCATGGCTGCCAGTGCAAAGGGTCTATCTTGGAGGCATAGTTCCTTTACGATGGTTCACAGGCGCCATCTTGTTTCCAAAGCAGTAACCACAAAAATGGACGACTTTATTTTGGTCCCAGACAAAATTTTATTTTCTACAGAATGGCAACCGTGATGGCAACCGTGATGTCTTTTTCTATTCTAAGAAAACAAAATGGCGTCCCCGTGACGGGAACTTGTCATTGCAAAATGACACTTGACTGACGCCCTCTAGTGACGGCGCCGTGCACACACGCGGGCTACAGGAATGTCCTCAATGCAGTTCTTCCAACTAAATTGAATAAAAAAGGGACAAAATACAAGATAAATAAATAATAGTTGAACGGTTTACGATTTTGGTCTGGCGAAAAATGATAGGTATAAAACTGTAGTGTACGGAGTTTTCGGACAAAATGGCGGCGCCCATAATCCATTCTTTGTGAAGATCGTATCCGCTTTCCGGTGTGTCATATTTCTTGTTTTTTTGTATTAACAAATGTACAAGTTGTACTAGTCTGGTTCCCGGACCAAAACATCCGACCACGAATGATTTTGAGGTCCGGCAACCGCCAGTATACATCATAGTCCGCCATATTGAAACAGGAGGAATTCCTCCTTTTTCCGAAGGTTCCCGAAGTTACCCGAATGCATGTACAGACGTTGTCGTTAATCGTCGGGTACGATCCGTCAGTGTTTCGCCGCGTGTTTATTTACGATGATGCAGACAAGGTTTGAATTTGATTTTTGATGCTATATATAATGGGCATGTGTAATATTTTAAGGATAATATATTAAATTTTTATTGCGAAATATGGAATAACCCTTTTCAAATTGTTATACACTCGTGCACACATGCACGCTTTGTGCATGACGTAATGCTTAGTGCTATTTTAAACACTACGCATACGGTAGCCGGTCCTCATATTTAGTCGTTGTATGTGGAATATGTGGAGCGGGAACCAGTCTAGAGTGCCATCTTACTTGTTTAGATAACGAGATAATTTATCTCGATTTATTAAATCTAGGAAGTCGACTTCGCATCACAGATTATCTTGCCAAGTCGACTTATTCCACATTATAAGTCAACTTAGTGAGATTATCTCGGTATCTATGCATGGCACTCGCAGAGCGCCGTAATACGCATACACGTTGTTGTTGTTGTTGTTGTTGTTGTATATTTTATGGCATCTTCGGCAACTAAGGCCCTTTATGCCATCAACTATACGGTTTTAGCTTTAACTATACTATATTATCAACTTGAGATGACGAAGAAGGAGTTGCAGTTTTAGAAGTGGGAGGAAAACCCCCATGGAAATGCCCCAGGGGAAAACCCACGCGGTCAAGTAGGGACTGCAAATCCAATCCACATACACGCCCCGGATTCGAACCCAGGACCCCAGAGGTGAAAGGCGAGGAAAGAACCCGTACGCCAACCCGACCGCCCCTCGGTATCTATGCATGGCACTCGCAGAGCGCCGTAATACGCATACATGTTAGAACTTACTCGTTGTTTTCGTCCTTTCTCTGCACGTGCTGGTCGTAGTACACAAACACACATGAACTTAAACCAAGGCAAAGGTCGTCCTCGTTTGTAGCAATTGCATACCTAATCGTGCGAGGCTTTCTGTAAATGTAAATCATAAATACGTTGCATAATGTGACCAAAGGCCTGTTTTCGTGACCAGGGCCCAATTTCATAGAGCTGTTTAACAGCCCATTTTCCGTTAACCGAGCATCAGGCTATTTCATAGTCATCGTTAACGGTAAGCAACTGAAAACTTGCCTTAACCGCAGAGCCAATTTTTGCTCAAGATAGTGACGCAACAATGGCGGTTTTCAAGCGCGCGCATGCTTAAGCACGCCGCGGCCGTGAAATAGCCTTAACGTTAGTACAACTTTTCTGCTATGTAGTAAGCACACGTTTTCAGCTAGCGCTTAAGCAGCTCTATGAAATTGGGCCCAGCTGTAAACGCTGTTTATGACGTATTCGTAATCACTGGTTTGACCAATCATCAGCTTTGGTTTTTGAAATTACGTCACAAATGTGTCTCTGGTTGAAATCTTATGTACAATGTATTAAAATGGAGCTGGCTGCGATTGTTTGTCTGCAGTACACATCGTCAATGGCAGAGGGGGCATTGCTTCCGATTGGTCTAACCCCAGGAATATGTTGCATACTAATACGTTTTGTCGATAACTTTACATGAACAAAGCTCTCGACACTCTTTCCTCAATTAATGAACAAAAAGCCAAACAAAACACCAAAAAAAATCGATTCCACCTTGAAATATGACTCTTAAATTTGCTTGATAGTCCTACGTTTTCACCACTAGACTAGCTACCAAGCAACTTTAAATATTGAAAACTCAATGAGGGCGCTATATTTAGAATATAAATATTATATTTGCATAATCATGATGGGAAACGTGCAATATGATTGGTTAATTTTTCTTCCATTGACGATGTGTACTGCAGAAGATAAAAACAGCAGTCTGCTTTGGCAATCATAACCACGGATTTATATGGAGCTCACTGATCATAACGTTTCTGACGTAATCACTGATGAACCAATGAAATGCTTTGGTTGTCAGCACGGCAAGCTGTTCATTGGCTGGTTCATTATTAACGTCAGTAACATGTTCTGGTTATAATCGCCAAAACAGACCCCAAAACATACACAATTAGGGACCAGGCTGTTCTTTTTCTGACGTAATCAGTGATATTCAACCAATCAACGGCTTTGGTTGTCAGCGAGGCAAGCTGTTCATTGGTTGGTTCAATAATGACGTCAGAAACATGTCTCTGGTTATGATCGCCAGAACAGACCCCAAAACATGATCAATGAAAGAGCCCGTTTTCGCAATCACAACTAGAACATGTTTGTGACGTAATTATACTGTTTCAACCAATGAACGGCTTCGGTTGCCGAACCACAAATGGCAATTAGTTGAATCCGCAGTTACGTCAAAAACATGATTCTGGCTGTGGTTACGAAAACTCGCCTGTTCAAAAACTCGGCTGTTCGGAAACTGAACTCACCTGTCGTTGTTAGTTTTGTTTACAAACTCCCACGGACAAAGAGCGCGTTCAGAGGGAGGAGGGCTAACGGATTCGATTCGAGATGGGCACGAATCCACGCTAGTAGTTTCCGATTGCGGGGGGTTTTGTTCTCCCGAACGCTTCAAAGCGTTGCCCGAACGGCCAATCTTGCTGCTCGCCTCACTCAAACTTGCAAAAGGTCCGTCGTTTTTCCCGGGTGTTCGGGGCCGAAATAGTGAGCCAGCTCGAACTGCGGTTATTGAGGAAACCAAGTAAACAATCACAAGCCAGCACAGCACTGCCTTTATCTGCAAAATAAAAACGAAAGAAAGGGTTAAATATTGTTGTATACATTTAAACCCAAGTTATACGAAAGGTCTAAGAGGCTGCTGAGAGATGTAACATATTGCACGGGTCAATAACATGTATGACCACCTTTTGTGCATGTGGCAAGACTGACTGCCTCCGCCTCTGCAAGAGCCGCTGAGGCAGGGTGAGCCACTCTTGCTCAATGTAAGAAAATGCCTCGCCTAGACTTGTTATAGTACTTTTACTGGAGTAATGTGTTAGATTGGAATACAAGCAATTTTGCAGTCTGGGGACCAGTCTACCATTGCCATGCCTGGAGTTAGTCTGGTTTCCAGACCAAAATACTATTCTGATATCATGTTTACAAATGTATTTATGATACAGACAAGGTTTGAATTTCATTATAGTTCAAACAAAAATGGTTTAAATTAAAGTTATTTTTATTAGTGTGAATAACTGATTATTGTCTTACCGTTTTTGTGTATTGCATCTTTTTCTCCAAATGGTCGATTTTCGCTGGGAAAAACTTGAAGTTCACGTCTATAAATCACGGATTATACTTGTTGTATAGATACTGTTCTCTCCTAAAGAATGTTATTGTCAAACCACACTGAACTGTGTTAATGAGTTGAGAGTACAATACAAATCTCTTTTTATGCCCAAAAATTTACTAGTGTTTCCGTATACTATTTTGTGAATGACCGAACGACCCTGTTCAGCGATATTACCCGAACGCTATATTTGTCAACAAACTACCGGTTTTTTGTTACTGGGCGTGTCCGGCCAACAACATCGCACAAAATGTGTATTTTAAGTGAAATTTTTTTGAACAAGGAACCTGGACATTTACCACGCGTTTAGATTAATTATTAAGTGACGCAAGAAAGGGCGAGCAGAGAAAGGAAATATCATGATTGTTTTACTTTAGTATAGTAAAATGGCTCCTGTTAAAAGAATAGTGCTTTATAATTTCCGTCGGAAATGCATGCAGCCTTTATTGCATGCTATTTATTTCTTTTTACCTAATACAGGGGGGAGCGTGAGAAAAAAAAATAGATATCAGTCTGAGATACGGGGGCCAGATTGTACCATTTTAGACCTATTTCAAGTCTAAAATTTTAAAACAGTAAAAATGACTTGAAAGACTTTTTTTTAATGTCACACCTTTTTTCCCCGTAGAGTTTGAGATGAGGAATTACCCCCACTATACTATAGAAAACGTTCTCTGCAGTACCTGTATAGACCGTATCGAATAGCCGCCATTTCGTGGGGCAGTTTCTTTGTTCCTTGAGGACATGCATGGTTGCACATATTGTGCTTCCATTGTTGAACGGTTTAATTAACAAAAGGTGCCCCACGAAATGGCGGCTATTCGATACGGTCTATACTGATAAATACGTGTGCTTTTAAGTACAAAATTGTCGAAGGTCTCGGGTTCTAATCCCAATGAGGCTTGTACGATTTTCTCTCATTCCCTGTATGGTTACCACATGTCCATTCGGAACCGATTCCATTTTTCGTGGGAAAACATTATACACCTATCAGTTGTAATTAAATAAAATTAAAAGTATTTAAATTACCGTAGTAATTATGTCGTCATTAGACCGGGAAAGATCACGTTACCTTATCGACGTTCTAAATGCATCAGGGAATTGGATGACAAAAAATTGCCAGCGAAGTGTGCGTAAACATGGGCAATTCCCAAAATTAGGGGTCCAAAGGTGTCCAAATGCTTTTTGAAATTTCCAAGTGTTTTTAGTGATTAAAGGGGTTTCCCAGTAAAAAAATAATTATTTTTATTTCAACGAATGCTACTTAAATGTAATGTTTGTGTGTAGATATGGCACCAAGGTTAATGCAAACTCATTCTACAGCCAATTTTCATTGACGTATAGGTAACCCGGGACATTAAACTCCTATTCAATACCATGGAACAAATTATAAGCCTTTTTAGTCTTTTGTTTTGAATATTTTTCAGGAATCAGAAAACAAAGTATTCAAGAAAATGATGCTGCCCCTATAATCACAGGCCACAGTCCATAACTGAGAATTTGTGGTCAAAAGTGGTGATTTTTGAAGCAGAGAGTGTCGTACGTAACTGGGACACCAACAATTTTAGACCCCTAATTTTGGGAATTACCCACCTATGAGGCGGAGACCAACTGGGCAACCTTTTCACTCATTTTCACGAAAACCAAAAGAGTTCAAGAATCAATCTTTCAGCATTTTTTCTTTGAAAGGATATCAACCATACTGACCAACATGTCCCACAACAGAAATGTTGCAAAATGTGAGAAACTCACCAGGGACTTCCCCTTCTAGTCCGAGTACCGTGCTCGCAGGTCGGTAATGCGCAATGCGCGGGTTGGATTGAGTGTGCTGCACAGCGAATCCGTGTACATGACTCCCCCGCCACGAAGGGAATCCCTATATGAGGACTTCTCACATTTGCAACATTTCTGTTTCGGGACATGTTAGTAGTATGTTTGATATCTATCAAGAGGTATACGGTGCACAAAATATGACCTACTTGTGGATCAATAGCCCTTTTGAAGTATGGCGGACACCTTAAAGGCACAGGCTAGTCAGCAAAGGCATGGAGCTGCGTATTTCGTGGCACGAATTTGGCGCGCGCGCATTGCTGACGAGCCTGTGTCTTTAAAGGCGACTTTGTTTTAGGTATAAATTAGCCTTCGCAGTGCAGCACACTCAATCCAACCCGCGCATTGCGCATTACCGACCTGCAAGCACGGTACTCGGACTAGGAGGGGGAGTCCTCGGTGAATTTCTCACATTTTGCGACATTTCTGTTGTGGGACATGTTGGTCAAAGAAAAATGCTGAAAGATTGATTCTTGAACTCTTTTGGTTTTTTGTGAAAATGAGTGAAAAGGTTGCCCAGTTGGTCTCCGCCAGTTGGACCCACACCCTCACCTCCCCATCTACCCCGGATCCTCGAAAAGGGGACATACCCTTACCCATAAAAGGTCGCCCTGTATCAGTATTTCCGTTTCGCCCGGATCCTCGAAAAGTGCCATTAATGCTGAGTGCCGGAATAAAACCCAAATAAGGTGTTTTTATATTTTAGTATTATACGATTAAAACATGTATATAGTAGGCTTGGGCGATTCCACGCTGGAGTCCAGTAGAATCGATTTCACTTCGGGTATCGGAATCGCGATTCTATATTTTTTAGGAATCGATTCCCAGTAGAAATCGATTTCCTTTCATTTACATTATATTTCCAGTGATAGCTTGCCGATTCCAGAAATTACCGAGCAATTCGGAAGGCAAAAACACCAACTTCTGCAAGAATATTCAGCCTCTGATCATTTCCCCATTATTAAGAAAATTTGAGTGTTACAGGCCAGCATCATTAAAGATAGTATACATGATTGGTAAACTGTTACAAATAGTTTTATCCCCCTGTGTGATTGAAGATATGCATGATTAAAACCAACCTGAGCAAAAACCAGCTCTGTACTTCTTCTAACGTTTGAGAAAACAGTCCAAAAAGGGTTTGCAGTCATTTCGCCCCAAAACCACTTCGTCCTGAACCATTTCGCCCTGAACCGCGGCCTGTCTACGAAGTGGTTTTGGGGCGAAGTGGCATTTGAGCGATGTAGTGTTTGGACGGAGTAATTTGGGGCAAACTGAATTTTCGTCTCATGAGACGAAAACTAATTGTTTTACTCATTTCTCAAAGACTATAGCACTTCAGACAAAACCATTTCAGGGGAAGTTTTCTCCGGTCATCATGTTTATATTGTGTAAGTTAGGCGTAAATCTGTGAACATTTCTGATTTTCGAGATTACCAATGATGTATACTGCCTTTAACGGATGTTTAGTGCCGTTCGGGTCAATAATTGGGTTCTCGTCGGCACAATAAGTACTTATCGCAATGTACACGTACATGAACATGTAATCTACCTCTTAAACACGATCGGTATAATGCTATCTCAGACTTGAAATAGGTCTAAAATGGTACAATCTGGCCCCCGTATATGATATCAAGATTTTCTCACGCTGCCCCCTGCATTAGGTAAAAAGAAATAAATAGCATGCTATAAAGGCTCCATGCATTTCCGACGGAAATTATAAAGCACTATTCTTTTAACAGGAGCCATTTTACTATACTAAAGTAAAACAATCGTGATATTTCCTTTCTTTCTGCTCGCCCTTTCTTGCGTCACTTAATAATTAATCTAAACGCGTGGTAAATGTACGGGTTCCTTGTTCACCAATTTCACTTAAAATACAAATTTTGTGCGATGTTGTTAGCCGGACACGCCCAATAGAAAAAAACCGGTAGTTTATTGACAAATATAGCGTTCGGGTAATATCCCCGAACGGGGTCGTTCGGTCATTTACAAAATATAGTATACGGAAACACTAGTAAATTTTTGGGCATAAAAAGAGATTTTTATTGTATTCTCAACTCATTAACACAGTTCAGTGTGGTTAGACAATAACATTCTTTAGGAGAGAACAGTATCTATACAAAAAGTATAATCCGTGATTTATAGACGTGAACTTCAAGTTTTTCCCAGCGAAAATCGACCATTTGGAGAAAAAAATGCAATACACAAAAACGGTAAGACAATAATAATTTATTCACACTAATAAAAATATCTTGAATTTAAACCCATTTTTGTTTGAACTATAATTATGTATTAAAGGCACAGGCTCGTCAGCAATGCGCGCGCGCTAAATTCGTGCCACGAAACACGCAGCCCCATGTCTTTGCTATGGATCTGCGTATTTCGTGGCATGCCTTTGAACGGTTTCATCGTGTCCCCTGAATCAATTTTATAGAATGCAAACTGCTGACTGGAAAAGAGCCAGACTACTTATATGCATTCCAAGCCTCGTCTTCAGTTCGAGGCTTGGAACGTATACGAAGCTGGTACCTTTCCGATCAGCCGTTTGTATTCTACAGAACTGATTTAGGGGACACGATGGAACCATTCAAACGTGTGAATAATTATAGTCTATTTTGGATGCTTGGTAGACGGGGCACTGTCATTGCAAAATTCCCCTATAGAATGTCGTGGCTAATTTGAATAAATCGGTACGATTTGAATATTACATTAAACGTCCTGGCAGACGATCGGTGTTTGAGACAACTTCGGCTTTTTGCCGAACGCTTGACTCCGCCTCTCGAAACCGGCAGAGGAGCGGCGTTGTTTTTTTTCTTCACTATAGACTGTATCGAATAGCCGTATCAAAATATTAAATGCTAGACTGGTCCCCAGACTGCAAAATTGCTTGTACATGTATTCCAATCTAACACATTACTCCAGTAAAAATATACTATAACAAGTCAAGGCGAGGCATTTTCTTACCTTGAGCAAGAGTGGCTCACCCTGCCTCAGCGGCTCTTGCAGAGGCGAAGGCGATCGGTCTTGCCACATGCACAAAAGGTGGTCATACGTGTTACTGACCCGTGCAATATGTTACATCTCTCAGCAGCCTCTTATAGACCGTTCGTATAACTTGGGTTTAAATGTATACAACAATATTTAACCCTTTCTTTCGTTTTTATTTTGCAGACAAAGGCAGTGCTGTGCTGGCTCGTGATTGTTTACTTGGTTTCCTCAATAACCGCAGTTCGAGCTGGCTCACTATTTCGGCCCCGAACACCCGGGGAAAACGACGGACCTTTGAGTGAGGCGAGCAGCAAGATTGGGCGTTCGTGGGGTGCGTCCGGCCGTTCGGGCAACGCTTTGAAGCGTTCGGGAGAACAAAACCCCCCGGAATCGGAAACTACCAGCGTGGATCCGTGCCCATCTCGAATCGAACCCGTTAGCCCACCTCCCTCCGAACGCGCCCTTTGTCCGTATGAGTTTGTAAGCAATACTGACAACGACAGGTAAGTTCAGTTTTCGAACAGCCGAGTTTTTGAACAGGCGAGTTTTCGTAGCCACAGCCAGAATCATGTTTTTGACGTAACTGCGGATTCAACTAATTGCCATTTGTGGTTCGGCAACCGAAGCCGTTCATTTGTTGAAACAGTATAATTACGCCACAAACATGTTCTAGTTGTGGTTGCGAAAGCGGGCTCTTTCATTGAGCATGTTTTAGGTCTGTTTTGGAGATCATAACCAGAAACATGTTTCTGACGTCATTATTGAACCAACCAATGAACAGCTTGCCTCGCTGACAACCAAAGCCGTTGATTGGTTGAATATCACTGATTACGTCAGAAAAGAACAGCCTGGTCCCCAATTGTGTATGTTTTGGGGTCTGTTTTGGCGATTATAACCAGAACATGTTACTGACGTCAATATTGAACCAGCCCATGAACAGCTTGCCTTGCTGACAACCAAAGCCGTTCATTGGTTCATCAGTGATTACGTCAGAAACGTTATGATCAGTGAGCTCCATATAAATCCGTGCTTATGATTGCCAAAGCAGACTGGTGGTATTTCTTCTGCAGAACACATCGTCAATGGAAAAAAATTAACTAATCATATTGCACGTTTCCCATCATGATTATGCAAATAGAATATTTATATTCTATATATAGCGCCCTCATTGAGTTTTCGTATTTAAAGTTGCTTGGTAGTCTAGTGGTAAAAACGTAGGACTATCAAGCAAGAGTTGCGAGTCATATTTCAAGGTTTTTTGTGTGTTTTGTTTTAGCTTTTGTTTTCATTAATTGAGGAAAGAGTGTCGAGAGCTTTGTTCAGGTAAAGTTATCGACAAAACGTATTAGTATGCAACGTATTCATGGGGTTAGACCAATCAGAAGCAATGCCCCCTCTGCCATTGACGATGTGTATACTGCAGACAAAAAATCGCAGCCAGCTTAATTTTAATACATTGTACATAAGATTTCAACCAGAGACACATTTGCGACGTAATTTCCGTTTCAACCAATGATCATCTTCGGTCATCAGCAGCCAAAGCTGATGATTGGTCAAACCAGTGATTACGAATACGTCATAAACAGCGTTTACAGCTGGCCACGAAAACAGGCCTTTGGTCACATTATGCAACGTATTTATGATTTACATTTACAGAAAGCCTCGCACGATTATGTATGCAAATGCTACAAATGAGGATCACTTTTGCTCCGACGATAGGCAATGCGTGCTTGTGTACTACGACCAGGACGTGCAGAGAAAGGACGAAAACAACGAGTAAGTTCTAACGTGTATGCTTATTACTAGGCTCTGCGAGTACCATGCATAGATACCGAGATAATCTATCTCACTAAGTTGACTTATAATGTGGATTAAGTCGACTTGTTAAGATAATCTGTGATGCGAAGTCGACTTCCTAGATTTAATAAATCGACTTGACGAGATAAATTATATCGTTATCTAAACAAGTAAGATGGCACTCTAGACTGGTTCCCGCTCCACATATTCCACATACAACGACTGAATATGAGGACCGGCTACCGTATGCGTATAGCACTAAGCATTACGTCATGCACCAAGCGCGACACGAGTGTATAACAATTTAAAAAGGGTTATTCCATATTTGGCCAATACAAATTTAATATATTATCCTTAAATTATTATACATGCCCATTATATATAGTAGCAAAAATCAAATTTAAACCTTGTCTGCATCATCGTAAATAAACACGCGGCGAAACACTGACGAATCGTAAATATGACCCACTGGAAAGCGGATACGATCTTCACAAAGAATGGCTTATGGGCGCCGCCATTTTGTCCAAAAACTCAGTTTTATACCCGTACACTACAGTTTTATACCTGTCATTTTTCGCTAGACCTAAACCACAAACGTTCAACTATTATTTATTTCTCTTGTTTTTTGTCCCTTTTTTATTCAATTTAGTTGGACGAACTGCACTGAGGACATTCCTGTAGCCCGCGTGTGTGTACGACTCCGTCGCGTTGTGTATAAGGGCGTCACTCAAGTGTCTTTTGCCATGACAAGTTCCCGTCAGGGGGACGCCATTTTGCTTTCTTAGAATGTTACAGCGTAGTATTAGGACGCAATTTTTTTACAATAAGAATAGAAAAAGACATCACGGTTGCCATTCTGTAGAAAATTAAATTTTGTCTGGGACAAAAATACAGTCGTCCATTTTTTTGTGGTGACTGCTTTTGAAACAAAATGGCGCTGGTAAACTGTCATACTGCTTTGGAAACAATATGGCGTCTGTGAACCACCGTAAAGGAACTCTGCCTCCAAAATAGACCCTTTGCACCGGCAGCCATGATGGAGGGGGGGGGGGGGGGGGGGGGCAGGTTTTCATATTCAAATGATGTGATAGTAGACTCGTGACTGCCCCCTGTCATGGCCGCCCGTTCAAAGGGTCTAATAAGGGCATATCACCTTGACTCTAGCGATTATTGTTGTAACTCTACATGTATGCATAACCTAACAAAGTAATATATCTATTTATATATTTATTACATAGTATACATTATGATTGTATATGATATTTATTGTTAAAAATAATTATTTATTTTCAGAACAGTAAAAAAGCAAAGTACCTCATTCGAATTCAACTATATTTAACCAATCAGGTTAGCTTCGCGACAGCAATCAAAGCCGATCAATGGTTGAATCACTCATGACGTCAGAAACATATTTCTGGCCATGATCGCGAAAACAGGCACCAATATTTTATTAAAGGTATATTTCACGATTTCACTTCGAAATATATTTGAATAAAATGTGAATCATTGTCTTTCGGTCCGTAGAATGTTTTGACCAATATATCTTTGCAAAAAATCAGTGAAAAACCACGACAATTTTGTTAATCAAACTTATATTTCAATGTGGAATCGTTCGTGAACATTATCTTTATTTAATCTTTCATGACTGAAAAACAATTCACATTATTACAAAATCCTGTCATTTTTGTTTTTAAAAATGCGAATTTATAAGACTGTTAGCTTTAAAATAAAGCATAAGTAATGACTATGTCATGCTATATATGTTGTGATCATGAGCATTGTTTATGTAATATACAAATATTGAATGTTTATGAGTGCATGCAATAGTATAAATATAGTTTAATGGGGTGACATATTTAATGTTCTATTCCACTGTTAATTTGCAACTGTTAATTTGTTTGCATAAATTATATGTAATAAATCTGGATATAAAAATATATGTGTGCACTAATTTAAAGGATCATACCAGATCACATTTTTGACCCACCCATTTTTTTCCATGGTTGTTTAGATTTTGATACTATAACAATTGTCATATTTTTCTCATTACACTACTGAGATTTGGCGTTCTCAATCCGTATATTGTCGAAAAACCACCGATGTTTTGTAAAATTTATCTGGTTCCATAATGCAGTGCAGTGATTACACCAACCTTTTTGCTTCCGCATCCAAATTGGATATTGCAAATTTCTTTTTTTCCCGATGGATAGTATTTTGGGGAGGTATATTATATAATTATGATTGTTAGGTTAAAACGAAATATATTTTTATGAACACGCTCCTTTAAGGAGGTCAAAATATTCTGAACTTAAAATGAACTTTGAATAAATTATTAACTTGGAAGACAAAGCGAATAATACGTATTTGTAAAACCGCTTTTTTTTGTTTTTTTTAAATTCTAGTTTAATTTGAGGTAAAATATAAATCGCATGCAATAATATAATACATGTACAAAATAGTGTCACGATATTCAATAATTAAAACAAGAATAACTAAAGGTATTACAAAAATGATTGCCGTAGGAGAGAATGGTATAAAGAAACCAGACTGTTGATTGCTGGCCAATGGGCACTTTGCAACAGTAGCATCAATTCAATTCAATTTCCAACATTTATTTTTCTTCTAATTATGGCAGTTATCACGCTTCTGGTGGACATACAATGTAGTAAATATATCAGAAATCTTGTGATTAAAGGCACAGGCGCGTCAGCAATGCGCGCGCGCCAAATTCGTGCTACGAAACACTCAGCTCCATGCCTTTGCTACACGGAGCTGCGTATTTCGTGGCACGAATTTGGCGCGCGCATTGCTGACGAGCCTATGCCTTTAAGACAAAATCAAGTTTAGACAGTGGAGAAGAGTTGGCAAAGCCTAAAAATGATAAGCTTGTGGCAGGTTTGCCAATTAGACCAGGCTGAAAATGAGCTAGGTATCACCTGGAGAGTTAGTTAATCTCATCTGGTTTTTCTCGACCGGTTTTTTTTATGGGGAACAAGAATATTTTTGGTAAAAAGCCAAAATCCTGAACCCACACCCTAAAAAGGGGCGGGGCAAGGGAGTGGGTGGGTAGTCTATCTAGGGCATCCGAATGGTCTGGCAGGAGGATTAGGGTCCCATGCACCCTCTTCCAAGATGCCAAAATGATTCTTAGCACTCTGGGGGCATCTAGTGCTTAAGGAATTTTGATATTGCCATTGGACAAAAACTCCCACGGGTCCTAATTAGCATATTTCAAAGATGGCCGCCATCAGAATGTCAAGTTTTAATGGTAGACCCCTAATCATCCGATTTTGAAGGTTCTGGTGTTGCTACTGTGGTTTTCTGTGGTTCTGAATCCAATTCTGAGGTTTTTAAAATGATGAGAGGTCAAGGTAACGTGATTAGGCTGAGGATCAGGGTCATTTGAAGATGGCCGCCATTGAAATTAACAGGTGCCAGGTGTAGGCAGTGTCAGGTGTAGGTACCTAATCGACCGATTTTAAAGATACTTGTGTTAATACTATGGTTTTCTATGATGATGAATCCAAGTCTGAGGTTTTCAAAATGGTGAGAAGTCAAGATCACGTGATTAGGCCGGAAATCAGGGTCATTTCCAAGATGGCCGCCATTGAAATTGGCAGGTGCCAGGTGTAGGCAGTGTCAGGTGTATAGGTACCTAATCTGCCGATTGTAAAGATCCTGGTGTTGATACTATGGTTTTGCATGATGCTGAATCTAATTCTGAGGTTTTCAAAATGGTGAGAAGTCAGGGTCACGTGGTTAGGCTGAGGATCAGGGTCATTTTCAAGATGGCCGCCATTGAAATGCCGTGTGTCAGGTATACATGTAGGCATGCACCTAATGAGCCAATTTAATGATCTTGAAAAACTGGTCCAGAAAAACCAGATGAGATTAACTAACTCTCCAGGTTATACCTGGCTCATTTTCAGCCTGGTCTAATTGGCAAACCTGCCACAACCTTATGCTTTGTAGGCTTTGCCAACTCTTCTCCACTGTCTAAATTTGATTTTGTCTTAATCACAAGATTTATAATATATTTACTACATTGTATGTTCACCAGAAGCGTGATAACTGCCATAATGAGAAGAAAAATAAATGTTGGAAATTGAATTGAATTGATGCTACTGTTGCCACGTGCCCATTGGCCAGCAATCAACAGTCTGGTTTCTTTATACCATTCTCTCCTACGGCAATCATTTTTGTAATACCTTTAGTTATTCTTGTTTTAATTATTGAATATCGTGACACGATTTCGCAAAGTACATGTATTATATTATTGCCTGCGAATTAGATTCTACCTCAAATTAAACTAGAATTAAGACAACAAAAATCGGTTTTACAAATTCACGTATCATTCCATTCGTTTTGTCTTCCAAGTTAATAATTTATTCAAAGTTCATTTTAAGTTCAGAATATTTTGACCTCCTTAAAGGAGGTGTTCAGAAAAATAGATTTCGTTTTAACCTAACAATCATAATTATATAAAATACATCCCCAAAATACTATCCATCGGGGAAAAAGGAAATTTGCAATCTCCAATTTGGATGTGGAAGCAAAAAAGTTGGTGTAATTACTGCACTGCATTATGGAACCAGATAAATTAGTTTACAAAACATCGGTGGTTTTTCGACAATATACGGATTGAGAACGCGAAATCTCAGAACTTCAAGTGTAATGAGAAAAATATGACAATAGTTATGGTATCCAAATCTCAACACCCATGGAAAAAAATGGGTTGGTCAAAAACGTGATCTGGTCGCGCTCCTTTAATTTGAGTGCACACATATATTTTTATATCCAGAATTATTACATATAATTTATGCAAACAAATTAACAGTTGCAAATTAACAGTGGAATAGAACATTAAATATGTCACCCCATGAAACTATTTTTATACTATTGCACTCATAAACATTTAATATTTGTATATTACATAAACAATGCTCATGATCACAAAATATATAGCATGACATAGTCATTACTTATGCTTTATTTTAAAGCAAACAGTCTTATAAATTCGCATTTTTTAAAAACAAAATGACAGGATTTTGTAATAATGTGAATTGTTTTTCAGTCATGAAAGATTAAATAAAGATAATGTTCACGAACGATTCCACATTGAAATATAAGTTTGATTAACAAAATTGTCGTGGTTTTTCACTAATTTTTGGCAAAGATATATTGGTCAAAACATTCTACGGACCGAAAGACAATGATTCACATTTTATTCAAATATATTTCGAAGTGAAATCGTGAAATTACCTTTAATAAAATACTGGTGCCTGTTTTCGTGATCATGGCCAGAAATATGTTTCTGACGTCATTAATGATTCAACCAATGATCGGGTTTGGTTGCTGTCGCGAAGCTAACCTGATTGGTTAAATGAGTAATTACGTCATCAGAAACATGTTTCTAGTCATGGTCGAAAAAAAAAACAGGCTAATCGTGTAAATATAGTTGAATTCGAATGAGGTACTTTGCTTTTTTACTGTTCTGAAAATAAATAATTATTTTTAACAATAAATATCATATAGGCTACAATCATAATATATACTACGTAATAAATATATAAATAATAAATATTACTTTGTTAGGTTATGCATACATGTAGAATTACAACAATAATCGCTAGAGTCAAGGTGATATGCCCTTATTAGACCCTTTGCATGGGCGGCCATGACAGGGGCAGTCACGAGTCTACTATCACATCATTTCAATATAAAAACCTGCCCCCCCCCCCCCGTCATGGCTGACGGTGCAAAGGGTCTATCTTGGAGTCAGAGTTCCTTTGCGGTGGTTCACAGGCGCCATCTTGTTTCCAAAGCAGTACGACGGTTCACGAGCGCCATTTTGTTTCCAAAGTAGTCACCACAAAAATGGACGACTTTGTTTTGGTCCCAGACAAAATTTTATTTTCTACAGAATAGAAACCGTGATTTCTTTTTCTATTCTTATTGTTAAATATTTGCGTCCTAATTCTTTGGTGTAAAATTCTAAGAAAACAAAATGGCGTCCCCGTGACGGGAACTTGTCATGGCAAAATGACACTTGACTGACGCCCTCTAGTGACGGAGGCCATCAGAGTGACGCAGTTCACTTGGCGGTCTTAGGCCGTACACACACGCGGGCTACAGGAATTTGCTCAGTGCAGTTCTTCCAACTATAAAAAAAAGGACAAAATACAAGAGAATTAAATAATAGTTGAACGTTTATGATTTCGGTCTAGCGAAAAATGACAGGTATAAAACTGTAGTGTACGGAGTTTTTGGACAAAATGGCGGCGCCCATAAGCCATTCTTTGTGAAGATCGTATCCGCTTTTCAGTGGGTCATATTTCTTGTTCTTTGTATTAAAAATGTACAAGTTGTACTAGTCTGGTTCCCGGACCAAAACAATCCGACCACGAATGATTTTAAGGTCCGGCAACCGCCAGTATACATGTTAGTCCGCCATATTGAAACAGGAGGAATTCCTCCTCTTTCCGAAGGTTCCCGAAGTTACCTGAATGCATGTCCAGACGTGTTTATTTACGATGATGCAGACAAGGTTTGAATTTGATTTTTGATGCTATAATGGGCATGTGTAATATTTTAAGGTTAATATATTTTTAAAAAATTGGCCAAATATGGAAAAACCCTTTTCAAATTGTTATACACTCGTGTTGCGCTTTGTGCATGACGTAATGCTTAGTGCTATTTTAAACACTACGCATACGGTAGCCGGTCCTCATATTCAGTCAAGTCGATTTATTAAATGTAGGAAGTCGACTTCGCATCACAGATTATCTTGCCAAGTCGACTTAATCCACGTTATGGCTGCGTTCGGGCGTGTACTCGTGTTAAACACGAGCATACTCCTGCGCGCACGAACGGCAAGATTAACGACACTCGGGTCAATGAGAGTATGCTCTCGCTACTCCCCAACAAATGGGGAGTGTGCTCTTACTCCTGACGAGTGCCATGTGATTTGTACGAAGATGGCAGAATATGGGTGGGATTTTTGGTGAATTTGTTTAACGTGTCAACTGGATAACTGAAACAACAACTCACTAAGGTTTGTTTTAGACGGCATCAAAGGTTATCACGACTCACGGTCTGTGTTTTCTTCAGTTTCTTGTCTGATGGCCATTCGCGCATGCGGACTGCGGACTTGCCGTTTGCGTAACGTGACACGAGTGCAATGCGCACGCATTACTCCGGAGTAGCGAGAACTGCACGCCCGAACGCAGCCTTAAAGGCACAGGCTCGTCAGCAATGCGCGCGCGCCAAATTCGTGCGACGAAATATGCAGCGCCATAGCAAATGCATGGAGCTGCGTATTTCGTGGCAGGAATTTGGCGCGCGCGCATTGCTGAGCCTGTGCCTTTAAAGTCAACTTAGTAGGATAAATCATCTCGGTATAGGCATGGCACTCGCAGAGCGCCGTAATACGCATATACATACTTAGAACTTACTTGTTTTCGTCCCTTATCTGCACGGGCTGGTTGTAGTACACAAGCACACATTCACTATCAACATTGAGTTTCCCGTTTAGGTCGAGGCAAAAGTGTTCCTCATTTGCAGCTTTTGCATACATAATCGTGGCAGGCTTTCTGTAAATGTAAATCATAAATACGTTGCATAAATGTGACCAAATGTGATTAAGCAGCCCTCTCTCCATTTCATAAAAAAAAGCAAACAAGATTACCGCATGCTAACCTACCGATTTGTTTTGCTAATTATGATCGCCAAAACACAGTATAACATGCTCAATCAAGGGGTATGTTTTCGCGACCACAACCAAAAACATGTTTATGGTGTAATCATGATTCAACCAATGGCTTTGGTTATCAGCAAGGCATTGAAGCTTATCATTGGCTGGTTCGATAATATCGTCAGAAACATCTTTCTGGTTATGATCGCCAAAACAGACACCAAAACATACACAATTAGGGACCAGGCTGTTCTTTTTCTGACGTAATCAGTGATATTCAACCAATCAACGGCTTTGGTTGTCAGCGAGGCAAGCTGTTCATTGGTTGGTTCAATAATGACGTCAGAAACATGTCTCTGGTTATGATCGCCAGAACAGACCCCAAAACATGATCAATGAAAGAGCCCGTTTTCGCAATCACAACTAGAAACATGTTTGTGACGTAATTATACTGTTTCAACCAATGAACGACTTCGGTTGCCGAACCACAAATGGCAATTAGTTGAATCCGCAGTTACGTCAAAAACATGATTCTGGCTGTGGTTACGAAAACTCGCCTGTTCAAAAAGTCGGCTGTTCGGAAACTGAACTCACCTGTCGTTGTTAGTATTGTTTACAAACTCATACGGACAAAGGGCGCGTTCGTTGACATAAGGGCTAACGAGTTCAGGTCGAGGGCACGGATCCGCGCTGGCAGTTTCCGGTTGCTTGTGGTTTTTTTCATCTCCCGAACGCTTCAAAGCGTTGCCCGAACGGCCGGACGCACCCAACGAACGCCCAATTATCAAACCACTGGAATACAAGATCCTGTTGCTCGCCTCACTCAAACTTGCAAAAGGTCCGTTGTTTTTCCCGGGTGTTCGGGGCCGAAATAATGAGCCAACTCGAACTGCGGTTATTGAGGAAACCAGGTAGACAATAACAAGCCAGTACAGCACTGCCTTTATCTGCAAAATAAAAACCAAATAAAGGGTTAAATGTTGCTGTATACTTAATTTAAACCCAATACGTTATACGAAAGATCGAGAAGGCTGCTGAGAGATGTAACATATTGCACGAGTCAATAACACGTATGACCACCTTTTGTGGCAAGACTGACTGCCTCAGCCTCTGTAAGAGTCGCTGAGGCAGGGTGAGCCACTCTTGCTCAAGGTAAGAAAATGCCTTACCTAGACTTGTTATAGTACTTTTACTGGAGTACATGTGTTAGATTGGAATGCAAGCAATTTTGCAGTCTGGGAACAAGTCTAGCATTGACAAGCCTGGGGTTAAGTCTAATTTCCAGACCAAAATACTATTTTGAGATCGTGTTTACAAATGTATTTATGATACAGACAAGGTTTGAATTTGATTATACAGCAAACACAAAAGAAACAAACATCATTTACTATTTTAGGATCGTTTGAATATAAACTTGTAAACATAACTTTGTTTATAATTAGGAACGACAATCCCCCGAAAGTGATTCCACAATCTATTAAAAACACACCACTATATTGCATGTCAAAACAAACTCAACCACTTTCTGTTTTAAATGTACGGAATGCTCGACAGGCCAAAGTAGATTTCCGTTTGTTTCACCTTCACGCAACGACAACATTGTAATATTAAAAACAAGCACCTGCCTCCCATAGAACACCGTAGTCGGAATAAAATGTAATAATATCTGTGGTTATTAATATTATGGATATTTTACAAAAAAATCTCTGTGACGTAGTATGGTGTGACTAAATTTACACGAAGAAGGAAATAAGGGGATCCTAATTATAGATTTAATATGACGTTTATTTTAACTGTTTGGATTTGATGACGGCCTGTGATTATCATAACAAAATGACCGACCTTGACCTGGGGCCAATTTCATAAAGCTGTTTAGCCCGTAGTGAGATAGCGACATGTTGGATATTTTGGCCAATCAGATCGTGTCGTGGTGCTAATAAATATTCATTGACCAATCAGCTTTTAGCTTTCAACAACTTAGGACTGCATTCCGCGAGCCAATCAGAAAACATTTTGCTTAGTTTTTAGTGCGCGTGACTTGCGCACGCACCTTGCGTACAGTCGACATTTAGCATAGTTCGTTCCTGGCTTTCCAATCATACACCAAATGCAGATTTGTTATTTTTAACCGAACCGTCAAATATCCTTTTCCTAAATCAAAACTCGTTTAATTAGGGAAAGCGGCGATATTGCGTCATGCCGACATTGTGCATGTAGTTACACTGATCATAATCATGTGTACATAATGCAATTTATTAAAACATTTCCGTGTGAAAGTGGGACCATGTTATTTTTGACCGTTTTGAAAGCATCGCGCACACTTCCCTATTTATCGTCCAGTGTAAACGTTTAACAGGTTTCATTCACAAAAACCACAGTTTGGAAGGGGATATTATTTTATCTTAGTACGACTAGTTCCTTGTCGACGTAATGGAAATGAATATTATAGTTAAACAAAAAACGATTATAACGATTATTTGTTTGTTTGCCGGCATCCCATTACGATTTGCGAAAACATGAGCCACATCAATGTACTGAGATATGTTGCCGCGTGATGCCTTAGTCAGACCAGTCAGAAAAACCGCAGAAAATCCCAGGCCTACTCTCTTGCGAAATGCGTTGGAGTTCCCATCCGAGGGATGAAGTAAGTGTGATTGCATAATGTTTTCACTTGATAGTTTCAAAACAGAGACGCGAGTCAGTGCCAAATAACATGGCTTTACCACGATCAAATAGACTACCAAAGTGTGACGTCAATGCAGAATACTAATTGGGTCTAAACATTCGCTGGTAATCTGAAATGTTCATTGGTAAAGCGCAGAGAAAATGTTCACTGGTTTTAGTTTAGACCATTTTTTAGCGTATTTTGTGGCACGAATTTAGCGCGCGCGCATTGCTGACGAGCCTCTGCCTTTAATACATAATTATAGTTCAAATAAAAATGGGTTTAAATTAAATACATTTTTATTAGTGTGAATAAATTATTATTGTCTTACCGTTTTTGTGTATTGCATTTTTTCTCCAAACGGTCGATTTTCGCAGGGAAAAACTTGAAGTTCACGTCTATAAATCACGGAAATACTTTTTGTATAGACACTGTTCTCTCCTGAAGAATGTTATTGTCAAACCACACTGAACAGTGTTAATGAGTTGAGAATACAATACAAACCTCTTTTTATGCCCAATAATTCACTAGTGTTTCCGTATACTGATTTGTGAATGACCGAACGACCACGTTCAGGGAAATACCCGAACGCTATATTTGTCAATAAACTACCGGGTTTTTTGTTATTGGGCGTGTCCGGCCAACAAAATCGCACAAAATTTGTATTTTAAGTGAAATTTTAGAATAAGGAACCCGGACTTTTACCACGCGTTTAGATTAATTATTAAGTGACGCAGGAAAGGGCAAGCAGAAAGAATAGAAATATCATGATTGTTTTACTTTAGTATAGTAAAATGGCTCCTGTTAAAGGAATAGTGCTTTATAATTTCCGCCGGAAATGCATGGACCATATTGCATGCTATTTATTTTTTTAAACCTAATACAGGGGGTAGCGTTAGAAAATCTTGATATCAGATACGGGGGCCAGATTGTATCATTTTAGACTTATTTCAAGTCTGAGATAGCGCACACTTCACAAATTTATAAGAAGTATACCTTATACATAATTGGTGATACGCAATATCAGACTTGAAATAAGTCTAAAATGGCAAATCCCCGTACCTGATATCAAGAAGTTGTTTTCTTTCGCTGCCCCTGCCTAATAAGGATTTCTGAAGTAACATGACACAAAGAGCGCCCTCTTTGTTGCATGTGAAATTTAAAGGAAAATACTGTCACTTTTGTTGTCACATTTAAACCTTAAACAGTTTTGTTTTGAATTAATTAGGTTGACTTATTAAACTTATTAATTAAATTTATTTTAAAACAGTAAAAATGACTTGAAACACTTTTTTTCTTAATGTCACACCTTTGTTTCCGTATATTTTGAGGAATTACCCCCACTATAGAAAACGTTCTCTGCAGTACCTGTATAGACCGTATCGAATAGCCGCCATTTCGTGGGCCACACTGTAAAAATGGTGTTTAGGATCTAAACACATTTCTAAACACTAATTCTGTACCCACTTTTTCCACACGTTTAGCACTATGACATGTTTAGATGTCCTTTTTCTTTGACATGTTTAGGTTTAACATGTTTTGCCTCCTGGGAACTACCCAGACAGCAAACTTACGTCAGCCCAACGTTGGATCAACGTCAGTAATTGACAAAAAAACGTTGGACCAACGTTAGCCTAATGACGTTGTTCCAACGTAAAATTGCACTTCCGAATAACGTTGGCACAACGTTGTTTATAAGTTGGCGTTAACGTTGGACAAACGTCTTATTGACGTCTTATCAACGTCTTTGTGGGGTCGTATGCAAAGCCAAAAGACCTATTTTTTTCTGACGTCCACTATACGTAACTTATACATATTTATTTATACTTATACATTACTTATACATATTCATTGATACTGATACACTACTCATACACTACCCATACACTATCATTATGCGCGACTTCAATTTATGCTCCACAAAAACCTGTATATACCCTGTAACCCATGGTTGGCACACACCTACTAACCGAATACCAAATTTAATTCTAATCACTCGCCATTTTGAGTTTGTTCATCCCCGACAATTGCCAATTTGCCTATTATCAAGCAACAACCCATTTACAACAATCAAAACAACTGCCAAAACTGAAGCAAATTAGCTTTTTTACACGGTAAATCTGGTCACGACCACTTTATGACGCAGCATTTATGATAACTCAACGCATTATCCGTTTGACGTGTACAACGAATGACACGTTTAGCAGTTAAACACCTTCCTAAACGCATAAAGATATACAATCCTAAGCACATGTCAAAAACGTAAACACGTTTAGGCACTGAACAGTACAAAATGGGAAATGTTTAGAATTAAAACACATTCCTAAACGTATTAATCTATAAACATGTTTCTGATGTGTTTAAATGCTAAACATTGTTTTTACAGTGCAGTTTCTCAGTTCTTTGAGGACATGCATGGTTGCACATATTGTGCTTCCATTGTTGAACGATTTAATTAACAAAAGGTGCCCCACGAAATGGTGGCTATTCGATACGGTTTTTAAGTACAAAATTGTCAAAGGTCTCGGGTTCGATTCCCTATGAGGATTGTACGATTTTTTTCTCATTCCCTGTATGGTTACCAGATGTTCGGAGGATGATATACTAGGCTTGGGAGACTCCAGCATTTTCGAAGTCGACTCCGATTCCAAAAAAAAAATCGATTCCATTTTTCGTGTGACAACATTAAATATACTGATCGTGTTCAATAGGTAGATTACCAGTTTATGTACGTGTACATTGCGATAATCGAATGTACATGAAAGGGAATCGATTTCTACTGGGAATCGATTCCTCAAAAATATGGAATCGCGATTCCGATTACCGAAGTGAAATCGATTTTACTAGACTGCGGCGTGGAATCGCCCAAGCCTATACATGTTTTAATCGCATGCTAAAATATAAAAACAGCTTATTTGGGGTTTTATTTTGGCACTCAGCATAAATTGCACTTTTCGAGGATCCGGGCAAAACGGAAATAGTGGGATACAGGGCGACCTTTTATGGGTAAGAGTGGAGGTGAGGGTGTGGGTGTAAAAGTTTGGTTATTTTCCAGGGCGTTATTATTCCAACCCTACATGAAAGATTTAGAGAAAATAACAGTTTTTAAAAATGAATTTAAAGCTCAACTCTTGGAAAAATATGCAATTTATAATCTTATTGGTGATTGATGCGTCTTTTCAAGACGGTTAATCTCGGGCATGACTTCATATACATGTATATAGCTTCTTTTGCGTTTGTTTGTTTTGTTTCTTTTGCACACGCATTCCATGTATAGACTAATAATCATTGTCTTCTTACTATTAAACCTTGATATATGTAACCTTGCGTTTAATTCAGGCGAATGGTGCGCGGCGGACACAAACGCAAAAACGTCCCGACACTCTCAAAAATCGACCGGATACAGCTTTTGAAGTCTGAACTCCAAAAGCTGTACGACGAGCTAGACGCCAACTTCGCATACAAACACTCCAATAACTCAATCTTAGCCATCTGCAAGTCGACACCCTTGTCCGAGTTTATCGACAAACAGAGACAACAATTTGTTGCCCACACCATCAGACAACCAAACAGCAGGCATACTAAACAGCTTCTTTTCAATTGTGATTCCTATAAACAGTCCGGAAATCGCATCGGAACCCTTCTCGAACAAACGGTCAAATCCACAGGCTTCGATCGCGACCAATTCAACCGAGCAGCGAGAAGCGGAGAGTTTTGATGATTAGGGAGTTCGTAAGCAAACTCCCCCTGCGAGGCAGACAACTTGATTGATTGATGATCAATTAATTTGTTACTTTTTTGATTTCGACCGAATCAATCCATTTCGGCATGATTTTATTTTAACGATCATGTTTCCGTAATAGCCCGTTATGTTAAATGTTCTTTTTACATGTACTTTTACTTTCTTTGATTTATCTGTACTATCACACCAATGTAGTTATTCACTATTATTTCCTCTTTTGACTGTAATATGTGTTTACTTCTAGGGAATCCACAAGCTTTGCTTTTTGTGGATTTCCTCTGTACTCATACTTTCCCCAAAAATTATTATATATGTTCTGTGTATTGAGTATGGAAATAAAGTGACGATGATGATGATTCTAAACGTAAATAAATTTGATAAAATAAACATAGTTTTCACACGAAGTGCCATACCGGAAAAAGTAGTAATTATATGTCGTCATTATACCGGGAAAGTTCACGTTTCCCATGATCGACGTGCTAAATGCATCAGGGCATTGGACGACAAACAATTGCCAGCGAAGTGTGCGTAAACCTATGAGGTGGAGACCAAATGGGCAACCTTTTCACTCATTTTCACAAAAACCAAAAGAGTTCAAGAAACTTAATGAATGACATGATTTTAAAATGTAATTTTTACAGAGACGGATCTCGCTTCTGCTTTCGACTCGCCGGAACTTGAAAGTGTAGACCTAAACACCTACACAACATTACAAACAGCACACAGCATTTCGGATATTTACCTGCTGAAATATTTATTTTTATTGCGACACCAAGCGATTGTTTCCAGTTTCCCACCCACCTTACGTTTGTTCGGAATCAAAATTAAAAATTTAATCAAAATCATTTTATAAATACTTATAAAAAAATGTGCATGTGCCGACGAGAACCCAATTATTGGCACCGAGCGGCACTAAACATCCATTAACGATGCTGGCCTGAAACACTCGCATTTTCATAATAATGTGAAAATTGTCAGAGGCTGAATATTCTTGCAGAAGTTGGTGTTTTTGCCTTCCGAATTACTCGGTAATTTCTGGACTCGGCAAGCTATCACTGGGAACGAATGTAAATGAAAGGGAATCGATTTCTACTGGAAATCGATTCCTCAAAACTATGGAATCGCAACTCCGATTCCCGAAGTGGAATCGATTCTACTGGACTCCGGCGTGGAATCGCCCAAGCTATATACATGTTTTAATCGCATAATACTAAAATATAAGAACACCTTATTTGGGGTTTATTCTAGCACTATCAGCATTAATGGCACTTTCCGAGGATCCGGGCGAAACGGAAATACTGGGATACAGTGCGACCTTTTATGGGTACAGGGTAGACGGGTCCCCTGTCCATGTGCGCTACGCTGCTCTCGCTATACGACGAAGGGGAAGTAAATATGTGGACAGGGGAACCAGTCTAGGGTAGGGGTAGAGGTGGGGGTGTGGGTGTACAAGTTTGGTTATTTTCCAGGACGTTATTAATCTAAACGTAAATAAAATTTGATAAATTAAAAATAAACACAGTTTCCACACGAAGCGCAATACCGGAAATGGTAATTAAATTACCGTAGTAATTATGTCATTAGACCGGGACAGTTCACGTTACCTTATCGACGTGCTAAATGCATCATGGGATCGGATGACAAGTGCGTAAATCTATGAGGCGGATACCAACTCGGCTACCTTTTTACTCATTTTCACGAAAACCAAAACGACTTTCAAGAATCAATCTTTCAGCATTTTTTTCTTTGAAAGATATTAACCATACTGACAAACATGTCCCACTCAGAAATGTTGCAAATGTGAGAAATCACCAGCCTACAGGGACTCCCCCTTCTCGTGTATATTAGTCCGAGTACCGTGCTCGCAGGTCGGTACGGTATGCGCAATGTGCGGGTTGGATTGAGTGCGCTGCATCACTGCGAATCCGTGTACAATCATGACTCCCTATGATGACTTCTCATATTTGAAACATTTCTGTTGCTCGATACCTTTTTAAAGAAAAAAATGCTGAAAGGTTGATTCTTTGGGCGTGTTTGTTTCGGACGGATCCAGATTCAGATCCGCGCAGATCCAAGGTGAACTCGTTCACTTCGCGCACATCCTGATCGAGATCTGTGATCTGTGGAATCCTTCTCGAGAGATGGTTCAGCGCTAGATCCAAAATGGCGACGTAAACATCGTGGAGATTTTGTGTGAGTAAAACCGTGTCGTTTTAGTTTTCAGAGGCAACACACGATACAAACAAATTTAGAATGCTTGTTTATTTACGACGAATGTCGTGGGAGAATTTTGGAACAGAAATTTGACAAATTTGGTAAATAAATTGCAATTCACGTGATTTGAGATCCGAGTTGAGAGCGGTTTCGTTTGTTTCTGCGCGGTAAAACAGATCGGGATCTGGATTTGGATCTGTCATGAAACAAACACGCCCTTAAACTCTTCCGGCCCAAAAGGTATACGGTGCACAAAACATGACCAACTAGTGGAGATCAATAGCTGTGTTGAAATATGGCGGACACCTTAAAGGCGACTTTGTTTTAGGTATAAATTAGCCTTTGGCGCGTAACATTTGCATAATGTTTGGGGCCCGAATTCTTCACATTCATATGGAGGGGCATACTATGCAACCGATTTCGATAATTTAAAGTATCTTAATATTGTAAACCTTAACAAATATCAGCAAGCGTTATTTGTGTACAAATGTTTAAATAATTTACTTTCACACTCATATACACAAAGATTCATATTTCATCGTAACGTGCATAATTACAACACTCGAACCTCCTTTAATCTCCACCTCTATATATTCCACAACACAGAACAACTGCCTTTCAAAACAATATTATTAGATTTTCAAGACCCAAACTATGGAACGCTCTACTGCTGTCTCTAAGGTAAACAAAATCTTATATTGCTTTAAAAAATAAACTAAAACGATATTTTTTTTATAAATTGAGTACACGTATACCTTGCCACAATTATCCTAGCAAATCAAACCTTATGTTGTTGTTGTTGTTAATGTTATGGCATTTTCGGCAACTAAGGCCCTTTATGCCATCAACTATACGGTTTTAGCTTTAACTATACTATATTATCAACTTGAGATGACGAAGAAGGAGTTGCAGTTTTAGAAGTGGGAAGAAAACCGCCAGAGAAATCCCCACGCGGTGAAGTAGGGACTGCAAACCCAATCCACATACACGCCCCGGATTCGAACCCGGGACGTCAGAGATGAAAGGCGAGGAAAGAAGCACTACGCCAACCCGACCGCCCAATCAAACCTTATGTAACGTTTCCTTATTATAATTACCTGTGCATTCTTGTTTTCTTTGTCTTTTGTGTTATGTTTACATTGGCAAACCTGCCACGGGCTTATCCTTTTTAGGCTCTGCCAACTCTTCTCCACTGTCTAAATTTGATGTTGTCTTAAAGTTGCACTGCCCGTGTTTGGGCCGATTTGGGCGTACAATTTTTTGTTTAAAGTTAAATAGGTATTTTTCTAGAATAGAAAAAGTTATCAGCTTTCATTTGGTACCAAGAACGTAAAAATCCGTCAAGGATTAATGCCAGTCGATTAAAAACAAGAAATGATTAAAAGGCTGGCAGGTCATTTAATCGACAGGGTTATGACGTAAATGTACATGTGCGCGTACACGTGTACATTGTACACATACTATGTACATATGAGCGTACGCGCACATGTACAACATGTGAAGCACGTTTCAAGAAAAAGGCTTGTATCTCCAATTCCCGACGTCGGAAATTTAAGTTTTTGATATTTTTCGTTACAGAGACACGTAGGCCTAAGCTTTCTAAATTCGTTCGCTTGTGGAAATTAATTTTTTAAATCCTTTCACCGAAACACGGGCAATGCAACTTTAATCACAGGATTTTTAATGTATTTACTACATTGTATGTCCACCAGAAGCGTGGTAACTGCTATAATGAGAGGAGAAATTGTTGCCACGTGGTGCAAGCCATTGGGGTGGGGAGTGTATAAGGTCTATGCACAACAGAGTGTGTCGACTACAAACGTGTTTTCAGATGCGAACGTGACCAGATGACTCCCCCAGTCACGTTTACAACCGGAAAACATAACAGGTAATATAATAATAGTTTTCTTTGACAATAGAGAGATTTTGGTCGCGCACGGTTAGGCAAAACGACAAGCTTTGGTGAATTTGCGTCATCTATAATCGGTGTTATGTACCACGAACTGACATGCAATGGCACTTCAGTGCTCGTCTCGGGAACAAAATGACGTCAGCACGTAAATTGTGTTTTCATGAGTTTGCTCCAATTAAAGGCAGTGTATAGGCTACGTCATTGGTAATCTCGAAAATCAGAAATGTTCACAGATTTACGCCTAACTTATATAATATAAACAAGATGACCGTAGAAAACTTCCCCTGAAATGGTTTTGTCTGAAGTGTTATAGTTTTTGAGAAATGAGTAAAACAATTAGTTTTCGTCTCATGAGACGAAAATTAAATTCGCCCCAAAACCATTTCACCCAAGTGCCACTTCGCCCCAAAATCACTTCGTGCACAGGCCGTGGTTCAGGGCGAAATGGTTCAGGGCGAAGTGGTTTTGGGGCGAAATGACTGCAAACTCTTTTTGACTGTTTTCTCAAAAGTTAGACGAAGTACGGAGCTGGTTTTTGTTCAGGTTGGTTTTAATCATGCATATCTTCAATCACATAGGTGGATAAAACAGTTTACCAATCATGTATAGGCCTACTATCTTTAAGTTTGGTGCGAGTTGTGGCCGAAATGTTGAACATGTTGAACATTTTTGCCACGAGTTCCGCGCTGTTACGAGTTGATACGAGCTTCTACGAGTTGTTGCGAGTTGTACCCGAGTTACACAAATCATTCCGAGTTGTCCCATACACGAGTTTTTTTTAAGAGTTTCCCGAAATCACCAACTCGTGAAGCTCTCCCCCTCGCGCCGGATATTTTACCGTGTGAGAGAGAGCCTGCAACCGTGTACACCTTAAATGCACGAGAAAATAATTGTTTTACAGTTATTGTTTCGGTATTTCTTCAAGTGCTTTCAATGACGTAGTTTGTCTATTAACTATAGTTGTCTATTAACTAGACCAGTCCATTCTTGAAAAGTTCTACGATGTTTTTTCTTCCCGGATTTACGCAAATTGTTGCAAAATATTTCTCAATTTAAACTTGAATCCGCGTGGGAATTTCTGCAAAAAGTGAGCCGCTCATTAAATGAAAACGAATGACATGATTAAAAATGTCATTTTTACATAGACGGATCTCGCTTCATGCTTTCGACTCGCCGGAACTTGAAAGTATACGGCACAAACGTATACACAACATTGCAAACTGCAAACAGCATTTCGGATATTGACCAACTGAAGTGTAATATATCTTTATTCCTACACCAAGCGATCGTCTACCGTGAATGACGTGATTAAAAATGAAATTTTTACAGAGACGGATCTCGCTTCTGCTTTCGACTCGCCGGAACTTGAAAGTATATATACGGCAAAAGTACAGTAGACACCTACACAACATTACAAACCACACACAGCATTCGGATATTATCCAACTGAAATGTAATATATTTTTATTCCGACAAAGCGATCGTCTACCACCATTCCCGCCACCCTACTTCGTTCGGAATAAAAATTTAAAATTGAATCAAATTCACTTTTTTAGAGGGATATCTGCACTTTCTCCCCAAAGTCCTAGAAAACCACATTAATACGCCTGCTAGGCCCTAGTACGTAATATTATTAATTGGGCTGTAACGAGTCTCCTCTGCTCGATTCCCAAGTCAAGTCAAGTCAAACTGCCTTCGAGTCTTAAGTGTAGTCAAGACAAACTGCCTTCGAGTCCCACGTCAAGTCAAGTCAAGACAAGTCAGGCATGTTGGTCAAGTCGGTTCAAGTCAAGTAGTGACGACAGGAAATTTTCAAATGTGTCTAAACGCTGAAACTTTCACTCATGTATAGCCTATTTTTGTTATTATGGCCAAAAATGCTCTATGTTAAAATAAAGCTCAGTGTATCTGAGGTGCTGAATTACAATTTGGTCCTCAAAATGACAAAAAAAACAAAAATGCATAAAAGTTCAATTTCATTTTTTGGAGACTTAAGTAAAAAATAAAAATAATTAAAGGGCCCCTTATTTAGGATTTTTATCAATGAAATCTATGCTTTAAAACCACTCTACTCAGTTAAAGTCATAAAAATCCTGTTTGGAGCTTGCTTTGGGGGTTAAAACAAAGGTTTTTAGTTTTTATGCTAATGCGAATATGCATATTCATGACCAAGGTCACTATGTCACAAGAGGCAAACACAGAAAAATCACATTCGACTGTGCACAAAAGATTCCACTTTTTTTCTCAATTTTCCTGAAACTTTTGTAATCCATGGCTGTTTGAGTTTGTTTTACTTGTTGCCTGCTGTAAGCCATGACAAAACTGGAGGTAGAAACTGCAGCAATTTGCCACAAGTCCAACTTGAAGTCTTATGTTTTTTCTTAACTTTTCCCTTCTGTCTTCCTTATGTGATGCACTCAAAACAGCGCCCTCTGTCTGTGATTTATTGCAATGAAATCTTCAAAGTTGAAAAAGGCCACCTTTTATTGATTTTACATCCAAACGAACAATAGTATGTCTTGTTGAACAAGTAATCCGGCATTATGAAGCAAAGCTTAGGCACAAAGTTGTTTAGCATGTCACAGGCCCTTTAAGTCCGAGTCGAGTCAAGTCAAGTCAGTGAAAATTGGGAATCGAGTCATTACGACACTGATTGAAACATTAAATTTTGCAGCGGTGCTTTGATACGGCAGCCATCTTGGAATTTTTGAAAAAGGTAGTTCAGGCTAAAAATTGTCTTGGTGCTCAGTGTTGATTATTTCCTATTGGGCTATAGCCATATTTGCATAATATGCAAATAGTGGCGCGATGTTCAAGATCCATCGGGGTGTGGCAAGCCTAGATCATTGACCGTTTTCACCTCGGCACTGCAGCACGTGCCTGTTCTTTTTAAAGGTTGTTCAGAACTTTTAACTGATATTTTATTGTTTGGCAGAAGGACAAAGCGAGATTCTTCAAAACATTGATTTTCAAAGGTAAATTGAAAACAAGGAAGCTGAAATGTTATCTGGTGAGTATTTCCAGCACACATGTGCACCAAGCCGTCATCATGGGACGTCAACATGACATCACTTACGACGTCCGCCCCCAGACTCGCAGTGCACGCCGTGAAGAACGGTGCTCCCCCAAGGTCGGTGATTATTTGTCTTTTTGTGTGCTTTTGTTTAAGCAAAAGGCGCAAGCTAAATAGGAAATTTATTATTTCCGGTTGAGCATGCGCGAATTAGTAAATAATTTATTTGAATGAGTGTGTATGGATGAAATCGGGCTGAAAAACTTGAAAATGTTTGATAAACATTATAAAATAGGAAAAAGTACCACAGATCTTTAATCATGGAATTTACAAACCGGACGTCGCAATAGAGTAAGTTTTAATAATAAAATGCTTTAATTCACAGCAAAGACACGGTCATTTTATAAATACTGTCAATCATGCATGGGGCTCTGTCCTTAGGACGAATGCACCACAAAATTTGAGCACTAAAATTCAAAATAATTTACACATCTTAAATTGAAACACTACACTACGCCTAATAGGCCTACTCGTTTATTGCCGTTTTGTAAATGTACATATGCATATCGCTACACGCGCAGGTACCGTTGGGGCATCAAAATAAAGACATTCCATTGGTGGAGCGGTGCGCGTACGCGTTGAGCGTGTTAGTGGCAAGCACAACGCGCAACATTGGTCCAATGGGATGTCTTCGTTTGACTCGCAAAATGGCAGGCAGTGATCTAGACTGGTCCCCTGTCCATGTGCGCTACGCTGCTCTCGCCGAAGGGGAAGTAGATATGTGGACAGGGGAACCAGTCTAGCAGTGATCAACTTTCTGCTGTTTGCGCATGCCTGATATTCTATTTCTAAATATAGAAAATTACGTCACTCAATTCGATGATTAATTTACAAAACACGGACCAAAGACAAAACAATCGAAAAAATTATTTAAAATTTAGCATAATTTCGGGCATAATGTTCAACCATACAAACATAGGCCTATATACAGAACTTTTTAAATTAAAATAATAAAAGAAAATATGAATTAAAATACTGGGCAGCAACGTCCAAAATTTATACAGATATTTAACCAATGCTTACGCTTGAAATAAAAAAATTAAATTAACAAAAAGGAACAGATTAAAAGTCTGTATAGAAAATATACATGTATTACCAAATGCACACACAGCGTGGCTCACGTCACACAAACTATTCAAAAGTTTAAACAGTCATAAAATTTAAAAACTAATTAATTAGTTCATGATTATTTTCAAATTATTTTCAAGAATTTTGTACAGTTTACACTGCAAGTCCTGTTTTTTATTTACATTATTTAAAAAAAATACACCCCAAAACTTGGACGATTTTTAAACCAATCAGACCGAATGTCGTAGACTTAAAGAGATTAACCTTAACATTCAAAATTGATCCAGACTACGAAAGTATAACGTCAGTTGCCATGGTAACCGAGAGTAAATAATCGCTGGTAATCTGAAACGTCCATTGCTTAAACGCAGGGAAACGGTTCACTGATTTTCTAGACCCAATAGCCCGAATGCCTCTGGCCGTCACACATCCTATGTGTGACGGCCAGATCTTCCATATATCCCCAGCGGCCGGATTTTTTTGTAGCGAATAATTTGCTACATACTTTGAGCAAGATTTCCCTCTCACCCAGGACAGAGATTTCCAAAGTTAGGATACCTACACATAGAGGAACTCATAGCTTTTCTAAATCACGTTCCCTTATCCAGAAATCTTCATCTATCTGGACAAGAGGCGACGATCATTCAGCAGGTTCCGGAAATATCATTCCTCCATTGCCGTTTCAAAAATGGCGGCGCCCAAAAAAATCCCGCCACCGGGAAAGGTCTACTGCTCTGGCCGTCACACATAAGATGTGTACGGCCAGAGACATTCGGGCCAAGACCCAGTAACATTGGCACAAAGGTTGACGTTTTCACTTGGACTAACCAATTTTTTAAACATACAATTTTTTTTAAGCAAAAGACTAGTCAAAAGGCACCAAATTGCATTACTGGAAATTCTGAATTACTGGTGTTTTATGTAAAAACGAGATACATAAGAGATTAATATACCTTATCGACGCTCTCAAGGCATCATGGGATTGGATGACAGATGAAGCAGGGAATTTTCACACAAACCTATGGGGACATGACAACGTTCATCGATTTCATTCTCATTTCTGTGAAGCAATAGACATGTGATTTCCCACGCTTTTGATCAAGGAAAGATGCAATTTTTGAAAAATATGATTTGTATTTTAATTCAGCTTAAATACTAGATGAAATAAACTAAGACTTTTGAACGGTGCCAGTTTGTAGCATTATAGAAGGGCTGTCACGATTGGTTGAGCCAGGGTTGAGCTACTACGTTAGAGCCAATCAGGTGCATTCGTTTGTAAAGTACAAACTGGTGCTGTACATTATTTTAAATATTCTCATTTTATTTCATTTTACTACAGTTAGAATAAAAATGATATTTGTCAAAAATTGCATCTTTCCTTTAGAAAGAACGTGTGGGAAGATCACATGTCAATCACTTCACAGAAATGAGAATGAAACCCATGAACATTGTCATGTCCCCAGATGTTTGTGTGAACATTGCCAGCCTCGTTTGTCATCCAATCCCATGCTGCTTTGAGAACTTCAATAAGGTTTATTACTGTACTATATAAAAATGGAGGCACCGCAGCATTGCTTAGTTGATTAAAATTTTAGATAAATAACGAAATATAAATGTCTGACAAGGCACCGATAAATAGACCCTCTGTACAGGCAGCCATGACAGGGGGGAGTCACATTGTCACCGTGCTTCATGCACGAGTAGGCACTTTGTGGATCTATTATCACATCATTTAAATTAGAAAAACATGCCCCCTGTCATGGCCGCCGATGCAAAGGGTGTACACAACAGAATCAATACATCCAAAATCAAATTTTTATCAATTAAAAATGGAAGGTGTTTTTTTACGAATGCTTTGGCATGATTTGGATGTAAAACAGCAGCATGCATTCCAAGTACAAAATTTGTGAACTACGCAATAATGCATAAATGCTACGATCGGGTACAAAAATTACGAGGCACATGATTTTTCAACTTTTGGTATAAAAACGGAAAGTATATCTTTTGACGGGTAAAAACTTTGGAGTAAGACACACAATTATTTCAGTTCATGCACCCTGCTTTTTAGGAATGTTCACGTACGCTGCACATTCAAATGGGTTTTATGAAGTGTCTTCCAACTAAACATCAAGACACATAGGTGGGTGGCACCATTGGCAGACGGCTGCTAGAGACTACGGGTAATCCCCTTACTCCTCACAAAGGAGGTCGCTGGGATCTTTTAAGTGTGTTACATAACACACTGGACTAAAGGCTTCACATCCCTTCCGAAGGATGGAGCAACTGTGTTTAAGTGCCTTGTTCGGGGGGAACAGGAACCACAGGAGTGTTTGTTTCATGACAGATCCGAATCCAGATCCCGATCTGTTTTACCGCGCAGAAACAAAAGAAACCGCTCTCAACACGGATCTCAAATCACGTGAATTGCAATTTATTTACCAAATTTGTCAAATTTCTGTTCCAAATTTCTTTCACGACATTCGTCGTAAATAAACAAGCATTCTAAATTTGTTTGTATCGTGTGTTGCTTCTGAAAACTGAAACGACACGGTTTTACTCACACAACATCTCTGCGATGTTTACGTCGCCATTTTGGATCTAGCGTTGAACCTTCTCTCGAGAAGGATTCCACAGATCACAGATCTCGATCAGGATGTGCGCGAAGTGAACGAGTTCACCTTGGATCTGCGCGGATCTGAATCTGGATCCGTCCGAAACAAACACGCCCCAAGATTTCACCTGAGTGTTGTGAGCAATGACCCAAACCACTCGGTTATTGTACCCACATATATTTTATCGCACACACCGGTCACTGTATTGTAATGACTCGGACTCGAGACTCTAATCGACTCGAGTGCCAAATTTCACTGACTCGAACCTCAAGTGACTCGACTTGGACTTCACTGACACAAAATAATGACTTGACTTGACTCCGACCACGGACTTGAACATTTTTGACTCGAGTCTGCCAAAACTGAAAATTAACTTTTATGCCATTTTGAGTACCGAATTGTATTTCAGCACGACAGAAACCTTTGACTAAGCTTTGCTTAAAGGCAGTATACATGATTGGTATCTCGAGGAATCAGAAATGTTCACAGATTTACACATAACTTACACAATATAAACACGATGACGGCAGGAAACTTCCCCTGAAATGGTTTCGTCTGAAGTGCTATAGTCTTTGGGAAATGAGCAAAACAATTATTTTTCGTCTCGCGAGACGTGAATTTAATTTGCCCCAAAACCACCTCGCCCTGGATTACTTAAGGATGCCCCTTCTGCTCTCTCGTCTCATGACAACTCAGGAGAACTCGTCCCTTCTCCACTGCCTCCTGCCAATCTCATGTCGAACGTCTTCCGATCCCACGTGCTCCTTAAAGGTGATGTTGGCATCTTCCATGGTTGACGATGAAATCCGCGTCTCAAACCTGTCTCGTCCTCTCTCTCGTCTCTTCCTTATAAAGCTGTGCGTCAAGAGTTGCGTGGCTGTTGGTCTTTCATCCTGATCCCTGGAAATAAAAAATTTACCAATTTATATTCAGTTTGATTTTACAATCTTAAGGCCCGTTCATGCTTCATGTGAAAGCGAACGCAAATCTGCGAACATCTGATGTCAAACATTTTGTGGCAAGAATTTGTGAAAGATAAAACTACGTGAAGTAAGGAATTATTGCGTCGGTCCAGCCAGAGTGTTTACCAGAGCACTTTCACATTTGTAACTGTCGACCCAAGAATGCCGTTCTCGAGTCACTCAGTTGCAGGGTTTCGTGACCTGAATAAATTTCCCGGCTGGCATATTCCTAATCCAATTTGGAATGGATGACCCAAGTGTGGATTCATGTGAAAATGAATGCTTCGAACTTGGGCACTCTAAAAAAAAAAAGTCTGCAAGTTCTACTTTTGGTAGATGGCGTTTCGACTATCGCTAGCGCTCGATGCAATGTGCACGTACATGCATACTGTATCATGTACACTGTACGTCAGCTGCCGTGCGTGTTGCATATCTTTTGCTGCATGTAGTTTACGATCTTCAAAGATTGACATTGTCGGCTCAGAAAAGAACGTGAATTTTCACATTATTTTTGAATATATACCTAACTTCATCAATTGAAATGCAAGATTTTATTTAGACATACGCGTTTTGGGCCGTGTGAGTTTACAAAAACCTGCGTAAACAAAATAATCCATAAATTTCGCTCGCGATGTGCGTTGAAGAGATAGGGTCTTGTGCCCGGAAATAACGGTAGTCACGCGCGATCTCGTGCGTTCTCGAGGTCAACTTACATAGTCTATTAATAAATATCAAGCTTTGAGAATTTTAGAAGTCTAGAATTCAAACCTTGTTAGGCAAGTGTTGACAAATTCTCTCGCGAAGCAGGAGAATCTTTCTGGGAGTTGAGGAACAGGACCTCCGGTTCCGATGGCGAAAATAGCAGTCATAGGGGGCATTTCGGACCATGGTGGTTTCCGTGTGGCCATCTCAAAAACGGTGCACCCGATGCTCCTAAAAATTACACCAAAAAAGCAGAAATCAAACACATTTAATTGGGTCTTTTTTAAAGTCTAATGTCCGTTTAGCGATCGATATAAATGTGAGATTTAGATGCATGTAAAACGCGAACATGAATGCAAAATTTATTCAGCACTGGTCACCTCATGAAGAGGTCTTAAGCCTAGCGTACATCGACATTGCAACTGGAAGCAACTCAACTGATCAGTAGCTGTCGATGTGGCGTAGCGCGCACATCGACAGAAACTGATTAGTTTCACAACTAGCGTCAACTGGGAGCATCCAGCTATATCTACATTTTCCAGAGCGTGCACATCGACACAGCAACTCGGTAAAGCGCAGAGTGCATTGCCCTTGCAACTGGAAGCAACTGTGCTTGCAGTTGCTGTCGATCAGATGCACGCGAGCAACTGGCAGCAACTAGTTGCAAGTACGCGTACATCGACGCAACTGACTGCAACTGGGTACAACTAGTTGCCAGAAAGTAGAACATGAGCAACTCACGGCAACTGGGATTTTTTCAGTTGCCAGTAGTTGCAAGTGCGCGTACATCAACCTTTTTGAACAACTGATCAGTTGCTCCCAGTTGCTCCCAGTTGCTCGAAACTCCAGTTGCCACTAGTTGCTTCTAGTTGCAAGGTCGATGTATGCTAGGCTTTAGAACTCAGCCTCGAATCTTGGTCACATAAACAGTTTTATCTTGCCACCAAGTCAAAGACTCTTTAAATAATTTCAAGAATTTGGCGATAAACTACTTTAGATTTGCAAGATATATTTCTATAATTCCAGGACTGAAAACCCAAAACTGCTTCTCATTGAAACTTTAATTTACTCACCATATATCCGATTTCTTGCCATGCCCGGTTTCCATAATGACCTCCGGCGCCATCCAATATGGCGTCCCCCTCATGGACTTGAGTAAGTTCTGGCTCTGGCTAATGTTGATGCAGAGTCGCTTAGCGCAGCCAAAATCTATCAGCTTAATCACGCCGTTGGACATCAGCATAATGTTGGCGCCCTTAATATCCCTGTAAGTAACCCATAATAGACAAACGTATTTGTAAGTGTATACAGCTGTAACGCTTAGAGTCGTGCAAACTTCTGTGCTTAACAGCTACCTAATTTCCTGATGCTGTTTAGCAGAAAATATTACTTAGGAATTAGATGAATTGTGCTCAGCAAAAACATGTTAGCGGCTAAAATCCCAAGCCATTTGTAATAATATTGATTGTTACTCTATTTTTTTAAACTGAGCACCAAATTTTGCTAAGCAAATTTGAAACTTGGTAAGCACAGAAACTTGGTAAGCACAGAAACTTGGTAAGCAAAACAATTCTCCTTAGCACAAAAACTTGCCAAGCACAAAAACTTGCCAAGCACAAAAACTTGTCGAGCACAAAAAACTTGTTTAGCACAACAAAACTTGCTAAGCAGAATTTTCTGCTAAACAGCACCATGAAACTGGGCCACTGCTATTCGAGACAAAGATCAAGACCAAAAACAGTCTGAAATTAAACCTACAATTTTACCTGTGAATGACGTTCTTAGCATGAAGGTATTCCGTCCCTTGGAGAATCTGCTTAGTGTATCGACAGAACACTGGCTCCTCCAACGCCCCGAATCGCGCCAGCAGGGACGCGATGGACCCGCCCGGGATGTACTGCATGAAGATATTGACTGTGTTGCCCTCTAGTGACACGCCCAGGAAACTGCAATTGAACGACGCATACGGTTAAAAAAAAAAAAAATAGTCCTGAAAGTCATTTCAAATTGACTAATGGATCAGTGCCTTGTTATCCACAACTTCACTGTAATCTTTTTAATGAGTTTAAGGCAGTATACATGATTGGTATCTCGAAAATCAGAAATGTTCACAGATTTACGCCTTACTTACACAATATAAACATGATGACCGTAGAAAACCTCCCCTGAAATGGTTTTGTCTGAAGTGCTATAGTCTTTGAGAAATGAGTAAAACAATTATTTTTCGTCGCATGAGACAAAAATTCAATTCGCCCCAAAACCACTTCGCCCGAGTGCCATTTCGCCCAAAATCACTTCGTCCAAACACTACATCGCCCCAAAACCACTTCATGCACAGGCCGTGGTTCAGGGCGAAGTGGTTCAGGGCTAAGTGGTTTTGGGGCAAAATGACTGCCAACCCTTTTTTGACTGTTTTCTCAAAAGTTAGACGAAGTACGGAGCTGGTTTTTGCTCAGGTTGGTTTTAATCATGCATATCTTCAATCACACAGGGGGATAAAACTATTTGTAACAGTTTACCAATCATGTCAACTATCTTTAATATTAGGAAATTGCATATATTTTCCGTGAGAATATATATTTTAGTTTGACTAACCCGACAATGTTGCGATGGCGGAGTGTTTTCAGTAACTCCACTTCTTCTTGTAACTTTTCATACTGCTGACGTGATTTATTTTTGTTGTCTTTGTCGCTGAGTTCCACTTGCTTGACGGCTATCAGCTGCCCGGTGTTTGTCAGGCCGCAGTATACCTAATTTAAACAACAAGAACATCAACATAATTACCCTTAGCTTCGCCTCAGGAATTGTTCACCAAACCGTATTAGAATCTTTCCACAGTAAAGGGGCCATTTTGGCAACACGGACCATATTTTCCAGAAAATAAAAGAAATAAGTTTCAGTTGTTCTGAAGAGATAACTTAGGCCCAAAAAGGGTTACAAATAGTGTGACACCATGCCTTTCCAAAACCCTGTGTATGAAGATATTGACTGTGCTGCCCTCTAGTGACACGCCTAGGAAACTGCAATTGAACTATATACACTCGTAGCCGGGACGGCCTAAAATGTGTCCGTACAGTATGAATTATCATCAACTGGCCTCTTCAACTGGCCTCGATGCCCTAACTGGTCCTGGCAAAGTGGCCTCAGTGCCCTGCGAACTGGCCTCGGTGCCCCAAAATAAACTTTTGAGGCCAAAGTGGCTTCGCCCTAAAAAGTCTAAATTTCGAGGCCTGACCAACCCATGTTTTAAAAACTAATTTATCCGGTTCCATAAAGCAGTGCAGTGATTACGCCAACCTTTTTGCTTCCACATCCAAATTATAGATTGCAAATTTCCCGTTTTCTTCCCATGGATAGTATTTTGGGGATGTATTTTATGTGATTGTTAGGTGAAATAGAAATCCCTTTTCTAGAAAATGTCTGAACAAGTTTCTTTCATGTCAAGACCTGGGAATGATCATAATGTCTTGTTGCTTACCACGCCAAACGCCCCTCGGCCAAGTACGTTGCCTTTCTTCCAATGTAAAAGGCCGCCGTCCGAATCGGAGAAGTTGGTACTTGAACTATGACTTCTTTCGCTACTCAATCCGCTCGACTGAGTGGTATGCATCTGAACAAGAACAAAATAATTACTAAACTGTAAACGTGACCCTTTGCCACTGGGTCTACACCACAGATATCTATTAACAACAAGATAGGAAACGGAGGCCGTACGTGCGTAACCGCACACGCGATTAGGGGTAGTGTACGCAAAGCCCCATTCGCGACGTGCGCGTACACGATTGGCAGCGTACACCATGAAGGATGAGCGAACTTGGTTGCTAAGCTGTATACGTATATTGGTATTTCTGTGCACAATTTAGCGTGACTTTTTGCCATTTTCCTCCGGATTAAGCCGTTTGGTGATGTGTAGGGTATTTCTAAACCTGTCAATGCCAGAGATTAGGACACACAGAACCTTGTTTGCACATCGGCTTCCAGCACAAGGTAGACAATTTGAAAACCTTTCTTATAAAGTTTGTGCCATGTTTTTGGAACTTCATATCCCGGACTCTGTCCGCTATGTAGTATGCGGTAAGCAGTCCATACCGTCGCGACGACGGTCAAAATTTTCTTAAATAAACCTTGCATTATCGCGGCAGATTCTATTCTGTCAAGAGATTGCTTCAATTAGATACAATATTCAAACCACATCACCTTTATAGCTCCATGGTTACAAGTTTAAAGTATATTTTCAGCATAATAAGCCCGGAATTCGCACCGCACTGGTCAAAAACAAGATAGCCGTTTTTAAAAAAATTTCTCCAGGAATGTTAATTTTAACGTCATGAGATCAAACATAAATTACATAAATATTTAATATTACGCACGCGCACACGTTCGGAACCGCCCTAAGCCGGTTACGGTGTGCCATTCAATAACACAGTCGTTTCCTATCTTGTTATTAATAGATATCTGTGGTCTACACTAAAACCAGTGAACTGTTTCCCTGTGCTTTAGCAATGGACTTTAGCAGATTACCAGTGAATGTTTGGACCCAGTTACCCTGGACCCTAATTGGAACTTTTAGTAGCCTTTAATATTGAGTTCACTCACCAGTCAGGCCAACACTGGGGAATCTGGACCTCTAGCCAAGCCCCATTCATTTGTGTATCTTGCATAATACAAGCTATCAATCATCCTACTTCTGGCCCAGTGACACAATGTAAACAACAGCTGTTTGCAACTAATGGCCTGACAGAGAAATAGCCCCAGGGTACAGCACCTCGGGAGTATTCGCTTGAGAAACATATTGTAGAATTTGTGTGGCCTGAGTAAGTTCATTCACCCGCTGTATCAGTTACAAGCTACCAGGCCAGCAGTCCCACATGGGAATTCCCCATTGACTGTGCACAAACGGCCTTGGCATCTGGGGGGGGGGGGGGGGTGGTGGTAATTGATGCAGTTGATGAAGTTGATGAAATTGATCAATTGGGAGCTGGAGCGATGTCTGTCATCTGTTGGGCACGTTCTTTTCAGTCAAGAGGTTTTTTTTAGCTTCTTTTTTAGCGTATCTAGCTATAAACGGAGTGAAGGGAGGTTTTGACTGCCCATTTAGCCAACAACCTCCCCTCCTGCCCCCCTGCAAAAATTCCTGCATCCGCACCTGGTTATATACAATCTCTAGACCGTCCGAAAGAATTTGGAAATGCTAAGAGTCCATTTATGCAGGGATATATGCCCCGTTCATTGAGTTACACACTGCCAGCTGTCGACTGGTACACTCCTGTAATGATGTACAGTACCTGGATCGCCTGCGCCCACCGCAGGGTTAAGAGGGTGATGTACCGCACGAGTCATGAAAATACTGAATGAGCTGAATTTTTATGACGAGTGCGGTATATTCTCATTTCACCCGAAAAGACATCCAATATTATTATTGTTATATAAAAATGAAGCTGATACCTGTTTGGTGTTAAAAACTTCAGTTCATTTGCAACGTTTACAACTGTATGCGCTTCTGTTACTGTTGTTCAGTGTTTTATGTTACTGTACTCACGCGCACGCTGCACACACACGCTATCCATTCACTTGCTGCATCCCGCACGTGTCCATGTGTGCTTTGGTGCACCCAGCATGGACGTACATTAGACCGCGGCTCTGTGCTACACAGTATCAGAAACGCACGGTATTCGCAAAACCTTCATTTTATATAATAACTTTAAACTTCGAATAATAAAACTAACAAGTACCTCACTGCTCATGACTGACAGCGTTCTCGTTGTTTCGCTCGACTCTGAGGTCGTCAGACTTTGATTCAACCAATCACAAACGTCGCGATCAACCCCCATGGCTAACCCACTAGCAGCGCTACCATCTCTGGATGTCGAATTGCCGGTCGGGGAAGGGAATCCAAATTGTAAATCGCCCGTCTGCGATAAAATGGTGTTGAACTTTTGGATGGCGCTCATCGACACGTACTGCACATGCTCAGTGAGTTTCTGCTCGTCGTCGTGTACGGTCGCGTCGTCGTCGTCGTCGGAATTATCGTCGTTTTCTGCTGCTGGGTCATCAAGAAAGACGTCGGAGCCTACAGAATAGGCGCTTATCTTTCGTCGCGGATCTTCGGCAGAAATTTCATCAAGCAATTTTTCTTGGGATGTCCTTGGTTTATTTTGCCTGTTGTGTAAATTGTAAGCACCATTTACATTTTTTAAATGCCAATATTTTGGCATTAAAGGGTCAATCAAAGTTACAAAACTGTCGAAAATATCAACTTAATTGACACTAATGACATTTCTACTGCTCCAGTAGGAATCACTGAAACTTTCGCCTTTAAACTTAGAGGCTTTTTTGTTCTTTTATCTATTAGCATTATTCAAAACATGATGAGAATGATTAAAAAAACCTTGACCTTCTGCTTAACGTGCAGACGCCCTACCAATAGACCGATCCAGTAAGCACCGCCCATTTAGAAATTGCCTAGCAACATGCCCCACATGTGTGAGGCACGTGTGCAGTAGAGTCGCGTGGCCGCGCCGTGCGTCAGCGTCCACGCCCTGGTCAGCGCGTATTCAAACACGCACACAGAAACTGCACGCTCGAAAGCAAAATGTGCACTTAAGTATCCGGTCGTGTGCGTGCACGTACAACACGCCTGCAATACGCGTAACGCGCGCGATCGAACAAAAACATCTCGACACACATCTAGAACACAGTGAATGCACAACATAGGAAAACGACAAGCTAATTTTGGCGAGTTTTGTTTCCGTTTACACAAAAATACATTTATGTAGGTTAGGATAGTCTTATATAATCTGCGCTGATAAAAATGATGTTTAAGGTGTTTTTGCGTCACTCGTGCTGCATTTCGCCGTAGCTCTGTGAGGACTCGGGTAACCAAAAATGAAGATCCACTTTTTGGTTACCTCAACCTGAGGCTGTGATTGGTCAATTCCAAAATGGGCGGAGCTTACTGGATCGGTCTATTGAGCCATGAAGCCAACTTTTTACGAATACACAAGTAATTCAAAAAGTTACACTTCTCAAAATGTTGCTCTTTTTTGGGGGGGAAAAAACTGAAAAGCACAGCCCCAGAAACACAAACACTGAACCTTACCCATGTTCATTCTGTTGCGATTCTTCCGGATGAACAAACTCAGGAACGGAATTCCCTTTTCTCGTTGTCGACGATTTTTTAGACGATGTAGGAGGACTGAAATTTTTATCAGGCAGTCTGCTCTTCAAAGGCGATATCATATCTTCCACATGACCACATTTTCTCCAATTTGTTCTTAAATTTGACTTTTGGGCGTTGATAAAACCTGCATTACCGACTTCAGAATTTTCCTCCCATGAATTCTTGACTTGGAAAGCTTGGTCGAGGTTCGAAGTTTCATGTGATCGTTGTTCTTTAGAAGCTTTTTCAGGAGGTTCGCTGTTTCGCCTCTTAATGCTACCTCGAGGAACTCTAGTGAGTTCCGAAATTACGGTGTTAACACTTAATGGGAGAGGAGGTTTATGGACTACCGCTTCCGAAGTGACGTCGGACCCAGGGTTTCGCCCAGCAGACAGTTCAGTAGTCGTTCCTCGTTTATTTTCGTTGCTGTTAAGATTTTCTTCTTTGGAGGTTTCCGACCTGAACATCGCACTTCGAGGAGACATGTTCGGGCTGGAAGAATCGTGCAGCCTGAAGACTTTGAGAAATTCGGGGTTGGTTTCGTAAGAAGACACATCCTCGTTGACGGCGAAACTTGAGTCGCTTCTGTCAGTCATGTTGCCTGATGATCCGGAGGCGATAAACCTGGGGGTATCGTTCAGTTTCTTTTTTTCTGAGGTTTCAGTGTCGCTCCCACTTAAGTGGTTTTGATTATTATTTGTTGGAGGTATTGTTGCGGCTTGTTCAGTAATAGGTATGGATTCCTTTAGGTTTTCATCTTCCAACTTCGTTTCTGAAGGCAAAACATCTTGGATTGTGTTCCCACAATTTTCGTGAGGAATCACTTTGTCGTCTTCTGATCCATCATCGTGGGTTTGCGAATTATCTGATAATCTGTCTAAATTCTCTTTGTCAAAGGCGAACTTCCTCCTTGCACTATTTTTAATCTGGCTTCCACGAGACTGGGAATCGGTTTCCGAGGAACTAGCGCTCTTTAGTGAGTCGCTAAATTCCTTTATGGTTCCCATCGTGTCGGGGATAAAATGTGGTGTGTCTGCTTCGAGCGGACTGATGATGTTCGTGATGTTGTTGATAACCGAGGGGCTCAGGGGATGGATTTTACACAGCTCATTTAGTATGAGCGTATTGTGCGGGCTAAGTTTCGGGCTGCCGAACGTTTCTGGGTCGGGGGTGTCGTCTAAGGCAGATCGATCATGGATAATAACGTCTGATGTTTCATTCTTTTTAGTCTGAATATGCCAGCCTTGGCCTGTGATGAATGCCTTTGTGGTTGAGTCAGATTCGCTGAGTAAGTGAAGGCCGTTTTGTTTTCCAAATAATTTGGACTTGGGTTTTGCGGGAACTTTAGGTTTTCCTTTTTTCTGTGTACTGACAGCGTCTAGTTCCGGTTGCTTTTTGGATTTTTGGTGCTTCTTTCCGCCACTTCCCGGTCGACCTTTTGCCTTTTGTGGAGTCTGACCCATGATTGTTATCTTACGAACGTTTCCTTTGAGAGACGTTCGCCTGGGGGCTTCCTTATTGCTTGCTACTCTTCTTCTCATTTTGACGAGTGAAGTGGACTTGTAAGTTGAACCTGACGGACAGCTGCTTGTCGACGAGACTTTTCCTCTAGGCTTCCATGGAATGGGTGTTGGTTCTGGGTGAAGAGGCATCATCTGCATCCATTCTGTGACATCTTGGATGATGGGGGTGTGGTCCTTGATGATTCTTGGATCGTGGGGTATCTCTGGGGAAGAAGTGCTTCGAGGAGACACTTCGGGAGACCTAAACTTGGTCCACTGTAGCCTCAAGTTTTTCAGATTTTGAACGTTGCTGATTCTGGGAGTAAAGGCATCTTTGTTCTTGTCGGAGTCTTTGGTGGCAGAGGACACCCCATCCGGTTTTCCAAAGCTTTTTGGCGATTGTGCATCAAGCTGTATTGCAGATGGTTTCTGATCTCGGAGCTTCACCTCAGAGAAAGACTTCCCAAAGGCGCTCATCGCAGCTTTCGAAACACCTCCCGCTTTTCTCTCCAAATCCTTCTGCTGTTTGCCGGGTTTAGCCTTCAAAGCTGGAATAATTCTTCCTCCAGATTTCCGGACGATTTTCTTCGGTTTTGAGGAGAGTTTCACTTCTTTCAGCATGTCGACTTCTTTGATTTGGACTTTCACGATCTCTTGAGACAACCCCATCTTCTCTATTCCCTCATTCTGTCCTTTTTCTTCGAGCGAAGAAAAGACAACTTCTTCGTAAACATCCTCAAAACTTTCCACCGAGTCTGTTTTACTCACGCTCGAGTTGGAACATGAAACTTCTTTATCGGATTTCTGAGTCGTCTTCTTTCCGTTCGTGGTATCTCTACCGCTTTCCTGACCGTCTCTTTGATCTTGTAAAAGTTCGTCCTGTTCATCCAAATCTAAGCTAACCCCTTCGTCTGAGGAACATCTTTGCTTTGCGTTCAACTTTTGATCGATCTCATTTTGCTTGGCTCTACGAGCAACATTTCGTAATTCGGTTTTCGTTTGCGCGGAACCGGACCCAAAGCTTTTCGAGAGTGATGGTTCTCCTTTCGAAGTCTGGATTCTTGGCGAAGGCCTATCTATCGACACTGCCGGCGATTTGGACCCTTGGCTGAGCCCTGGTCTTGGACTGACTTTTGGCATTTCACCGGAAGTAGATAAAGTGTCGGATTTCCGAGACGGCTTAAATGTTTCGAGTGCAACTTTCTCCCCACGAGATTTATCCCAATCATCAACTTTATCTGCACCTTTTCCTGTACCTACCGAGACTTGCGGGGTGCTCTTTTGAGGACCGTTGAATGCCGATTTGTTAACGGAACTAGGATCAAGCTTTTGTATCCTCGGAGGTGTGGCATCCGCCTCCTTCTTCGACGATCCCCGATCATTTAGCCTTCGAAACAGGAGTTTGGTTTCGGCACTCTTACACTTGTACACAATACAAGTGCTGCTTTCCACATGTTCAGAACGGGTATTAGCATGGTTGTTAATCTTCTCAACAACTGTTTCATGTATCTCTTTTTCCTCGTTTGCTGTTCTTAAGAAATTTTGGCTGTTCCTCGCATTTGTTGATGACTTGGAATTTGTGTTTGTCAGTTGCACCGAATTGGAACCCTGTATAGTTTTATTTTCGCTTTCAACTTTATTAACAGTCTCGGCTTCCTTGGTAGCCTTTACAGAGCTTGAACGGCTCTTCTGTGGTTGACCTGCAACCGCCGTTTCATGTTTCAACTTTTCAGAATCACCACTGTTTGAGCTAGAAGTGGCAACTATTCCACTTTTCAGTCCACTGTTTACTTGCGAATTCTTAGAATCTTTTGCAGTCGTTGTATTTCTTGATGAAAGCCTTTCGTGATTGGTTCTTTTGGATTCCGATTCCCAGTCCAACCTTTCAGAATTAAGATCCCCACTTTCGGATCTGACTTGTGCAAGTCCGCCGCTTTTTACTTTAGTCAGAACACTTCCTCCTGACGAACTTCCGGAACTGTTGGACCGGTCTTTACCTGTTGTGCTTCTTGAGTTTAAATTGGAGGTTCTTGGGCCTGTTCTGTTAGTTTCGTGGGTTTTGGATGCCAGCGGATGACTTTTGGGAGTTTCACTCAATGCTTTCGAGTTATCTACCACGGCGGTTTTAGCGGAATTAAGTGAGATTTCAGTTGCCAATTTGGTGTAAATTTTGGCCGTGGTAGCACTTTTCTGTATAACAGGAGTCCTGCACACTTTGGCCTTAACAGCTTCTTTAACTACAGTCGCCGATGGCGTCATATTAACCCCAAAGCGATTTGTGACGGAGTATTTTGTCTGCATATCTGTCCCCGGCACAAGCGGGCTCGGTGTCGACAGGGTACTCCCGGACGACGCCACACTGTTGGTCGTTCGGGAACCCTTCCCCGAGTCCGTGGACGGCTCTTTATTTGCGTCGTTCTGAACGCGCGTATTCTCGATACTGAAATGTTTCGAGTGGTCCAAAATCGACCGGGTTCTTGCGAGAGACGAGTGCGACCCCTGGCACCAGGCTTGCGGTTTAGGGTGTCCATTTTTTTCCTCTTTGTCGTCGAATTCAAAAATCGTTTCTTGGATGTTCTCGAAGTATAGCGACGGAGAAACGGGAATAGCGTTTAGTAGTGCGGGACTGCCGAGCTGTGTGTGGTCTAACATTGGACTTGGTGTCTGAAGGTGGAGCTGCACGTGATCTGTTAGAGGCAGCAAAGAAAAACATCATTACAACCTTCCGACATTCATTGCACATAAAATTGCGCGGGGACTCAAAGGGGAGACTCTGGAAGCGCTGTACCCTGGGGCTATTTCTCTGTCGGGCCATTGGTTGCAAACAGCTGTTGTTTACATTGTGTCACTTGTTTAGAAGTAGGATGATCGATAGCTTCTATTATGCAGGGTACACAAATGAATGGGGTTTGGCTAGAAGCCCAGATTTCCCAGGATGGGGAGACTCCGGAAGCGCTTTACCCTGGGGCTATTTCTCTGTCAGGCCATTGGTTACAAACAGCGGTTGTTTACATTGTGTCACTGGGCCAGAAGTAGGATGATTGATAGCTTCTATTATACAGGGAACACAAATGAATGGGGCTTGGCTACAGGCCAAGATTTACCAGGGTGGGGAGACTCCGGAAACGCTGTACCCTGGGGCTAAAAATAAAAATTTACAAAAAATAAATTATTTTTCTTCGTACCTGGATTAAGAGGCTGTGAGTGGAGGTTGGCGCGGAGGGAAAGTCGTGGAGTTATGATGCTCGATTCGTCATCCAAACTGCTTGGACTGCCGCTGATAGATTTGGGGTACTTCAGACCTAGAGAGATAAAATTTATAGCTTCTTTAAAGGCCCAATACATCATTTTCAATGAGTCAAAATCTTACTTCGAGTTGACAGGAAAAAAACACCCTCCAAAAACCTGAGAGAAAACCTGAGGAAGTATACCACTGTGCCTCATAGCTCAGCTGGTAGAGCATCTGCCTGGTGAGTCAGAGATCTTGGGGGAAACCTGAGGGAGTATACCACTGTGCCTCATAGGTCAGCTGGTAGAGCATTTGCCTGGTGAGTCAGAGATCTTGGGAGAAACCTGAGGAGTATACCACTCTGTCTCATAGCTCAGCTGGTAGAGCATTTGCCTGGTGTGTCAGAGGTCTTGGGGGAAACCTGAGGAGCATACCACTGTGCTTTATAGCTTAGCTGGTAGAGCATCTGCCTGGTGAGTCAGAGATCTTGGGGGAAACCTGAGCAGTATACCACTGTGCCTCATAGCTCAGCTGGTAGAGCATCTGCCTGATGTGTCAGAGGTCTTGGGGGAAACCTGAGGGAGTATACCACTATGCCTCATAGCTCAGCTGGTAAAACAACTGCCTGGTGAGTCAGAGATCTTAGGGGAAACCTGAGGGAGTATACCGCTGTGCCTCATAGCTCAGCTGGTGGAGCATCTGCCCTGTGTGTCAGAGTTCTGGGGGGGGGGGGAACCTGAGGGAGTAAACCACTGTGCCTCACAGCTCAGCTGGTAGAGCATCTGCCTGATGTGTCAGAGGTCTTGGGGGAAACCTGAGGGAGTATACCACTATGCCTCATAGCTCAGCTGGTAGAGCATCTGCCTGGTGAGTCAGAGATCTTAGGGGAAAACATGAGGGAGTATACAACTGTGCCTTATAGCTCAGCTGGTAGAGCATCTGCCTGGAGAGTCAGAGGTCTTGGGAAAACATGTGGGAGTATACCACTGTGCCTCATAGCTCAGCCTGTAGAGCATATGCCCAAGGTGTCAGAGGTCTTGGAGAAGAACCTGAGGGAGTATACACATTGGGCAGATTCTCTCAGCATATACGTTCCCCCATTGTGTCTCATAGAATTCCTTTCAGTTTTTAGGGGAGGAGGAGGGGGGGGGGGGGGGGGGGGGGGGGGGGGGGGGTTGGTGCGTTAACAAAAGGGAAGAGTGTGTTGAGTCATAGGGGCGTTTGGGGGAGGGGGGTGGGGGAGCGGAGTCCTTAGGCCCCATATCGTGCTGGATATATCTCTCAGTGTTTTTACCAGTTCTTTTGGGGAAAAAAAGTAGCTGCTTATTTTACGAACATGTTTTATATGCCGAGTGTAATCCTTCTCAGATTTCAACTGCAGAAGTGCCACGATGTAAAAGGGACAATATAAGTGTCTCGTTTTATTGGAATAACTTTGGTACCTTTCCGTATGTAGTCTATGCAAACTCCGGCTAAATCCTGCACGCTAGGGTTAGACCCCCTGCGATAATCAGCGGAAGGTCGTCTCTCTGATGGAGGGGTGGGGTTCCGGACGGTGACCTCTGACCCCTCATGGCTGCGACTCCGCCTTAGGTACGGACCGACTGGCCCCGAAACCAGCCTCTGAAACCTGTAAATGTAAAGAGGAAACTTGATGCCGTATTTGGAATAAATACTCGACCGAGCAGTTTGGTGCATTGAACTTAAGAGCGTGGCTAATTCCACGGTCGTGGGTTCTATTCCCAGCTGTGACCATGGTGCGTGTGCCCTTGGGCAAGGCACTTTGCCATAAGTTGCCTCTCTCTACCCAGTTGTAAGTGGGTACCTGTAAGGGTTGTAGCCCCTGAGTGCTTGTGTCAGGCTGCTGGGGCTGCATACTCCTCAGGGAGTTGTGCCCAATGACCAGGGTAATAATGTTATATAATGGTGTGTCCTTGGGCAAGGCACTTTGCCATAAGTTGCCTCTCTCCACCCAGGAGTAAATGGGTACCTGCAAGGGTTGTAGCCCCTGAGTGCTTGTGTCAGGCTGCTGGGGCTGCATACTCCTCAGGGAGTTGTGCCCAATGACCTGGGTAACGATATTGTAAAGCGCCACGAGTGTCCCGCAGGATAGATATACGCGCTATATAAGACACCATCATTATAAAGTGTTACGCGGATATTTTGGATTAAACCATTATTCCTTAAAGCGCCCTAAACCACCCTGCAGCTTTCCCCCCAAAGCACCCAAAACCGCCCTGTATTTCATCCGTGTTCAACTCAGTGAAATTCAAGTTTCTGTAAACACACCCTCAATTGATAGGCATGTACTCATAGCTTGACTCATCCTCTTTCAAATCTTGTGTTCAGTAAGGGTGGCTACTATTGGATAACTCTGGTTATTGACCTTGACAAGGAACATTACTTAACATAATTAAAAAGCTCTAAGGAGTAATAATAATATCACTTAATGCAGCAAAGGGGCGACCCACCGGTAAAACTTTACCGGACGACCACCGAAATTTTGGCTAAAAGACATCGATTGGACACCAAATTTCTGTAACCAGAAGCTTCCAAAAATGGTTTCACACCTAACAAAAATGTTTCTAGACCTAATAAAGATGTTTTTTGACCTTAAAAAAATGGTTTTTGACTTCCAAAATATTGGGGCGATGCCAAATTGTCGCCCTAACCCACCGCGTCGCCCTAATAGGACTCTCTACACAAAAAGTGTCGCCCCATTGGATAAAATAGATAAATAAGACACACTAAACGAGCTGCTAAAATATTGTGACTCGAGTGAGATTTGAGTCGAGTGATTGATTTGATTAATTACCTCATATCTCGCAGGCTATCTTCTAAATCAATCCCAACCACTGTGATCGGAACCTGGGGATTATCGGAGGTTGACTTTAATGTAGTTGGGTCAGCTAAAACAAATTATAAAAACAAATATTATTATAAAAAAATTATATAAAACATTTCAGAATCTTATCAAAATGACAAAATGATAGGATTAGGTTTTTTTTATTATGCTTCTTGAGATTGTCATTACAATCAATTTTTAAAAGGTAGAACACATGATTGGTAAACCGTTACAAATAGTTTCATCTCCCTGTGTGATTGAAGATATGCATGATTAAAACCAACCTGAGTAAAAGTCAGCTGCGTACTTCGTCTAACTTTTAAGAAAACAGTCAAAAAATGGTTCACAGTCGCTTCGCCCAAAAACCACTTCGCCGTGAGACACTTCACCCTGATCCACGGCGTGTGTACGAAGTAGTTTTTGGGCGAAGTAGTTTTTGGGCAAAGTAGTTTTTGGGCGAAGTGGCTTTTCGGTGAAGACAAGAGGCATTTGGGTAAAATTAATTGTTTTACTCATTTCTCAAAGAATATAGCACTTTAGACAAAACCATTTCAGGGGAGGTTTTCTACAGTCATGTTTATATTGTGTAGTTATATGTAAATCTGTGAACATTTCTAATTTTTGAGATACCAATTATGTGTTCCACATGAGAAGGCGCAGCTGTTCATTCATAGAGCATTCCCATTGCAAATTAATTTTTCTTTTCACACGACACAAACTTACAATTTCTCTGCGTAACTTTAGCATGCGCCCTCGCTCTCTGGTTTTTAAGCTGTGACGCGTTGTCCCCTCCCGGTACCGTGTGGGTGCGCGGTAGGCCACCAAACCTGGTCAAAAACAACAATTTATTTAAATTTACTTTTCAAGACAAAATTACAATTGCAAATTTGTTATGGTGCCTAATCAATAATGAATGAATGAATGAATGAATGAATGAATGAATAAATAAAATGACAGCGTTCAAATTAGCAGTTTTATGTATGTCTCTGGGGCTGGAGACTTGAAGTCGTAAATCAATCATATTTCCCAAGTCTTGTCACAAGTCATTTTCTCCAGAGTCAAGTCACAGGTCAAAAACCAAAAACTGACTTGACCCCAAGCCAACAAGTTAGAGACCAGCTCTGCCCTGGTACTACTATTACTATATGGGCTAATTCTGTATAACTGCCCCCAAGAGTACACTCATATATGCAGTTCCCTGTTGCACAAAAACATGCATCCTTGAAAATTTATAATAAAAGAGCTTTTCAAGACTCCAGAATAGCTCTAAAATTCACCAGAAAGCTCTAAAATGTACCACACACTTTCAAACTTTTAATGGGAACCTTATGACTACCAAATTGTCCTAATCTATTTACTCAAATGTGGTTATTGCAAACTTTAAAGGTCGACTGTGTGTAAAAAGAACAACCAGAAATGTTAACGGTAACCGGGCGGGCCACTTGAAATGCCGACGGGCCAGGGAAGATTTAAGCCAACTGGCCCTGTTGGCCAGTTGGGAAAAAAGTTAAGGGCAAACGCTGAATGATACAACCAAACTTGGGATGACAGAAAAAAATCGTATCAGGATTTGAAACCCAAGACCTCTGACATACCTGGGTGTTTTTGTCTGCTTTGCGGGGGACGTAGTGGGCGAAGTGTTGGGTGAGTGGTCAAGGACCCTTGGTGTTTTGGGTGGTATGGGGATTTTCCCTGGTGATGTGCCGGCTCTGGAGGATGCACGTGGAAGACCCAGCCTACGGGGTGAATTACTGGATGAAAAAAAGAAAAAAAATCAACTCCAAAATCAACCACATATTTTGAATTGAGGCCCGGTATAGACCCTTGCAAGGCGACCTTCTTTGTTGGGAAAAAAAAAACAAACTTATTACCGCGCTCGCAATAACAAGTTCTTTGACCTGGTATCATGTGCGTTCGCGCGGCACGACTGACACTTGATGCAGGCCACGAAAGTTCAGCTATATAGTAAACGGTGTTTACCGCCTTGCTTTGAATTCAACAAGATTAAACCGTAAACCAGTAAAATCGCTTCCGCCCGCGAACGCAACTGTACATCTTCGGCTTGAAACCACAAAGGTTACCGACGTACCGTTGGGCTCATCACAGCGGTACGATGCCTGATTCTTACGAACAAAATTGCCGCTTTAGAAATTTCTGGCAGCGCAAAACGGCCAATAGATCTTTGAAAAAGGGAGGATCGTTTTTTCACAAGTTGGTTTCGGATATCTGTTTAGCATTTTTCTAAACGGATAGTTAAATTTCGGTCGTTTAAACGTTTAAACGTCGCAGCTCTAGTATTTTTATACCTTGGTGTGAAACAGCCATTGTCTATATCTCTCATCATCTGTTCCTCGGCTAACACGGCCTTGTGTGCTTCCGTCATTTTACGGATGATGCGATCTGGAAAAAAACAAAAAAACAATGGGTAAGAATTAAAGGCGTGTGACCAGATCACATTTTTGACCTGCCCATTTTCCCCCATGGGTGTTGAGATTTTGATACCATATCACGTGTCATATTTTTCTCATTACCATTCTGAAATTTTGCGCCCTCAATCCATATTATTCAAAAACCAACGAAGTTTAGTAAACTAATTTATCTGGTTCCATAAAGCAGTGCAGTGATTACACCGACCTTTTTTGCTTCTTCATCAAATTGGAGATTGCAAATTTACTGTTTTCTTCACATGGATAGTATTTTGGGGAGGTAATTTTATACGATTGTTAGGTTATGAAGAAGTATGAAGAAGCTCTCTGGAATGAATCGGACTTACTTTCTGGGGTACAGTTTGCCGATCCCAGCCTGGGCGTGTTTCCAGTGGTCTCCTGGCTCGGTCTGTCGTCTGTCGTTGGTTGACCGCTCCGACCGTCAGTCGCCATGCGGGACGGTGGCTTGACCGGGGTCAAAACCACGTCACGTTTGGATTGCGTGGCTTCGGTCCAGGCCTCTGTACGAGAACAACACAATGAAACATTTGCGTAAAAAGGACGCAAACTTAGCAACACACAAAGGGTGACGTTTTCACTTTACACGTAGTACTTTAATATTGGGCTATGCTTCACATTACGACACTTAATAAATATTCATAAATTGGGGTTATTATTAGGGGAATTGAGCATATTGTTACTCTCCTGGCCTTCCACCTCTGTGGCCCTGGTTCAAATCCCGTCCGGGTCAGTATATGGATTGGGTTCTCAGTCCCTGCTGATTCCGTGGGTTTCCCCTATACAGAATTGTGTAGGGGTTTTCCTCCCACCTCTAAAACTGAGCATTTCTTTATCGTCTTCTCTTCACAGGTTTCTTCAGGCTTACAAGCTACAGCGCCTCGGGCACTTTCGAGGAATCCTTGGTTTCAATACTAGAACGAGTTATCAAAAATGATAATAATTCCAACAGACCTCTAAGTGCGTGTTTGAGTTTTTTTGTCTTGGCGACATCCACTGGCGTGTTTCCCCTGTCGTCAACCAACGTCACGTCAGCACCGTGGTCTAACAGCTTTGTAGCCGTTTGAAGTTGCCCCGAGTATGCCTAAAAATAGTGCATAATAAATACAGTTTAGGGCCCGTCCAAGGTGGTCAACATTTTCACAGTTGTACAAAGCGTAGAAGTACTACTTAGGCCAAACAAAATAAATGGTGTGTTTACGGTAACCCGACCTACCTGGAATTTTTGAGGCCAAATTACCGACCTCAAACCTTTTATTGCCAATTTTCAAGTTGATAATTTTAAATGAGCACTATTTGCAATAATTTCCAACGAACATTTTCTGCACTTGTACATGAACATGGTTAATAGTGTTAATAGTGAGTTTCAAACATTGCAAAACAACACGCAAATTATGCATGAACTGAAATGTAACAAAAAAAACAAAAAACAATTTTGTCTACCTACCTACCTGGATTTTTTTTAGGCCGTTACCGTAAACGCACCATTTATTTTGTTTGGCCTTATCAAGATTTTTTTCCGTCAGTACCATTTTACAGTGCATGTAAATTTCTACTTGGCCCTTGATGACGAACCTCCCCCTTCCTACTCTTTATAGAACCATAAAAATATTGACAACTTTGGGCGGCACCTTAAAGGCCCTATGTATCATTCGCAAGATACAACTTTTTGCAGATTCGTGGAATAAGAGTGTAACATATTTAAGGAAGAATGTTGGTAAACTATCCTGAAGAAATTTTAGCTACATAGATGCATCAGTGCTTCAGAAAACCTTGAAAATTTATATGTGGATTTTGTGTACAAGTAAATGGTAAAAAAAGTCCCGTGCACGGTTGTCGATTTTCAAGATAAAATACCATTTTGGATGGAAATAAATTCATGTGGTGTTTGTTACCATTGCTATCAACACTTTGAGTAAGGTTTTTCTTGTCAACTCATGAAAAACAAAATTGGGTCATTGTAAATGATACAATGGCCTTTAAGACACGAGCAAATAACGAGTGATATAAATACGGAAATTTCACATTTTCAACTGAAAATTTCATTTAAAAACGAACTTTCTCTCACCGATACGTGAAGCGGCGTCGTGCCGGCGAACCCTCTGGCGTTGACATCCGCGCCTTTATCCAACAGCGCCACCAAGATCTTCACCTGCCCGCTCTGCGAGGCCGAGTGTATGGGTGCCGAGGAACGTCGGTCCCGTGCATCCAAGGCGCTTCGGTCGCGCATTAGAATAAGCGCAATCTGTTCCGAGACTTTGGCCTTGGATGCCGCGACGAAATGAAGCGGAGTTCTGCCTTCGGAGTCTTGCGTGGTCAGATCAGCACGGTGGAAGATTAGTTCCCTGACTACTTCATGTGGGTTGTAGTTATCCATGGCTGCCCCGACTATTTAAATATGGAATATTACAATGGTCAGAATATACATTCTGGAGGAAAAGGTCTCTCCAGTATTGAAAACAGATACACTAACAAAGTGTCCAATCCAATAATTGGTAATGGCATCAAATACACATGGGGGTCTTTCTATGCTAATAGGCCTATTTGAAAAATAAGTCAATAATTCCTTTCAGATGTCTTCAGTTGATCTCAAACTTAAAGAAATTCCCTTGTACTGTTTCCCAGGAGATACTTTTACCCAAAAAGGTAAGAAAATTTTGCCACAACATACATCTCTGAAAACCCTGTGCACAATTTTTGTCAGCACTTACATGTATAACAACATTGTCAAATGGCCGCTTATTAGTATGGGTGGTTGTAAGCATAAACCGTAGATGTATGATCCAAAATATCTTGGTGAAACTTGGGCAGACATGCTTACTTCGTTCGAAGAGATCCACGTCTCTTGTTACCAACAGAAGTGGAGTGAACCCGTCTGTGTTGCGGCAGTTGATGTCGAGAACTCTACTCTCATTCTGAGTATAGACCAATAAACAGATTTATTATTATTAAAAAGAATGTCAAGTCGGAAATTGATTCAGCTTGCGTCGGTGAGATTGGACGTTAATTAGGGTTTGTTAACATGTAATTATTAACACTGTATACTCAGTGCTTTCCCGAGATATTATGAAAAACTTCATAGCGTGCTCGGGTGGGACTCGAACCCATGACCTCCTGCAGAATGTCAAGTCATCGGCAATGTCGCTGACGACTTCAGACAGGCCAGCAAACAACTTGTTAGCCGATCAACTTCCGTTGCAGGCTGCATGCAGGGTTCACACATGCACACGCACACACACGCACACAAAAGTGTCATGACGCTCGGCAACTACCGGTACACTTGCACACGTATACTTTGCGACATTATTGAATCGGTCAACAGAGGGCGCTCTCTTCACGAGTTCACATTGGACTTGTTTTTCTGGAGGTTTTACCGAGACGATGATAAAATGAAAAATGGCTAAATTTTACTGCTGTCCGCATTTTGACTTTTTCGACACAGGAAAATGTTACCGAGACCATGGGAGAGCATGCGCAGTGTCCCTTCGCAGTATGGCCTTCACGGCCTGGATGTATATGCTTCCAGAGCACTTTTACCGACTCGATGTGTCTGCATGGGACTTATCGTCTCGGAAAAATTTACCTGGTCAATTTTCCTGGGCAGCAGTTGGCCAGGAAAAGTAACCGCTGGACTCGGAAAAAGTTACTGAAAGGGAAAACATCCTGGGATGTCCGCACTGGACTTAAAATGGGAAAAGTACCCATCGTCTCGGTAAGTTTGACAAAAAAAGTCCAATGCGGACAGGCCTTTAGTCAAAAAGCGAAAGGTAAAGAAAAAAGTTCAACTTACCAATAATCGTTGTACCTCCTCGATGTTTCCCTGCCACGCAGCCTGCAAGAGGTGTCTTGGCGAACAGCCTGCACGCTCCACCGATTTCAACAACATGCTACGGATGCTCGGTTTGGCGACGTCTAAAGTGGTCTCGTTGTCGAAGTTACGAATGGTGATATCAGCGCCGTATTTCAGAAGTAACTGGACGGTTTTAAGATGACTGTTCTTGACTGCCCATAAGATCGGGGTGTTGCCTGTACGCTTTTCCTTAACGTCAATGTTGACGATCTGAAAAGTTGGACAAGGGTACGCTTAAAAGCCTATACAGAATCTGCAATGCCTCAAAATCGCAATCAACCATTTCACTGGAAAATCTTACTGAAATGGAATTTTGGAAAGATGGGCGATTGGGCATGTGAGCTCATGTGAGCGCAGCGCAGCGCAGCACTTTTCCTGCGATAGTGTAAACGCCTCTTAATACTGACTAACCTCGTGACTCCTTCGACGCAAGAAGTTCTCCACCCGTTCGTAGTCCCCGTCGCGTGCAGCACATAAGAATAGGTTCTCTGAATCGTGGCCGTTTCCTGGGGCGTTAGGACCGGGGTTATTAAACAGTTGCATGGCGAAGCTATGATAGGTGTCTAGAAGTTGGGGGTTTCGGTGGTTGGACGCAGAGGCCGCAGAGCTAGTGCTCCCGGAATCGCTGTTTGAGGCGGAGGAGGGACGGACGGAAAGCGGTGCGGAGGAGGTAGCCCTCACTCGCGCTGAAAAAAAAATATTTAAAACACAACATGCATTGTAATAACCCTGGATGCAGCAATAGGGCGACAATTCGGGAAGCCTTTCCACGGGGACCACCGAAATTTCGGGAAGAATCACTCAAATTGACACCAAATTTCTCTACCCAAAGCTTCCAAAAATGATTACAGACCTAAGAGAGACGGTTCTAGACCTAATAAAAATGGTTCTCGGTTTAAACAAAATGGTTTTTGACCTAAAAAAATGGTTTTTAATCTCAAAAATATTAGGGCGACACCAAATTGTCGCCCTATTGAGCGTGTCGCCCTAATATAGCTTTTTTACACACAAATTGTCGCCCTATCCTAGCAGAGTTTTTGTAGGTAGAATACATGATTGGCATACTGTTAAAAGAGACGTTATTTCCATACGTGATTAGAAGCCAAAGTTGATAACAACTGCCCTGTAGAAATTTCAGCCACATAGGTGCAGTAATACTTCTGAAAACTTGAAAAATCCATGCATGGTTTTTGTGTTGAGTTGAATGGTAAACAAGTCTCTTGCAAAATAATTTTTTTTAGAAAACCACCTTCAGTTGTTAATTTCTCACCTCACACAAAATACCATTTTGGACTAAAATAAAATCATGTGGTGTTTGGTACCATTGCTTAGTACATTTTTAGTAAGGTTTTTCTTGTCAACTCGTGAAAAAAATTTGGGTCACTGCAAATGATGTACTCCACCTTTAAAGGCAGAGGCTCGTCAACAATGTGCGAGCGCCAAATTCGTGCCACGAAATACGCAGCTCCATGCCTTTGCTATGGAGCTGCGTATTTCAGGACACGAATTTGGCGCGCGCGCATTGCTGACGAGCCTGTGACTTTAAGCAAGTAAACTACACACATTGGAAGACAGAAAACAGCAAACAATGAGCCCCAAACGCTAGTGATTTTAAAAACATTGTTAAAGTAGCCAACAACTTACGAACAAAAAGTTTATTTCTAAGACGCCTAAAGTGGTGTTTTAATGTTACCTGGTTGGGAATGAGGACTCGGGGTCGGTCTCGGACCAGGCCGTTGGACGTGCCCAGGGTTATGCCTCAACAGATCGGCTGACATGGTGAGCGTGTGCCCTACGAAGTCATTACTTCAAGGGGGGCAAACTCGGACGGAATGAGAGCAGCATGGACGGACTGTGACGAGCACCATTATGGGAACACCATTGGGTGTGTTCGTGTGGAAAACCTGTAGGGGGACAACAGGAAAAAAAAACATTTCGGATAATTTGCTCATTCTTTCTGTATGATATCCAAAATAGTTTTTATATAACTCTGTTTTCAATACTGGAGAGACTTTTTTTTCACCAGGATCACAACTCTGTGCAATGCCAGTTATCTTCTCTCAAAACAAAAGAAATATCTTAAGACAGATCTAAGGAGATAACTTAAACAACAAATAGTGCGAAAACATACATGTACCTTTCTGAAAACCCTGTGTACAAAATTCCTATTTAACGTAGGTAACATACGGTAGGACATACTTTGTGACATTTTTTGGTGTCCTTGGCCTCACTCTCTTCAGCAAATTTTGCCTATGAAGCTAGCGAACATTTTGCAATGCTTTCTGTAACGGTCTCCACAAAATAACCAATGGCTCCGTTTATAGCACAAAATTGGCGGCTAAGCAGTGCCATAAATTTGGTCCCTGTATTACAGTGCTACACACCTCCTGTCCAAGTATCAAAACTCCCGAAAATCAAAATCAAAACTCCCTCTGAAGCTAGCGAACATTTTGCAATGCTTTCTTTAACGGTCTCCACAAAATAACAAATGGCTCCGTTTATAGCACAAAATTGGCAGCTAAGCAGTGCCATAAATTTGGTCCCTGTGCTACACACGTACATGTACACGCCATCTGTCAGAGTATCAAAACTCCCGAAAAGCTTCCTCAAGTCCGACGACCAAAACGCCAGCTTGTATATTTCTCATCCTCGAAACTAACACACACACTTATCTCCTAGGCCCAACCCCATCTCATCCTTTGTTCTTTCGAGCACCACGAGCACCACACATCATTGGCCAGACACTCAACGATGCGTCACTTTGCATCAATGACGACCCTGGAAGCATTAGCATGTGGCCAGCACTTCATTCACGAAGAATTCATTCACAAATTAACGAGATCGTATGTCTTTGTCTGGGCTAGGCTACGTTTCTTTGTTATGATGGCAAATGAGTGTACAGTACACATGGGTCATCTCATTAGAACAAGACAAAAAACTGTGATAATGTGATTAATTAGTATAATTAGCTTGTGGAATAAGGGCTAACGAATTTAATGGGTTTCCCCGGCCTTTTAAAAGTACTAAATCATCGGTAGCATTTGAGCATTGTCGATTTGTTAATTGGAAGTATATTTTAAAACAAAAATCGTTTATGACATAACAAGGAAAATTATGCTTTTTTGTAACACACCAACGGTAAATAAATATATTTACTGTTTGAAATAGGAAAAAAAGGCAAAAAGACTAGTTAGGCCAAACAAAATAAATGGTGCGTTAACGGTAACGGCCTAAACAAAATCCAGGTAGGTAGGTAGGAAAATAATTTTATTTTGTCATTTTTTTACATTTCAGTACATTTCAGTGCGTGTTGTTTTGCAATGTTTAAAACTCACTGTTAACAATATTAACAGCTACAAGTGTAGAAAATGTAATGTTCGTTGGAAATTATTGCAAATTGTGCTCATTTAAAATTGTCAACTTGAAAATTGGCAATAAAAGGTTTGAGGTCCGCAATTTGGCCTAAAAAATTCCAGGTAGGTCGGGTTACCGTAAACACACCATTTATTTTGTTTGGCTTTAAAGGAGCATGTACAGATACATTTTTGAGCCCCCTAATTTTTTTTCCATGGGTGTTGAGATTTCGATACCATATCATTTGTCATATTTTTCTCATTACTATTCTGAAATTTCGCGTTCTCAATCCATATATTTCCGGGGATATCGTAAAAAAACCACCAAAGTTGAGTAAACTACCGTAGTTTATCCAGTTACATAAACCAGTGCAGTAAATACGCCAAAATTTTTGATTACAAATTAGGGATTGTAAATTTCCCATTATCTTCCCATAGATAGTATTTTTAGGAGGTATTTTATATGATTGCTAGGTATTAGAGTGAAATCTTAACACATTCCTTTAACTGATGTAGTGTTATCCTAAAACATAGACCAATGCGTAAATTATTGAACTTGGTCCAAAGGGTTAGTGGGAATTTTGAGCCCTGTCTAAGTGCATTGAAACAACTAATGCGAATCAGAAATTTCCAGTAAATGAGTAGGAAAAAAATGTGGTCACATCTGGCCTGAATTTGTTCACAAAAAGGCTGGGTGTATGAAATTTTAAAATTCTTCAGGCTAATTCCTAAAATATTTTGAAAGTAACTGCAGGGTATATGGTAGTTATTCTTCAAACTAAAAAATGCCTAGGCCTATGTGGGCTTTTGAGCAGCCACCAGGGGCTAATTTCATGGCACTATTTTAGCAAAAATTTATTTGCTTCATATTGCTATAAATGGGTTGCCAGCCAAAATCGTACATATGTGTATAATAATTTCCTAGTGTTTCTAAAAACACAAAAATACAATTGCAGCTAGAAACCCATTTTAAAAAGCAAATAAATTTAGTGCTAAAGTAAACTGTTGTGCTTAAACAGAACCATAAAATTAGTCACAGAACACAGAAATATAAATTGGATATCTTTGTTTGTCAAATGTTTTACGCTTAATTTATTCAATCAATTTCTGGTGATCATATTATAATTTCTGTGCAACGCAGAGACCCCTGGGCAAGACAAAATAGAAAAATAAATAAAGATATTACATTTAAAAATTATAAACAAGAACTTACAGAGATGTCGTACAACTGCATGAGACGTACTACCAGCAAGTGTGGTTGTCTACCAATATCCAACAAAATCCATGTACCCCATGTACCGTTCGTACCAGCGCTTTAACGACATTTGTGCACACTCGTCGAAACCCAACCCACTTCTGTGCAGTAAATATGCCAGCACAAAAAGTATAAATTACGCGCCATTCGCTGGCATCCTAGCGCTATAGCTGGCTGGTAGGCAAGATAAAAGGAGTAATTATGTGATTAAAGCTACATACAGCGTGCTCTATTATTTATGGGTGGGGGGTGTTTTCAATCATTATGGACTGATTAAATGGTGTGCTGCTGGCATGATGTGTAAAAATTTCCGAACGTTTATAATGTCCATTTTAAAACTGCACAGTAGAGCAACACTGTACACAATTATGGGTCTTGACAAAAGACTTTATTTTCAAAGAAATTTTGTCTGATAAATAATAAATTTAGGTCATTCTATTAAAAGAAAGCTTAAACCCCAAAAGGAAACAAATACGAGCAACAAATTTCTTTAAAAATGTCTTCACATTCTGACTAAAAAACCAGTCAATCTGAGAGTGGGAATTCTCCGGGTTAAGCAGTTTGTAGTGGGAAAAGGGTATTACATTAGTTTTTACTCCAGCCATACATGTATGCAAGAATTTGTACTAAGCCAACCAACATACATACCCGCAATACACGTGCCATGTGTACAGCCTTTTGTGAAACTGCGTCAACTGGCAGTACGCTTGTGAAAACCTTACAAGTAATTTTGCACCCACCCGCCATTCACCATTTTGAGTTGTGCAATCGGCTGAAACCACAGTAGTACACACACCCTACAGTTCTTTGTTGCTCATAATCCTTGTTTGTGCTATATGTTGATGTGAACTGCTATATGCAAATCGGAAAAACTAACAGTGGAAAAGTGTGGCTTCTACATGTATAGGCCTACTCTTACAATGTACCATGGTGGGAGAAAATGTTTTCTTTCTCCATGCTCTATACAGTTACATACTACGACCTGGGCCCAATTTCATAAAACATGTTAGCACCCGATTTTTGATTAAGCAGCACTCTCTCCATTTCATAAAACTGTTTAAGCACTAGCAAACCAAACGGCATGCTAACCTACCGATTTTTTGCTAACGTGACGCCATATTTTTTCTTCACCATTCTCGGCAAAATTCGAGACACATTTTCCAACAGATACACAACTTTCAGCTGTTTTTGAAATATTCCAGTCAGCGACAGGCAAGGGTCTTCTGTGGTAGTGATAACCATCCCCAAATGGAAACATAACCGATGATGGTATTTGAAAATTTTGACTTTTACTTATGAAAGCAGACGATGAACGCGTTCGAACAAAACGGACAACAGCATTGCGCGCGCACTGTCTTTGCGCGCTTAGAACAACAAGCTTTATGAAATACGCCCTTGCTTGAGCGAATATTTCTGCTATATGCTTAATCCAAATTTTTGATTAAGCGTAACATGTTTTATGAAATTGGCCCCTGTTTTGGATGCTCACTATATTTTTACAGACCCATGTAAGTCAAACATTTAAAACAAATTCAAATTTTTTGAGACTGGAGATACAAATTTCATTCACATTAAAGAAATTACTTTGTTTAACGAAGATTTAATAATGATTTGACAAAGATTTTGTAATGTGAACGCAATTCCCGATACAATTCTGTTCACGAGTCACCATCAGTCACGTCAACAGAGAATCTCCGAAAAAAATATTGTACAATGGTTATCGCTGGTGGCCTCAAAATTTGCCTCAAAAATTGTATCAAAAGTCGTACAAGTTGCACAACTCACATCAAATTTGACCTTGTCAAGATCATGTCATTCAAGTCACACCCCAAGTAATGCAAGTCACACCACTAGTAACACGTCACACTAAAAGTAACATCAGTTACACTGCAAGTAACACATGTCACACAAGTAACACATCAGAACATGTAAACCACAACGAACAAGTCACACCATAAGTAATACGGTAGTTGTCAAAACACAAGCGTTTAAAAACACAAGTCACACCAAGACCCAATAGACCTTTATCACGGTGCGGCCATCTTCCCTTTTCTCCTATTAAAATGAACGTAACCAAAGCGAGGCTTGCAGAAAAAATAGTTTGGTCCCGTTTTGAAATTATTTATTATGTGCATCACATTGGCACAGGTGTTGCCGATCAAGAGAGCGCGCTGGCTGGACAGCGGTCCCGCAGACGCACTGATCGTACCTAACACGTACTATGGGGAACAAGACAAAGATGGATGCACCGTGATAAAGTTCTATAGTGATGCTTAGCAAAAAATACTGCTTAAAAATGTTTTCATGCTAAAATAAAAATTGACAGAGTGCCAATCAAACGTAATACAAATGACATTGAATTCAAACTGGCAGCTTACTGTATTTTGTTTTAAAGCACAATCTTTCTATAATTTCTTAAAGCAGTAGTTTCGGCAAAAATGCCTAAATTATCAATCCTGAGAATATGAAATGATTAATACTTTACCTTTAAGCAGATTTAAACTACCGGTACATGTAAAAGTATGTGCACTTCCTTTATGTTCAAACACACATGACACAGCTAGAGAAAGTGTTCTGTCAATAACCGATTTGTTGTATGTTGTATGGTGGTCGAGTTTGAAAAATAACATTTAGTCAATTTAGTGGTCCAATTCTATGAATAATAAGCATAATGCATACTCTAGGTTAAGGTTACTACTGGTACTAGTAATACATACATGTACCACACACAATTACCTAGCAGGTGTGCAAAGGAACCATTTAAATATATGGCCTCCAGTTTACCAAATGACAAAAGACTAATTTTATGCAAGCTGCAAGGCCACAGTAGACACAAAGGCTAGTGACCTCAGGTATTGAAAATCGGACGCTTCGTAAGACTTGTTGTGTTTCGTCCAAAAAGTAATCATGTCTGTTGCAAGCCAAAATGTTGGCACGCAATGAGAGATGATAATTGTACATAATATACTCAGGGACACCTGTGGTGTTTAGTAAGGGTGTAACCATTCGGACATCAAAATGTTTACAGGAAAATTGCAAAAAGACACCAAGGCCAAGACCAGAGGCAATGGACGCATTTGCCTAATTCTGGCCTTCATCAATAGACCGATCCATTAAGCTTCGCCCATTTTGGAATTGACCAATCACAGCCTCAGGTAACCAAAAAGTGGATCTCCATTTTGGTTACCCGAGTCCTCAGAATTGTGTGCACAGAGCTAGCTACGGCAAATGCTGCACGAGTGACCCAAAAACTCCATAAACATCATTTTTATCAGCGCAGAGGAGGCTAGCGGGTTTTAAACAGATTGTATAAGGCTATCCTAACCTACTTTTAATCCCTTCATAAATGTGTTTTTGTGTAAACATGAAAAACGTACCAAAATTAGCTCGTCGTTTTGCTAAGTTGTGCATTCACTTCACTGTGTGTCGAGATTTGTTTGTTCTATGGCGCGCGTTACGCGTATTGCAGGCGTATTGTACATGCACGCATACGACCGGATACTTAAGTGCACATTTTGCTTTCGAGCGTGCAGTTTCTATGTGCGTGTGCGTGTTTTAATACGCGCTGACCAGGGCGCGGACGCTGACGCACGGCACGGCCACGCGACTCTATTGCACACGTGCATGGCACGTGTGGCATGTTGCCAGGCAATTTCTAAGTGGGCGGAGCTTACTGGATCGGTCTATTCTGTGTTTTTTTTTTTTTTTTAAGAAGAATGTTATTAAGTGGATGTATTTTTTTGCCTATTTACGGCGCGGTAAGCACTATATAAAAAATACTTTGGAAATTTTTGTTTAAAAATTATTTTTAAAAATGAGTGTGTGCAATCATTAAAAAACCTTCCATAGTTAATCTCTTAAGTACATAAACAGCCTGTTTACACTTGATCCCGAGCTCGGGGTCGAGCACCAAGCTCAGGATCAGCTCCGGATCACAAACTGATTGTAAACGCTCTTAGGACCAAAATAATTGGCCCCGGATCAGACCCCGGGATTTTGGTCTCGCTTCGATGGAGGGTCGAACCCCGAGCTCAGGGTCAGTTTGCGGTAAGATAATAAGCAATTCATCTTTACCACGTCTGCTCCACCATGGAGGTAGGAAAAGACTTCCATGGCTCCACAGCCCTTGCGGGGGAAAAGCCCGCAAAATTCAAGTGGCCCTGCACACTGTACATGCACAAGCACACATTGTTCTGTACGTGCACTTTTTACTACAACTTCTGGCACTGCGCTCGAGATCAACTACAGCATATAAACGCAGCACTCCAAATCATTGCGGTAAACAATAAAGCGGCGTTCACACTATCGCGAAAAAATCACTTTGCTGCGCTGCGCTCACTGCATTGCGAGAGGTCCCAATCGCCGATCTTTCCAAAATAGAAAATTTAACTCCGGTAACTTGGGTCTTCTCTGATACCTCATTAGCTGCGCGTTGGAAAAGTCAGCGCACTGTGGTCAAAGTTTAACAGATCTGAACTTTGACCCAGCTCAAAAAAGTTTTGCACGTCGCGACAGGCCCGCACAAGTGGCAAACCAGTTTCTGTACAAACCAATGGCACAGGCGCGCAAAGCCAATTTTCCGCGATAGTGTGAACGCCCCTTTACAGATTCTTATCAGGGGATCAATCCCGATCCCGAGCTCGGGACTAGAGGTTTTTCGCCTTCCGTGTGCATGGTGTGCGGCGGGCTTAATGCTTTATGGATGGGATAAATTAGTTTTCAAAACATTGGTAGTTTTTTGACGATATCCTTGAAAATACACGGCTTGAGAGCATTTCAGATCGATGAGACAAATATGACAAAAGATAGGTCTATGTATCAGAATCTCAACATCCATGGGAAAAATTGGGGGCAAAAAATGTGATCTGGACCCGCTACTTCATCTGTCTCCTTCAAAGATGAAATTTGCAAACTCATTGTCCATTTTCATTCATGCTCAGTATATGCAATTAATAATTAATCTTTCAGAATTACGGATGAACAGCTATGACCCATTCATCACACATTTCACCACTCAATGATGGTTACCGTTTCTGTGTGCTGACAGGAAAAGTGATAAGGAATTAATAATAGCAACCTATGTGTGTTGCTATGGGACTTGTTGACAGGTTACTATGGAAACGCAAGACGGCCTGACAAGTACATGCCTTGAACAGCTGCCAGTTGGCATTATATCCCACATGAGATTACGAGACTGCTTGTCCCCTGCAGATCTGCAATATGTGCTTGTAAATCATGTTTTAGTTTAGTTGCAAATAGAAATATGTAATAACAGTATGCAAGATCTACTACATACTACGGATGGGATGGTTAACTGGTAACCTTTTAACCGAAAAAATTTATAAATGAAAAACCGGATTTGGCAAACGTCTAAACGAAAACCAATTTTAAAGAATTTACAATACATGTAGTTTTTAGAGGGTTACTTCATGAAACTATAATAAATTTATATGGGGTCCTAACGAAACTTTGACCAGATAAAGGTTCAATGATTATTTTGAGGCCTAGTGGTATTGTATACATTGCACATGCATCTATAAACACCAGCAACCATCTTTAGTGTTGGCCGAATGGTTAACCGACACTTGAAAGAATTGCAAACCATTTCTGAATTAAAGGCACATGCTCGTCAGCAATGCGCGCGCCAAATTCGTAGTACGAAATACGCAGCTCCATAGCAAAGGCATGGAGCTGCGTATTTCGTGGCACGAATTTTGCGTGCGCGCATTGCATGACGAGCCTGTGCCTTTAACTGTAAATTCCCATCCATACTACATGTACATACAGTACACTAGTCAGTGAGCTTTCCTTTCATACAGTGGATTGTTGTCATTTTGCCTCGAAATTAGAATCACACCCAAATATTTCCAGCTGGTTGTGTCCTGCATTGGTTTTAGATATTCTTGATTGGAAAACAAACAAAAAAGAACTACTTACATTGCCGTTTTTCAATAAAAAACGTCTATTTCCGACAATCTTCGACGAGAAAACCTGTTGTTACGATGTGACCAGCTAAAATAAAGTTGGCTAGGCTTAACGCTTGGGGGCGCTCCAGCATTTTCGGAGTCGACTCCGATTCCAAAAAGAATCAAAATTCTATTCCAGATCGATTCAATTTTTCGTATGAAAACATACGTGTACACTGCGATTTCTTGTTGTGTCCAGGAAAACCCATTCTAATCGATTCTAGTGTGGAGTCACGCCAAAGTTCGACGTGGTCTTTTTTTGCGAACGTACAGTTGGTGTGCATCTACGGAGGCCCAATGAGAGTACGGGTGGCGCTCTTATGTCACGCGCATTTATACGGCGCGGCATACAATGTACAGTTTCGTTTGACGTTCTCTTTGGGCGTCCGTCAATGCACAACTACACGTTTGCAATCGTTTTTATCGTGATAAGGAGTCCGAGAAATTTCTTCGTCGAAGATTGTCGGAAATAGACGTTTTTGATTCAAAAACGGCAATGTAAGTAGTGCTTTTTATTTGTCTTCTAATCAAGAATATCTAAAACCACTACAGGAAACAACTAGCTGGAAATAGTTGGGTGTGATTCTAATTTCGAGGCAAAATGACAACAATCCACTGTATGAAAGGGGTACCTTCTGTCCCTACGGGAAACCCGTAGGGACAGAATCATTCTGTCTAACAGTACACTATACACATTGGGAAAGATTCCTCAGTGAATTCATGACACGTTTTTATTTAACCAAACTAACATTTTTACCTGGTTTATATGTCGTAACAAGGAAAATCCTGGGTGTCCGTGCATGGTGGTAATGTACATGTACCTGGGCCTGGCATGAAAAACGTAACCATGTCCCTACCTAAAGCGATTTTTGCCAAGAATTTCCAACGATTAGGTACGATTTGGTGAGATTACCAGAGACCGTCTATAGACTATACACAATCGTTCCAAATCGTACCTAATCGTTGGAATTTCGTGGCAAAAATCGCACAGTGGGAGGCCCGCTTAAAGGGTATGCAGAGTGTGAGGGAAGGGTTGGAATAAATTGAGAAGTTTATAAATTTTTTAAATGGCTTATATCAAGCATCAGTATTAAAGGCCCTGTAGATTATCTGTTTTTGATTCTGCGAATAAAACCATTATAAATCAAAAGAAAGACATCAACAAACTCATCCGAAGAAATTTCAGCTTTGTCAAAATGTACCACGTTTAAGAAAACCATGAAAATCCATGTATGCGTTTTCCTGGTCTTTGCGGGGTGTTTCAAATATTCGTTCTCAGTTGATCGGGTACTATGTGGCTTGCGTCATGCACTCTGTGGCGCACATCATATTTTGGCACAATGACATTTTTTGGTGCAGGGTCGAAATCACATGCGGGCGCTGACGAGAAACTAGTAATCTTATTTCATTGGCCCTATGACTGAAACTGAATTCCATAGCATAGATTCCATTGATAAAAATAACATATCAAGGGCCCTTTAAAGTGCAGATTTTGATTTAAAAAAAAAATTAGGAGTGAGAAAATTAATGGATCTGTTTCAGGCAGTTTAATAATGTTTAACTTCCTACGTAGTCTCTTGTTTTTATGATCTTTTAAGCATTATAGCATTAGAAAACCTTTAAAATCCTTTTGTGTTTCAAGAGAAATAGTGAAAAATGTGTGTACGTATGTATTTTTTTTAAACAACCTTCACTTGTTATTTTCTTACAAAAAGTGTTCACATGTGAATGTGCATGTTGTTAAATAAACATAAACAATATATTTTGTCACTCAGCTCCACAATTTACAATTTCATGCAAAACTGCATTGGACGAATAATGCAACACTATCTATGGTCGATTTCCACATCATTAAGACCTTATCTCGGTGGCCAAGCTGCACCTCATCCATCGGTCCTCCAGTTTGGGGCATGATGCAGAACAAAAAGGCAATACCTAGTCTGCATGTGATTGTTTAAAAGTTCAGCCTGGCTCCTCCTCGGACACAACTTTTATATATTCAAATGAACCTTATCTGCTTATCCGGTCGAATACCCGGCCACTTTTACCCTAGTGCACCTGGCCTGGCCTGGCCTGGCCTGGCCTGGCCTGGCCGGGGATTTTGTCACCTAAATTTTGACCCAGGGGTGGGGATTTTGTTACTAAAAAGGTGATAATCCCCACCTCTGGGGTGGGATAGCCCGGGGGAGTTGTGGGGGAAACAGGTGCATCAAATGATAATCAACGACAACATGATGATTATAACGATCAACAAAATATCGTCGAAAATAAAGCAATCAAACAACAGAATGCGCATTCTTCTTGCACCTCCATGCAAACCATGTTAAAAGGGCTGATTAAAAGAACGGCAATCAATAAGTACTTACCAAGATTATCTTGTGAAATGGCCAAAAAGTGGAGAATTTTGGTAAAATCCTACCCCGGAAATTACGGTTTCGTGAACCGTGTGTCCATGGTTTCTTGTTTTGGAATGCTACATTTAATCCCGGGGGTGGTCGGTTTCAAGGGTCAGTCTGTTCCCCGCCACATCAATACGATAATTACATATGATGCCGAGCTGTGGGCCAGACTATTTTTGTATCCGCGTCGAGTGAGGGCGCTATGTAAACTTAACGGTGTATTTTTTGCATGTGTTATGTTTTGTGTGTATGTGCCGCATGCATATATGCACTGCATGCACCTTGCGCTGGAAACGGACTACTGTTCTGCGGATGTTATGAAACAAGGAATTTCTTTTTTTAGAAAAACATGTAGGCCTAATTCCTTATTTTGGTCAATATGGTCAATACAGTTGATTGATTACTGTGAGGTACCGTGGCCGAGTGGTTTGGGTCACTGTACTGACTCGTAATCACAGGTGAAAACTTGTCTTGGCCGGGTTGCGGATTCCAAACTCGCCCCGCCCGGCAGTACAGTAGATCAGAGGCGCACGTCCAAAAATTCGGGGACATCCCCGAATTCGAGGACTGCTCCCATTTTATGGGGACAACTGACATTGAACTGTTCTGCCTTTCCAAGACTGTCCGGGTTTTGGGGGACAGTGGTGACGCAATCTGATTATATGCAGCATGCCAAACCGAATATATTGAAACATAACCAGTATCGATAATATATGCAGACAACTGTGCACAATACAAAGGTGTTTTGATTGATTCCACAAGTCTCTAGTAAGATTCTGAATAAAAGTATCGATTAATGATGCCTGCGTTCTTTTTCCGATTGTAACCTGAGAAGTAAACGGTAGGTTTTTTTTTTTAAACGGCAGCTTTGAATATTTTTTCATGAGGAATCCAATTAATGAGGCCACTTAAAAGACCCTAGTCTAGTGTCAACGGTGTAACCCACAAGCCTGCTAGAAAAAAAAAGTCCTGTGTTTGGGGGATATTCTCGTTTAAGGGGGACAGATTTTGTCCCCGAAAACCAGGACTTCCTCAAAATCGGGGATGTCCCCGTTTTTGGACGTGCGCCTCTACTGCCCGGCTAGGTTACTTGTACCTGTGCCCTTGACATATGCTTGAGCAAGGTACTTATTATCACACTGCTCCATCCTTCGGAAGGGATGTAAAGCCGTTGGTCCAGTGTGCTAGATATCGCTAACGCACTTTAAAGATCCCAGAGCATTCTTTCATGAAGAGCAAGGGGATTCCCCTGTGTCTCTAGCCATTTCTAATTTCTAATTCTTCATGGGTTTCCTCACGCTTGCGAGTGACAGTGCAGTGGACACTTTAGAGGAATCCTTGGTATGAATACCAGAAAATAATAATAATAATAATAATAGGGGCAAGAAACAATGTTCTTTCCTGTTTATGTACTTCTGCAGGTATTTTTGTCCGTGAATGTATAGCTGACGACAGCATATGATAGTGGTCAGCCAACCAGCACACACGCATTCTGCACCTACCATGCGTAACCAGCGATGATCGGTACAGTAATTCGGAAGAATGACTAGCCGGAACAGAGAGAACGAAAACAAATCCCGAAAGGGACTTCGGAGTCTCAGCTTCCGAAGCACAAAAAGTAAGGCCTCCATTTCAAGGAATCGCTCGTCTTTGTACCACTTAGTTCAGTATTAGACGTCTAAATATTGCTTTTTTAACCCAATAATTACACTCACTGGTAAGGGTAACAAGTACTAGGGTAGTGTGTCTTGTATTACTTTTCAGAGGTTTTTGGTAATGTTAAAGATAGTATACATGATTGGTAAACTGTTACAAATAGTTTTATCCCCCTGTGTGATTGAAGATATGCATGATTAAAACCAACCTGAGCAAAAACCAGCTCCGTACTTCGTCTAACTTTTGAGAAAACCGTCAAAAAAGAGGTTTGCAGTCATTTCGCCCCAAAACCACTTCGCCCTGAACCACGGCCTGTGCACGAAGCTGTTGCCATTATTACCGCTGCCATCAAGAAATCACCAGAACTATTTCGCTTCAACGAGGTGGCTGCCTGGCCAAGGCGCACAATCCTGTCAGCAGTTAAATTGTGGCATTCCCCCCAACAGCTCCCCAAATATCGCCTGGGTTGATGAGGCAATTGAGATTAAAGGCAGAGGCTCGTCAGCAATGCGCACGAGCCAAATTCGTGCCACGAAATAGCAGCTCCATAGCAAAGGCATGGAGCTGCGTATTTCATGGCACGAATTTGGCGCGCGCGCATTGCTGACGAGCCTGTGCCAAAGTGTCTTGCCCATGGCGCAAACACGTTGGTACAAGTGGGCTCGAACCCATAACCCTCCTATCGCGAGTACAGCTGCATACCCATTAGACCACACATGCTTATTCATTATATAATAAAAACATTGAAAATACTTTTGTTTGTATATTTCAGGTAAAAAGACAAAGTCTTCCCACGGTGATGTTGTCAATGGACGGAATGGCCAGATTATAAAGCGACATTCGGTTCCAGGTCAGTTTAATAAATATCTGCTGGGAGACTTGCAATCCTGAATTTTTCTAATGCCATGGGTGTTGAGATTTTGATACCATATCATTTGTCATATTTTTCTCATTACCATTCTGAAATTTCGCGCTCTTATTCCATATATTTTTAAGGATATCATAAAAAAACAACCAATGTTTTGTAAACTAATCTATCCGGTTACACCAACCTTTTTGCTTCTACATGTACATCCAAATTGGAGATTGTAAATTTCCTGTTTTCTTCCCATGGATAGTATTTTGGGGAGGTATTTTATATGATTGTCAGGCTAGAACGAAATATATTTTCTGGGGAAAATCTGGACGAGCTCTTTTAACATAATCATGCTATTTTCTGACATAGATCACCAAACAATAAGAGTCTATTGTTTTAGTCTATTGTTTCAATTCTTTGGATTTTTCACAGGCCAATCTTTGCAAAGACTTATGTAATATTGCCACAAAATTGTCATTTTGTTTCCTCCAGAATTATCGACCAACAACGGTTTTAACGCATCTTCAGTACTGTGTATATGCGTTGCTATCATTCCATTTCGCGGCCTGCTAGCGTGCGATTTATCGTTCCAAGTCGGCGACCGCATCGACGTTTTGATGCAAACCGACAGCTCTTACGATTGGTGGGAGGGTCGCGTCAACGGACGAACCGGTATCTTTCCAGCAAATTACGTTAGAATTATTGAATAGCGACAATTTTATTCCAGTGTCTAACACTAAAACTGTCTATAGTGGCCATCTTCAGGACGTTAACAAAACTGGCCACTCTAAACAGGTGGCCTCTTTATAGAGGTTGCTTAAGCATTATGCATGGCATTTGAGACCAAAGACGGGTGGCCACTATAAACAGGTGGCCACTTGACACAGGCTCATCAGCAATGCGCGCGAGCCAAATTCGTGCCACAAAATACGCAGCTTCATGCCTTTGCTATGGAGCTGCGTATTTCGTGGCACGAATTTAGCGCGCGCGCATTGCTGACGAGCCTGTGCCTTTAATAGCAGGTTTCACGGTTGCCAAATATGACGGTGCAGTCATTAAAAATCATTTAAAGGCCCATTGTATCATTTGCAAGACCCCAATTTTTACTTCACGAGTTGACAATAAAAACCTTACTCAAAGTGTTGAAAGCAGTGGTAACAAAGACCACATGAATTTATTTCCGTCCAAAATGGTACTTTTTAATGGTACAAATTAACAACTGAAGGTAGTTTTTTTTTTTAAATGTGTGCGCACACATTTATTTACCATTTACTTAACACAAAAACCATGCATGGATTTTAAAGGTTTTTTGAAACACTGATGCATCTAAACTCTTCAAAAAAAGTTTGGAAAGTCAAGTTTGACTGATGATTTCTCTCTTGTTGCAAAATAATTTTCCTTTACGGTGATGTGTCATTTGTTATGATTAAGCAATTTGGGGGATGTGCAGCACAGCTGAATACGGGGGCGGGTGTAAAGTGAAATGTCACAAAATGCATTGGTATTGTCAAAAACTGCATTGACACATTCCCATCCTCCAAGCAAAAGGGAAATGCACTGCATGACAATAGCAGTGAATTTTGTGACATTTCACTTTCCACCCACCCCTGTATTCCGCTATACTGCACATCCCCCAATTGATTAATCATAACAAATGACACATCACTGTAAAGAGGAATAACGGGGCTTTCCAATGATACCAAATTCAAGGGAAATGATTTAGTAACAAGAGAGAAATCGTCAGTCAAACTTGACTTTCCAAACCTTTTTTGAGGAGTTTATGTAGCTAAAATTTCAACAGGCTATTTTACCAACATTCTTCTTTAGATATATTATGCCCTTATTCCAGGAATTCATACACAGCTTCATCTTGCAAATGATATATTAGGCTTTTAAAGGTAGAACACATGATTGGTATCTCGAAAATCAGAAATGTTCACAGATTTGCACATAACTTACACAATATAAACATGATGACGGTAGAAAACTTTCCCTCAAATGGTTTTGTCTGAAGTGCTATAGTTTTTGAGAAATGAGAAAAACAATTAAATTCCGTCTCATGAGACGAAAAATTCACTTTGACCAAAAACCACTTCACCCAAACACCACTTCGCCCAAATGCCACTTCACCCAAAACACTACGTACACAGGCCGTGGTTCAGGGCGAAGTGGTTCGGGGCGATGTGGTTCAGGGCGAAGTGACTGTAAAGCTTTTTTTTACTGTTTTCTCAAAAGTCTGACGAAGTACGGAGCTGACTTTTACTCAGGTTGGTTTTAATCATGCATATCTTCAATCACACAGGGAGATAAAACTATTTATAACGGTTTACCAATCATGTGTTTTACCTTTAAAATGGCATTTTTGTATAATACTGGACAAAACAGACCTTTTGTGTGGACATATAATTTGCTAGAAACAAGAATTCTGTATATTTCTACAAAAAAACTGCTTTGCTCAGCTGTATTTTATGCAAAACGTGTGTGTCTTATTTTAGATTTACAAAAACCATATATTTAACCATATATAGATTTTTGAAAACCATAGATATAACTTTTGCCTTTAAAGGCACAGGCTCGTCAGTAATGCGCGCACGCCAAATTCGTGCCACGATATATGCAGCTCCATAGCAAAGGCATGGAGCTGCGTATTTCGTGGCACGAATTTGGCACACGCGCATTAATGACGAGCCTTGCCTTTAACGTATTTTTTGTACTGTAATATTTCATGGTCAAATTCATAAAACAGACCCCTGAGTAATTGTGCATGGCAATTTAAACAAAAATCAATACTTGGGACGCATACTTAACTTGGGCCCCATGGTTCTAACCTCTATTCAAGGTGAACTAGGCATACAAGCAATTACACAGTGCAGTAAAAGTGATGGTGTATCAGGCCCACTGCCTTGAGAAGAGACTAGAGCCAAATGCCCAAATAGGAATGCATGCCCAGATTGGGTTTTTTAATTTTTTGTTCACAGTATGTAATAGGACTTTCGTCACATTGGTTGGTCTGAATACAGAATCTCGATTGGTTGTTGGGACTCCTAATGAATATGCATGACTTACAACATGTACAACTACATGTAGTCCATTCTACTTTATATTTTAGTGTATTATTTATGTATACTTTATTGCTTGCTGTGTTTAGTTACGTTTGTTTTGTTTAAAGGCACAGGCTCGTCAGCAATGCGCGCCCGCCAAATTCGTGCTTGAAACACGCAGCTCCATGCCTTTGCTATGGAGCTGCGTATTGCGTGGCACACATTTGGCGGGCGCGCATTGCTGACGAGCCTGTGCCTTTAATTGAGAAGTTTTGTTTTGTTTTGACTTTTTCAAAGGGCTAGTTTAGTTTTCTGTTAGCGTTTTCCTGTTCAGGTCATGTTGGTGTATTTTATGAAAAGACGAGAGTAGTATTTAATATTTTTGAAGAGGCTAAAAAAAGTGTTATTTTGGAAAACGTAAAAAAAAAAGTTTTAAAGAATTTTGCTTTGTTTGTATATATTTGCCAAAAGAACATTTATTCTATATTCTAAGCTTTAATGCTCAAAGTAGTTTGCGCAATAAAATAAAAGACATCTTTTCAAAAATTAAGATCTGTTTTTCTTGTTTTTTTGTTGTTGAAAGAATGCATATTTGTCGCTGCTCAGGAATTTTGGCGAAGTGGAAATGGGGCGAAGACGGAATTATTGAGTTCCCTTTCTTCCATACCGCAATAAAAGGCATGTTTGACAAAAATCGCTGGACTAACCCCTTATGATTATTAAAAGTTTTGCAAAAAAAATTATGATTCAGATTTTCGTAATGTCTGTCTGATCAGTAAAATATGTCTGATCAGCAATGTAATGCTAAACGACGAACTTAAAGAAATAAGCGAAGAAATATGGTCGCTGCTCAGGAATTTGGGCAAGGTAGAAATGGGGCGAAAAACGGAACTATTGAATTGCCATAAAACTGCCTAACATATCATTATCAGACAGCCGCAATTTACGGTGTCCAAAACATTGCCTAACATTGACAAATACAATTTACGGTGTCCGAAAGACTGCCTAACAAAGTATGCTCTACATAGTTAGGCATTTTTGAGAGACACCGTTCAATTCACATGTTTATTGTTAGGCAATTTCGTGAGGCACCGTTAAATTCACTTGTTCATTGTTAGGTAATTTTGTAGACACCGTACACTGTGGTTTTTGTTAGGCAGGTTTTGTGGTCAATATGATTGACTGGCTCCCTGACGTGTGGTTGAGGTTACCTATTGAAACTCCCTTCGACTGTTTTTGTACCAGACTATTACAAAAATACAGCGCAATTTTTCAATTTCTGTACGGACGTGTTAAAAGAAGTGACGGAAATGCTCTGTTTTTCTCCACTGTAAATCAACATTTGTTGGAGTTTTCCACTATGGAAAGCAAGGAAGTGTGTAAGGACTTGTTGAGACGGCAGAATATTTCTCATCGAGTGCGGTACCAGGACGAAAATTTGCCGAATTCCCCGGCGAATTCTTCAAACCCGAAAACAAAGGTGAGCAACACAGTTTTTTTTCTTTTCATTCATGGCTTCAGACTTTGTGTACAAACATTATAAGACTGCAGGTGTTTGATGAGTCATTTTAAAAGAAAATCAACTTCTCAACTCATCTAAGTTGAGACTGGATGCGGTGCGAGGCACCGACCGTGAGCTGAGAAGGGTCAACTATCGATTTAATTCCGAGTTTGAATATTGAAAAAAACATTTTTCATTTTTCTTCTGTACTTTTTCTGTATTTAGATGCCAACCATTGAAGATTTCAACATTCTGAAACCAATAAGCAGAGGAGCATTTGGGTGAGAAATTTCTGGAAAAAATTCCATGCATTAGCTATTTTCTGTGATGGTGACTTAAAGTTAAAGGCACGGGCTCGTCAGCAATGTGTACGTGCCAAATTCGTGCCACGAAATACGCAACTCCATGCCTTTGCTATGGAGCTGCATATTTCGTGGCACAAATTTGGCGCGCCTTTAAGGGCCGTCAAAGTTGTCAACGATTTTCACGATTCTACAGAGCATAGTAAAAATGTTGAAAACATTTCCTTTAAAATCGAGATACATTTTTCTTTATTTCTGTTTTCTCGCTGGCAGCAAAGTGTATCTTGGTCATCGTGCCGATAAAGACGAACTCTACGCCATCAAAGTGATGAAGAAATCAGAAATGTTGCACAAGAACATGGTTCAGCAGGTTACGGCCGAGCGGGACGCCCTCGCTCTGTCCAAGAGTCCGTTTATCGTACGACTGTTCTACTCTATCCAGACTGCAAAATGCATTTACTTGGTATGTTCGTCTAGATAAGGGAGATTCACATTCCGCGGCCATCTTGAAAAAAAGCACCACCATTCGACTTGCATTACCATTCTGAAATTTCACGTTCTTAATATATTTTCAGGGATATGGTCAAAAATCAACCAAAGTTTATCAAACTAATTTATCCATTCCATAAGGCAGTGCAGTGATTACACGAAAATGTTTGCTTCCACATCGAAATTGGAGACTATTGGAGATTGCAAATTTTCTGTATTCTTCCCATCGATAGTATTTTGGGGGGGTATTTTATTTGATTGTTAGGTTAGAAAAAAATCTTGTCACGTTCCTTTCACTGATTTTATACCATTTTTTGTAACATTTTGTTGGATATTTTTTGAAAGGCACAACAGAAAATATTGAGGTAAATGAAATATCTTGAAACGGCGTTTAGGCCAAACAAAATAAATGGTGCGTTTACAGTAACGACCTAAAAAAATCCAGGTAGGTAGGTAGGAAAATAATTTTATTTTGTCATTTTTGTTTACATTTCAGTTCATGCATTTGCGTGTTGTTTTGCAATGTTTGAATTCACTATTAACACTATTAACAGCTTCAAGTGTTGAAAATGTTATGTTCATTGGAAATTATTGCAAATAGTGCTCATTTAAAATTATCAACTTGAAAATTGGCAATTTGGCCTAAAAGTCGGCAATTTGGCCTAAACAATTCCAGGTCGGTCGGGTTACCATAAACACACCATTTATTTTGTTTGGCCTTATCCATCTGTTCTTACGGTGCTCAGTAGAAAAACACTCTCGTAGAGTTAAAGGCAGAGGCTCGTCAGCAATGCGCGCATGCCAAATTCGTGCCACGAAATACGCAGCTCCATGCCTTTGCTATGGAGCTGCGTATTCCGTGGCACGAATTTCGCGCGCGCACATTGCCGACGAGCCTCTGCCTTTAACGGAATAACGTTGCTTTGTTCGTAGGTGATGGAGTACATGATAGGGGGCGACGTGAAATCTCTGCTCCATGTCTGTGGATACTTTGACGAAGAAATGGCCGTTATGTACGCCGCTGAGATAGTGCTAGCGCTGGAGTACTTACACAATCATGGCATCATCCACAGGTCAAAATATAATTTTAATCATGTACAACATGTAAATTATTTACGTTATAACCCTGTCGATTAAAAAACGGGGCTTGCCTTTTATTATTTCTTGTTTTTAATCGACTAGCATTTCTCTTTGGACGGATTTAATTTTACGTTTTTGTTACCAAATGAATGCTGATAACTTTTTCTAATTTTGAAAAATAGCAACTAACAGCTACATGCCTTCATGTTCAGTACAGTTACGAATTAGAGGAAGTGACTTTAACAGAATTTAAAAAACTGGGAAAAACCCGACTCATCACTCAGCTGGTAGAGCCTGGTACATGCATATCAGAGGTCCAAGGTTCGAATCCCGATGAGGACTGTATGACCTTTCTTTGATTGTACCTGTGTTCTTTTTTTCTTACAGGGATCTGAAGCCTGATAATTTACTAATTGGAGACGATGGACACATTAAACTAACGGATTTTGGCCTCTCACAAATCATGCTCAACAAAAGTAAGTTTTGATCTGCATTTTTAAATATTTTTTTAAATATTTTTTTAAGTTCAATCATTCCAGTACAAGAATAAAAATGTTGTACTTAAAGGCCCTGTAGATGATCTGTTTTTGAGCGATTCTGCGAATAAAACCATTATAAATCAAAAGAAAGACATCAACAAACTCATCCGAAGAAATTTTAGCTTTGGCAAATGTACCACGTTTAAAAAAAACATGAAAATCCATATGCGTGTTTCAAATATTCGTTCTCAGTTGATCGGGTACTATGTGGCTTGCGTCATGCACTCTATGGCGCACATCATATACTGCGTGTGCGCGCGATCTAATTCAATATTTACTTTCAGAACTTTTCCATTGTAAACTCGTCGATTACATTTTGGGTTCATTGCAAATGATACACTGGGCCTTTGAAGGGAATATGTTTAAGACTTTATAGGCAGTATAAAGGTAGTATACATGATTGGTAAACCGTTACAAATAGTTTCATCCCCCTGTGTGATTGAAGATATGCATGATTAAAACCAACCTGAGCAAAAACCAGCTCCGTACTTTGTCTAACTTTTGAGAAAACAGTCCAAAAATGGTTTACAGTCACTTCGCCCCAAAACCAATTCGCCCTGAACCACGGCCTGTGCACGAAGTTGTTTTGGGGTGAAGTAGCATTTGGGCGAGGTAGTGTTTGGACGAAATGGCCTTTGGGTCAAGTGCTTCAAGGCGAAGTTGTCCAGGGCGAGGTGGTTTTGGGGCGAAATGAGTTACGTCTCGTGAGACGAAAAAATGTTTTGCTCATTTCTCAAAGACTATAGTACTTCAGACAAAACCATTTCAGGGGAAGTTTTTTCCACATCGTGATTATATTGTGTAAGTTAGGCGTAAATCTGTGAACATTTCTGATTCCTCGATACCAATCATGTATTCTACCTTGAAGATATAAAGGCCTTCTCTCTTTCGTTAGTGAGGGGTCCAGACTCCTCTGTCAAGTTTGCTGTGGGGGGTCCGCCACTCCTCCTACAAGCGAGTCTGTTTACCTTCCCAACATAATGCTTGTAGTACCCATTTATACACCTGGGTTGAGAGAGGCAAGTGAGGCAAAGTGTCTTGCTCAAGGGCACAATATATTGGTTGCAATGGGATTCGAACTCTCAGTATTGAATTACGAGTCAAGTGCTCTATCCTTAATTGAATCTGAGCTACTCAGATTTTAATAATAAAATACAGCAGTTCTTTGAGTTAAGAGCAAGATTTTTATGTTACCATCCCATGGAAAAAAATGTATAATTTTCCTTTTTTTCAGGAATTAGTGTGGCTGACATCATGTGTACACCTTCTGCACCGCGCCGAAACTCTTGGGACAACTTTCGCACCCCTGGCCAACTTCTGTCTCTCACCACCAGCTTTGCTTTTGTAAGTCAACCCCCCGCTGCCTGCCCCAAGCCCTTCGCCCCTCCTCCCACCCCCACCCCCAACCCCACCCCCACCCCCAATCAAACAAGCCAGTTTGAATACCATGTTGCATATGTCCCAAGCAGTATTCAATTTCAGCCAAGTTTTTATGAGTTTAAAACTTAAAAACCATATTTTTTCCCCATTTTTCATTTTCAGAATCAAGCCTCAGCAATGAAATCTAGACCTCCACTTTCTCCTGCTGTTACTCCGCTAACTGCGCTAGAGAACAGATCTCTCCACAGGCACCTGTCTCAACAAATGTTTGAAAAACGGGACAGTTGCGGTAGCTTCAGCACCGCGATCGAGGGGAGCTCTCCTCTCGGAGATTCTCCGAAAGAATCCTGCGAAAAGTTAACGCCGGAGTTACAGACTGGTGAAAAAAAAAGAACATTTTATCAAAGCGACGATGGTGCAGATTCTGATCACAGAAGTCAAATTTCGGGGAGGAGAAATAGATCTAGTCTCATGGAAACTCCGCTGAACGTGGGAAGTAGAAGGCGTTTCGGCGATGTTGAGGTTAAAGGTGGCGGGAGCGGCTCCAAGAGGTTTTTGGAGTGTTCCTCGCCGGCTCCCATCATGACCCTCGCCTTCGAGAACGTTCAAGGTAGGTCCTCGCCGATGTCTTCGCCTGATCTTGGTTACGGAAGCCGGGGATCTCCGCTAAGCCACAACGGGTCTTGCGGAGTCGTCAATGAAGGCGCCGGCGGGAGTTACACTAAGCCCGGTCAGTCTGTCCAGACTCTCGAAAAAGTAGAGTCTTCGACGCCGCTGCTATCCCCCGATCAATCGAGAGAGAAACACTTGACTCCCGATGTCCCGTCCCCTCAACCACCCCCCAAGGAATTGACTCCTCAATCCGAGAAATGCTACAGCACCGACAGTAACGAATTCATGACTCCAGATGACAAACTTCCAGAAGCAACTCCAGAAAAAGAACCGGTATTCTTTTCAGGCGATTTTTTCAGGACCGTCGGCACGGGAGGCAAAAAACGCAGGCACTCGCAGCTCTCAAACATCAGCGCCGTAAGCGACGATAACATCGCTGACGATTACGAGGGCGCTTTCTGCAGCGGGAGTGCGCACTCCGGGCTCACTGCCGAAATCAGTATCATGGGGCTGCCGGGGTCCGCTACTCGCAGAAAATCGACCAACCAGTCAATGTCCTCGAGTTTTTCGTCCGTGACGGGAAGCCCCGAACCGCCACCACCGGATGCAAGTCGGGATTTCGATTGCGAATCGACGCACAAGACTAAAAGGCCAAGATCGAGCGTTAGCTTTGACGTGGACTTAGCACATGCGACTCCGTCCAAGTTGGTCCGTCCGCGACTGAACACCTACCTCGCCAGATCAGCTGAATTGGCCTCGTTTGAAGAAGAGAGACCTCTCGACCAATCAGATGGCAGTATGGATGAATGTTCGGAGGCATGCGCCAACCGCAGTAGCAGTAGTCGCTCTCGGTTTAGTCACTTTTCCGACGATCATGACGTCATCTTTGAATTGGTCAGCAAAAAACCTTTAAGGACTCCGTTCAAGGTAAAAACATTGTTTTCTGCTTTTCAGAATCAATTTCGAATCCAGCTTTTTTCGGATTTTGGAGAAGACATCTAGAAAATGGTCGCTTAAAACTACGTGAAAAGATGTAAGATAAGATTTCAATCTTCCCTAAAATGTTTGAATTTTCCCGGAATGAGCGAAGTATTACCTATACAGACTCATATGCGCGGCATGGCTGGCACGCCACGCAGTGGGCTCGTTTATTCACATTCAATCCCACTTGCGGACTAACAGCGACGTGCTGTCATGGCTGTGTGGTTTTTATATTAAGTGTAGGGTTACCAGTTTATCTCAGAGACGGAAATAAAAGGTCAGATTTTATGAAAAGGTAAAAATTTTATTAACTTTTTGCTCCATTAATATTTCGCACAGGTAATAAATGGGATTTTGAGAATTTTTACAGTGGACCCCGAATCGGTAGGTGAAACTGCTAATTTTGACGTGGTGTTAAAATGATACCGAAAAGAAACAAAATGGTCGTACCATGTGCTTAAAGGCACAGGCTCGTCAGCAATGCGCACGCGGCAAATTCGTGCCACGAAATACGCAAAGGTACGGAGCTGTGTATTTTGTGGCACGAATTTGGCGCTCGCGCATTGCTGACGAGCCTGTGCCTTTAATCTCCTATACGAGGTCTCCGGAAGTCGACGAGTCTCGCAGAGTCCCACACATTCTAGAGGTCAACTTACACGGTTGGTGTATTGAGAAATTATGTGTTTGCATTGATTTTGCCCAGTAATTTATCAAAATTTTAAAACCCCTTCCTCCTATTCCCCAGTCCCACAGTACCACCCCTGCCATGGGAACCTTCAAAAACGCTCTCCACACGCCTTTCCGTACCCCAGCCTGCACTCCGTATCGCACACCCAAGAGCGTGCGCCGAGGCCCTCCCCCCAAGTACGAAGGAAATCCTGAAAGGATTCTCGGTACACCGGACTACTTAGCCCCCGAGTTACTTCTGAAAAAACCACACGGTATAGAGCGCCTATTTTTTTCCATGTGTGTTGAGATTTTGAGACCATATCTTTTGTCATATTTTTCTCATTACCATTCTGAAATTTCATTCTTTCAATCCGTATATGTTTATAAAATGTCAACGATTTCGTCAAAAAACCACCAATTTTTGTGAACTAATTTATCTGGTTCCAAAAAGCAGTGCAGTGATTATTCCAACCTTTTTGCTTCCACATCCAAAATTGGAGATTGCAAATTTCTTGTTTTCTTCCCATGCATAGTATTTTGAGGAGGTATTTTACATTATTATATAAAATCAAGATTTTGCGGACACCGTGCCTTTCTGTGTAGCACAGAGCCCAGATTCGATGTGCGTGCACTTCGGGCGCACCACGAACACACGCGTACGCGCGCGTCATGGATCGAGGGAATGGATTGCGTGCGTGTGCAACGCGCGCCAGAGTACAGTAACAAAACAATACTGTACGACAGTAACAAAAGCGCATGCATTTTTAAACGTACGTTTTCAACACCAAACAGACAACAATCTCGCGGAAATCTTTCAAAACAAAGCTTCATTTTATATAACAATAATATTAGATGTCTTTTTCGGCTCGTTCGGTATTTTCATGACTCGTGAGGTATATCACCCTCAAAGCCATCCAATATTATATAATTATTGTTAGGCAAGAACGAAACCCATTTTCTAAAGAAATCTGAACACGCTCCTTTAAAAAATTGACAAAATTCAAACCTATCTAGGCCTAGGATCCCCTTTTTGAATATGAACCTTTGCAGCTTGCATTTCTTCGTTAAGATAGTGACCAGCTTTCGTTTTATCTACAGGAGTTGGGGTAGACTGGTGGTCCCTGGGCGTGTGTTTCTATGAGTTTCTGACAGGAGTACCGCCTTTCAATGATCAGACACCAGACTTAGTCTTCCAGAATATTCTTAACAGAGGTAGGTTTATACATTACTTAAGACCATTTGGAACCAGCCCACAGAGCGCGGTCGCGCTGGTCACTGGTACCCATCAGGCATTGAGTTGATGCAGCATTTTGCGCGGAACCAGTTGACTAACCAAAGGCGTTTACACTTAAAGATAGTATACATGATTGGTAAACTGTTACAAATAGTTTTATCACCCTGTGTGATTGAAGATATGCATGATTAAAACCAACCTGAGCAAAAACCAGCTCTGTACTTCGTCTAACTTTTGAGAAAACAGTCAAAAAAGGGTTTGCAGTCATTTCGCCCTAAAACCATTTCGCCGTGAACCACGGCCTGTGCACGAAGTGGTTTTCGGGCGAAGTGGCATTTGGGCGATGTAGTGTTTGGACGAAGTAATTTGGGGGGAAATAGCACTCGGGCGAAGTGGTTTTGGGCGAAATGGCACTTGGGCAAAATGGTTTTGGGGCGAATTGACTTTTCATCTCATGAGACGAAATTGTTTTACTCATTTCTCAAAGACTATAGCACTTCAGACAAAACCAATTTAGGGGAAGTTTTCTACGGTCATCATGTTTATATTGTGTAAGTTGGGCGTAAATCTGTGAACATTTCTGATTTTCGAGATTACCAATGATGTATACTGCCTTTAAACGTTAGTGCGCATCGTGTTGCCAGGATGACGTTTGACTAGTGTTTAACTCTTGCAGAGCTGCCAACCCTCTCGGATTTTGGGGAATACATCTGGGAAAACAGGTTCATTCCGTGACTCTAAACGCATCTAAAAATCCCCAAGGCTGTTAATTGACAAATCCAGGAGGGTTTTTATCCATGCCAATTCTCACAAAATTAGTCATTTTTCAAAGAATCTGTTGCAAAATCAAGGAGGGTTTGCAGCTCTGCGCTAGTCGTGAATTAAACTTGCTCATAGTGAGAGATTGTGAATCGTAATAGAGAAATAATTATGATGTCGCAGAGTCTAGAAATCCTTGGCGGAACTAGGCTCATTAGAATACGAAAATAAAATGAAAATTCTTTTTCTCTACAGACATTCCAATTCCAGAGGGGGAAGAAGCCCTTTCGGAGAATTCCATGGATGTTATTGACCGGCTTCTGACTATGGATCTGGAACACCGAGCAACTGCTAAAGGTAATATAGAATTTTGGAAATAAAAGGTGGCGTTTTCAACTTTGAAAATTTCTTCACAAAAACTCACAGAAAGACGGCGCTGTTTAGGATTTGCACTTCAGTAAAACACAAGGGAAAATTTAAGAAAAAAAAACCTAACAATATCTAAGTCATACTGTGGAAACTGCTGCAGTTTTCATCCACAGTTTTGTTACGGCTTACAAAAGGCAACATATAAAACAAACCCAAACAGTCATGAGTTATAAACATTTCAGCAAGTGGCTTATAAACGTTTCAAAAGTAGAGTTTTTGTTACTGTCTTTAAATGAACAGTGGTGTGAAATTTCAGATTTTTAGCTGATTTCAGCTTTTTTTTTAATGTGCCAAAATTTAATTTTAGCTTTTTTTCCCCCATGCGTAAGCGTTGATTTTATTTTCCGCTTTTTTTTCTCTACAGTACGGTACTTGCCACTTGCTAGCGCACGCCATGTGCAAGCCAGCATTCAGTACAAAATTCCATTCTGGAAGCCATAAAATGCACCAACTGGGGACACTAATTCATCAACCCCATGCCATTAGGGCTTCGTGATTGCAGTTTCAGATTTTTTTCTTTCTCCACTCGCGCTCCTGAATAAAGTTCCTCATGAAATCTTGTTTACTCTCTCCAGATTTAAAGCAACACCCCCTCTTTGAAGCCATTGACTGGGTCCATATCAGAGAAAAAGAAGCGCCCTTCATTCCCATGCCTGATGATAAAACAGACACCACATACTTCGATGGTAAGGCCCTTTTGCCATTCTTAATAATAGATAGTTCTTGTGGGACACCATGGCCGAGCGATATAGCGTGTTGAATCCAAGACTGTGGTAAATCAACAGGTCGTGGGTTCGAATCCCATCCCGGTCATGGTGCATGTGCTCTTGGGCAAGGCACTTTGCCATGAATTGCCTCTCTCCACCCAGCAGGAAAGCAATTGTGTCTTTCCACGGCAAAGGGGGCATTTTGGCAACACAGACCATATTTTCCAGAAAATACCTTTGTCTGGTCTCCAAAAAAAAAAAAAAAAAGTTTCAGTTGTTCTGAAGAGATAACTTGGGCCCAAAAAGGGTTACAAATAGTGTGACAACATGCCTTTCTAAAAACCCTGTGTACATATTTCCAATATACGCACGTAACCGAGACGGCCTAAAATGTAACTCAAGTGTCCTAATTTTTATTTGAAAATGGCTTTATTAATTTTTCTAAGGATTTGTTTTTTTGTTTTTCCTCAGCTCGAAATAACATGCAACATCTTCAGATGTCATCATTTGCCCTTTGACCTCAGGTCAAAGTTGTCTAAAGGTTTGTTTTACAACTGATGTAAAAACAAAAACAAAAAAGGTGCTCAGTTATTGACGTCTACCTCAAAAACTATTTTGAAAATATCGGCAAAAGTAAATTAACCTTTTACGTGTTTCGCATCCACATTTAGTATTAAATTGACCCGACTATAATATATTATACAAATATTGACTGCAATGAGGGGCATGGTTAAGATTATAGGCCCAAGGTGATCTCGAAGCCATGAGTATGCCCGAGGCGCATAGTCATGGCTTCGAGATCACAGAGGGCCTATAATCTTAACCATGACCCGAATAAACAGCAGTCAATATTTGTTTTATATACCGAATGTGTAGATTTTTGTCATCTGGTTGGTTAAAAGTAAACGATACACAGTCACAGTCATGACGGTGGTCCTTCGAGTTTCGATTTCGGAAGGTGGTCTACGGCGAAAAAGTTGTATATTTACAGCAAAAAATGGTAGCATAATCACCTGGCACTTTAGTAGCACATTTCACCTGACAGTTTTCACTGTAGGCCACTTCTCTTATTTTCTTAAGGACTTCATCATCTACGACAGATGACAAAACGACATCGTCGAAATTCCGCCATTACCATCCTGCTGCATGTTTACATGAATGAAGCGCGCAGCTGCATAGGTGGTGCACAGCTATGCTACACACGTTATGCGCGCGCCTGGAACCCGCTAAATGACTATGCTCGGGGCATAGTCAGAATTCTACACGCGCCGGGTCTAGCTGATTCAATGCCCCCACTTTTAACCAATCAGATGACAGGAATCTACGCATGAGGTATATAAATAGTACTACGTGTCAAAAAAGTCATACTTTTGATTTTAAATAACTTTGTCATTTTCCAACCAAAATTTCACATGCAAACGAGGCTTGACAAATTTCATTGAGTGAGTTTCATCAGTTTTGACAAAGAGGGTGAGATTTTATAGCCATACAAAAATAAAGTTAATTTCAGAATTCGCCACCTCCAATATTAATACACTGCTGGAGATGTGGAATGTGCATGCTGGAGCCAAAAGCTTCTGAAGAAATGCAGGATCACCCCTAATGTTATTACAAACCATCTTGATCGTTTCTCGCAACTCAACAAGAGGTGCAAAGGGACCTCGGACACAGACAATTTCTTTGACAATGGAGGATGCAAAGTCAAAATTGGCAAATTCTGAAATTAAAGGATTTTGTTTTCGTGTGGCTTTTAAATCCCACCCTCTTGTCCAAAACTGATGAAACTCACTCAATAAAATTTGTCAGGCCTTGTTTACATGATGTGAAAATCTGGTTTAAATCCGTTGGAAAATGAAAAAGTTATTTGAGATCAAAAGTAGTAGGGCATGTTATTTTTGACACGTAGTATATGGCTTCTTGAATCAAACACCACCTTTACCTGTAAAAAAAGTATACAAATTTAGATATTCCTTTAAAAATTTATTGTAAATGCGTGAACAATTATAAAAACTGTAAAAATGTGACATTAAAAGTAAGTTTTCTTCAAAAATTGTATTGACAACTGGCATGGGCCCATCCGATTGGCGCTGCTTTAATAGCAAAACAATAGTGTTTATAACATTTTACAGAGTACCGGTCAAATGCAATACAAATGAGATTTCAAATGGTGGCCAGTTTTCTATGTTTCTTGAAAAAATGTTAAGTTAAGAAGCATTTCAAAAGATTTGTTAAATAACGGGCAAGATGTTTATTAAAAGTTACAATAAAACTCAACTTTATACCTCGGTACCACAGGTTGGCACAAATTAGATGTGGCCAGTGTTGAAAGAGTTTGTGTTTTCACCATTTTCCAGAAAATATTGGGCCAAAGATTGATATGTCTCCAAATTGTGAAATTTTAAATATTTCATATTTCCATACCTGGGTGAGTAATACATTTCAAATTTGAAAAATCTCAAAAACATGTAAAAACGAGAACAACAATAACACAGTTATATACAAAATAAAATGCACTTTTATTTCAGTTTTACAAACATTGAGTATCTGCCAAGTGAGTCAGAGGTCTCTGGTTCGAATCCCGATAAGGCCTTTACAATTTGTTTTATTTCAATGGTGATCAGGCACCATGCCCAGTTGCGCAACAAGAATTGGGTCTGTAGGGAAAACCTGAGGGCGTATACCAACTATAGCTCAGCTGGTAGAGCATCTACCTAGCGAGTCAGAGGTCCTGGGTTCGAATCCCGATTAAGGCCCTTACTTGTATTTTCAACCAAAATCTTAAGTACTATACATTAGATTTTTGTAAGCAACTAGGGAAGATGCATGACAAATGTTGAAGCAAAGACGTAGCCACAATTTATCCGTCCGCCATCTTGGTATGGTAGGTGGGATTGCTTGGGATGTGCAATACGTATTCGATGACGTCATCAGTATGCGGTGACATTTTGGCAAGTTAATGTAGTAGTACTTTCCTCACCTTCCACCTCTGTGGCCATGGTTCGAATCCCATCAGGTCAGTATGTAGATTGGGTTCCCCCGCACATTTGTGTGTATGGTTTTCCTTCCACTTCTAACTGTTCTCCCACACTTTGAGGCTGTGCTGAAGAACCTCTTACATGTAGGTGGCTACAGGCCTGTCGGGCCAACAACTTAAAGACGCAGGCTCGTCAATACATGTCACCACGAATTTCACCCCACTCCATACCTTGCACAAATTGGAGAGCTTGGTACCATCAGGGTTAAACCTGCTCTGAGCTGCTCGTCACATTTTAAAAATCTGCCGTTAAAAAGAGTCCGTTGCTACTTTTTCCAGAAGTTTGGGTCTTGAAGCATCCTCTTCTTGAAGTTTTCGTACCATTGGTTCAGAACGTTCAGCGGAACCCAACTCACGTCTGGCTGACGCGTCATTTGCGCCTGCGTAATGGCAAACGACGAAGCGTAGTTGAACAGATTCTCAAGCATTTTGGTCGTGAATTGCGTAAAGTTGCTCAAGTTGGACGTCTGTAAAATTTAAGATGAAAAATTAAGATGTAAAAGGTCGGTGTGGGGTATTGTACTTGCCTTCCATTTCTGAGGTCCTGGTTCGAATCCTGTTCAGGTCAGTATGTAGATTGGGTTTCCCCACGCATGCTTGTGTGTGGGGTTTTCCTCCCACCTCTAAAACTGAAAATTTCTTCATCTTTTTTCAAACTACCAATCTGTAATTGGTATTAATTGTGTTCATTTGGTGAATAATAATCCACGTAGTAACAATGATTAACGTTTGTAAATGTCAATATAGCTAGTTGATTCCCCCACAAGTAAGAATAATAATATGGAGTTATATTGACCTATCCAGGATGCGCCTATGTTATTACCCCCAATCATAGGGCTCCATTACATCACTCTATATACCATCTCAGCTCCCTGGGGAGTATACAACCCGGCGCTCGAAGGCTAATCAAACACATCAACATTCGCTACCCTCTCAGGCTCCCATTGGGTGGAATAAAACAATATGCCTTGCTTATTAAGGGGCTGTCCTGAGTTGTCGACATTTTCACGGTTCTACAGAGCGTAGTATTTTTCAAGACCATCCCCTAACACAACCCAACCCCCACACCCTCCCCCCGAGACACTACTTATACATTTTTGTCACTTCCACGAAATGTCAACATTTTACAGTGCTATGGGCCCTCAACTCCCCTTCCGACGCTTTGTAGAACCGTGAAAATGTTGACCCATAGACAACTTAATCAAAATACCTGAGCGTTTTCTACAGGTATCCGCTGCGCAATTTGTGAAGTTGGCTCCACAGCTATGCCAATCTGTGTCACCGTGCTCGACTGCTGGCCTGCTTGCATGAATGAGTTATTACTGCTAATAGTTCCTGCAATAAACGACACAATAATCCATGCCTAATTGTAAGAAAATTGACATTCTAACAGGGTTTTAGTGGAGTCCATCACAAGTCCTAACAAGCTTTCACAAGTCCGTCACAAGCTACATGTATTCAAATGAACTCCAATAAAGGCATTCTTTTGTGCATGTTTAACCTTTGCTTCTTGTTACTGGACTTGTGACGGACTTGTTATTTTATTAGCTCTATACTTGGGATGGACTCGACTACGACCCTGCATTGAGTGCATTCTATAGTCAAGAAAAAAAGTAATGCTCATTTTACAAAAACTTATATTTTGCAAAATAGCCACCACAGAGTAGACTTGATGAGAAACCCCCCGCTTCCGTTTTGTACACGGTCTGTTGCGTGTGGGGATTATAGGTACATGTATCAGACGGACAAAATACGACTGTCTAGAGACTTGACCTCAAGTCTACTACAGAGTAGCGAAATATCGCACCATTCATGAGAAGCATTGTCAATTTCATCTGCACCAATTGTCTAGTTAGTTGGGTTTCCCCAACGGGTTGTTAGTTTCTATGCCATGAAGTGACTAGGAGCATTGCTACTCCCCCTGGATGGGATGCCAGTCCATCGCCAGTCCTAGCAGTTAATAGTTGGGTTTCCCCAACGGGTTGTTAGTTTCTATGCCATGAAGTGACTAGGAGCATTGCTACTCCCCCTGGATGGGATGCCAGTCCATCGCCAGTCCTAGCAGTTAATAGTTGGGTTTCCCCAACGGGTTGTTAGTTTCTATGCCATGAAGTGACTAGGAGCATTGCTACTCCCCCTGGATGGGATGCCAGTCCATCGCCAGTCCTAGCAGTTAATAGTTGGGTTTCCCCAACAGGTTGTTAGTTTCTATGCCATGAAGTGACTAGGAGCATTGCTACTCCCCCTGGATGGGATGCCAGTCCATCGCCAGTCCTAGCATTTAACAGTTGGGTTTCCCCAACAGGTTGTTAGTTTAATTTCTATGCCATGAAGTGACTAGGAGCATTGCTACTCCCCCTGGATGGGATGCCAGTCCATCGCCAGTCCTAGCAGTTAATAGTTGGGTTTCCCCAACAGGTTGTTAGTTTCTATGCCATGAAGTGACTAGGAGCATTGCTACTCCCCCTGGATGGGATGCCAGTCCATCGCCAGTCCTAGCAGTTAATAGTTGGGTTTCCCCAACGGGTTGTTAGTTTCTATGCCATGAAGTGACTAGGAGCATTGCTACTCCCCCTGGATGGGATGCCAGTCCATCGCCAGTCCTAGCAGTTAATAGTTGGGTTTCCCCAACAGGTTGTTAGTTTCCATGGCATGAGTGACTAGGAGCATTGCTACTTCCCCTGGATGGGATGCCAGTCCATCGCCAGTCCTAGCAGTTAACAGTTGGGTTTCCCCAACAGGTTGTTAGTTTCCATGGCATGGAGTGACTATAGGGGCATTGCTACTTCCCCTGCATGGGATGCCAGTCCATCGCCAGTCCTAGCAGTTAACAGTTGGGTTTCCCCAACAGGTCGTTAGTTTCCATGGCATGGAGTGACTAGGAGCATTGCTACTCCCCCTGGATGGGATGCCAGTCCATCATAGGTTTACTCCCAGCAGTTATAGTTGGGTTTCCCCAACAGGTTTTTAGTTTCTATGCCATAAAGTGACTAGGAGCATTGCTACTCCCCCTGGATGGGATGCCAGTCCATCACAGGTTTATCCCCAGCAGTTAGTTGGGTTTCCCCAGCAGGTTGTTAGTTTCCATGGCATGGAGTGACTAGGAGCATTGCTACCTCCCCTGGATGGGATGCCAGTCCATCGCAGGTTTACCCCCAGCAGTTAGTTGGGTTTCCCCAGCAGGTTGTTAGTTTCCATGGCATGGAGTGACTAGGAGCATTGCTACCTCCCCTGGATGGGATGCCAGTCCATCACAGGTTTACCCCCAGCAGTTAGTTGGGTTTCCCCAGGAGGTTGCTAGTTTCCATGGCATGGATCTGACTAGGAGCATTGCTACTCCCCTGGATGGGATGCCAGTCCATTTCAGGTTTACCCCCAGCAGTTAGTTTGGTTTCCCCAACAGGTTGTTAGTTTCCATGGCATGGAGTGACTAGGAGCATTGCTACTCCCCCTAGATGGGATGCCAGTCCATCGCAGGTTTACCCCCAGCAGTTAGTTGGGTTTCCCCAACAGGTTGTTAGTTTCCATGGCGTGGAGTGACTAGGAGCATTGCTACTTCCCCTTGATGGGATGCCAGTCCATCGCAGGTTTACCCCCAGTAGTTAGTTGGGTTTCCCCAACAGGTTGTTAGTTTCCATGGCATGGAGTGACTATAGGAGCATTGCTACTCACCCCCGGATGGGATGCCAGTCCATCACAGGTTTACCCCAAGCAGTTAGTTGAGTTTCCCCAACAGGTTGTTAGTTTCCATGGCATGGAGTGACTAGGAGCATTGCTACCTCCCCTGGATGGGATGCCAGTCCATCACAGGTTTACCCCCAGCAGTTAGTTGGGTTTCCCCAGAAGGTTGCTAGTTTCCATGGCATGGATCTGACTAGGAGCATTGCTACTCCCCTGGATGGGATGCCAGTCCATTTCAGGTTTACCCCCAGCAGTTAGTTGGGTTTCCCCAACAGGTTGTTAGTTTCCATGGCATGGAGTGACTAGGAGCATTGCTACTCCCCCTAGATGGGATGCCAGTCCATCGCAGGTTTACCCCCAGCAGTTAGTTGGGTTTCCCCAACAGGTTGTTAGTTTCCATGGCGTGGAGTGACTAGGAGTATTGCTACTTCCCCTTGATGGGATGCCAGTCCATTTCAGGTTTACCCCCAGCAGTTAGTTGGGTTTCCCCAACAGGTTGTTAGTTTTCATGGCATGGAGTGACTCGGAGCATTGTTACTTTCCCTGGATGGGATGACAGTCCATCACAGGTTTACCCCCAGCAGTTAGTTGGGTTCCCCAACAGGTTGTTAGTTTTCATGGTATGGTGACTAGGAGCATTGCTACTCCCCCTGGATGGGATGCCAGTCCATCACAGATTTACCCCCACATCACGACAACCAAGTAGCTTAAGTGCCTTTATTATAAGCAAGCATGGTAAAGTGCCTTGCTCAAGGGCACAATCTGTCATGGCCAGGATTAAAACCCACATTCCAGTGTCCGGCATAGGAACTTGAGTTCAGTGCAAAACACCACTATGTCATAACACCTCAAAATTGTAGGGAAAAAAAGCTGAAAAGGTACCTTTTTTGAGTCCCGAAACTTTAAATATTGCACTGGGCTTGTCATTAGTGATGTACCCTAGAAACTGCCATGACACGCCCTCCGGTGAGGGCCAGCTGAAGTGGATAGCCCCGCCCATTCCCTCGGGAAACGGCATGGTGCCCGTTAGGAAAACAACAACGTGGTTTACGGTGTCCGCATTCTCAATGTTGAAGACAAAATGCGTCTTGTCTATTCGCTGAATTTCCGTCTGAACCTGCAGGAGAAACTAAAATATTTAGCATTTGGACTTACGCCAAGTTACGGAAAGTCTGAAAGATAATTCCATCCACGGAAACCCACTGGGCCACATGGGACCGGGCCCATGCACAAAACTCTAAAAATTAGAAGTTTTTCTTCAGTAAAATCATGACTTTTTAATCATCAAACTAACATTTTTAAGAAAACCTACATGTTTTATATAGGCCTATAGGCCATAACAAGGCAAATCCTGGGTGATCAGGCTTAAATCTTGAACAAAAAATATTTTACAAAGAGGAATGTCCTGAAAGTAACTCCGTACTTCCGTAGTATCAAAAAAATATACTTACCAGACGGCCAGCTACTAAGCACCCGAACATTTCTTATGTGCGGATTTTAAACTCTCACACAAACCTGATTTTTGTATCAATTTTGAGTTAACCTTGAGTTTTTGCACCCCGTTTTGCGACCTGACCGGACCGCAAACCTCAAGTATGCTAAATTTGCCGTGCGCGCTTGGCACAGGATGTGCGAGAAAAGGCACCAGTCTATGCTTATCAATGCGGAAATGCAATTTCGCAATCTGTGTCTGGACGTCTCTGTTTCACTACACGTCATTTCGCAACACGTCTCGAGTCGATCGTCTTTTGGTCAACAAATATGCTTGTACCATCTGAATTCAGGACCGTATAAATTCTGTGAACTTCCCACATTTGACTGCAAGATACATGAGACACAGAAGATCAAAAGAGAGAATGCTGGAATATTAAAGACAAGGTTTTAAGTGTATCATCAGGCATCAAAAAGTGAGACACTTTTTTACCAGTCTTCCATCAATCAATAATGAGCAAGTACGTTCGGGCGGGGCCGGGTGCAGGTCAACTCGACCGTTTGCCAACTCGACTCGAACTAAATCGACCGTTGTACCAACTTGACCGTTGTACCAACTCGACCGTTGTACAAGCTCGACCGTTGAACCAACTCGTCCGTTGACCAGCTCGACTCGAACCAACTCGACCGCGCTGTGCGCACTCTTTATTGCGTTCGCAAGTGAGTGTACTTTCTCGAGCCATGATTTTTATGGTGCTACTAAGCACAGACACTTACCACAAAATGTACTTCCTTTCATTTACAAAAATAATTTTTATCTGTAGGCCTACGATGTTTGACGTTTTATGACAGTTTCGCTAATGTAAGTCGCCTTTGCGTTCTCGAACACCCACGAACTTTTCCTGTTAAACGAACAACGGTCAAGTTGGTACAACGGTCGAGTTGGTACAATGGTCGAGTTGGTACAACGGTTGAGTTGGTACAACGGTTGAGTTGGCAAACGGTCTAGTTGACTGTAAACCGACTATAGTTAACTAGAATAAACCTACCCCCGGGGCTTGGTTCCTCTAGTCAGACTAGCTAGTCAAACCACGCAGCGTTCGAGTGACATCTAAATCGACTAGGCCTATGCCATGGTCAGTCTAGTTAACTATAGTCGCCCGCCCGAACTTGCTCCATGTTGACCAGTGCAGTGCACTGCATGCAGTGACCATGCGGGGAGAGAGGAAAGTCTGCACTGTATTCCCCGCCCACTGTGCCCTGGCCAAGACTTGGGAATCATTTTTTTAAGTGACAAGATGCCCACTTCTGGAGTACAAGTCGGATGTCACAGAAGAATTCTAGGATTTTTTTTCATATACATTGAACACGGATTTGGGTGAATTTATATATTGGAATCGGTAGCTTATTCAATTCTAAGATATACTTCCCACTGACACTTCCGTCGCAAATGTTGCATTTCTGAGATAAATAAATGATAAAATTACTGCATAAAGTAATGCACAAAATGACGTGGCGAGCGGTATGTGCGTAAGCACGACAACAGAGAGCGCTGCGCATGCGCGTGAATGGTTATCTTGTGCACTTAAACTGAAGGCAATTTTTGGAGAAGAAAACATATTTCTACATTATGTGTTGATTCCAGGAGGTAATTTCCTTAAAATCTTTGTTCAAAATATACAAAAAAAATACCAGAAAAAATAGTGACGTTCGAGTATGCACGGACACCCACTGAGACCCCACGCACTACAACTCTGAAAAATTATAAGTTTTTCCTAAGTAGGCCTATAATCACGACTTGGAAAAACTACCATACACATTCGCCAGTTGAGACTCAATGCACTAAGTTTATGGAGCATATAAAAGAACCTACCGGGGGTAAGTGTTTTCAAAGAAAAACGTGATATTTTCTCATTGCAAAAATCATGTTTCCTATCTACATCATGTACATAATTTACACTTTCTGGAGCATTATGATTATCATGTCCTATTATTAAGAATTGGTGGCGAAGGTGTACGGTGTTTATACCCACGACATTTTCCCCTTTTAATTTTGTGTTTTTATCATCAAACTAACATTTTTACATAATATAGATAATAAAAAGGCAAATCCTGGGTGTCCGTGCATGGTAATGTCTAATGAACAGTGTTTTAAACAGTTTTCCATTCGTGTAATTGTACTTGCTCTTGTTCAGCTTGGAACAGATTGCCGTGATTGCAAGACCGAGCCTTGCCGTCTATCTGTCCAGCCCGTCCAGCTGTGTTTTACTTCACCCCTAGCCTGACGGTTGACTCCTTTCACCATGAGACTTCCAAAGTTGACTCGGACGAGGTTCATCTTTTTGTGGTGTGCGGGTATCATGACATTCTTTCTCATAGGGTGGAAGTTCATTCTAAATAAAGGTAATGCCGTTTTATACTGGGGGAGTCCTTACTCCTGCCCCACCCAGTCTTGGCTCTAAGATTTTTGTCGTTTGTTTGTTCTCATAGCGCGCCATCTAGTGCGGTAGTTTTATCGATTAGTTGTGTATTCGATTCAGCTGTGCGATTGTTTCGACATTGGTATCGATTCTTACGCTTTTGACCAGACGTCGACAGGGGTCTTGGCTATTTGTTTTGTGGCTGCTTAACTTTTTCTTTTTGAGCCAATATTCCCCCGAAAAGTCATGTGAGCCAATGAGCGATCGAGATCAGGGATGTGAATTGGACGGAATTGGATCACGGGACGGAATTGGATCACGCTCTGCACTCATGCAACACTTGGAGAAAGGGCTTGTTTGTAGGGAATACCTGAGGGAATATACCACTGTACCTCATAGCGCAGCTGGTAGAGCATCTGCCTGGAGAGTTGGAGGTCTCTGGTTCGAATCCTAATGAGATCCATTTTATTTTTATCTCATCCTAATCCTATGATTGGATGTTCCGAGAATTTGTGAAAGCTTGATAGTCTCCAAATACAATGCACCTTAACTTAACCAGCAGAATAGAGTACCAAAGTGATACATCACCTTTTATGTGTTGCCAAGGTTACTGGGTCTACCAATGAACTGTTTCCCTGCTCTTTAGCAATAAATGTTTAAGATTACCAGTGATGTTTAGACCCAGTTTCCAGGTAACCAATGCTACACTTTAGTTGTCCATATGTGTCTGTTTTCAATACTGGAGAGACCTTTTCCTCCAGGATTATATCTCTGTACAATGTCATTCATCTTCTCTCAAAACAAAAGAAATATCTTAAGATAGATCTAAGGAGATAACTTCAGCTGAAGAACTGAAACGAATAGTGCCACAACATACCTTCCTGAAAGCCCTGTGTGCAAATTTCCAATATACCGTATGTAACAAGGACACCAAAAATGTCACAAAGTATGTGTCCTATGTTACATATGTTAAATAGGAAATTTGTAAACAAAGTTTTCAGAAATGTATGTTGTTGCACTATTTGTTGCTTAAGTTATCTTCTTAGATCTGTCTTAAGATATTTTTTGTTTTGAGAGAAGATAACTGGCATTGCACAGAGTTATGATCCTGGTGAAAACAGACTTATATAGAATTGCTGATAATTCTTGTTTTTGCTTCATTTCTGTCCACAGATGAGCTTCTGGCAAACATACAACGGATACCTGTGACAGATATAAACTGGGATGGTTATGTAAGACACAATCAGAAAATTGGTGACCGTCCATCGTCCGCTGTAAATATCATGGAGGACAACAATGCTTCTCGTCTTCATCAAAAATTCAAGGATTTGGATGTAGTTCAGCGTTTCCAGCCTGTTGCGGGTTCGGATTCTGAGGAAGAAAACCAACAGAGCAGCGAAGATTCTTCTCTTTCAGCGTCTCCCAATGACCCCGAAAGAAATACGTTTAAAGGTTTTGATTTGTGGAAAATGCAAAAACCTGTAGATGCTGCTCGAACGAAGGACGCATCAAGAACTAAGCTTTTGCCTCCGGATAACTCAGCAGAAGTGGTGGTAGAAAGTGGGGTCGTCTCGGACACAAATAAGCCAGTTAAGATGAAATCCCCTGATGAGGAAAACACACCAAATAAAGATGAAGTTGCCATGTTTAACCAAAATCAAAAAATCCCATCCCTTCCTGAAAGAAACCAGTTCATTAAACCTTCCAAAGTTGGCTTCCGCAACGACCAGACACAATATAAGAATTATCCTGATGTTAGCAAAGAAGATGACATTTTACTTGAAACTCACAAAGAGGAACCACAGTTTGTGCTAAGCAACGGAAAGCATGCTCAGCCTCAAACGTTACACCAAAATTTAGAGCGCGAATTCAACCAACACTTGAATCTACAACCAGTGCACCCAACATTGTCTTCCTTGAAAATGCAAACTTCGTCGGCTGAACGTAGTTCACAGTTTCACGCAGAGGTGCAGAATGCAGAGATTGCGCAAAGACATGAGGTAGTTGCTGACTCCAAAACAGAACATAGTCTTGTTTCGAGTGGAAAGCAACGAGGCTCTCAATACAGGGAAAAAGAAACTCCTGAGAAAGACAATTTTAGATTTGAAAATAATGAGGCTGCTTCTAAAACCGTGAGTGTTCATCACCCACGAATAACTAATGTGGATAACGAAAGGTTGTCTAATACCATCTCGACGAAAGTCGACACACAAGCCTTTCATAAAGACCAACCTTCGAATCCACCCAATGCGATTCTAAACCAACCGACGCTACAAGAGAATGAAGTACGAACAGGGGTTTCGACCAGGAATTCATATAATGTGGGAAATGTACGGCATCAGACAGTCGGGAAGCAGGCTCCAGTTGAAGTGATGCCGGCCAGGAAACCTGTATTTTCAAGAGGGGATGCCGTTGACAGGAAGGTATGTTCATTATGTATAGAGTCATAACTTGTATCTTGAGACACATGAAATTTACGACACCTAAACGTGAATTAATGACATATGATATGTCTTAGACTAAAGATGGTTATATTGCACTCTACCCCTGTCTCTAGACCAGCATACTAGTCTTGGGTTCGATTTCACAAACGTTTAAGTTAAGACGAGTTCAAAGTTTAATAATTCCCATACCGACATTCCAAGATAAGAAGAGTGACCCTTCCTAAGACGCGTCTTAGCGCTTTGTGAAATCGGCCCCCGGTCATACATTCAAATCAAGTAACGGGTCTCGCCAGTTAGTACATTATTATCAACTAGCCACTGAGACCTGGGATCGATTTCACAAAAGTTAAGACGAGTTCAATGCGTCCTAATTCCCATATCAACGTCCCAAGATAAGAAGAGTGACCCTTCCTAAAGCAGGCCTCCCTGTGTGTGATATTTGCCACGAATTTCCGACGATTAGATACAATTTGGTACGATTTGTATAGAGTCTATAGACAGTCTATGGTAATCTCACCAAATTGTACCTAATCGTTGGAAATTTGTGGCAAATATCGCACAGAGGGAGGCCCGCTTAAGACGCATCTTAGGGCTTTGTGAAATCAGCCCTTAGACTTGGACCTGTTGTGCTTGGTATGACGGCTTGAGATTTGTGAAACCACAAGAAACATTTGTCTTTTCCAAAAGCAAAATGATGACCTTACATCCTGAGTAACCGTTCAGCAAGTGCGTTTTAAGCCAAAGGGTCGGAAATTACAATATTTTTTAAATTGTAGGTTCGACCTGAAGATGAAACAGACCAAGAATTCCTTCAGCGCATGGAAGAACGCCAGACGGAACGACATGCTCGCATCCGGCAGCAATGCCAAAGTAAATACGGCCTCTCACTTCTCGATTTCCAGCGAGACCGCCAAAAGATCCTCTCTTGGAAGAAATACTTCGAGCACGCTTACGCCAATGACGACCATCAGTTCATAATCTGCAGGGTTCTAAAAGTCGCTTCCTTCAGCTGGCGTAAAGTCATGATTTCTCTCTACGGAAAGGGCAGTCAGGCATTCCGGCGATCGCAAAAACAAGGCGATTTCCCTATGATGGACTACGACAATGCGAAATTCATTTCAAAACTTGAGAAGTACAAACGGATTTTGTTCGTTCGCGACCCTTTTGCACGTTTTCTATCCGGCTACCGAGACAAGTACATAGAGCTTCGACATTTCCCGTACTACCAACCGATCGGCCGGAAAATAATCACAAAGTATCGTAGAAATCCGTCCCAGGCTGAGATCATGTCGGGAAGGCCGACGTTCGAGGAATTCACGAGATGGGTGATCGCCGAAGAGACACCGGAGGGGGACTTCCACTGGCGCCCGCTGTTTAACGTCTACCATCCTTGCGAAATCAACTACGATTATATCGGAAAGCTGGAAACGGCCGCCGAAGATGCCAAGTACATCTTTAAGATGATTGGCATCGACGGCCTCGAGACTTTCCCGTCAACCGAGAAGCATCATACATTTAGTTCGAGTACCAATGTACTCAAGGAGTTCTACTCCCAACTCCCGCCAGAGCTTTTACCGAAACTTATTGAGAGATACCGAGAAGAATTTGAGTTATATGATTATCCGATCCCCCAGACGTTTAGTGACATATGGACGAGGGCAGAATCTTAATAGACCATATCGAATAGCTGCCATCTTGTGGGGCAATGTTTGACATTTAAATTGGTCAGCAATGTCGGAACAAAATGTGCAACCATGCATGTCCTCACTGAACAAAGAAACTGCCCTGCAAGATGGCAGCTATTCGATACGGTCTATAGAGCGTTTCAAATAGCCGACATTTCGTGGGGCACCTTTTGTTACTTAAACTATTTAACAATGGAAGCACAGTATGTGCAACCATGCATGTCCTCACTGAACAAAGAAACTGCCCTACAAGATGGCAGCTATTCGATGTGGTCTATACAAGGCTTTGACAGTAACTGAAGCCACAGAGGCCAATGGCATAAATGGCCTCATGCCCTGCTGAGTTGGACCCGACGCCCCTTCCAGGAGCAGATTGCAATATAAACTGGACCAAGACTGGTCTATGCCCAAAAGCAGGGCCGGCCCACTTGCAATACCATGGTCTTTTAATAAGACCTGTGTTAAAATTTAAGGCTGAAGCTAGACTTGCCCAAGTCTGAATTCCCGTGTTTGGTCTGTAATGCGAGCGAGAGCGCGCCTTCTGGACTAGTGGCCTGTCTAATCTGTTTTCTTCTGACTCGAAAAGTCACGCATTTTTAAACTGCCTCATGAGAGAATACTGACGCAAGAGGGCGCGCTATCGGGGAATGATTTTCGGCATACGGACATCGCGTACGGACCATGGACCAAACAAAGAGCTGGACTTGAGGCAAGTCTACTGTAGGCTGTAGCGAGATGGCTATAATAGGCGTATACACTACTAACAATAAGTTAGGGATATTGGTGTGGTTCAATTTTGGAATTTTTTTCAAATGACTTTTCACCTATTTCTGTGACAAGGTGTGTCTGTCATGCAGATACCGTACAATTGTCTAATCATATATATACAAAATCATTCAAGCGGAATGCATACCCTCAATAAAATATCTGCGTGTACATGTACCCCACAATATCCCTAACTTTATTGTGAGTAGTGTAATGCATAGTTCCGACCTGTCAATCAAGCCGAACCCGCCGACCAATCACAACAGAGCTAGCAGACGGCGCCCACAGAGGTCAAAGTGATGCAATCATTACACAATCACGCGATTTTCTGCCCATACAGTTTGTATGTTGTATGCGCCAGTGACCGGGTGAATTTTTGTTTCAATGTCGGGTGATTCACTGTTCAAAGGTAGGAAAGCGCATTTTAATGAATATATGTCATCTCTGCATTACTAGCCCTTCGCTCAGTGTGTGCTACGGTAACTGTCGACCCTAAAACATAAATACCTTTGAGTTTTCTCCAATGAATCTGTGCTTTTCATGCCGAGTCCCGTTGCTTTGTACGTTGTGTCGCCATTTTTCAATGGCTTGTGAGCACATAGCAACAATATCTAAGGGGCGGGGTTAACTAGGCAATCTCGGAAATATGCATTCTCTCAACGTCAATCAATACTTAAAATATCGTCGTCATACCAACAACCATTTAGCCTCGGTCCTTCCAACTATCTAAGACCCTGTCCATATCAGGAACATTACATCCCTGGACGAATATTTAATGAAGAGATTTCCTAACGTTAATGCACAACTCTTCATTCAACGAAGAATACAAAAGTTATTTCGATGAAAAACAAGCAAATCTGCAATCAGTGCATTTATGTGTGAATTTCCTTCATATGAAAAAGCAATTAGTAGGCTGAAAGGTATTTGTATTAAACCCATATTTTACTCTTAGACAAAATGTAGCATATTTCAATAATTTGTAAGTACATTGTACATGTATTTAAATTATCCATACTAATCAAGCCTTAAATTACAGCACTTGTAATTTCAACTAATGATTCTTGCCATTTTTGTGTGTATTAGTGTAAAATTTTAGACTACATTTTACATAAAATACCTGTTGCACAACCTACATTTTTTACCTTTTTGTAAATGTCACTGTATTCGTTTGTATTTCTTACATTTGTCTTTACCAGTATTATTACAATTTATTACAAACTGAGCTGGGCATTCTTTTGTTGACGAACCATGTTCACGTTCGGAAAATCACTTTGTTTAATTTAGCGAACTTGTTGAAAAATAGACCGAACACGGGTCTTCGTTCGATGAAGTAATATAGAGGTTATTCGAGAAATCATAATATCGTGGTACATTACTTAAAAGTGCGAAAGAAAGTTGGCGTGCGTTAATTCACGAACGTTTGGCAACGTTCGTCAACGATTCCTTGTAAAATGAGTTGTGCGCCACCAACGTTTGATATTCGCGATGTTCGTGCAATAAAAAATGGCGCGCAGTTTAACCATCACGCGGAGCTCGGAATCGATGGTTCAACAAGCAAGACGGCCGAAAGGTGAGCAAACGATAACGCTTTCCAGTTTTGAAAATAACAATGTAATTGCATTTTCCGTGGTGTTTTGTGTATCATATTTGAAGATACACACTCGGTGCTAACAGGCTGCACATTTTCCTCGAAAAAAAATGGTCGGCGGCAAATAACATTCATGACATTTGCTACGTACATGTACCGCATACGCGCAGGGTGCCGTCATCTTGGCTACTATTTTTGCTCAACAACAACCCGTTCGAATTTTTTTCGGCAAAACGTTGGCGCCAATGTCTGTTCACGTTCGCGTAATGCATGGCTAATGCACAGCCTGTTTCCCACTCTCCGGGCTTCCCCACCAGAGAGGCGGGGAGTGTCACTTTTGGCGTGACAAAATCCCCACCCGGGGCAAAATTTAGCTGAAATTCCCACCCATGAGTGCAAATATGCGCGCCGTATTCTATACAGATGCACATTTTAAATGGGTCAAAATCCCCGCTCTGGGGCATGTGACCAAACCCCTACATAGGGGGTGGGGCAGCAGGCAGGGGAGAGGGGTGGGGGAACAATAATATTGATAGGTGCGTCACCGCCCGTTTTGGATTTTGTCTGTATAAATATCGAAAGTATTTTATACCTCGGGTATTTTTAAGCCAAATTTTAATTTGCTACTACATGTACATGTAATTTATTTTAGGTATTTTCGTGATCGGTGCTACGTTACAACCGGTACGACTGGAGTGAAAATACACGTGTGACCCCTAACAAGCGAAGGAAACAAAGCCGTTGTCCGTGCAACACGTAGGCCTACACGTATCTCTAGCTCTCAGCATGAACAAGTTTGTTTTCACTCCAGTCACGCGGTGCTATATGCCCGTATTTAAAGCATTATCGGGTAAAAATGTACCAGGGTGTGTGACCGCGAGAATAAGAAGTATCTAAATCATAGAGTTGTATTACGGCTTATACAACTCTATGATCTAAACTTATCAAAAAGTTAGGAAATTTGTTTGTCCGACAGAGACAATTTAAGGTTGATTAAAAACATTTAAAACCTTTTGTTGTGCTTGTCTTGCCAAACTCTGTGTGACCTCTGTTTAACTTAAAGGCAGTATACACGATTGGTATCTCGAAAATCAGAAATGTTCACAGATTTACGCCTAACTTACACAATATAAACATGATGACCGTAGAAAACTTCCCCTGAAATGGTTTTGTCTAAAGTGCTATAGTCTTTGAGAAATGAGTAAAACAATTAGTTTTCGTCTCATGAGACGAAAATTCAATTCGCCCCAAAACCATTTCGCCCAAGTGCCATTTCACCCCCAAACCACTTCGCCCGAGTGCCATTTCGCCCCAAATCACTTCGTCCAAACACTACATCGCCCGAATGCTACTTCGCCCCAAAACCACTTCATGCACACAGGCTGTGGTTCAGGGCGAAATGATTCAGGGCGAAGTGGTTTTGGGGCGAAATGACTGCAAACCCTTTTTTGACTGTTTTCTCAAAAGTTAGACGAAGTACGGAGCTGGTTTTTGCTCAGGTTAGTTTTAATCATGCATATCTTCAATCACACACGGGGATAAAACTATTTGTAACAGTTTACCAATCATGTATAGGCTACTATATCTTTAAAAGAGTTATGGAATGTTTACATTAACCTACTTGTATTTTGTTTTGTAATCGCAGTAGATTAAAGGCCCTGTAGATGATCTGTTTTTGAGCGATTCTGCGAATAAAACCACTATAAATCAAAAGAAAGACATCAACAAACTCATCCGAAGGAATTTCAGCTTTGTCAAATGTACCACGTTTAAAAAAACAATGAAAATCCATATGCATTTTTCCTGGTCTTGGCGGGGTGTTTCAAATATTCGTTCTCAGTTGATCGGGTACTATGTGGCATGCGTCATGCACTCTGTGTCGCACATACTGCGTGTGCGCGCGATCCATAAAAATGCATCGCGTTAGAACACGCACACGGATCGTACACAGCGCCCATGCATTTTGGACCGCGTAGATGCGAACCAAAAATAAGTAAATCGTTTGCAAACGATCTAAATAACTTCATCTTTACGGATTATTTTCTGGTAAATTTATATAATTTTGAGCGAAAACCTTTCATTGGATAGTTGCTATTAATTCAATCTTTACTTTCAGAACTTTTCTCCTGTAAACTCGTCGATTACTTTTTGGGGTCATTGCAAATGATCCACTGGGCCTTTAAGTGCAAACAAGTAAATTGTATATTTGTCTAAAACAGCAAACGGATGTATTTTTGGATCTGTGTTTGATCTTTCCTTACGCGTAGTAGCGCGTCTCCATACGCGCGCGCGTGATGGACGCAGCAGTTTTCATTCATAAAAAAGCGCGCGCAAAAACGAAGAACCAAAACAAAATCGCGCTGGTTAAATGGGACATGCCTATTTCTCTACAAGAATTATACTTCGTTTCTATCTTTTGTTCAGCTAGCAGAGCAGGGAAAAATTATTTATTCTTAATCAATTAGTTACTTCTGTAAAATATAGTTCGCTTTGGCGCCTAAAAAGTTTGAAAAACATAAGCGAAATTTTCACAACAATCGTTAGCGGGATCTTCGATGTTTTACACGGACTGCAGTTTCTTGCCACGGCATATTGAAGGATTGGCGTAAGTAGGCTACAATTATTATTTGTTTACTAACCTACTTTTAGATTTAATAATGGTACATGGTTAATTCCCAAAATTATGGGTCCAAAAGTGTGACATGCTTTTTAAGATTTCCAAGTGTTTTTAATGATTGAAAGTGATTTCCCAGTAAAAAAATTATTATTTTTATTTGAACAAATGCCACTCAAATTTAATGTTTGTGTGTAGATATGGCACTAAAGGTTAATGCAAACTCATTCTACAGCCAATTTTCATTGGCGTAGGTAACCCGGGACACCAAACTCCTATTCAATACTATGGAACAAATTATAAGCTTTTATGATCTTTTGTTTTGAATATTGTTGAGGAATCAGAAAACAAAATATTGAAGAAAATGATGCTGCCCCCTATAACTACAGGCCACAGTCTATTATTACTGAGAATTTGTGGTCGTAAGTGGTGATTTTTGAAGCAGAGAGTGTACTATACGTAACTGGGACACCAAACATTTTGGACCCCTAATTTTGGGAATTACCCACATGTATGCCTAGTCAGATGTTAGAATAAGTTACAATTTTTGTTTGGTACAGGTGCACGTCTCTTTCATTATTATTGAGCAAATATATATTGATTATTATATGATTATTGAGCTAAAAATAATTTGATAAAATAAACCATCTTCGGAAAGCCGTCATCCTGTTTGTTTAAAACAATTTGGTCGAGCCATGGGTTGAAATCTTACACTGTAAAAACACTTGGTCAAATTTGACTGGAAAACAATCGAAACATTGCACCCAGCTGACCCTGAAGGCCTATATAAACTCCTCAAAAAGGGTTCGGAAAGTCAAGTTTGACTGATCATTTCCCTTGAATTTGGTATCATTGGAAAGCCCTGTTATTCCTCTTTACACTACAGTGATGTGTCATTTGTTATGATTAATCAATTGGGGGATATGTGCAGTATAGCGGAATACAAGGGTGGGTGGAAAGTGGAATGTCACAAAATTCACTGCTATTGACGTGCAGTGCATTCCCCTTTTGCTTGGAGGATGGGAATGTGTCAATGCACTTTTTGACAATAGCACATCATCGTAAAGAGGAATAACAGGGCTTTCCAATGATATAAAATTCAAGGAGAATTATTTTGCAACAAGAGAGAAATCGTCAGTCAAACTTGACTTTCCGAACTTTTTTTGAGAAGTTTAGTTACTGATAAATGACCATAGGCCTAGTTACCATGAATTTGACTCCGCCTGGTATAGTTGTTTTAACTAGATACATGTATCTATTTGACATTACAAAGATTCTAGTCATGCTGACTGGTTTTCAGTTGCACCCAGCCGACCCTTATTGTCTACTTATTTTGGACTAAAGTGATTTTAGAGTGTATGGCCATGTAGTCTCAGTAGGTTTATAGATAATGGAATTTCAGGTTAAAAACTGACTTTTACCCGACAACCAATTTACATACATTTTTTCCGACAGGATAGTCAAGCGGTGACGGCCAGCATGGCCATTGTTCCTTGCGAGTCTCCTCCACGATGAAGCCCCGTGCAAACGAGCAATTAAACCCTGGGCATGGTCACTCCTCTACATTCCCAACACGGCGAGTAGACACCGCGTCTTTTGGTCTTGACATGCTTCACAGAGCCGCCTGTGGTTGCAACGCCGTAGAAACTGAAGATGTCTCTGCGACTAATAAAGGTACTCTTGCCATAATAGAGAGCACTTTGAGAAATACTTGTAGCAAAAACGACAACGGGTTCGTTTCGCAAATCCAGAGATAGATATTATGGTCGTTTCCTAGTATAGGACTATAGAATAGGTGACTCTTATCTTAAAGGCCTGTCTACACGACCCAACATTTGTTGACCAAAAAAGTCTAAGCCAGGGGGAAGGGGCCGTCCAAAGTTGTCAACATTTTCACAGTTCTTTTCTACAGAGAGTAGTATTTTTCCAGACCCCACCCTCCCCAAAAATACATGTACTACTTATCAGCATTTTCTTCTGTCCGTACAAGACAGTGTCAACATTCAGTGCTACTCTGCTCTCGAACGCCCCCCCCCCTCCCCCTCCCCCTCCCCCCTCCCCCCTCCCGAGAATCTCCTTTTGTGTGGTTAAAAAAATCCGTCCGATTTTAAATTTTAGGTGAAGCAGTAAAAAGACCAGTTCAGCCAAAGGTTTCAAAAACGGCAAGCCCGAAAGAACACCCTCACGAATTCGATCTTGCCTCAATGCTTTTTGCTCCACCGAAAATTACGTCATCGCCACCAGGACAAGGCAAGGGACGCGGACAGACGCGGTTGGTAAGAGCATCGCAGTCTTGCCCCCACATCGGCGGCATCCTGCCCAGGATGGAAGAAACAAGACCGAACCCCAACAAAGCTAGGAAGAGAGTGTCATTCAAAGACGATTTGGTGGAAGTGCGAAAGGTTCATGATGTTTCAACGAGCGAGAATGCGACGGCAGCAGCACCGATTACAGACGAGGTATGAACAAGTTTGCTAAAGAACAGACACACTAGAAAGACGGGGAATAGACCTACCTGACTAAACAGGGTCCAGTTTTTAAGCTGTAGCCTCAGGTCGACAAGTCTTTCTAAGACGAAGAGGCACCTGAGATACGCCGGTCGACAACAAATTAGTCAACGCAAAAAAGGAATACGTTCGTTGCAGTTCATTTAAAATTAAATTTTTGGGACTTGGTTTGGAGTCACTACATGTATATATAAAGCTTTCCAATTAATGCCAGCGCCACTACTCTTTTAGCAACCAGCTAAAATACTATCCTTACATCTACGAACTAATTTTAAAAGTTTATAGTGTTTTGTTTTTACTCACACTGTAGTAGCTCACTAGAAATCCACTGTTTGTATCATGCCAGTATCACGCCAGTATCTTTTTTTTTATGGCGAATGTAAACAGACATTCCGTCGCAAGATATATACACATCATATATCCCACATACTTTTTATCACCACGCTATAAATTTTCTTTCGGGTTGTGCGTGGGAACATCTAATGACTCCTTTACAAAACAGGGATAATGCTGCGACATTTTGTCATTTACAGAGAGATCCGGCTACTCAACATCAAGACCCTACGATGACGCCTGAACAGGAACATCATATACGGGCAGAAAGTTATCAGAAACGTTCGGCAGATATTGGGCACGCAAGCGCTAACGATAAGCGCGGCGCCACGTCTGATATATTACCAATCACGACTTTCGGAAAGGCGACAGGTGGAAACGAGGATCAACGGCAACCTGTGACCGCGGACGCCTCCGAAACAACTTTGGAATCTTCTGCAGGAACGCAAAGGCCGATTTGTTCCTTTGAAGAGCTCCAGGATGAACCAAATAATCACAGACAAAAGTTTGATACATGTATTTCCGACGACACAGATGACGTAGACCTAATCATTGATGAGACCGCCCATTGCGAGACTCACAAAGATATAAAAGCAAGTGACGACACTTCTGAATCTAACACATCTGGAGTAGATGGTATGAGAGAATTAACCACCGACACCCCAGCCGATGGCCAAGAAACGCTAGAAGCGAGTGGAAGAAGTGGGAGCATAGCGATGCCTGGTCGCCAACCATTTTCGGAAAGCGGTCGGCGTTCACCAGCTTCTACCTGCAAGACTGACAAGGGTGAATCTAAATCGAAAGGACTTGAAATGTTAAACCCGATTACAGAAACTGAAGCATTTGATGAGATTCCACCAGTCGATGGGCCCTCTACTACCGCAGACCAACTGACAACCTCCCGTTCCGACATCCCTCAGCATACATCAAAAGAGAAGTACGCCAGTTTCTTCGGATCTGTCCCCCAGTCTGCTCAGCCGCGGGGCGCCCCCAACGGTGCGTCAGGAGAGAAGCTTCTGAAGCCTAGCTCCATCACAATCAACTCGGCGTTCAGCTCCACGACAAGAACAGCTACGAAACCGACGAGGACTCCTGTCTACTCTTCACATCAAGCTACCAAGGCCGGCAACATTTTGACAACCGGTTTTACGACCAACCGGCTCCTTGCTCCCTCTTATTTTAAAATCACTAAAACTACTAGGATCAAGAGCCCTTCGTCTGGCTTCGCTTTGAATACCAACCCACCCAGTCTCGAAAGCAAACACCAAGTTCCTCTCCTCCCAAACAACACGAGAGTTTTCCTTCCACGGCCAGCCACCAGGCCGACGGGACGAGCAACGTTCGTAGCTGCACCGCAACAAATTCGGCATCAAAATTCCTGGAGAATACCTCGCCCACTTCCAACTACCATTGTCAGAAACGTGCCGCAAGTTACGCTTCCTTTGCGTCCAAATACATTGGGTACAGTGGCATATCCAGGCTGGCAGACAAATTCGAAGGTTCTACATATTTTGCCCCAAACCACTGCCGTGCCAATACGCCCCCAACCAGCTCCCGTCCACTATATTGTTTATCAAAATCCCGTCGTGGCAAACCAACCACCACCGCCACCCACTGAAAATCAAATTGGCCAGCCGACGCAAAATGCACAAGTCACTTATCAACATGCAGCATTGACGCCAACATATTATTATCAATTAGTTGCTGCCCATCAGAAGCTACTTGCCAAACAACGTCTGTCTCCCTCACCTCAATCATTAAAGTCTTTGTCTCCACCGCCACCTCCGCCGCCACCCCCCAAAACACCTTCAAAGACGGAACAGAAAATACAATCGAATCGTCCCCAGGAGATCCCCGGTGTTGCGTCGCCACGTAAGCAACACACAACTCTAACAAAGTCGCAAACGAGGCCCACCTCATCTTCCATTCCGAACGGCACACTCTTCGTCCAGACTCCAAAGGGTCTCGTCAAGCTTTCGAAACAAATACGGCTGCAGACAAACCCACCGTCTGGCCACCCAGACAATGCAAGACGAAACGAAGACGTGGCAACGACATCGGCAGCCTACAAAACCAACACAAGTCTTCCAGGTTGCTCGCCTCAAACTGTTAAGAATCTTCTCGCTTTGAAGAAGAGGGAAAAGTCATCTGGAGACGAGACTTCGAGATTCCCCAACCGTGAAACTGCAAAGATCCAGCTGCCGTTCCAGACGTCCTCTCGAAGGAAGAATCTTCATCTCACGAATATAAATGAGTCCGGACAGATGGGGTCGGCTGACAGAGAGGAAGCCACAGAGAGCAAACATCTGTCATCTAAAACTGCTGCATCAAGCGTTCAGAAAGAAGGCCAGGATTCGTCACTGAAATATCATGATCCTCCAAGCGTTGATGAAAGTCAAACTTTCACTCCTCGGGAAAATGCACAAAAAGAGGGTCACACTGAAGCAAACGCCAAGACTTCTAGCAGAAAAGAATCTTCTAACACTACGTTTCGGTCTAAACTTGACCACAGCGAAAGTCTTCAATTTCAACCAGGTTCCAAGTCAATGCATGATTGTATTGGTGATTCAAGTGCCGGCCACTCATCTGTGAAGAACTCTTCAAACGATAACCGCAATGTGGGCTCGATATTTTACGAAAGCGGCAAGGGAGACGAAAAGGAAACGCCAGATAAACTTGCATCACTAGATTCATCACCCGATGAACAAAATTGGGACGAAACAACCTCGGATCCCAAAAGCTCCCCGAGCACTTGTGATGAGGATGGCGACAAAGACGAATCATGGCTGCCACCTGCACATGTCAAACTATCCTTAAAATACATCAGGAGATTTAGAAATCCCATAACAGGCGGGCTGTCAAAGATCAACATTCAGACGTCCGAAAGTCCGAGACTGAGACGCAAATACAAGAAGCGAAGAAAGCCAAAGAAAACACAAAATGAAGTTTGGGAGGAAAATACACCCTTCTCTTTATCTCTTCAAGAAAGTGCTCAAGCTGACTTCAGAGCTAAATACGGCGGTATGTCGGATGACGGCATCAAGAACTCAAAAGAGAGAAGTGCAGATGACTGCGTCCCAACCACCCACCGAGATATTGTTGAATATTCACCACCACTGTCTTCGCCAGCCTCTTCATCCGCATCTTCCTTAGGAGATAAAGCTTCAGGTATGAAAATTGACCAACAATCTAAACTCGACAGGTCCTTGAACAAACAGGGACTCGGCCTCCAGACTAACAGGTCATGTCAGCCTACGGAAATCAGTGGTAGTCCTTCTAAAAGACGTCACGTGCGAGGCAGCAAAAGCCAAAGTGGCGACTCTGACACAATTTCGCCAAGGAATTTAAAGACAGTCAAGTTTGATGTGAGTGACATCCCAGTAAATAACGCCGATGCAAAAAGGAATCAGATACAGATTCAACAGGCCAGGATGAATGCAAGAAAAGGACCCAACCCTGCTCCTCTGTGGCAGAAGGTTATGAAAATGTTCGGCATTAGGAGGAAGTCTGACAAAATTTCGTCTCCTGGTGGGACCCCGTGGCACAAGAGACGAAGCTCGTCTGTGGTTTTGGCAGTCTCTCTCGCAGAATCGGCAAAACGTATCGACGACAAAGCAGCAGAAAATGAGGATGACCACAGCCGCGAAACGTCAGCTGCTGACAAGAATTCACTGAGAATAACAAAAGAGAAAGAAAGCTGTAAAACCACTAAGGAGAACAAGAAGGGAAAGAAGACACGAAAGAGGAGGCGTAAGAGGCGTCGGCTTTCAAAGACTTGCAAAGTGTCCCCCGAAAGCCTGGATGACCATGCTTCGAGCAGCTTAACATCAATCGACTTTGATGCAAGAAGACACACCAGATCACAAACGCGACGCACGCACGTCAGTGACTCGGTTAGCAGCAATGCCGTGGACAGCTCTTCGCCATCTTCAGCGAGGCGCGGAAGGAGAACCTTGGCTTCCATTTCAGCCCAGACCTGGGAAGACTGCTACCGCAGCACCTACCTCAAGTGGAAGAAAGCAAGTCTCAGTCCCGAGACCCCGGCAACAGACGAATTGAAAGTCATGACAAGTGAACTCGCAACTCCTAGAGCTGTTCCTTGCAAGGACAGGAAAAACTTCCAGAAACTTCTGATGTCAAAATGGGAGAATATCGTCCAGACGGCACAGACAGGTTCAGTGGAACAGGAGTACGGCACAGGTCGGCAAGATAGAGGTACCAAATCAGACACTATCGACTTCAACCTTGTTGATACTCCGCCTGTTGTTGTTGAGCTTGACATCTCGACAACCATGCAAGACAGCTCTTTGTGCTCAGATCCTCAGGACAATGCCGAAGAAGACAGCTTACGGTGTGAAGAAACGGTTGAAAAGGAAATCACACCCGACATCGTAAAACAGTTTTCTGATCCAACAGATGCCACTGAACTGAATGAGATCTTTTCGACAACTGATGAAGACGCCACAAACGTCAGCGACTGTTATGGAAGTCCCCCAGTCCTCAGTCCAATCCAAGACATTTCAACCGACGCACCCTTTGACCAGTTGGGTAACACGGATGCCCAAAATTCCCAAGAATTTATCATCCCCGAACCTTTAACAGAAGATGCCCTGAAAATTCTGGCCGAGACTGGCAACATCGATCCCGATTTAACTGGAGTGCAAGCGTATGCTCTCTTCATGCCTGATATGCTTCTTGGAGGTCAGTACATGTCCTCTTCACCACAACATAACTTAGACATTGCAGATGACCACCACGAAGTGCCTCCAGTTATATCGTGCCATCGACTAGAGTACTTGAGTAGTTTAGATGATCATCAGTCAACCGAAGATGACGTAATTGATGTTGGCAACTTTAATGACATCAACCAACAAGAACAGATTCTCGGCCCCTCATTGCCTAGTGAAACTACACAAGATGGCCTCCTTTCCGATGACTCATCAACGGAGTACGTGACTGAAAACGGTGAGGTGCAAGAGGCAGTGGGACAATTTGTGCCGCAGGACTACGGGAACCGTGCAACGGATGGACTGCTTGGAAAAGGTTCGGCCAGCCCTAACGAGACAGGTCAAGAGGTAGAAGGCTTGGAAGTCGACGAGACGATAAACTCGTCCACGGAGTCTCTGGAGGAAGGCGAGATAGTGAGTGATTAACACCAATCTTCCTAAATCCCCAGAATGTTTGCTTTGAACCAAAAATTCCCACAATACTGAAATGTGACATTTGCCTAGAGTTTAGGTATGTATAAAGGGCTCTCAGAGAACCAAATGTTGGGTTATCAACCCGACTAGTCTGCGTGGGATGAGCTGAGCACTGCATCTGTGTGCCTCCAATGCAAGCCAACCAGGGCGTTCAGGAAGGCACTGCAGTGCACCCTGCCTCAGTGTTGGGGTTAACAAAATCTTGTCACAGACGAATATTTTCTCAAATTGCTCCTGATGTTTAATTCTGAACATTTGTATCCCTGACAGTGTACCTAATTAACGTGGTTGTATTTCACAATATTTATTGTTAGATGTCTCACTCAAAATTGTATATAAACAAGATGTACATGTGTAAAATATATTTCATTTGATTTGTATGGGTAAATTTTAACACAAGGCTTGATAATTATAAAATGATATAAATATGAAAATTCATTCAGTACGACTGCTTTTTGTAGTATAATGGGAGTTTTATTAGAAGGCCCAAAAAAAAAACATCTGTTTAGCGTTAGCGCGCGCGTCACTTTTTAACCCTGCGCGTCAAAGTTCTTTTTTTCAAAAACAGCAAAACAATTCATCGTAAGCGTGCCGTCAATTTCAACCCTGCGCGTCAATTTTTTTTTTTTGTGTTTCGATTAAAAACATGCCTGTTGGCTTCACGTCAACTTGACTTTGCTTGGAATCCACTTACCAAAAATAAAAATAAAAATTGTATAAGCCGCGTCATTTTGGGAGACTTATGCTAAACAGTTCTTTTTTTTTTTTGGCCTAAACCCAAATGTCACGCAATCTGGGATGAAAACCCTTACTGATCTTTGAGATTTTTCAGTTTTGTACATAAAACCTACTGAGTTAAGAGCTATGTACCTTGGAAAATTTATTCCATTATATACTGAAACGCAAAAGAAACTTACCACTTGTTTAAAATGTAATGAAATTGTAACAGTTCAAAATAAAACAAACCAACAATTGCTAATTGAAACATGTCAAGTTTTTGACCAAGAGACACCATCTCAATAGTTTGTTCAACAGTAAATAACAGAAGAGGGTGCGATGTCAGACCCCTTTCAATAGCGTGTGTGGCCACCATTGATTTGGATACAGGCAGTGCATCGTCGGCGCATACTGCCTACCAGTCTTGGCATGTTGCTTGAAATGCCCATTCTGCACTGGCCTTTTTAAAGCCAACATCAAGACATCACGTGCAGCTCATTACAATCATCCCATACCCCTTGGCTAATCACTGACAGTCAAAACAGCTGTGCCATGAAGTGACCATTGAAGGCTCAAGTGAACTTCAGACAGTGAGGACACTATTGTTCACAAATTAGTTCACACATTACTACACGCAGTGTTATTGTTGCTATTTAAAGGTTTAAAAGGTGCCATATTCAATGTCGTCCTGCGAGACTAACCCTTGTGTACACGTACTCCAATCAATTTTCTGTATATCATGAAATTATTTATCAACCTTATTTATATCATTCATTTAACATTTCTTTCTTGTGAAACTACAATAATAAACACTAAGTGCCTGAATACGAAGTGAATTCTTGTTGCATTGCGGTCACAAACTATTCTACTATTCTAGTTAGCGAGCTGCTTAAAGGCACAGGCTCGTCAGCAATGCGAGCGCGCATTGCTGACGAGCCTGTGCCTTTAAATACAAAGTTTAATGATGCATTTTCACTCGGAAAATGGGAACAAGTGTATAAAAGAAAATATTTATGTAAAAAGAAATGATGTAAAATTTGCATTGAAGGCAATTGGAATTACAATGTATAATAAATAACCAAATAAAGTGGAAGGTTGTGTTTCTAAAACTGCCTTTGTTGGCCCAAATTCTGATATCAAAATGATAAATATCCTGTAGGTTGTTCACACTGACATCCCGATCATATTAAGGAACTTACTTCATTCAACGAAGATTTGACCAAGAGATCGCCTAATTTGACAAAGCCAATTTGTAATGTCTTCACTCTCTTAGTTCGATGAAGCGATTTGGCAGACCTGGGTCAACATGCGAATCCAGTGTCAATTGTCTGGCAACCTTTTTTGGTTTTTGTTGCACGACTTGAAAACCAATAGACCGTATCGAATAGCCGCCATTTCGTGGAGCAGTTTCTTTGTTCCTTGAGGACATGCATGGTTGCACATATTGTGCTTCCATTGTTGAACGGTTTAAGTAACAAAAGGTGCCCCACGAAATGGTGGCTATTTGATACGGTCTATAAGCGTCTGACGACCAATGCTCGACCCCAGGCCATCGCAACGCCTCAAAGCTCCATTTGATCTTCGTTAGCGGTTGCCTAATGTAAACAGTACCGCTCTTCATTTGATCTTCATTAACTAACCATGATTAACTAATCTTCGTCGAACGAAGTGATTTCTCTAATGTAAACAAGGTCTTACTTTATAATTATCAGAAAATGTTCCCATCAACATCCTCCCACCTGTATAATCCCCCCCAAAAAAATGCACCCTTGAGTCATTTCATGCCCAAATCACCCAATTGCACAGAACCGCCATATTGGCAAAACAGCGAGGCTTTCCTTGCATGAACAATGACTCTCTCGCGTCACTATCATGTCGGTTGCTGTGACGTTGACCTTTGTTCATTGTAAAATATGACGTATGCCAGTAAAGCTTCGTTTTGAACGCAACCGTGCAAGTGGTGAATTGGTTAGGCCCGCTTCAAACGTCGCGCTTATGCCGTGTCGAATAAAATTCAATTTAGCGCGACGGTAGCACAGCAGTGGGTTCAAACGTCGAACTTAAATACATTCAACATTGCGGGTGAGTCGTGTGCACGTCACGGACGTTGTGCACGTGCGTTTTCCATTCTGTCCATTGTACGTCGCCATTTTATTATTTTGATGCACTTGTTTGTTGGTTATTTCTTTACTCGCTGCGAGCATGCGCATTCCTAGTTGTGAACAAAATTGCAGACCAACTTCGAACTGGAATTGAATTTGACACGGCAGAAGCATGACGTTTAAAGCCGAGCCGTGCTAGTGCCAAACTAAATTAAGTTAGCACGGCAGACCCTGTCGAGCTAAATTTTTCTGCTGTGCCGATTTTCATTTTGCCGAGCCAAATGGCTTCAAACGTCGTGCTTGTGCCATGTCGAATTTAAAAAATCAAGTTAAATTTAATAGCGGGCCTTACACTCCCTCGACCTATGATTACTTCGTGTTTTCCAGTATGACCGCAATACCTTGGCCTCCACCAATACAGGCTGAGCCCACTGCATACTTTCCGCCAATTCGTCTGCAATTACAAAAATAAAACGCTTTTTACAGGTTAAGAACAACCAAACATGGGATGAGAGAAATTATATGGACCTCATCGAGAATCGAAATCTGAGCTATGAGGCACAGTGGTATACTCCCTCGGGTTTCCCCCAAGACCTCTGACACACACCAGGCAGATGCTCTACCAGCTGAGCTTTGAGGCACAGTGGTATACTCCCTCTGCTTTCCCCCAAGATCTCTGACACACCGGGCAGACGCTCTACCAGCTGAGCTATGAGGCACAGTGGTATACTCCCTCAGCTTTCCCCCAAGACCTCTGACACACCAGGCAGATGCTCTACCAGCTGAGCTATGAGGCACAGTGGTATACTCCCCAAGACCTCTGACTCTTTGTCTGGTGTACCGACACTTCATTTCACATGCACACTTAGTATCCAATTTACCAGACTAAATACATTGCTATGTGGTGCACGCGGCAGGTGTGAAGTATGGAAACATTGCTAGGCAATGGTGTGCACCACGTAGCAACAATAACATAGTATGTGACTTTCTAAACTACACCTTCATTTAAAAGTGGAGAATTTGGGGCGCCAGCAATTAAGCAAATGTTACACACAAAAGATTTAATCACAGACTGCATTTACTAGGAGCAAGTCTCGAAACCAAACCACGTTACCTCAGTTCGTGCGTCAGGTGTGCCGTAATGCGGCTACCGGATGCCCCTACAGGATGGCCGATGGCTACAGCGCCCCCATTGGTGTTGGTCTTCTCAATGTCGAGACTCAGCTCACGCTGAACAGCCAGGACTTGTGCCGCAAAGGCTTCATTGACCTGGGATGTAAAACAAGCAAACATTGAACACAGAGACTTCTCTGAAACTGCGTATTTCTACTGAGGAGCGTTCGCCAGTTCATGTCGGGTAGTTCGGAGTAGAACTGGTTCACGGGCCTAGTAGAAACGGAACGGAGTGACAAATTTGCCGTGTAATGCCGGGTGTCCTACCGTGTAATAACAATTGTCTTTGAGCCGTTTAATGCCGGGCACCCGGCATTTTATGCTTCAGTAGAAACACGCTGGACAACGAAGAACCGTTTCACGGGTTGGTTAAAATAGCGGGTAACAAATAATGCAGAGCGCTCAGAAGAAAAACACGCAGAAAGTCGCATTTTCTTTGGGCGTTTGTGTCAGGCTGCCAGGGCTGCATACTCCCCAGGGAGTTGTGCCCAATGACCAGGGTATTAATGTTGTAAAGCGTCATGAGTATCTTCCATGGTGTATGTGTATCCTTGGGTAAGGCACTTTGCCATAAGTTGCCTCTCCACCCAGGAGTAAATGGGTACCTGCAAGGGTGGTAGCCCCTGAGTGCTTGTGTCAGGCTGCCGGGGCTGCATACTCCCCAGGGAGTTGTGCCCAATGACCAGGGTAATAATGTTGTAAAGCACCATGAGTATCCTCCATGGTGTGTGCCCTTGGGTAAGGCACTTTGCCAGAGGTTGCCTCTCTCCACCCAGGAGTAAATGGGTACCTGCAAGGGTGGTAGCCCCTGAGTGCTTGTGTCAGGCTGCCGGGGCTGCATACTCCCCAGGGAGTTGTGCCCAATGACCAGGGTATTAATGTTGTAAAGCGTCATGAGTATATTACATGGTGCATGTGTGTTCTTGGGTAAGGCACTTTGCCATAAGTTGTCTCTCTCCACCAAGGAGTAAATGGGTACCTGCAAGGGTTGTAGCCCCTGAGTGCTTGTGTCAGGCTGCTGGGGCTGCATACTCCCCAGGGAGTTGTGTCCAATGACCAGGGTATTAATGTTGTAAAGCGCCATGAGTATCCTCCATGGTGTGTGTGTGTCCTTGGGTAAGGCACTTTTCCATAAGTTGCCTCTCTCCAGCCAGGAGTAAATGGGTACCTGCAAGGGTTGCAGCCCCTGAGTGCTTGTGTCAGGCTGATGGGGCTGCATACTCCCCAGGGAGTTGTGTCCAATGACCAGGGTAATAATGTTGTAAAGTGCCATGAGTATCCCGCAGGATAGATATGTGTGCTATATAAGATGCCATTATTATTAAAGTGCGACGTCAGTTACCAGGGTAATTTGGTCTAAACATTCACTGGTAATCTGAAACGTTCACTGGTAATCTGAAACGTTAATTGCTAAAGCACAGGAAAACAGTTCACTGGTTTTAGTGTAGACCCAGTAACCATGGCAACACACAAAGGGTGACATTTTCACTTAAGTACTCTATTAAAGATAGTATACATGATTGGTAAACTGTTCCAAATAGTTTTATCCCCCTGTGTGATTGAAGATATATGCATGATTAAAACCAACCTGAGCAAAAACCAGCTCCGTACTTCGTCTAACTTTTGAGAAAACAGTCTAAAATCGGTTTGCAGTCATTTCGCCCCAAAACCACTTCGCCCTGAACCACGGCCTATGCACCAAGTGGTTTTGGGGCGAAATAGCATTTGGGCAATGTAGTGTTCAAACGAAGTGATTTGGGGCGAAACGGCACTCGGGCGAAGTGGTTTGGGGGCGAAATGGCACTTGGGCGAAAATGTTTTGGGGCGAATTGAATTTTTGTCTCATGAGACGAAAACTAATTGTTTTACTCATTTCTCAAAGACTATAGCACTTTAGACAAAACCATTTCAGGGGAAGTTTTCTACGGTCATTATGTTTATATTGTGTAAGTTAGGCGTAAATCTGTGAACATTTCTGATTTTCGAGATTACCAATCATGTATACTGCCTTTAAGTAACCTCTTTGTCGAAAAGAACGTATTTTTGGCTAAGGCAAGGTGAAATAATGCATACCTCAAAAAGATCCATATTGTCCAACTGAAGCCCGGCCTTTTCGAGGGCTCGTCTGATCGCGGGTACCGGGCCGATACCCATTATGCTCGGGTCGCAACCTGATACGTGATAGCTTACAAGTCGAGCCAATGGCGTCAGTTTATGCTTAGCCACGGCTTCTTCGCTTGCGAGAATTACGGCGCCTGCTCCATCACAAATTCCCTACAAAATATGAAATTTAAAGGAGCAAATTGAATCATGAATTGAACTTAAGATGTCTTTTAAAGAGCAAGTCTTGATTCAAATTAAAAGTGTTTCAAAGAATTCTCAATTCAGGTCCCAATTTAAGTCTCAAGTAATTTAAAGAGCAAGTCTATCCAAGTCCCAAGTCTTTAAGAGCAAATCTTGGTTTAAGCCCCAAGTCTTTGAAAGCAAATTTTTGTTCAAGTCCCTTTCTGTCCTCCCATTTCTTCCCCTCCTGTGTTCCTGCCCCACACCAGTGTCTCTCCTTCAACCCCCCCACCCACCTCCTCCTACAATCCTTGTTTGTCTTTTTCTAATCTCCATCCACGGTCCTTTTCTCCCACCTGCCACCCTCTTTCCTGGTACTCCCAATCCCCGGTATGTTCACCCTCCAGCCCCAGACCTGCCCTTTGTTCCCCCTATTGGCATTCCACTCCAACCCATATATCTGGCTGATTGCTTCTCTTTGTGTTTCTCAACACCATATTTAAATTTTTTGTTTATTGCATGTCCTCGTCATTTGTCAAAACTTTAAAGGAGTCCAGATCAAATTCTTTTAATACCCAACCAATTTTCCCATGGGTGTTGGGATTTTGATGTACATGTATACCATATATCAGTTGTACCATTCTGAAATTTCGCATTCTAAATCAGTATATTTTGCAGGATATTGTCAAAAAACCACCGATGTTTTGTAAACTAATTTTATCTGGTTCCATAAAGCAGTGCAGTAATTACACCAACCTCTTTTGCTTCTACATCCAAATTGGAGATTGCAAATTTCCTGTTTTCTCCCCAGGGATTATATTTTTGGGAGGTATTTTATATGATTGTTAGGTTAAAACAAAATCCATTTTCCCGAACATATGCTCCTTCAAAGAGTCTTTTAATGTTTTCTTACCGAAGCATTACCAGCCGAAACTAATCCATTTTTCTGGAAGACAGGGGGCAACTTTGCAAGGCCCTCAATCGTTGCTTCTCGTGGGTGTTCGTCTGTATCCATAATCTCAGCTCCTTTTTTGGACTTGATTTCAATCGGGGACATTTCTTCTTTAAAACGCCCTTCTTGATTAGCTGAATTTTAAAATCAGGTTTAAAAATTTTTCTTTTATTGAGCCAGAGTTATTTTACAAACACATGCACGTTTGAAAGAGGTAAAGATGTTGTGTTTGATTAGATCATAAATGCATACCTGCCAACTTTGCCGAGTAAAAAATAAGACTGTAGTGAAACTTATAACGGTCGAGTTGGTACAACGGTCAAGTTGAACTAGTGGTTTTCAGTGCGTCGTTTTATTCCAAATTCCGCGTTGCTTTTTTACAAAGCAACGCACATCAAATTTATGCGCAAAAAGTGTGAATCCAGCTTCAAGTTCTCTGTAAACTTGGTTTAACATCAACGTTTTCCTAAATGTCTAAACAAAAACACCGCTTGATACCTTTCTGCCATCGTTGTTGTGACAATAGAGCGAATTGGTCGCAGTCGTCCCGCGTTACACCGTACTTGGCACCTAGTTTCTCAGCAGTCATGCCCATAGGCATCTTAATGTGGTAGTCTGTTAACGTGGCCCATAGTGCGTCCTCAAGCTAATATCACAATCATGAAAAACGGTTTAGTAGTGTAGATATGCTCATTAAAAGGCAGGGTTGGATTACAATAAAGAAAGGTAATGATGTTAAATTTAACTGTCACGCTGACACTGGGAAATCTGGGCCTCAAGCCAAGCCCCATTCATTGGTGTATAATAATAATAATAATAATAGACAGTTCTTATATAGCGCATTACAGATCCGACGGATCTCTCAGGGCACTTTCTACATTATTACCCCTGGTCATTGGGCTTAGTAATATCATTCCTTAATCCTTCTCAGCTCCCTGGGGAGTATACAGTCCCGTGCAGCTTATGCGCACAGGGACTAATCAAACACATTAGCTTTCTCTACCCTCGCAGGTACCCATTTCCTCCTGGGTGGAGAGAAGCAATTCACGGCAAAGTGCCTTGCCCAAGAGCACACACACCATGGACAAGCCGGGATGGGATTCGAACCCACGACCTGTGGATTGATGACCACAGTCTTGGATTCAACACGCCATACCGCCCCCCCCCCCCCCCCCCCCCCATGTATAAACCTACATGTAAGCCTTTAAAGGGCTCCTGAAATGCTCAATAACTTTATGCACAGTTTTTGCTGCATATGAAGGATTACTTGTGTAGAAAGACAATACTACTGTTCATTTTGATGCCCCATGAATAAAAAGTGGCATTTTTCAACTTTGAAAATTTCTTCACATAGACTCACAGAAAGAGAGCGCTGTTTAGGGCATGTCACTTTAGGAACATACAGCAGAAAAGCAAAGAAAAAACATAAGACTTCAAACTGGAATTGTGGAAAAATGCTGCAGTTTCCAGCCTTAGTTTTTTCATGGTTTGCAACAGGCAACATGTAAAACAAACCTAAACCGTCATGGGTTACAAAAGTTTCAGCAAGTTGGAGAAAATTGTGGAAACTTTTGTGCACAGTTGAATGAGATTTGTTATGGGAAACAATTCATGTTTATTTGTAGTTGTCTAGCATGAATGGATTTTAGTAAGCAGATTTGGACTTTTCAAGTGTGACTTGCCTTGAGATCTACTCCCAGCTTAGTACCAAACCGAGCACCTCTGAGCGTGTAGGGAGCCATGCTCATGTTCTCAGTCCCACCGGTTAAAACCACTTCAGCGTCCCCTGTTAAAATATCCTGTCAAATAGAAAAACACCCAGTCAAATAGAACAAATTGAGTAGGTAAAAATGGGTTTCCCCAACAGGTTGTTAGTTTCCATGGCATGGAGTGACTAGGAGCATTGCTACTTCTCCTGGATGGGATGCCAGTCCATCACAGGTTTACCCCGAGCAGTTAGCTGGGTTTTCACAACAGGTTGTTAGTATCCATGGCATGGAGTGACTAGGAGCATTGCTACTCCTCCTGGATGGGATGCCAGTCCATCACAGGTTTACCCCGAGCAGTTAGTTGGGTTATCACAACAGGTTGTTAGTATCCATGGCATGGAGTGACTAGGAGCATTGCTACTCCTCCTGGATGGAATGCCAGTCCATCACAGGTTTACCCCCAGCAGTTAGTTGGGTTTCCCCAACAGGTTGTTAGTTTCCATGGCATGGAGTGACTAGGAGCATTGTTACTCCCCCTGGATGGGATACCAGTCCATCACAGGTTTACTCCCAGCAGTTAGTTGGGTTTCCCCAACAGGTTGTTAGTTTCCATGACATGGAGTGACTAGGAGCATTGCTACTCCCCCTGGATGGGATACCAGTCCATCACAGGTTTACTCCCAGCAGTTAGTTGGGTTTCCCCATCAGGTTGTTAGTTTCCATGGCATGGAGTGACTAGGAGCATTGCTACTCCCCCTGGATGGGATGCCAGTCCATCACAGGTTTACTCTCAGCAGTTAGTTGGGTTTCCCCAACAGGTTGTTAGTTTCCATGGCATGGAGTGACTTGGAGCATTGTTACTCCCCCTGGATGGGATGCCGGTCCATAACAGGTTACCACCAGCAGTTAGTTGGGTTTCCCCAGCAGGTTGCTAGTTTCCACGGCATAGAGTGACTCCCCCTAAATGGAATGATGTAAAACAAAGCACAATACCTGAGCCCCGCTAACAATGGACTGGAACCCTGACCCACACAGCCGGTTTACAGTTAAAGCTGGCTTGTCATCTGGGACACCAGCCCGTAGAGCAACATGCCTTGCGACGTAAGCTGCATCAGGGGAAGTCTGCAAAAAAACCAAAAAAACATACGTACTACAGTTTACGGCTTTATATTTTAAAAAATTGTATCAGCTATAGTATAAGTATCTATATTCTATACAGCATGCAGTCCAGCAAATTCTCCTCAGAGTCATTTAGAATTGTTTCCCGGTTGGAAATTAAAATTGCGATTCTGTCTTTTTAAAGGAATCGATTTCCATTTACTTAGATAACACTATTTTTTTCCAGCCAATCTCATGTTTCGAAATTGTACACACAAGGTCAGAAACTACTCATGTTCTTCAACATTTTCTTTCTAATTTTAGTGCTAACTTTTGTTTGAAAAATGAAATTAAATCTGAAAGGTATTAAGACTCCTAGTAATTAAACTTTTGTGTACACTTAGTATCCACTTGACCAAACTAAATTGTTGTTGCTATGTGGTGCACGCGACATACAGGTGTGAAGTACAGAATCAATACCATGTTCACCGTAGGAGAGAATGGCATAAAGTAACCCGACGGTTATTTGCTAGGCAATGGCATGCAACAGCATAGAGTTCGGGGTGCCAGCCATTATGCAAATGTTACACGGGAAAAAATATGGTATTTTTTTCGTATACATTGAACAAAGATTTTGAAGAAATTACCTCCTGGAATCAACAGATATTGTAATTTTAAGATATACTTCCCGCTTGCACTTTTGTCGCAAATGTTGCTTTTCTGTAGAAAAATAACATTTTCTCCTTCAAAAATTGCCTTCAGTTAGTGCACAAGATCATCATTCACACGCGCGCAGCGCCCTCTGTTGTCGCGCTTACGCACAGACCGCTCACACGTCATTTTGTGCATTACTTTATGCAGTAATTTTATCATTTATTTATCTCAGAAATGCAACATTTGCGACAGAAGTGCATGTGGGAAGTATATCCTAGAATTTGACGATCTGTTGATTCCAGGAGGTATTTTCTTTAAAATTTTTGTTCAATGTATACGAAAAAAATACCAAAAATATATGTAGAATCAGATTTTTCATAATTAAGTTTAAAATATTGCATTGTTGGAACAGCTTTAGTTTACTTTTTTTTAAGGTTATGTTAACCACACAAACCTGAGCGACATTGCCAACGAATGTGCTGTCTATTATTTCAGGGTTGATGTTACCAGCAGCAAGAGCAGCGCGGGCCGCAACCTCGCAAAGATCGGTCTGGGAGAAGTCTTTAAGCCGCCCTCCAAAGGCACCGAAGGGGGTACGCTTGGCAGCCACAATGAAAATTCCTGAAAGAGCAAGGTCAGTGAGTGTAAATTGTTAAACTTTAGTACAAAAGTAGACAAAACAGGAACGGAAAATACTACATCACTAACTTTTAACCGCCACTGATTTTCTTACGCCCTAATAATAATATTATTATAGGCCCTAATAAACACCAAAAAGTGTTAATCATTCATTAATCATCTAGGCCTATGCTATAGCCTAATATCTAAATATTAAAATTTTATTTTTAAAAAGGTGAACGGAATTCATGGCTGCCCCAACCCCAACCTTCGCCTCCCCCAGCCCCGCACGCGTATAAACACGCCCATTTATGATAATCGCTCTCAACCTTCCTAGGAAAAAATATATACGCAGCCCACGCCCGCACAATGCCCGCACCCGGCACCCACCCGTACCCGCGCGCCAGTCGGCCCGCCGCGCCAGGCCGCGCCGGCGCCTGGCGCAGCCCGGCTTCCGGCTCCCAACCCGCAGCTCACCGTCCCGTGGCAAACTGCCATGCCGCCTGGCCAATAATCCCCTGATCCTCTCCCCAAGAAAATAAAACTGGTACGTAACAACGCCTAATGCCTATAAATTGCAGACCCTACCTCTTGACATCGCCATTCTTCTAAAATTTTCTTAAGAAAACGTCGACGATCGCGATGTCTGCTCTGGCGATCGAAAATGCAGCATGTGCAGTGGGAAGCGCGCCACCAAGAGGCGATAAAATTAAAACAACGAATAATCTTTTCGAAACGAATGGCTTCAGTTGTAGGCTTTGGTTTACCACTTCCTCTCCAGCTCAGACTCTAGCAAAAATATTATGGCAGCGCCGTTCAACAAAGAAAAAATGAATGTGGGAGTTTAAAACAAAGCGGCTCTTGAACACATTGAACTTGTATAAAGTGTAACTCTGGTTTATTTGAAGAAAAACAATAAATTAATATTTCGTACCACTGTAATTGGATACTTTGAGACTATTGGTGGCAGCAAACACACACTGGTCTTTTGTCATACTGAGCATGCGCACTGAAGGACCGGTTTGTTTGCTGCCACCAAGCGTCTCAAAAGTGCAAGGAAATCATGACAAAAAATCTCCGAATTAGGACCAAATAAATATGATGCGGTGCAGCTAACTGCTTACCATAAACTTAAGACAACCACCACGGAATGTTACAACCGTTTCATAGAGGCGCACCAGAGTCGCGCTGAACTAAATTATCCAAGAAATTTGAATTAAGCTCGACGTACGCGTATAAAACAATTTGTAGCGACTTGGTTCGCCAGAAGTCGAAAGATCGACTGTTCCTGTCGGTCAGAACGACTAATAAGCGACTAATACAATTAGTTCGGCGCGCGCGACTCTGGTGCGCCTGCATAAAACGGGTATTAGATAAATTAATTTTTAATGGTAAAACGAAGATCTTACAGTAAAACGATCTTGCACAAACTAAAATAAATATCATAAATTATTAATACACTATTGTTCCCATATATCTTCCAATGTCTTTGGGACGGTGTAATTAAACAGAACAAATTCCTCTCTGTGCCGATAAACAAGTTTTGGTAAAAGCTCCGGCGGGATTTTCGAGTAAAATTCTCGCAAAACTTCTTTGGCTGAGCTGAACGCGTGGTGCTTTTCCGTTGAGGGGTACGTCTCAAGTTTGTCAATTCCAATCATCTTAAAGACGTAACGCGCGTCTTCGGAAACGGTTTCTAATTTTCCAATATAATCGTAGTGTATCTCGCAAGGGTGGTACCAGTCGAATAAAGGCCTCCAGTGGAAATCCCCACCACGGTCGTCAGGGTCCTTGACCAACCATTGTAAAAACTCCACAAACGTTGGTAGGCCGCTGATTATCTGAGGCTTGGTGGCGCCCTTCCGGAACTCCTTTATGATCTTGGAGCCGGTTGGTCGATAGTAAGCAAAATGGCGAAGCTCCACAAATTTGTCTCGATACGCGGACAAGAGCCGCGCAAATGGTTCGCGAACAAAGAGAACCTTAGTGTAGGTCTCCAGTTCCGCCAAATATGTCTCATTGTCGTAATCTCTCATCGGAAAATCGCCCATTTTTTGTTTTCGACGAAATGACCTGCTGCCTTTGTGGTGCAGCGCCCTCATGACTTTACGCCAACTGAACGAACCGACTTTCAGCACCCTGCAGATGATGAATTTGTAATCGTCGTTGGCGTACGCGTGCTCGTAAAGCTTTTTCCAGGACAATATTTTGTCCCGATCTCGTTTGAAGTCCACTTCTCGTGTTATGTTGTACGTGTCGCGACATCTGTCCCGAATTAAAGCATGGCGCTCTTCCTGCACATTTGCCATCCGTGTAAGGAACTCTTCGTCCGTCTCAGGCATGTTAGGTTGTTTTTCCTGTGAAACAAACCAACATTTAGCATTAACGCAATGTTCTATACACTAACAACCCAATTAAAGCATACTTTCTTGAATATTTCATCTCATTACCCGGACATTTCCCGGTGTCTTGTGTGTAACATACTGCGCATGTGTCGGAGTTGACCAGGGTGCTGACAGTTCTAGCGCGTCCACTGCCTCTGACGCGTTGTTTGTTAGAAGTAGCAACCTCGATCCTAAAAGTCCAGGGTTTCGTAACTCGCCCCCAACAGCCGTAGCGTCATTATTAGTGTAGACACCTTTCAGAACATGTTCTGTGGATGTAAAGAACATACAAATGTGTTATATTACAAAACACACTAGGCATAATGTTTGGCATCCCATCCGAAGGATGGAGCAACTATGGTGGCGCTTTTCCCAGAGGGCAAGCAAGCCAGCAGAAGTATAAAAGTTGGGTTGGAGCGCGTTTAGATTTTTCAAGAATATGAATTTCGTTTTAACCTAAGAATTATATAAAATACCTCCCCAAAATACTGTCCATGGGAAGATTTAAAAACAGGAAATTTGCAATGTCCAATTTGGATGTGCAAGCAAAACGGTTGGTGTATTACTGCACTGATCCATTAACCAGATAAATTAGTGGTTTTTTGACGATGCACGTATCCTTAAAAATATACGGATTGAGAATGCGAAATTTCAGAATGGTTATGAGAAAAATTATGACAAATGATATAGTATCAAAATCTCAACACCCATGGGGGAAAATTGTATGGTGTTCAACAAATAATGTGATCAGGCCACGCTCCTTTAAAAGTGAATTATCGAATATTCGGTTTCGAATTTTCGAAAATTCGGTTTCGAATTATCGAATATTCGGTTTCGATTTTACTATCCGCCACATTTAGAAACCGAATAACCGAAACCGGACGGTGAACAATCGATCCTCAGAAAGACCTCCATTTTCATGATAGCCTTCTTGCGACACACGTCAAAAGAAGAATGATTTATTAGAAATTCCTAGACTTGGGAATTCGCGTGAGACTGCGGTCAATGCCGCTATAAAACAACGGGGGTCCCCATCAGTCACTCGCCCCCACATACTAGTCTTATCTCAAGACGTTACTCTAATAGTTTCACGATAGACACCTTCTTTTTCGGGTGTACAACCGGCTCATGATTGTGTCAAACCTCGATAATACGAGCACTGTTATACTGCCCAATCCTGTCTCTAAACATGGCCGGTGACGTCGAATCTATAACTGTTAGCGGAAGACTATTCCATATAGACCGGGAGCCCAGAGGGGTTAGCCTAGCTGGGAAGCTAACCAATATCTAAGTATTACAGGTATATGTGCTATAAGTCCCAGTATAACGAATTGGACGTCTGCCGCACGAACACTGGTGGGTGTGGCAATGGGTGGTACCTAAAGGACACCTCAAAATAGGCTAGATCATCTCAAAAGCTAACCCCTTGAAACCGCTTGGTACATAATGCCCATCACCCAACCCAACCTTGCCAAATTTATTAAGATTATTCTGACTAAGTTCCCGTAAACTCATTATTTTTGTTTTGCTCTTATACATGTAGTTTGCATTTAGCTTCCACTATTTAAAGTCTTTTATTTTTTATTTTAAGCTCATGTTTAAATTGTATTTTATTTTAGTTTTTAGTTCTGATAATTAATGTTCTATTTTTAAATTTATTTGTTTTATAGTTACTTAGCAAAACAGTTTTGTATTTTAAACTGGCTCTCATACCCCATGCTGGGGTCGCAGAGGTTAATAAACCATTCAACCAACCATTCAACCCCCGCAACAATGAAACATGAGTGCCAGACATTTTTATTGGTGGGAGGGGCCTGCCAGACGCCATTATGCCACTCCCCCAAAATGAGCTAGGTCAGCGCTCATCACCTAAGTACCCCAAGTTGAAACCCGATGCAAAATGTTCGTCTGAATTACCTGTCTCATGATCGACCACTGCCAGACGTTTTCTAAGGTGGAGACCCCTTGCCAGACACGCCCCAAGTGGCCACTCCCCAATAATGAGCTAGATTATCTGGTCACCTAACCCATTGAAACCCGATGCAAAATGTTCGTCTGAACTCCCTGTCTCATGATCGACCACTGCCAGACGTTTTCTAAGGTGGGGCCCCCTTGCCAGACACGCCCCAAGTGGCCACTCCCCAAAAATGAGCTAGATTATTTGGTCACCTAACCCATTGAAACCCGATGCAAAATGTTCGCCTGGACTACCTGTCTACTGATTGACACTGCCAGATCACTTTAAATAGTTGATCTGGGAAAGATGTTCGAGCATGAGATGTGAGGCCTATCGAACTCATTATTGTTTTGGCCAATGCCGCTGAATGATTACTTCATCGCACGATAAACTCGAGAGCATGTGTGTGTTAATGCTATAAGGGTCACGGTTTGGCCAAGGTTCATTGCCTTGTATATACCGTGGCGTCTCGTGAAGAGAACAACATATGTTTTGGGGGCCGGTTGCCCCTGACCTGGGGTGTCAGTTAGCGACCCTGAACCCATGCAGAAGTTCAAATAAGCAAAAGCCAGCTAGATTATAAAGGATTTGAAAACTGTAATGCTGCTCTCACACTGTGGCGAATATTCTTGCGAATATGAAAATTTGAATTTCGCGGTGAATTCGCCCAAAAATTGCGATTGGATAGTGAATATTTTCATCTCGGTCACCCCTCGGTCGTCCCTCGACCTCTCCTTACCAATATCTTACGAATGTATTACGAATGCTTACCAACGCTTGCCGATGCTTGCCAATGCCTTACGAATAACTAACGAACGTTGCCAACGCTTACGCACGCTTCACCAACGTTACCAATGGCTTACCAATGCTTACGAAAATCGACGGCTAATGACCGTCTTCACAACATTCGCTGAAATTTAGGAAGCGCTTCCTAAATTGACCGATCTTCGTAAGGAGGTGGAGAATGACTTGTGAACGTTCCGAATTTGTTACCAACGCTTACGAAGACACGGCGAATGTTGCGAAGTTTTAGCGATTGTCAAATAGCCTATTTCCATTCGTAAGCACATTCGCTAGCATATTCGCCACAGTGTGAGAGCAGCATTACAAACGGCGTTATTTCCATGTGTGATTGGGGATGTGTATGATAAAAACCAATTATGTGTAAAGTCAGCTCAGTACTTCATCCACGTTTCGAGAAAACCGTAAAAAACTGTGTCCATGCTTTCAAGAAATTGTGCGATGCCACTGCCCTATTTAGACTGGTTACCTGGCTATATATTGCACATAAAATGGAGCCATTATTGCACGGCCTCTATACGGTTTGTAAAACCATAAGCAAACCGTACATGTATAAACAAACTGTGACGTCACTGTGTCTTGGGCCTATTATGAGCTCACCTAAGAAAGTTTAATTGTTTCGTCCGGAATAACATTTCTAGTTTGCTTAAAGGTAGTCTACATGTTTGGTAATTATCCTCCAAGAAGGTAATGGTAGTAATCATCCTGTGAAATTATTTCGTGTGAATTGCCCCCATTCATGAGAAAATGACTGGCGATCTTTATAGAGATTCAAATAATTTTCAAAACAGTTGTTAACACTTTACCAAACTTGGGCGTTTCTTATTTACGGCAGTCGTTGTTGTTGTTGTTGTTGTTGTTGTTGTTGTTGTTGTTGTTGTATATTTTATGGCATCTTCGGCAACTAAGGCCCTTTATGCCAACACGGCAGTCGTTCTAAACTCGGTCGCCAATTTATCATAATGGCAAACATGTGCGGAAACAAACAAAAAGGGCTGCAACAAAATCCCCTCGAGTGTTGAAACGGGTCGCGTTTGTCAAGGGCATCTATAGCCAGTGATGTGACAAGCACATGTGCCAAATATTTATTCTGTTTGGGAATTAGGGAATATTTCCGACTTCTGTAAATTCAAGGAATATACCCAAGGAGCAAAACTGTGCTAAACAATGCAAGTCGTACATTAACATATCTTGTTCAGATTTCTAACAGTCATATCAAATACCTTCCCAAAATGCTATCCATTGGAAGAAAACAGGAAATTGTCAATCTTTAATTTGGATGTGGAAGCAGAAAGGTTGGTGTATAATCACTGCACTGGTTTATGGAACCAGATAATTAAATTTCCTATGGCAATGCACGAAAAACGTTGTCCGCAAAAACGTAATCTTAATTCATTCAGTTATCGGACAAAATGGCGGCGCCCATTAAGCACATATGCATCGCTGCAATTGCAAAAATGCGGCAACACTAATACCAACTGAGCTATAAAGAATGGACTGTCCTATAGCTCCCTGAGTGAAGTCACCGTTTACGTTCGCCATCTTGATACAAACACAGCAATGTTTTGCTTATACTCATGGTTATGCCACGTTTACTAATATTTATGGAGTGTGGAATACAGGCGATCTTGTGGGCAGGAGACCAGTCTATGCAAAGCATTGTTGTACCTGTATCAAGATCGTGGCTTTACTTTGCGCACAGCCAGTCGGTGTTGCACAAGTAATCCGGTGTAATACTAGAGATCGGTGTAAAAGGCTAACAACTTTCTCGTTAACCCGCATTTTTCCTTCCCAAATTTCATCCTTCATTTAACACATTGCAAATTTATTCCGGAATAATGACTCCTGACGCTTACAAAGTATAATGTCAAAGGAAAATCGAATAAGGTTAATAACAACGTGCAAAATAAATTAATTCCGGAATAATGACTCCTGACGCTTACAAAGTATAATGTCAAAGGAAAATCGAATAAGGTCAATAACAACGTGCAAAATAAGTTAAGAGTTTGCTTTATTTTTCATATGAGTAGAAAAATAGCGTTTGCTTCAACTTTATCACACAAAAAATTCGATAACTATGCCATCTGTTTTTAGTGGGTAAACATAGTACGATGGCTTTTAAAGTACATGGTTACCGTTTGATGTGCATTCTAAAGAGGAAACAAACCGAAATCAAAAATATTATTATTTGTTTTCTTTTTCAAAATTATTAATATATACATTTATAATGGCTAATGCGGAGCTAGGTCGATGCTTTGCGGGTTATGCACCTATCAATTGTCCCCCCCCCCCCCCACCCCTCCCCCGGGCTACCCAACCTAAGAGGTGGGGATTGTCACTTTTTGCGTGACAAAATCCCCACTCCTGGGGCAACATTTAGGTGACAAAAATCCCCACCCTCGGGTGCAAAACATGCGCAAAAATGCACAGAAAATGGGCCAAATGCCCCACCCTGGGGCATAAAAAATGTGACCAAACCCCCACCTAGGGGGTGGGGCAGCGCGGGGGGCGGGGGGTTGGGGGGAGGGGTGGGGGAAACAATTGATAGGTGCATTAATGTTGTTCAGATTTTTTTTCCAGAAAATGGATTTCGTTCTAACCTAACAATCATATAAAATACCTCCACAAAATACTATCCATGGTAAGAAAACAGGAAATTTGCAATCTCAATTTTTGATGTGGAATCAGAAAGGTTGGTTAATCCATGGAGGAAGAAACATCACTGCACTGCTTTCTTCTACACCATAAGCTAAAAACTCCCAAAACGATAAAAATCAATATTTATTAGAAGTAATCTTACAGTTTTTTTCTGCCTTCAATGTGTATAATTATAATATTTACTAACATTTACCCAGCATCAAAATATCCACATGGGGTTTAATATGTCTAGTCTGCGGTATGTGTGCAACGGCGCTGCCGCCACCTGCGGTTTCTATATGCATGTTTGCGGAATGCTAGCATTCTTCACGAAAAATATATTTAGACCATATGTTACTTAATTTGCGTGCAAAAAAAAACACTTTTGCTTTAGATGTGCATATTATTTATAATATGTTGCAAAAAATACATGTACATAATAAGAATATAAACATATGCTTAAAATTGCATTCACCATCTGTTCAAAATTTAATAAACTATTTAAGGCAAATTTACACGATCATACTTTTGTTCAAGAACTCCATTCAACATTTGTATGACGATGTTCACAATTGGTCAAGGTCACTAGACGTCCCAGAGATTGCTCATGAATGTTTTATGGATTCTGTGGATTTTCTTGCAACCTGGAATACCATGTGACCCAATTCTGTAATCCGATTGGTTTAGAGGTTGAACATCTTCCAACATGTTCAAATTAATGTGCATGCTTCAACATGCTCAAGCTTGCCCGCAGATGTTCAAATTCCCATATACACGATAGAACATTAATTCTCTCCTGAACATCATCATACAAATATTGGATGAAGTTCTTAAACAAATACTATAATCGTGTTTTTAAATTCGATAAGAGACCTTCATACTGCGGCAATATTATCGCTAAGTCCATGTGTTTTTTCATCCATGCTGTTTTTGCAGGGGGAGGGGAGGGGGTGTGTAGGTGGGGGAAACGTGCACGTTGATGATAAGACTAGAGGCCCTTCCGACTTTGTAGACTTAATAGCACAGGCTCGTCATCAATGCGCGCGCTCCAAATTCGTGCCACGAATTACGCAGCTCCATAGCAAAGGCATGGAGCTGCGTATTTCGTGGCACGAATTTGGCGCGCGCGCATTGCTGACGAGCCTGTGCCTTTAAAGGCCAATTGTATCATTTGCAATGACCCAATTTGGTTTTTCATGAGTTGCCAAGAAAAACCTTACTCAAAGTGTTGATAGCAATAGTAACAAACACCACATGAATTTATTTCCGTCCAAAATGGTATTTCATGCTGGAAATTTACAATTACAACCGAAGGTGGTTTTTTACCATTCACTTGTACACAAAATCCATATATAGATTTTCAAGGTTTTCTGAAGCATTGATGCATCTCTAAGTAGCTAACATTTCTTCAGGCTAGTTTACCAACATTCTTCCTTAGATATGTTACACTTTTATTCCACGAAACTGTAAACAGTTTTATCTTGCAAGTAAATACATAGGCCTTTAACAGGAACTATGAATTATTAGGAATGAAAAGAAGAAAAAAAAAGAAAAAAAAATTGGATCTAGAATGTTCCTTGCAGAATATGCATTGCTGTGTACTAAAGGAGCGTGTCCAGATCACATTTTTGAGCCCCCTCGTTTTTCTGCATGGTGTTGAGATTTTGATACGATATCACCTAGATATTTCTTTCATTACCATTCTGAAATTTCGCGCTCTCAATCCACATATTTCCAAGGATATTTATCGTCAAAAACCACTGATGTTCAATTTGTAAACTATTTTTTCCCCGATTTAATACATAAAGCAGTGCAGTGATTACACCAACCTTTTTGCTTCCACATCCAAATTGAAGATTTCAAATTTCTTGTTTTCTTCCCATGGATAGTATTTTGGGGAGGTATTTTATATGATTGTCAGATTAGAACGAAATCCAATTTCTGAAGAACAAAAACCCGAACAAGCTCTTGCAAATTTTAACAATATGCCTGATTCTTATCTTCTCACCCGACCGTGTCGTTCTTTTTTTTTAAAGGCAAACATTATGTTCTGAGACTTACCAGCTTTCTTAGCGATATAATTCCCTCCAAATAAAACAAATGCAGCGTAAAGTGTAGCGATCAATAGCAGAAATCCGGCGCCGCGCCTGGCCGCCCGAAGTAGCCGCCGCGGCACGGTCATCGTGAATGAACGCACCCGTAGAGAATGAGAGCGCACTACCCTATTAGTAACTGCATACTCTGACTTCCGCGTAATAAATAATGACCCGTTGGCATATGGGAAAAAGTAGTATATGGATGGGAATACGACGTGACCGAAAAGTAATGAGCTAGGTTTGGCCTTTGGCCAAATTTGGACCGTTGGCGCCGGTATTTTGGCAAGCCAATTTTCTGTTGTCAAAGGAAAAATGTTGGAATAAGATTTACACCAAGAAAAACGTAATGCACCTATCAATTATTGTTCCCCACCCCTCCCCCCCCCCCCCCCCCCCCCCCCCCCCCGCGCTGCCACACCCCCTAGGTGGGGGTTTGGTCACGTACGTTTTTCATGCCTCAGGGTGGGGCATTTGACCCATTTTCTGTGCATTTTTTGCGCATGTTTTGCACCCGAGGGTGGGGATTTTTGTCACCTAAATGTTGCCCCAGGGGTGGGGATTTTGTCACGCAAAAAGTGACAATCCCCACCTCTTATGTGGGGTAGCCCGGGAGTGGGGGGTTGGGGGGGGGGGGGGGGTTGTGTAGGGGTGGGGGAAACAATTGATAGGTGCATAATGAAACGTCCAAAGTTGTCAACATTTCACGATTCTAGTACAAGTACAAATAGTAGGAAGGGCGGATCGAGGAGGCGGTCGAGACAGGGCTGCGTAGGACCGGTAGGACTCAGTTTATATGCACTGTAAAATGTTGACATTTCATGGTAGTGACAATAAAGTAGATAAGTAGTATTTGTGGGGGAGGGAGTGGAAACTTGAAAAATACTACTATAGAGCTGCATGTGAAAATGTTCACAATATTGGACGGCACCTACTAAAACAGTTTGGCTATATTGTTTTTTGAACAGCTCTCGCATCGGGCCGTATTCCGATGCTTGTTTTGAGTGAATATAATTATATGAGTTATGGTGACTGCTCGCCAGACCCTTGACCACGTACGTCCTTGGACAAAATTAATAGGAAGTCCAGTAGCAGGAAGTAATGTATAGCAGCCTATGCTTGAGTTAACTTAAAGGAGATTTTTCTAGAAACTTAAAGGGCCTGAAATGCTCAATAACTTTATGCACAGTTTTTGCTGCATATGAAGGATTACTTGTGTATAAAGACAATACTACTGTTTATTTTGATGCCCCATGAATAAAAAGTGGCATTTTTCTTCACATAAACTCACAGAAAGATGGCGCTGTTTGGGGCATGTCACTTTAGGAACACACAGCAGAAAAGCAAAGAAAAAACATAAGACTTCAAACTGGAATTGTGGAAAAATGCTGCAGTTTCCAGCCTTAGTTTTTTTTATTGTTTACAACAGGCAACATGTAAAACAAACCTAAACCGTCATGGGGTTACAACAGTTTTAGCAAGTTTCAGCAAGTTGGAGAAAATTGTGGAAACTTTTGTGCACAGTTGAATGAGATTTTCCTGTGTTTTCCTAAATTTAAGTGACATAACCACTTTGCTCATGCATATGTAAATTTGCATTTAGCAAACAAATCTAAAACCTTGATTTTAACCCCCCAAACTACTTCCAAGTAGGGTTTTTATGATTGTAAATTAACGGACTAGTTCTATAGCACAGATTTCATTGATAAAAACATCATTTCAGGCCCTTTAAGGGTTTTGTTCTAACCGAACAATCATGTAAAATACCTTCCCATATTAAATATTATCCATGGGAAGAAAACGGGAAATTTGCAATCTTTTGGCAAAAAGGTTTGTGTAATCACCGAAATGTGTGCTTGGAACCGTATAATTTAGTTTACAAAACATCGGTATTGACCCCTTTCGAACACGTGCGAATATGCCATTTTGGGAGTCAAATAATGCTGAGTCATTGTGGAAGCAATGTGCGTGCGCGTTGTGTGTGTCTCTGGTGGGCGTAACGCGGTTTAATTCACCAATGGGAGCCTCAGCATAGCGCGTTACGCGCGCTATGGACACACACAACGCGCACGCACATTGCTTCCACAACGACGCGGCATTGTTTTACTCCCAAAATGACGTCATTGGCACGAGCTCAATAGGCCTACATGTACTTGTTGACAATATCCTCGAAAATATAAGGATTGAGATCGCGAAATGTTAGAATTGATGACAATTGATATACACATTGTAATCTGAAGATCCGTGGGGAAAATTGGTGAGTCAAAAATGTGATCTGGACACGCTCCTTTAATGACAACCGTACGGTACGATTTCTTCATATTATATGTACATGTACATGTATCTTTAAATGTTATATAGGCTATATGTGTAATTAATTATACTTAATTACTTCTGTAGCACACCTTAAAGGCGGTTATTTCTATTCGGGGACGGTTTCGTTGAAAAAAGGTAAGGGGAAAATCGTGTAATTTTTTTAAGTTTGAAAGACCGCAAAGTTTTGTAAAGTTCAGTTAGTGTGATTTTTTTTCACATGATAACTTTATAATATAGCACCTGAGCTCAATCTTCCGAAATCAAAAGATATTACATACACCTAGGCCTAGGCCTACACCTGTGTTAACGAGAAAATACACCACTGTCAATACATTTTCGTTGTTTGGCATTTTGGTGACGGGGTTAAAAGTTGAAAGCCATGTCAGTTGCCCTGCAAGGGATCGGATGTGGCCGGAATGACTTCGGTTGAATCATAGGGGAAGTGGCAGTTAAAGAAGCGTACAGATTTTTTTCTCTCCAGAAAATGGATTTAGTTCTAACCTATTCTTGGGTTTCACTTCCTTGACAACCAGTTGCTATCCGCCATTACTGTGTCCATACTATAGCACGCCAAAGCGTAAACAATTCAACACTGATAATTCTGCCCAAAACAAGTCTCAACATTTTTAAAAACTTGCCAACAAAAGCACGGTATGCCAGCTTCAAACAGTCTATCAACATTTAAAAGTCATGCCAATTTGCGAAAATATGCGTCAACATTAACTTTATCAGTGTTGAATTATTTTCGCTTTGGCGTGCCATAGGATGGACACAGTAATGGCGGTTAGCAACCATGCAGTTGTCAAGCCAAGTGAAACCCGAGAATAGGCCGTATTCCTGAACGTGGAGGGCGCTGTCAAGTGGTCCGCGCCCATCGTGCGTTATGTTCGAACACAAAACGCGCTACGCGCACTCGCCTTCCAAACGTTTATTTTGAATGGAAATCTGTGCGCGCGACACAGGTCTGCGCGCTCCGCGTACGCGACTTTTCCCCACGTACGTATGCACGTACCCCCACTTTTCTACTGTCGTCTATGGACATTTCCCCCCAAATCACCTTGTTCGAGCGCCCTCACGCGTTCAGGAATACGGTCTATTGGACTTATACTTTGGTTAGTTTGCAGGAAAGCCGTGGTAAAAAAAGAAGACACGAGACATCTATTTTTGGCATTTTATAAATTCATTATTTAATTCTCATATTTGTACAGCTTAAAGGCACAGGCTCGTCAGCAATGCGCGCCCGCCAAATGTGTGCCACGCAATACGCAGCTCCATAGCAAAGGCATGGAGCTGCGTGTTTTGAGCCTTTAACTACAGTCGAATCTGGTTAAAGGAAGGGAAACACTTGTAAAGGGTAAACTCTGCACGCTTCAGCCTTTTTATAGCTGAATGCTTCATGCAAGTCGCCATCTTTTGGAGTTCGGCGCTCGGACTTAAGAGGGCGTGAGTCAGGACACAACATATTTTTACATATTTCACGGCGTATGGGAGTCGGAAAACAAGGCATCAACCCTGACGTCATCATCCCTTTCAAAATTTCAAATATAGCGCTGCACATAGTTGCATTAGTTGCAAAATTAATCATCAAAATTAATTAGGTTGCCGACGTTGAAAACAAGATTCTTTGATTCTCGTCATGAAGGTTTATGCACCGGGCAATACGTCGGTAATATGTTTGATTAAATTCGTCGATAACGTACTTCAAACAAGTGTTGTCCCTTTTTTAAACAAGAGCCCTGGACTTTACAGATTACAGCGGCGTAGCCAAGGGGGAGCGTGGGGTGCGCGCTCCCCCGTGAAAAATCGTCTCGGTGCACTGTAAAGCGGGCCTCCCATTGTGCGATTTTTGCCACAAATTTCTAACGATTAGGTACGATTTAGCAGGATTACCAGAGACCGTCTATATAGACTCAATACACAATCGTACCTAATCGTTGGAAATTCGTGGCAAAAATCGCACAGTGGGAGGGCCCGCTTTACGGATACAAATTGAGCGCCCTCCCACAGTAACATCCAGCCGCCCCCAATGGAGTGAACCCCAGCTACGCCGCTGCCTTGCTATAACAGAAACCTTGTAATATCAAGAATGAAACGAGTGAAGAACAAAGAATTTGGACCTAAACGTTTCTGTGCTGAAGGCAAGTTTGCAAGTGTGGACAGCCCATAAAACATTGTACAAACAGCAAACTTCACCAAATCGTGTTTGCTGCTGTTTGGACTTGAGCTATTGGCAAACATCTCTTTGCTCACGTGTTATGTCTGAACCAATCATGAACCAGTTTCAGGCCATGTGATTAGAGCCAGCCAATCGTAATAACGTGGCCGTTCAAGAAGTTTGACGTTTGCAAATGTAGACTCACAGAAAAACATCAGCAAACATCTGTTTCATGATGTTTTCAAACAAAACATTTTTGCCAGTGTAGACGCTCGAGGCTTTACAGTGCTCTTGTCGAGATTCGACCGTAATTACAAATATTCAATAATTTCTATTACAATACCCTGAGTAGAAATATAAATGTATTACAATATTCTCATTAAGTGCAATGACATAAGTATGTTACACAATACATGGTTTTTAGGACTTCATTACATTTCAAGAGCCAATTAAAGTTGACTGTACGTGTTTGGGTGAAAGGATTAAAACAATTAATTTACATAAGCGAACGAATTTAGAAAGCTTAGGTGTCTGTGTAACGAAAAATATGAAAAACTTAAATTTTCGACGTCGGGAAGTTGATATGTATACAAGCATTTTTTTTTAAACGGGCTTCACATGTAGTACATGTGTGCGTACGCTCATATGTACACAGTACATGTATGTGTACAATGTACACACGTATATACGCGCACATGTACACTTATGTCATAACCCTGTCGAATAAAAGATAGGGCCTGTCTTTTAGTATTTCTTGTTTTTAATCGACTGACATTAATCCTTGACGGAATTTTACGTTCTTGGTACCATATGAAAGCTGATAACTTTATCTATTCTAATAAAATAGCAATTTAAAAAAAAATTGGCGCTCAAATCGGCCTAAAATCGGACAGTGCAACTTTAATGTTTGATGATTTGGGGAAGACAATAGCAAGGTATCAGGCCTGATGGCCCGGGCCAGGCTGGGCTCATTACTGGCTTAATCATATTACATTCAGCCTCGTTTATAATAGAGTACTATAGTAAAAATGTCACCCTTTTTGTGTTGCCAAGGTTACTGGGTCCACACTAAAACCAGTGAACTGTTTCCATGTGCTTTAGCAATGGACGTTTCAGATTACCAGTGAATGTTTAGACCCAGTTACCTTGGCAACTGACGTCAGACTCTAGTAGTCTTCCTTAGATACAATTTAAACTAGTGGCAACTGACGTAGCAGTTATGTAAACAAACTGTAACCTATAGACCTTTATCACGGTGCGGCCATCTTCCTTTTTCTCCTATTGAAATGAACGTAACCAAAGCGAGGCTTGCAGAAAAAAATAGTTCGGTCCCGTTTTGAAATTGTTCATTGTGTGCATCACAATGGCACGGGTGTTGCGCAATCAAGAGAGCGCGCAGCGTGGACAGTGATTCCCAACGGAAAATTACACGCGCGGTCATGCAGATGCACTGATCGTGCCCGACAATGGGGAACAAGACAAAGATGTACGCACCATGATAAAGGTCTATTGCAGAAATTTGTGATGTTTAATCTAACAATTGCAGTAAAAATTATAGTTTGTTGTGCCAAATGAAGTCCTTTAGTCCGTGCCACACGTTAGAGTCCGTGTAAAGGTATGTCATGGAGTTTTGTAGCGACGGTTGTAGGACTTCCTGGTGGCCACTGAATTGCCACATGACAATGGCCCAGACTACGGCGGCGAAAAGAGGAAAGGGGTCCCTCTTGGGTTGCGAGATTATGCGTTTTTTTACGGCCAGGCGTGCAAAACCAAAGAGAATTCTGGACAGAAGGTACATGTTGATCTAAAAAAAAAAAGTTGGGACGTCAACATTCTCTTATAGAATTAATTACCCAACAAACAGGTTCGTTTTCCCTAAGACTTCTAACACACCAGGCAGATGCTCTACCAGCTGAGCTATGAGGCACAGTGGTATATCCCCCAGGTTTTCGCCAAGACCTCTGACACATCGGGCAGATGCTCTACCAGCTGAACTATAAGGCACAGTGGTATATCCCCCAGGTTTTCGCCAAGACCTCTGACTCACCGGGCAGATGCTCTACCAGCTGAGCTATGAGGCACAGTGGTATTTCCCCAAGACCTCTGACACACCAGGCAGATGCTTTACCAGCTGAGCTATAAGCCAGTCGTATTCTCCCTCAGGTTTTCTCCCAAGACCTCTGACACACCAGGCAGATGCTCTACCAGCTGAGCTATAAGGCACAGTGGTATACTCCCCCAGGTTTTCCCAAAGACCTCTAACACACCATGCAGATGCTCTACCAGCTGAGCTATAAGGCACAGTGGTATACTCCCTTAGGTTTCCCCCAAGACCTGACACACCAGGCAGCTGCTCTACCAGCTGAGCTATAAGGCACAGTGGTATACTCCAAAGAATTCAAATTTTCTATGTCATACTTGCCTGACTGTTGACTTTGTTGTTCGTTCCAAATATAAGATAGCCTCCAATAAAACCTGCGACCAAAGGGTGAAAGTGGTGGCTTTTACCCTCGGCCCATCGCATGACCGCAAGCATTATCTTGTACAGGAACACAAATGTTGCTAAATTCTTAGAGTGTGTGTAGGTCGCCCGTAGAATACCTATCACTTGTTGGCGAAAGCTACACAAACATAAGATAATATATTGCAATTTTTATGCGCTTATAGTTTTTAAGCACTAATTTCATTAATAATTTATCAGTTTATTGAACATGTCTTCCTTGCACTTAAATATTGAGATACATTTATATGAGCTTGAAACTATCAAATTATTAATTTCTAAATCGTCTTAAATCCAGAACTTCATTTGTTTACCTTCCTTTTCCAAAGAGGAATGTCATAACCAATGCATGTGGAGCTCTGATCTTAACACCATACCTGTCAAATTATATAAAAGAAACAATTATGAGGGATTCTATACATAAGGAATGTGCAAAGCAGCGCAGCGCCCCCTGTTGTCGCACTTACGCACGGTCTGCTTGTGCTGTAATTTTGTGCATTGCTTTATGCAGTAATTTTATTATTTATTTATCTCAGAAATGCAACATTTGCGACAAAAGTGGGAAGTATATCTTAAAATTAGATGATCTGTTGATTCCAGGAGGTAATTTCCTTCAAATATGTGTTCAATGTATACGAAAAAAATACCGGCCTACCTGAGCTGACATGAGTTGGACAGGGGGGGGGGGGGGGGGGGGGGGGGCGAATCGGTCGGGGGGCGAGTCGGCCAGGGGTGCGAGTTGACCTCATTCCGTTTAAACGCGCTTGCACAGCGCGCGTTTTTTTATCGGACACAAACCAAGAAATAAACTAAATAGGCCTTAAGCTGCCTTAGCACAACGGAATTCAACCTCAATTTTCTGTCCAATATCACCATCCAAAAACTTACACTGCTCCATTTCTCAGCCCTTTGATGACAGCTAACGCTTCCCTGTACTTCCCAGAAGTTAAAAATCTATTGACACATTCCAAAATCGCCAGTCCTGTGGGCGCAGCCATCTTGACAATCAAGAAACACCGTTCAGATTATCTAGCGCCCTCAAGAGTTTCAAGCGTCGAAGAATGGGACTCGGGAGTGGTAGGGGGCGTGGCGACAGCGAGTTTTTTTAGGGGATCAATATATTCTTTTGGATTTTAATATTTTAAAATTTTGTTTACCATTTTTGAGATGCATCATGCCTTTTGCTTGAATTTAGAGGTAGAATACTCGGTAAACTGTAAAAAGAAGCCCATGTTGATAAAAGTGCCCTGGATAAATTTCAATCAGAGGCAGTAATACTTCAGAAAACTTGAACAATCCATGCACGGCTTTTGTGACAAGTTGAATGGTAAAAAGTCTTTTGCAAAATATTTTTTTTAGAAAACCAACTTAGTTAATTTCTCACACAAAATACCATTTTGGACTGAAATAAAATCATGGGGTGTTTGGTACCAGTGTTATTAAAGGGTGTGACCAGATCACTTTTTTTTACCCATAACTCCCCGGGACTTACCTTATGGGTCATGAGATTTTTATATCATAACATCCGTTATATTTTTCTGATTACGAAACTGAAACTCCCGCGCTTCTAGGCCGCATATTTCCGAGGATATCGTCGAAAATCCACCGATTATTTGTAAACTAATTTTCCAGTATCAACGTTTATCCGCTGAAAGCCGACTCGATAGTTTTGTTCAATTTTGTACTGGAAATTGCGAATGTTTTCGGGTTTTTGGGACATGGGAGGTGTGTATGGGAGTTACTTGATAATATTGGTAAGTTACATCGAAAACTATTTTCCAGAAACTCTGGTCACGCTCCTTTAAATTAGGGATATTGTGGGGTGCACGCAGATATTTTATTGATGGTATGCATTCCACTTGAATGATTTTGTACGTAATTAGACAATTGTATCTGCATGACAGACACACCTTGTCACAGCTAAATTAATAGGGCGCTTTCACAGGGGGTCGAAAGGTCACGGGTCACTGTTGCTTGTCTTCCAGAATGGGAGAGAACAATAGAGCCAAGTGGGGAAACGTACGTGGCTGCTAGCAGAGAAGCGAGTGGCTCTATCATGTCTGTAGTGTGAAAGCGCCCTATGGTTGCACACAAGTAAATTGGGCATTTAGCATTGGTTCCTATGGGAGCCCTATTTTCAAAAATCATTTAAAATACTCACAACTCTCTCAGCTTCTCAGGACAACAACCAAAATACTCACTGAAGTCTCATCTTTTCAATTCTGTTCAATTTTATGAGGGTAATCCGTCACTTTTATTCCCTAATTTCCACTTGAAACAAACTACCCCTGCAATAGTGAAAATTACTAAATAGACCAGCATCCATTTTGGAACAAATGCACTTATGCTACTGGGCAAAATAAGGCCACCTTTTGGAGATTGTCCAAAATAATTTTAGTTGGAGGATAAAATACCCCACATCACGACGATGGCCATATTCATATTCTATGCAAGACCACACTCGTTCAGCTCGCAACTCTATCTAATAAAGACGAATTTGAGGGCATACAAAATATTCCTGAGCTCTGCGCACGGATCTCTGCCTATTTACTTGGGTGCACCTCTATAGGTGAAAATAGTCATTTGGAAAAGAAAAAAAATAATTTAACCACACCAATATCCTAACTTATTGTGAGTAGTATATTTCTCAAAAACCAATTATACACTCACCAAAAATAAAAAAATAAAAATTTTAAAATCGAACCAAATATTTTAATTTTTCTAATAAGAATAAGTTCAGGTCCATTAAAATGCAATAAAAATAGGCGAATACAGAAAGCTAGTTCGTGCAAATAAAAGTATGGAGCCCAAGGTCAAAGGTCATCTTATCAGTTTTTTCGTATACAAATATAGTTCATTGTTCACGGTAATGGGCATATTTGAAAGATAAATCAATAATTCATTTCAAATGTCTTCAGTTTATCTCAAACTTAAAGAAATTTCCTTGTACTGGTTCTAAGAAAATGCTGCCACAACATACATTTCTAAAAAGCTTGTGTACAAATGTAACGTGGACAAACCAATTTGTGACATTTTTTTCCGTCTTAGGAAAATTTGTGCATGGTTTTTTTTTAGAATTGTACATGTTGCAGGACTATTTTTCTTACTCCTTGGGGTAAAAGTTATTTCCTCGGTTTAGCTTGATAATTTAAAGATAAAATTAAGACATTTGAAGTGAACTTGGAACTAGGATGTCACAGAAATGTACCCCATTACTGTGGAAAGACCCAAGTACAGCCAACCTACGGGTGTGAAATATTTAAATTTGGCAATCTATAACTCAAAAATAATTATAATTTTACTTCATTTTAATTATACATTAATATTTTACATACATACTTATGATTTGATAAATATGTGTACTGCATTTAATAATTGTAAACAATTTCCTACTCTATGTTTCTGGAAAAGAAAGATTGAAGTTTTGTGTGATTTTCAGTTGTTTGCGGTAATATAATAGGGAAAACAAGTTTTTTGATTACCCTTAAAGGCACAGGCTCGTCAGCAATGCGCGCGCGCCAAATTTGTGCCACGAAATACGCAGCTCCATGTGTTGCTACACAGAGCTGCGTATTTCGTGGCAAGAATTTGGCACGCGCATTGCTGACGAGCCTGTGCCTTTAAATGCACAGTGGAAATTCACACGAATACATTTTCATAACAAATAAGCTTTTAAAATCAAACCTTTTACCACATAAAATCTACCACAATATGTACAATTCATTTAAGTACGTGGCCAATAAACCCTCTGCACAGGCAGCCATGATAGGGAGCAGTCACTCTGTGGATCTATTGTCACATCATTTAAATATGAAAACCTGCCCACTGTCATGGCGGCCGGTGCAAAAGGTCTAAATCCAATACTTGTTTTAACAAGTTTTGGTCATAATACGGTACATGTACTCCCCAAAAAATTGTTTTAATCGACCGGAATGAACTAATGTTACCAATCCATGCAATAAATTCATCAATGAAATTTGTAAATGACTCGTTAGAAGAAGAAAAAAAACATGATGCATGTTTTACTTTGCCATAAAATTCCAGTTTAGAGTTACACAATAAAAATTTCGACACTCAAAATTCTGTTTAATAAGAATAAATTAAAAATATTGAAAATTTAATTATTTTTCTGCATGAATATTTGCACGAGTCTTGCTAGTTTGTTTTTAAACATTGTGGGATCAATCAAAAGTGTCTGTTGTAGTGGTTGTCTGTTATAGTCACTCAGGGTTGTAATGACTCGGACTCGAGACGACTCGAGTCCCGATTTTCACTGACTTGACTTGACTTGAGACTCGAACCTCAAATGACTAGACTTGATTTGAGACTCGAACCTCAAATGACTTGACTTGACTTGACTTGACTTGAGCCTCGAACCTCAAATGACTTGACTTGACTTGAGACTCGAACCTCAAATGACATGACTTGACTTGACTTGAGACTCGAACCTCAAATGACTAGACTTGACTTGAGCCTCGAACCTCAAATGACTTGACTTGAGCCTCGAACCTCAAATGACTTGACTTGACTTGAGACTCGAACCTCAAATGACATGACTTGACTTGACTTGAGACTCGAACCTCAAATGACTAGACTTGACTTGAGACTCAAACTTTAAATGACTTGACTTGACTTGACTCAGACTTGTAAATTTTCTGACTTGGGTCTGCCAAAAGTGAAATTGAACTTTTATGCATTTTTTGTCATTTTGAGGACCGAATTTTTATCAGAAGTAAAGCTTTCTTTTAACATGGAACATTGTTGGCCAGAACATCAAAAATACCCTACACACGTATGCAAGATTCAGGGTTTAGACTCATTTTGATATTAAAAAATACGACTTGACTTGAACTGACTTGACCAACATGCCTGGAATGACTTGAATTGGGATTCGGAGGTCATTTGACTTGACTTGACTTGACTTGGGACTCGAAGGCAGTTTGACTTGACTTGACTTGGGACTCGAGGGCAGTTTGACTTGACTTGACTTGGGACTCGAGGGCAGTTTGACTTGACTTGACTTGGGACTCGAGGGCAGTTTGACTTGACTTAACTTGGGACTCGAGGGCAGTTTGACTTGACTTGACTTGGGACTCGAGGGCAGTTTGACTTGACTTGACTTGAGACTCTAGGGCAGTTTTTAAGCACACAAATTTGCTTACGTACAAAAAACTCTTGCTTAGTAGAGAATGTTACCAGTAAAATCATCATGTGATAAAAATAGTATATAACCAGTGTTTCATTGCCATGACAATTTCATGAAATATTTAGTGGTAACCTCATTTTATCAAGCAAGGTTTTTCATACTTAAGCAATTTTTTATGCTTAAGTAGCTCTATGAAATTGGCCCCTGTAGTAAAATCACACTGCACAATAAGTGGCCTCCTGTTTCGACCCACGCAGAATTTTCTTAAAATAGAGGATTCTGCTAGGATCGGAACATGAGGCCACCAATTATAAAGTGTCACTGTACTTTTCTTTTATATAACTGTATCAATTTTGGGGAAAAAAATATCCGTTTACTGGTCGCCACTAATTTTACATAGAGATGAATTTAGAAACACGAGAAAATTGCAGTGCCCCGACTGGGATTCGAACCGAGGTCCTTGGCATTATGGAATACATGCTCTACCAACTGATGTTGACTCAATAAACACCAAAAAGTATTTATATTTTAAAGGGAAGTAAATTGAGGAGTGACAAACATTGAACAGTTTTCTTCAAAATACTTTTTCTGCCGTGTTCCATAGACTCTGCACGCGGCATCTCAGTGGCGACCAGTGAACGGAATTCATGCCCTTTTTTTTCGGATGCCTTCTATCGATTCAACACGACGACGACCTCAATAACTATGATAATCGCCACTACCACAAAAACGGCGATACCAATGATCAGGCTTATGATCGACATCTTGCGGGCGGCTTGCGACGACAATTGGGCGTTGTGAATGTCGCCCGTCTGCGCAGCTCTGCGGGACTAAAATGAAACAAGCCACAAGGTTTAAAATACAGTGTGACCAACTGAGAACTTTGCCCAATCGAGAAGCTTGCACAGGCAGCCTCGCTTCGGATGTTAAGCCATTGTATTACGTCACACGTCTTTTCAATTGCAAATTTTATCATTAGTTGGCAAGAAAAACCCGACTAAAAGTGTTGATAGCAATGGTAACAAACACTACATTATTTTGTTTCCTTTTCCCTGTTTATTATGGTATCTTTGTGGGAGAAATTGCCAACTGAAGATGCTTTTTTAAAAATAAAATTGTCTGCAGACATTTTTTTACCATTCATTCAACACAAAAACCGTGGACGGATTTTTCAGGTTTTCTGAAGTATAACTGCATCTACACTCGACCAAGAAAGTTCTGTCACCAGTAAGACATTTGTAGATATTTATTATGAAATTGGATTTAATGTAGGAAAATAATATATCAAATTTTAGCTGAACATATCACTCAAAGGAATAGAGCTCAACGGAGTCCATGATGGCAAGCTTCACGGAACAGGAATGCAACAAAAGAGTGTGGGGTCAGAATGAAAAACACCAAAAAACAACGATGTCAACTTTATTGCACTCAAGCAAGGGGAGTTACAGTTCAGTATTTTGCTTTCACCATACCTAATGCAATGGCACGATTCAGATTGGACAATTTAACCATTTTGATTTGGATGTTTTTGACAAATCAAAAATGTTTTTGATAAATCCAAACTCACTTAAAAATATCCTAATTGTCTACACACAAATTGCCCAAATCACAAGTTGCATTGTTCTTTGGTGTTTTTCATTCTGACCCCACACTCCTTTGTTGCATTCCTGTTCAGTGAAGCTTGCCATCATGATCTCTCTTGAGCTCTATTCCTTTTGGGGATATGTTCAGCTAAAATTTGATATATTATTTTCCTACATTAAATCTAATTTAATAATAAATATCTATAAATGTCTTACTGGTGACAGAACATTTTTGGTCGAGTGTATGTGGCTGAAGTGTCTACAAGGCAGTTTATCAACATTATTCTTTAGTTATATAATGCTGTTGTTCCTATTTTTAAAAGTTTTCCTAATCATGTAATAATCTGGTTTTAACCCGAGTATTAATGCATACTTACATCAAGCGCCTTGATAATAGCAATGATTCCAGTTGGCCAGAAACAGAAGATTGTGACGAGAATTGCCTGAATAAAGTAGTCATCGGGCGGATTCGCAATGGGCTGTGGATTCTGGACGATGTACTGAATCTGCGGAGCAGTCTGGTACTGCTGAGTAGTCTGGTACTGCGGAGTAGTCTGGTACTGCGGAGTACCAGTAGTCTGTAAAACAAAAAAACAGAGCTGTGCCAATAGACCGATCCAGTAAGCTCCGCCCATTTAGAAATTGCCTAGCAACATGCCACACGTGCGATGCACGTGTGCAGTAGAGTCACGTGGCGGTGCCGTGCGTCAGCGTCCGCGCCCTGGTCAGCGCGTATTGAAACACGCACACGCACACAGAAACTGCACGCTCGAAAGCAAAATGTGCACTTAAGTATCCGGTCGTATGTGTGCACGTACAACACGCCTGCAATACGCGTAACGCGCGCCATCGAACAAAAACATCTCGACACACATCTAGAACGAAGTGAATGCACAACTTAGCAAAACGACAAGCTAATTTTGGTAAGTTTTTCACGTTTACACAAAAACACATTTATGAAGGGATTAAAAGTAGGTTAGGATAGTCTTACCGGGGTATACAATCCGTTTTAAACCCGCTAGGCCTCCTCTACGCTGATAAAAATTACGTTTAGGGTGTTTTTGCGTCACTCGTGCTGCATTTGCCGTAACTCTGTGCACAAAATTTTGAGGACTCGGGTAACCAAAATGGAGATCCGCTTTTTGGTTACCTCAACCTGAGGCTGTAATTGGTCAATCCCAAAATGGGCAGAGCTTACTGGATCGGTCTATTATTTAAATATTTCAATAGGGGTTTTTTTTTTCTGTACATACATTGAACAAAAATTTGAAGGAAATTACCTCCTAGAAACAACAGATCATCCAATTCTAAGATATACTTCCCACTTAAACTTTTCTCGCAAATGTTGCTTTTCTAAAGAAAAATTACAGTGGGCGAGTTGCCCATGTTCTACTTTCTGGCAACTAGTTGTATCCAGGTGCGCGTTCAATAGCGCAATACGTACACCGGTATTGTGTATTTTCCTACACCTTAACCGTTGAAGGTAATGTCGGTATGCATACGTATCGCGCTATTGAATGTGCTCCAGTTGTGGTAAGTTTCGTCGATATGCGTACTTGCAACTTGTTGCAAGGTTGATTGACGCTAGGCTTAAAAAATATGAGTAGATATTTTACGCACCGTGTATGCTGGTGGCGGCTGGCCAGGGGGGTAAGCACCCGGAGGAGGGGGTGCTTGCTGGCCCATCATGGGAGGCTGGCCTTGCTTTTCGGGAAGAGGAGCTCCTTTTATGGCACAAAAATATCATGATTAAGTAATGTAAAGGTCGGCATAGTCGCCGAAAACAATTCCATGTTTTTCCTAATTTTGCGTTTTTATATTCAAACTTAACATTTTTACATGTTTTATATATCATAACAAAGAATACCCTCATTATCCTGGGTGTCCGTGCATGGTAATGAATTGCACCCTATTTGTCAGCCATTGTTCATCAAAAGTGTGGCGACCTCACAGACCTGGGGCTAATTTCATGGCGCTGCTAAGCACAAAAATTTGCTTAGCACAGGATTTGTTTGCTTTATTTTGCAAAAATAGATTGCCAGCCAAAATCGTAAGTGATGTGTATTGAAAGGTATTCTTCTACTCTTGCGAAGAACACAAGTTGGCGAATATTTTTGGCTTAGCAGCACCATGAAATTAGCCCCTGGTGACTATGCTGACATTTTTGTATACAGTTTAGAAGTAAATATTGAGAACTCGATCAGTAGGCCTATATATTTTTCTTTAAATTAAATTGGCCTCCTATCAAGATTTGATTTTAAAAAATAGGACCTAAGTACTGTATAACTTAGTCCGAATAACCTGGATGCCTACAATATCGACTTTTTTCATAGGGACGGGGTATGCGATAATAAAACCACGTCCCCCAATAAGTTATTTTTAGATCACGTCTGGTAACCAATGCGCATTGGTATTCCTTTGTACACAGACTAGACAGATAGACTTTTTGAACACAACATAACAACCAGACAACGGCTAGGCTGTGAGCATACCGGTTTGTTTCGCTAGAATTGTTGGCAAAATAATCATCGTGGCTGGTTATTTCCCTCAAGGACCTGCGTAGTGGTTATGCCTGGCAAGGTTTGGGTGAGTCCCAGGGGGGAATTAGTGTGTCACGGTGAGAAAATGACACATTTGTTTTGTGATAGCGTGTTCATGTTCTTAAAGCTTCTCAGCTCTACTTGAAAAGGGCACATCCCAATGAAAAATGATAAAACAAGAGCTGAGATTATCTTAGCTAGTAAACAGTAGGCCGGTGTGTACCTTTAACTGATGTGTGCGTTTAGAAAGCCCCTCCAGGCGTTTTCATGCAGTATACAAAATTTCTGAAGATTCTGAAGAGCATCCCAAATAGGCCATTTCGACATTTTCGCGGCCATTTTGAAGGAGGTGCAAAGAGCGCCCTCAAGCGCCGCATGTGCGTGCACAAAACATATCGAAGGCGGCTTCGCGCACTGGATACAACTTCGCAATTAATTCTTTTCACTAATTAAATCGATGGCTTTGACTATAAAACTGGTTGATTGTGATTCTATATGAATTGTTCTTATGCTTCAGTTGAAAAATCAAAATTAAAAGTGTCTTCTTGTCTGAATAAATCGCATTTTAAGACCCCTTCTTATTTCCCAATTTCTCTAAGATTAAGGCGGCTTGATTCCCGCACTGTATACAACTTCGCAATTAATTTGTTTGACTAATTAAATCGATTGCTATGACGATAAAGCTGATTGATGATGATTCTACATGAATATTTCTTATATTACAGCTGAAAAATCAAAACTAAAAGTGCCTTCTTGTCTAAATAAATTCGATTTTCAGACCCCTTCTTATTTCCTAATTTCTCTAAACTAAGGCGGCTTAATTCGCGCACTAGATACAACTTCGCAATTAATTGTTGTGACTAATTAAATCGATGGCTATGACAAAAACCTAATTGATGTTGATTCTGTACGAATATTTCTTATATACAGTCTGAATAAATCGATTTTAAGACCCCTTCTTATTTCATAATTTCTCTAAGCTAAGGCGGCTTAATTGGCTCACTGGATAAAATTTCGCAATTAATTTGTTTGACTTATTAAATCGATGCCTATGACAATAAAGCTGATTGATGAATATTTCTTATATTACAGTGGAAAAATCAAAACAAAAAGTTCCAATGTCTGAATAAATCGATTTTTAAGGCTTCTTTTCTCATTTCACTTTTCTTCCAATAAAGTTTCTTGGAATGGATCCAGGTGACATCGCTTAAATCGTCGTCAGATTTCAGTCCTTGGCACTTGGAACCATACGTCACATTGGATGCTCTCCAGTCTATTTCGTCCTCTTTTATCTCAGTGGCGTCTAGCCACTGTTTATCACAAGTGCCGCAAAAGTATAGGTTTTTATTGATATACAGGGCACAGGTTTTGAAGAACACTGTTGCGCTCATTGCAACTTTTTTATAATGTTGTTTGTCAAAGGTATTTTGTTACGAACGTGTCCTGTTAAGTCCAGATAACAAAATAAAGCGGGCCTCCCACTGTGCGATTTTTGCCACGAATTAGGTACAATTAGCTACGATTTGGTACGATTGTGTGTAGAGTGTATACATAATCGACCTAAATCGTAGCTAATCGTACCTAATTCGTAGCAAAAATCGCACAGTGGGAGGCCCGCTTAAGACTTGTTTAGCCTCTGCTAGAGCCATCTGGATGTTGATCTGTGTGAAATAATTTTGGCTTTGCCTCAAGCTCACCTCTCCGTCGATCTCGTGGAGAAAGTCGCATTTCTTTACTCCTTCTTTTACCGTGCTGTTCTTGATAATAAAAGGACACTTAATTTCAATAGTCGAAACACCATGACAATTTTGAAATCTTTATCATTTGTTCCAATAATCATGATCGGTTTAACAGAAACAATACAAATTTCCCAGGAAAAGATCATATTTTATCATGGTATTAATTAATAGCCTAAAGTGTAATAAGTTACCAGAAATGTTGACAATTGTATTTTGTTAAAATAATTATTGAAAGGGTTATGTTTATCCTTTCTTGCTGCGAACTAATATCAAGCCTGTTCACACTTTTTTTTATATAACATACTTCTGTGATAAGTGGTCAGAGACACTTCATTTTCCGAAGATATTTACTTGAAAAAAACAGTAGCAGGGAGAAACTGGGAGATAAAAAGGGGGGCCTTAAAGATCGATTTATTCTGACGAGTAGGCACTTTTTGTTAAGATTTTTCAACTGTAATATAAGAAATATTCATGCAGAATCATCATCAATCAGCTTTGTTGTCATAGCCATCGATTTAATTAGTCACAAAAATTAATTGCGAAGTTGTATCTGGTGCGCGAATTAAGCCGCCTTAGCTTAAAGAAATTAGGAAATAAGAAGGGGTCTTAAAATCGATTTATTCAGACAAGAAGGCACTTTTTGTTACTATTTTTCAGCTGTAGTATAAGAAATATTCATGTAGAATCATCATCAATCAGCTTTATCGTCATAGCAATCGATTTAATTAGTCAAACAAATTAATTGCGAAGTTGTATCCATTGCGGGAATCAAGCCGCCTTAATCTTAGAGAAATTGGGAAATAAGAAGGGGTCTTAAAATGCGATTTATTCAGACAAGAAGACACTTTTATTTTTGATTTTTCAACTGAAGCATAAGAACAATTCATATAGAATCACAATCAACCAGCTTTATAGTCAAAGCCATAGATTTAATTAGTCAAAAGAATTAATTGCGAAGTTGTATCCAGTGCGCGAAGCCGCCTTAGATATGTTTTGTGCACGCACATGCGGCGCTTGAGGGCGCTCTTTGCACCTCCTTCAAAATGGCCGCGAAAATGTCGAAATGGCCTATTATCCAAGAATATGCAAATAACTCAATATGGCCAAAATTGCACTTAACACATTTGAACCCCAAGCACTCGACATTACCGTACACATAGCCCCGCGAGCAGTGCTTCGGTTTCCGGAACCTTAGCCCTGTGTTCTGCTATACACCAAATCTGTGGCAAACTCACGCAAATGAAATTTGGCCCACGGCTCTGATATTTGCTCAATAGGTGCACTCACCCCAGTTTATAAATATTCCGAAGAGTACGCATCGATCCGATGTCTAGTTTCGGTGAAATCGTGGGGACAGTTTGAGACCTTACTTACGATGAAATTCACATTCTTTGACCAAAAATCAAATATGCGCATGCGCGAGGGCGGAGAGGTCAACATAATAGCGCCCTCTCGCGACGGCGTCGCACGTACCAGCTGCACAGCGGCTGTTTCATGAGAGAGCACATCGACTCTATCGCGCGGTACGTTCTATAGATCTACACGTACAGCGCGCGCTGCAGGCGATGCCATGCCGCCAAGCCAGACGTTTGATCATTTTTGACGAGTAAAAGAGGTACTGTAGTCCGTAGGTAGGTAAATGTACGCCACCATAGAGTCGATGTGCTCTCTCATGAAACAGCCGCTGTGCAGCTGGTACGTGACGACGCCGTCGCGAGATGGCGCTATTATGTTGACCTCTCCGCCCTCGCGCATGCGCATATTTGATTTTTGGTCAAAGAATGTGAATTTCATCGTAAGTAAGGTCTCAAACTGTCCCCACGATTTCACCGAAACTAGACATCGGATTGATGCGTACTCTTCGGAATATTTATAAACTGGGGTGAGTGCACCTATTGAGCAAATATCAGAGCCGTGGGCCAAATTTCATTTGCGTGAGTTTGCCACAGATTTGGTGTATAGCAGAACACAGGGCTAAGGTTCCGGAAACCGAAGCACTGCTCGCGGGGCTACCGTACACAGGCATGGAGGTACGGTACACACAAACTCAACGACCCTTCTACTTTCTAGTCCACCACCTATTTTTAGGCCCAAATGTACCACTTACTCGTTTTCAACCTCACATAATTTTCATAAAAAACCCTACCTTGGTATTCCATGGTTTTCGTCCCTTTTCTCTTTGGTTCAGCTGTTTCTGACAAATGTTAAACACTCACTCGTACTCGCGACGTTCATGTAGACTTTAACCGTGACGTCTAGCTAGCTAGCTACGTATTTACCAACACCTTTAGCTTTCGAGGTCATAAGAGGCAATTACGTCAATGCTATTAATAGATGTCATGGCATACCGTAGACTGGTTCCCGCTCCACATATTCCACATACAACGACTGAATATGAGGACATGGTAGCAAAGTAGCACACCAGAAAAACATTTGTGAGTAACGACATACAACTAATCATTCAAATCATTATTTTGCTATAAATATATGACCTTTTCTATTTTGGAAAATTGTTGGTGACCATATTGGCCACCATCTTGGATATCGCCAGACAATTTTTTAATTAACATGTTTTGTGACCTCAAAGGTGCACCAGTTTTTTAATTTTTATCTTTATTATGTGTCATTTCTTTCTCATATTTGGCCACTTTTGGCAGCTACAGTGATCGCCATCTTCAAGCTGTGGGTTATTTTTGGCCCATTATATATCATTCTCCTCATATATGGCCACTTTTGGCAGCCATTTTGAATTTGGAGCATGGTGGAAAATCTTAAAAATAACATTTGCGAGGTTAAGAAACATAACTAGCAATTTTATAAATGATTGTCATTATTTGGCTAATACATATCTTTTTCATTTTGGACCATTTTTAGTGGCCATATTGGCAACATTTTAGATATCTCCAGAGCATTTAATTGTATTGTTAACATGCAAAATATGCTATATGATCACAAAGGGCTCCCTAATAAGTTGGTGTGGGTTAGTTCTGGGTGGTTGCCTTTAATGTATGTGTTTATCATTTTTTTTCGCCATTATATATCATTAATTTTGTTTCATATTTTGCCATATTGGCTGCCATATTGGCCGCCATATTTAACTTGCAGCATGATAGTAAAATAGGGGACCCCAGAAATAAATTTGCGAGGGTCAAAAACACGTAACTTTTGTTATGTGTTTACTATTATATTTGTCCATTATATATAATTTTTCTCATATTTGGCCAATTTTGGCAGCCATATTGGCCTCCATATTGGCCGTCATTTTGAATTTGAAGCATGATAGAAAAAAGGGGACCCCAGAAATAAATTTGCGAGGGTCAAAAACATATAACTTTTGTTATGTATGTGTTTATCATTATTTTTGTCCATTATATATCATTTTTCTCACAGTTGGCCACTTTTTGCAGCCATATTGGCCTCCATATTGGCCGCCATTTTGAATTTGAAGCATGATACAAAAAAAAGGGACCCCAGAAATGAATTTGCGAGGGGCAAAAACACATAACTAGCCATTTTGTAAGTGCTTTCATCATATTATTTGGCCAATATATGATTTTGGACCATTTTGGCGGCCATTTTGGCCGCCATTTTGGCCGCCATTTTGAATAACCCGAGTGCATCGGTTTTGTTTTACGGTTAACATCAAAAATGTGTTTTAGGACCATAAAATGCACCTAAAAAAGTTTGTTTGGTTTAGTTCTGGGGGGGGGGGGGGGGGTGTGTGCACGGGGGGTCCCCCATATATACCCGACTATGGCTCCCGTTCGCTCGTTCCCAACCGCCCAAACTAGGCGCTGCGCTGCACTGGTATCATCGATATATACTCTGGATGAAGCAACGACGTCTAAAATTGAAGCCACCGTCCGCCATTGTACCCCTCCAAATACAATGCCTTGCCTAGACTGGTCTTACTGTCTTGACTAGTCTACATCATGGTCTACATGTGTTAAGTGGAATGCAAGCGATCGCATGGACCGGGGAGCAGTCTAGACCAAGCATTGTTCGTGGGGTACAATGGCGGCTGGCGCATGGCTTCAATTCTCGTATAGCCAACTGCTATATATTGCATACTTCATCCAGTGTATATGTATATCGATGGCTGGTACAGGCTACTAGTAATTTGTTTGCGCCCTCATTGGCCAACATTTTTTACGACACGAGGTCATGTTATTTTCTTGTAAACTGACGTAAAAACAATTTTTTTCCTGCAGACAATTCAGCTGCCTTGTCTGCAGACCTAGGTCTTGCACACAATACACTCATTTTATTCGTAAATTAGATTTTTGCACTTGATATAGGCTAAGTGTTAATGTAATTTAAATGTGTTGTCTGGCAGTAAGCAACCCACAATGCTCCGCGCGTCTGTATATGTGACCTTTGTGTCACGTGTTTCCGTCACAGAAACCATGACTACTGAATAGTGTATCGAAGTGTGACGTCAGTTGCCAGGATAATATGGTCTAAACATTCGCTGGTAATCGCAAACGTCCGACGAAGGACGCGCACGACTTTACATGCACTGAACAATGATGACATGTCACGGTATAGACCGTATCGAATAGTTGCCATCTTGTGGGGCACCTTTTGTTACTTAAACTGTTCAATTCAACAATGTTTATTACAATACGTGCAACCATGCATGTCCTCAAGGAACAAAGAAACTGCCACACAAGATGGCGGCTATTCGATACGGTCTATAGTGACAAAAAAGTAGTATGCTTTGTAGAACCGTGAACATTTTGACAACTTTGGACGGCTGATATAGTATCATGTTCGCCAGTTAACCTGCATGTTTAACGTGTTATCATGGCTAACAATCCTGAGGGAAAATCCTTGCTACGCCGCTGAACAATAATCTAACGTAACATTTCGAGCAGTGAAAAACGACCCGACCTTTAGCACTGTATCGCCATTTCAACAATGATTGAACAACAATAAAGACAATTTTTAGTTTGTTTGCATTACTGCGCACGTACGTACGTACGTGCACGTTCACTATTTTTGGCAAGCAACAGAAACGGATGGATAATCACCATTTTCACTGCTTTCTGTGACACATTACACAGTTTGGATGGGCTAGAATCGTTTTGACAGGTATTGGAATTAATCTTTCCCTTTTAGACAAAGTCTGGGCGTGTATACGGCATGATCTGGTAATATATTTTGGCTATTTATGGCAATAAAAGGCACTCGACACGTTCAGTCAAACGGTATTTAGGCTCAATGCCAGTACATCAGTGCAAACACGTGATTTTCATGTCGCATACGTTTGAACAAGCTGTATGAACAAATCCGGGCATGATCTGTTGGTAATGTACTGCTATGTTATAAAGCAACTCATCACAGACAAATTTCGAAAATATAAGCTATCGCCAATCGTTTTCGTTTTTTTCATCCCAGCAACAATCTTTGATGCATGTTTTCATCGATCCACACTAAAAACATGTGTCGCAAAAACGAAAAATGGCATATCCAAGGTTGTGCTGTTCACAATGAGTGTCACTTTCCGCTAGTTTTGATATTAATATATAATTGCGCCATCTCCTTTTATTCTGCTATATTTCTCAAAAGGCTAGTAAGACACTCACGAAATATATAAATTTGCAAAATGTTGGAAACAAAATGGCGCCCAAACCAGATTTTTGGGCATCGCTCATGTCGTATTGAAATATCTGTATAATATTACAAAAGGTCTGTAAGATAGGACCACCGAGTATTTTGGAGAGTGCAGAGTCCACGACCGTCTGCAGACATCTATGGCAAATGCGTGTTTATGGTCTAACTTATAGATTACTAAATTCATGCATTTTTTGGCAACTTTTCCAGTGATTCTGTGCATTTACATAAACTAATACGGGGGGAAATCGTTGCATGCCTTCTTACAATTTTGGTATCCACATTTTCTATCGCTATAGTTGTGCAAACACAACGTGCACAAATTTACGGAGTATTGAAGCGGAAAGCAGTGTATTATTAAATGTTGTACATGTCGTCGTAAAATGATGTGAAACTCCTGCATGAATGGAGCCGATACCACGTTGTGAATTGGACAACTCCTGAATGAGCAGAAAGTAGTCAGCCGTAGAGGACTATACAAAAAGGTATTGTTGCATTTTTGCATAGTATTTTTACGAAACGGAAACTGGAAATGTTGTGTAGCATACACTATTCCACGCGGGAGATTCCACCATTTCTGGTATCGATTCCGATTTTATTTCGGAATTCGGAAACGCGATTCCGTTCGGAGTCGATTCCATTTTCAAAACAAAAGTTAATAATTGGCACTATAATTTCTGCCTCCGTTAACATTCATCGCAGAGAGACTGGGTATTTTTTGAAGTTAACCGAGATAATGGGAATCGATTCCTCCAAAAGATGGAATCGTGATTCCGGTTCTCAACTTGGAATCGATTCTAAACGACTTAGTCAGTAAAGACTGGTACACGTAGTTTCATCTTGACTATATGAATAACATATTTTTTGGAATGCACCATTCATAAACAGAGTTTGCACATGTGTTTATATATATAAAAACAACTTAGATTTAACCCACACAATTCGCAAACGCAAAATGACACCAATATAGGCAGTTTTTACATATTCTTGAATGTTCATGTATATATAGGTTTGGTTGGATGTTCATGTAAGCAACCTTGTTGGCGATTTTCCAGTTGCCATATTGTAGACTGGCAGAAGAATCGATTCCAGCACGATGGATACCGGTATCGATACCAGCACTTCCCCATCACTGCAAAACCACGTGGAAGGATCCGGGTCATATAATCGATTATTGAACCCATCTGAAATCGAGGAATCGAAGGGGCAGTTGATCAACGGACGGCAGGCAAAGTCAACTGCGGTACGATTATTAAATTAGATTATGAGATTTTTGACGAGTTTTGCCCGCAATGTTTAAAGGCAGAACACATGATTGGTGTATCTCGAAAACCAAATATATTCACAGATTTACACACAACGTACACAATATAAACATGATGACCGTAGAAAACTTCCCCTGAAATGGTTTTGTCTGAAGTGCTATTATATCTTTGATAAATGAGTAATTTAAACAATTAATTTTCGTCTCATGAGACGAACATTATTTTTTTCAAACGATGTCGGTCACTTCGCCCCAAAACCACTTCGCCCCAAAACCACTTCGCCCCAAAACCACTTCGCCACTTCGGTTGTTCGGTTAAAGGGTTGTTAAAATTTGGGACACTGCAAATAATATATGCCAGCTTTAAACCGAGCAATACTGAACCGAAGTGTACACGTCAAGCTTGTCATTTGTCAATAAAGTGGCTCTGAACAAAAATCACTCGGCTGTTCGGAATGGACATTTTGGCCGGATTGTAAATGATTAAAGCCAAGCAAGGCAAATGACGTCGCGTTTGGGTTCTCCATACAGGACACAGCAACTCAGTGCAAGCACACAAATTCCACGACGGGCCAAATGGATGCGACGCCCTCAACGGTCGAAGAAGGACAACTGCCCGTAATGTTCCCACGTGATGCAGACGTGCTGCTATCAGCCGTCGCGTCCGCGGTCTGCTGCTGCCCCGTGTGTGGCTGCATGGCCATTGCCAGTGCTAAAAAGGTATAAGGGTTTGTGAAATTATCTCTAATAAACCAAATAATGTACAAAATAAACAAACACACATCATATCATAACCTTCCATCGATCCCAATAGACCGTATCGAATAGCCGCCATTTCTTTGTTCCTTGAGGACATGCATGGTTGCACATATTGTGCTTCCATTGTTGAACGGTTTGGGTAACAAAAGGTGCTATTCGATACGGTCTATAAGAAACGTTACTTCTCTAAAATGTTGCCAGCATAGCAAATGTTGTTATAAAAAGAGCACGCGGAGGCTTATTTTTTTCAGACTGCGTCCCTTCTGACCATTTGAAAAATCACTTTTAATTTGCGTCTATAATAGGATTCGTATAGTCGCCACGTTTTGAAGTTTTGCGCTCGGACTCGAGAGGGCGTGAGTCAGGTCACAGGACATTTTACATACTTCAGGGCGTGTGGGAGTCCAGAAACAAGCCTTCGATCATGACGTCATCCATTCAACGGTTGCATGGTTGATGTCATTCCACCTTTCAAAATCTCAAATATGGCGCATCACATAGCCGTATATAGGCAGCAAAGTTTATCATTAAAATTAAATGTGTTGCCTCTTCCTTAATTTTGTACATGCAATTGTATAATGTATTTTCAATTTCAGGCCAGGCGACTACGGAAAGCGGGCAAGTACTGTGCCTCCGCCCAGGCTAGTCACCTTTCGACCCGGTGGGCCGTGAGTGCTGTGTACTGGGGGTGCTTCATATTTCTCGGATTCCTGATCTCCGTTATAATATTTCTCATCACGCGGTATATGTATTAGCTTTCGGCCGAGAATAAACTACGATCAGCTAAAGATTTTTTGGGTTTTTACAGTTTTATTTTTGCAATTATTATGAAATAATAAATACATGTGCCTTTTCAAGTTGCTGGATGTTCGCTCATGCAATATAGATTTAATTGATTCCGCACTATATTCGATTTTGTTAATCGATACTTTTTCTGTATTCGGTATCGATTCTCGCGTAGTACTTCATTTAAATAGTTTGTAATGAAAATAAGCTAGTGATAATTAAGGGCAATTGAATGTTATTGGGAAAATAAGACATTTAATTTGTGCATCCACATTTTTTATTTAATATAACCGTTTTGGTGGGTTTTAAAATTTGACATAATCAATTTTTAAAAGTTAATTTTACAAACTAAAAGTCTATTTTTAAAAAATTTTTAAGAAAGTTAATTCATGTTTTCCTTATTGTGTACTCTTTATGTAATTTGATGTTAATTATAAATATAAATAAATACATATTACTCCGAGTTTTTCCACAAAGGAAATTGATGCAGTGCAATAAATTAGAAATTATTAAAACAAATTAAATTCATCACAGTAATGTTTTTACAGTCTTAAATATAACTTAATATCAGGGCTGCCTGCTCCAATAATTCTCTTTAGGAAAATCGTGCATTTGGACAATGACATCCACATTATCGCCATTCACGTATACATCATTACATATATTCCTCCACCACAAAAATGTGCACGATTTGCTTCACATATAAGTCTGTTTTCAATACTGGAGAGACAGTCACTTTTTCACTAGGATCATATCTCTGTGCAATGCCAGTTATCTTCTCTCAAAACAAAATAAATATCTTAAGACAGATCTAAGAAGATAACTTAAGCAACAAATAGTGCAACAAAATACCTTTCTGAAAACTCTGTGTACAAATTTCCTATTTAACGTATGTAACATAGGACACATACTTTGTGACATTTTTTGGTGTCCTTGTTACATACGGTATTGGAAATTTGCACACAGGGCTTTCAGGAAGGTATGTTGTGACACTATTCGTTGCAGTTCTTTGTCTAAAGTTATCTCCTGATATTCATCTTATAAGATATTTCTTTTGTTTTGAGAGAAGATGAATGACATTGTAAAGAGATATAATCCTGACTCTGTTTCCAGATTCGCCATAATGGCTGCTGGTAAGGCATTGAACTTGCAAGTATAGCCTACTTTTAATTGGAAATGCGAACATGTAAGTTACATGTACATGTACAAAAATATGACTTCAAATACAAGTCACCACGACTCTGAACGATTCAAGTGAACATAAAGGGCGCCATGAAGAAATATGGTCACATTATCATTATGGCTCTTCCAGTCCAAAAACAGATATAAGCAATATATCCATCTTGACTCTTCAAGGAGTCGTCATGACTCTTGCAAGAGATCGTTCCCTTGACTCTTTGAAAGAGTCAGATGCCCTTAAAATGGGGTCATTTTCAACATAGTTACTGGATTCTTCCTAAAGAGTCGCCCTGACTCTGTTTTCCCTTGACTCCTTGAAGGAGTCAAATGACCCTTAAAATTTAGTTATTTTCGACATAGTATGTAAAACAATTAGTTCAATTCGCCCCAAAACCATTCTATTCTCCCCCCCCCCCCCTCCCCCTCCGCTATTTCAGGCCTGTTGTCTCCGCGATGCAGGCGACGTAGAGGGCGCTCGTACGGTGCGCCCGTATCTGGGCCGTGTGTGGACTCCTAACGGGCGTTATCGTCTTGTTGGTTATCGTGGTGGCGCTCTACTTTCTCATATTCTATTGTCTGAAAAACATTGAGTTGAAAGACAATACAAGAAATGAAATGAAGTTATCGACCTAGAAAGCATAAAAATCATTGACCTGTTATTTAATACACTTGACAACAGCAAATTTCCCGCTTCAACGACACGTCGTGTTTAGAGTATGAATTTGCTGTCTGCTGCCACCAAGCGGCAGACGGTAGTCCATCTCGTAGAGCCCACTGACTATAAATCCATGGACTGCTAAGCGACTCTCTGAATTGAGCAACCTTCGCCATGCAAGACTAAAAGTGTTGATAGCAATGGTAACAAATACCACATTATTGTTTTTCCGATGTAAAATGGTAAGTTTGTGGGATAAATTGCCAACTAAAGGTGTTTCTTTTAATCGTTTGAAAACTTTTGTTTTACCATTCATACAACACAAACACCATGCATGGACTTTCAAGGTTTTCTGACGTTTTCCTGCATCTAAACTCCTCAAAAAAAGTTTGGAAAGTCAAGTTTGACTGACGATTTCTCTCTTGTTACTAAAATAATTTCCCTTGAATTTGGTATCATTGGAAAGCTTTGTTACTCCTCTTTACAGTGATGTGTCATTTGTTATGATTAATCAATTGGGGAATGTGCAGTATAGCGGAATACAGGGGTGGGTGGAAAGTGAAATGTCACAAAATTCACTGCTATTGTCATGCAGTGCATTCCCCTTTTGCTTGGAGGATGGGAATGTGTCAATGCACCTTTTGACAATAGCAATGCATTTTGTGACATTTCACTTTACACCCGCCCCCGTATTTAGCTGTGCTGCACATCCCCAATTGCTTAATCATAACAAATGACATATCATCGTAAAGAGGAATAACAGGGCTTTCCAATGATATAAAATTCAAGGAAATTTATTTTGCAACAAGAGATAAATCGTCAGTCAAACTTGACTTTCCGAACTTTTTTTGAGGCTAAAGTTTCCACACGGCAGTTTGTCAAAATTATTTTGGTAGTTGTGTCATGCAGTTGTTTTTAGAAGTTTTTCAATCATGTAATCAGTCTTTACAGGCAAAACCCGTCTTGTGCACACAAAATATACCTTTAAAACACGACTCGGAATTTGAACCACTCAAAGTGTTCCAAAATTTAATGCTTTCTGTTTGCCACAGTACCAATCGGGGCAATCAAAAACAGATAAGTAATCACCTTTACCCTAAAAAAAACCCACAATGTACTACCTGTGTCAAATGTAAGTATATGTATTGAACACAACTACGCTGGGTGTTTGTTGTATGCAGACGTCGTATGTTCGAGTTTGTTCTTGACTGTAAAAGTAGCCATGGAAATGAACGACAATAAATGTTCGTATAATAGGCTCTAGGCTTATGGAACTTTAACTCGCCGCCCGTATACTGAATTGCACGAAACTTACAAGTGTCTTCTACCTAAACATCGAGATACGTGTAAACAAAAACCCATGTTCTACTTTTAGGCCTAATCTTAAATAATGTTGTCATTTTTCAACAGATTTAAACCATGTAAATGAGGCCTGACAAATTGTATTGAGTGATTTTTCATCAGTTTTGTCCAAAAGGTTGAGATTTAAACGCCATACGAAAAAAAGTATATTTCAGAATTCGCCACTTTCGACTTGGCCTCCTTCAATGCCAATACGTCGCTGGAGACGGTGGTGAAATGCGTGTGCTGTGCCGAAAGCTTCTAAGGAAAGGCAGGATCACTCCAAATGTTACGTAAACCATCTCGATCATTTCGCGCAATCCAAGAGGTGCAAAGGGACCTCAGATAGACAATTTCCTTGACAATGGCGGATGCCAAGTCAAAAGTGCATGGCACATTCTTAAATTTAGGTGGTTTTATTTTCGTATGGCGTTTAAATCTTAACCTCTTGGACAAAACTAATGAAACTCACTCAAGGAAATTTGTCAGGCCTTGTTTACATGATGTGAAATTTGGTTTAAATCCGTTGGAAAATGATAAGTTATTCAAGATCAAAGGTAGGTTGGTATGGCGCCATTGGCAGCCGACGGCCATATGCTTTACATACATCCCTACCGAAGGATGGAGCAATGCAGTTGTGGTTAAATGCCTTGCTCAAGGGCACATGTACCATGCACGAGTACATGTAATACTCTAAAATTCTTGGTTATAATTATGTAATGTCGTGGGGTTTTGGAAAACTGCCATTCGAGCTGAGAACTGTGTCATAGTATAGCAGTGTATATCTGCTATATATACTTGAGAATGTCGCTTGAGACTTGTGATCGATTTCCCGTAGCCGTCATGTCATGATGTCAATAAAGACAAAAAAGCGTAACCTTTCTACTCTTTTTCGTATAGATTTACCTGTTTGATTCTCTAAATAAGAATTGTGTATGTTGCACGATAGTGACCACAGAAATGGAAAGAAACAAATACTCGAAAGTACATTGAGCATTGTGCGTTAGCATTGCCTCTCCTGTTTTACGCAGCTTGTCACCATTGTCTGTTTATTTGGGAAGTGCATGCGCAAATTTGGCCAAAGTGTGTGCTTTTGAAGCATTGGTCTTGAATTTTTAATGCAATGTTATATTTTGACTTTCAATGTTTTTAGTTTAGGGGTTCGTATGTAAATTATTTCTCGACGCGTGTTAGGTTTTTAGTACATCGAAATATTGCTGCACAAACTGTGTTTAAACTGTATATGTGACGGGCTCTAGGAAAATGAGTCACAAGTCGCGCTGGCTAGTATTCTTTTTGCGACCATAAAAAGAAATCCGCGGCAAATCCACGCTCAATAAAATACCAAAACACAATGGAAATTCCTGGCGGTGCCCAGATACCGCCTGGAATGTCTGTGTAACGCCTGGAATTTATTTTGTGTTTAGGTATTTTAATGAGCGTAGAAATGCCACATATTTCTTTTTATGGTCGCAAAAAGAATACTAGCCAGCGCGACTTGTGACTCATTTTCCTAGAGCCCGTCACATATGCTAATACTCTCCTTGTCTATAGATTTGATTGAAAATGATTACGTCGGCGGCCCTCCATGGATGTATGACGTAAGTTGTATTAATAGACCTTGTGCGTTTAGACCTTGTGATTATGACAAACATTGCCAGGGAAGTGCGTTAACCTAGTACTAGGAGCTGGAGGCAGAGGCATACGGCAAGTGTTAAAGGTAGAACACATGATTGGTATATATCTCGAAAATCAGAAATTTTCACAGATATACACATAAAATACACAATATAAACACGATGACGATAGAAAACTTCCCCTGAAAAAGTCTTTGAGAAATTAGTAAAACAATTAATTTTCGTCTCATGAGACGAACATTATTTTTTCAAACAATGTCGGTCACTTCGCCCCAAAACCACTTCGCCCTAAACCACTTCTCCCAAATGCCACTTCACCCAAAAACCATTTCGTGCGCAGGCCGTGGTTCAGGGCGAAGGGGTTTTTGGGCGAAGTGACTGTTTTCGGGAGAATAACGACACAGTTTTTGACTGTTTTCTCAAAAGTTAGACGAAGTACGGAGCTGGTTTTTGCTCAGGTTGGTTTTAATCATGCATATCTTCAATCACACAGGGAGATGAAACTATTTGTAACGGTTTACCAATCATGTAGACTAGCTTTAAGATATTAGTCTTTCGGCATTGAAACAGAAAGGTATGATATTGGAGAATGTTCATCGGGATTCCCTTTGTAACTGTGTGTTTGCCCTCCAATTCTATATGAGCCCTTGCAAATGCGCACAAATATTAACAATTTGTTCGACATTTATAAAAGGCATGGTAAAGTTTTAGTTTGTTTTTGTCAATTTAATACTATGTGTTTGATAATCATTTCCAAACGTTCGCTTTTTTTAGTGGTTGCACAACGCCCCCCTTATCATTTGAGAAGAATCTGGTTTTTAAAGCACCTTCAGTTGGCAATGTCTCACACAAAGGTATCATTTTAGCCTATACATGAAAAATAATGTGGTGTTTGTTACCATTGCTAGCAACACTTTTTAAATAGTCGGAATTTTCTTGTCAACTCGTAAAGTAACATTTTGGGTAACTGTAAATTACGTATTGGGGCTTTTACACCTATATGTACATGTATGTCCAAATTTGTTATACACAGGATGCCAGCGGCGTGACCGATCTCAATTTTTACCAACCGCCAGCCCCTGGTCTAGCGCCCTCTGTTGGCTCCCAGCCCTACCAGCAACATGTTCCAGTAACCATTCAACAGGTACAAACCCTTTTAAAACAAAAATCATAATGACGTCAAATTTATTATTTTAAATTAAACTATTCACAAAATATCACTTTGAATAGCTTCGAATAACAGTTTGCACTGCAGTTTAACCCTCCAACATCCCATGAAGTGCTTTTGGAATATGGGTTGCTTTCGAAAGGCAATTCTGTTAAATGTTTGTCATTTTTAATATTGAGTTCACTTTCCAGTCAGACCCTGGGAAATCTGGACCACTGGCCTAGCCCCATGCGTTTTCGTGCATTTTCAGTTGTGGCTCCACGATTATGGAATGGGCTTCCTGTGAATATTCAAGATGCCTCCACTTATGAGTCATTTAAAGATAGTACATGATTGGTAAACTGTTACAAATAGTTTTATCCCCCTGTGTGATTGAAGATATGCATGATTAAAACCAACCTCAGCAAAAACCAGCTCCGTACTTCGTCTAACTTTTGAGAAAACAGTCAAAAAAGGGTTTGCAGTCATTTCGCCCCAAAACCAGTGGCATTTGGGCGATGTAGTGTTTGGACGAAGTGATTTGGGACGAAGTGATTTGGGGCGAAATGGCACTCGGGCGAAGTGGTTTGTGGGCGAAATGGCACTTGGGCGAAATGGTTTTGGGGCGAATTGATTTTCGTCTCATGATACGAAAACTAATTGTTTTACTCATTTCTCAAAGACTATAGCACTTCAGACAAAACCATTTTAGGGGAAGTTTTCTACGGTCATCATGTTTATATTGTGTAAGTTAGGCGTAAATCTGTGAACATTTCTGATTTTCGAGATACTAATCATGTATACTGCCTTTAAACAATAAATGATTAGATTAGATTAGATTAGCAAAACCTTTTGCCTATAAAAAAAAAACCTATTTGGACTGGAATAAAATCATGTGGTGTTTGGTCCTATTGTTATTAACACTTTTAGTATTTTTTTTTTGTCAACTCGTGAAAACATTTTGGGGTCAATGCAAATGATGTATACTCTACCTTTAAGTAAGGCTTTTCTTGTGAGCTCATGAAGTTAAAACTTTTGATCATTGCAAATGATAGTGATATAATGGGCCTTTAAAGACTTTTAAAACATGAACAATAATATCACATTATAAATAATGTCGAAATTTCAGTCACATAAATACAGTAATACTTCAGAAAACCTTAAAAGAAATCCATGCATGTTTTTTTGTGAATGAATGCAGACAATCTTTTTTTAAATCAAATCAAATCAAATCAAATTCAATTTTATTGTCTACACAAAAAAGCATAGAAATTCAACTTCCACTGGCATAACAATAACATCACATTAATCATAAAATAGTGTACATTATATCATTACTCACAAAAAAAGTACAATAATTAAAAAACACAAAAACTGTTTCCTTGCTCTATGATGTACCTAGCAGTCCATTGTAGTAGTCAGGACGCCCTACGAACTGGACTACTGTCTGCCGCTTGGTGGCAGCAGACAGCAAATTTAGTCATTTTTGGGGGTCAACTCATGAAGTAAAAACCTGTGGGTCATTCTACATGGTACAATGGGCCTTTAATATATTCATTTCCACCACAGCCAGCCTGCGATCGCGAGGCTAAGCCGTTTGAGCAAGAAGAATGTTTTGCCTTGTGCGTGCTTTGGTGTTGGTGTCGCCCTATTGGTAAGCAGGCGAATAATAAGGTCGACCAGGTAAGATGCACAGATTTCCATTAATTAAAAGCTTTTATCCACGCAGTTTAGTTGACACCAGAATCTCTTTTGGCAAAAATACTCTTTTTTCCCAAAGGCAGACGTGATGACCAAAAGTTAAGACCTGGGGCCAATTTCATAGAGCCGCTTAATAACGGCCTATTTTCTCTTAAAGGAGAAGGGTACCCAAGAAACAAAAGACCCTGAGCTCAAGAAGTACAACTCGTAAATTATTTTAATGCAAAGAAAAAGAAATATTACCTACTGAAAAGCGCACAAGAACTTCACAAAGAATCGAAATTTTAGCGATGCGTCGCACTATGGGCGCCGCCATTTTGTCCCAATATTGGGCAAAGAATGACGTTTTCGCGTACAAGTCCTTCGTGCATTTCTATGGCAATACACGAAAACGTTGTCCGCAAAAACGTCATCCGTTGACAAAATGGCGGCGGACAAAATGGCGGCGCCCATAGTTTCGATTCTTTGTGAAGTTCTTGTGCGCTTTTCAGTAGGTAATATTTCTTTTTCTTTGCATTAAAATAATTTACGAGTTGTACTTCTTGAGCACAAGGTCTTTTGTTTCTTGGGTACCCTTCTCCTTTAAGCAGCTCTATATGAAATTGGGCCCAGGTCAAGCACCACAAATGTTAGTTTTCATTCATTGTATGAATCTTCTCACCAAAAGATCATACTATGCAACACTATGAGGCGGCCGCCACGGAGCGAGATTTGCTACACTGACAGGCCGTCCACAACCGTCAAATCCAAATTGGCATTTGAACATCTGCGAACGAGCTTGAACATGTTGGACAATGTTCAAGCATGCACATTAATTTGAACAAAATGTTGAACAACGTTCAACCTCCAAAACAATCAGATTACAGATTTGGGTAATTTGGGTCACATGGTATTTTTGGTCACATGACAATCCACCAAAACGGCATGAACAATCTTGAACAAAGTTCTATGGTGTAAACTGAGACATTAATTTTCATACAATTTGTTGGAATGTGCATGTTCGAATTCCAACATGTTCAAGCTTGTCCGCAGATGTTTAATTCCAATTTACACTATAGAACATTTTCCTTGAACATCAACATACAAATGTTGGATTGAGTGCACGTGTAAATTGGCCGTTGATGTATAGGCCTAGGTGTAAATTTATCCTCGGCCTTGAAATGACATTTTTTGATCTCATTTTCCTAGGCTCGGCGTCTATATACGGAAGGTGAATACGAGCAGGCGATGGAAGAAGCTAGATGTGCCAATATTTATAGCGCAGTTGGCTTTGCTGTCGGCATATTGGTATGTGTATTAGTAGGCGGTGCCTTTTACTTAGCCGTTCGCTTATTGACTAGTAAGTAACCCTCTGATGCACGAGCTGTTTTGACTGAACAGTCCTATTTGTCTTCGTCGAATGAAGCGACCTTTTCGTCGAATGAAGCTAATTTGCTTCGTCGAATGAAGCGATTCTAATCATCATTGAATGAAGAGGCGTGCGTTCACATCAGGAAATCTCTTCGTCGAATCATTGTCAAACGAAACGATTTCTCTAGTGAGAACGGGGTCATAGACAATTTCCGTGATATTTTGAGGACGCCAGTCGAAAGTGGCTGATTCTAATTCTACAATTGAGTTTTTTTTTCTGTATGGCTTTTAAATCTCGACCTCTCGGTCAAGGCTGATGCAAGTCGCTCAATCAAATTTGTCATGCTTGTTTACATGATCTGAAAATTTAGTTTAAAGATAGCAAACATGATTGGTAAACTGTTACAAATAGTTTTATCCCCCTGTGTGATTGAAGATATGCATGATTAAAACCAACCTGAGCAAAAACCGGCTCCGTATACCTCGTCTAATAGCTAACGTTTGAGAAAACAGTCAAAAAAGGGTTTGCAGTCATTTTGCCCCAAAACCACTTTGCCCTGAACCATTTCGCCCTGAACCACGGCCTGTGCACGAAGTGGTTTTGGGCGAAGTGGCATTTGGGCGATGAGGTGTTTGGACAAAGTAATTTGGGGCGAAATGGCAGTCGGGCAAAGTGGTTTGAGGCGAAATGGCACTTGGGCGAAATGGTTTTGGGGCGAATTGAATTTTCGTCTCATGAGACGAAAAATAATTGTTTTACTCATTTAAATAACTCTGGGTGCGGCAATAGGGCGACATTTCGGGAAGACTCTCCCCGGGGACCACCGAAATTTCGGAAAGAATCACTCAAAATGACACCTTATTTTTCTACCCAAAGCTTCCAAAAATGGTTCCAGACCAAAGAGAAACAGCTCTAGTCCTAATAAAAATGGTTTTTGACCTTAAAAAAAAGGTTTTTGACCTAAAAAAATGATTTTTAAAAATATATATATTAGGGCGACACCAAAATGTCGCCCAATGCTTCTCAAGGGCTGGAATTAAACACTATTTAACCGTATATCTATTTTCAAATAGAAACTGTAATTGTTTCTGAATTATTGAATATCCCAGATAATTTAAAATGAACAAACTGTCTGTTAAAAACTGATTAAATTTTCGTCTTTACAGAGAATTAGACTCCAGTATTGTTTACCAGATTGATATATTTTACGTAAAAATTTTTTAATTTTATATACAATGTAGCATACATTTTTCGAAGTCACGTAAATTGTACCAAAAAACAACAATAATAATAATTAGAATATTAAATAAATGTTTAAAAAGGATCATTTTGTCTTGATCTGTGTTTTTCAATCACAGTCTTTAAAGGTGATACCGGCCTTGTGCACATAAAATTACCTTTAAAACACGATTCGGAATTTGAACCACTCAAAGTATTGCGTTTTCCAAAATTACGATGAACCCTGGTCAGATAAATGCTTTCGATTTGCCACAGTACCAATTGGGGCAATCGACACTAGTATACCTTTGACCCTTACAAAAACACAATGTACTACCTGCGTCAATGTAAATACGTAATGAGCACAACTATGCTGGGTGTTTGTTGCATGCAGGAGTCGTATGTTCGAGTTTGTTCTTGACTGTAAAAAGTAGCCATGGAAGGGGACGACAAGAAATGTTCGTAAAATGTGTTCTAACTGGCTTAAGCCCGCCGCACACCTTTGCGATTTACCGGATCATCGGACCACATACCGGAAAGGTGTGCGCTGAAACAATTCGGCCGGTCTGACCGTACGCTATAGACCGGAGCAAATCAAACTTGTTTGATTTTTCCGGATCCGATGGTCCGGTGTCCGATGGGCCGGTAAATCGCAAAGGTGTGCGGCGGGCTTTAGGAAATTTTAATTCGCAGCCTAGTCCGTAGACTGAATTACACGAAACTTACAAGTGTCTTCCATCTAAACATGGAAATACATTGGTTGGTGGCGCCATTTTCAAGCCGACGGCCAGAGAGAAATCCTTTTTATTTATCAAAGAGTGATATGGATCTTTCAAGTAGGCTACAAGTGCGTTACACAACACACGTATAGCTTTAGCAATTATTGTGGGTGCCTTGCTCAAGAGCACATGACTGTAACACGACTGTGTATATCAAACCCTTATGTAACAGCTCAATGGGAGCTTAGAATGGGAATATGGTGGTTTTTTTTGGTCATTTATGGGGGGGGGGGGGGGGGGGGGTTAGTGGGAGTCAATAAATGCCATGTCATTGTTGAAGCGATGTGTGCGCATTATGTGTGTCTCTACTCTCTAGCACGCCTAACGCGCTGTACTAATAGACTACTAAAATGAAAACGTCACCCTTTGTGTGTTGCCATGGTTTTTGGGTCTATACACTAAAACCAGTGAACTGTTTCCCTGCGCTATACCAATAGACGTTTGATATTACCAGCGAATGTTTAGACCCAATTACCATAGCAACTGACGTCACACTTTATAGTCTATTAGGTTCCTATATTGGTAAAGCCTGGTTTCCATATCGTCGCAACAAACGCGGAGAGTACCGGAAACTATAGCAACTCAAACAGTAACGCAGACAGTCGGCAAAGTTGAACCAAGTTTAACTCTTCCGATTGTTTCCGTCAGTGTTTGCGTTGCAGTTGTTTGCGTCTAGTCTGCGTGCGCTCGTTCCGATTATATATAATCGTAACGCTCGTTCCGATTATATGGAAACTATAGGTTTATAATCGTAACGCGCGCACGCAGACTAGACGCAAACAACTTCAGCGCAAACACTGACGGAAACAATCGGCAAAGTTAAATTTGGTTCAACTTTGACGACTGTCTACGTTACTGTTTGTGTCGCTAGTTTGCGGTACTCTCTGCGTTTGTTACGTCTATATGGAAACCGGGCTTTAAAGGCACAGGCTCGTCAATGCGCGCGTGAGGCCAAACTCGTGCCACGAAATACGCAGCTCCATGCCTTTGCTGTGGAGCTGCGAATTGCGTGACACGAATTTGGCCTCACGCGCGCATTGACGAGCCCCTGCCTTTAAATAAAGTGCGTTACGCCCGTCAGAGGCACACGCAACGCTAGCGCACATTGCTCCAACAATTACGCGCGCAAGGGGTACGGTCCGCGTGCACGGAATTACAAAATGGATGTTTTTTCAAAGCGACGCGCGACAAATTTAAGCGCGAAAAGGCTCAGTGTGAATCCAGCCATATAAAACGTGTCTACACGTTGTGACGTTAATCTATCACGAGAATGTGTTGCATGTGTACATATCCTATTGGACTTTATGGGTTAATTAAAAGCTATTACTCTCGTTGTCTGTAGATTTGCTTGCGAACCCACCCGTGTACAGTGAGGATGGCGGCCCTCCACCGGCATATGACGTAGGTGTATTAATAGACCTTGTGCGTATGCGCAAAGGATCACGTGATTGTGACAAACATTGTCCGCGAAGTGTGCGTAAACCTATGACGTGCGCCAACATGCCAACCGTTTCCACTCATTTTTACTAAAAATCTTTCAGTATTTTCGTCTTTGAAACATATCAAGCATACTAGTGTCCCGATACAGAAATGGGGCAAATGGGAGAATACGTTGGAGTTCTCTTTTCGCTGGCAATGTTGCCCTCTAATCCATCGATATATATACACTGGATGAAGTATGCAATAGCAGTTGGCTATACGAGAATTTAAGCCACGCGCCGGCCGCCATTGTACCCCACGAACAATGATTGGCCTAGACTGCTCCCCGGTCCATGCGATCGCTTGCATTCCACTTAACACATGCAGACCGTGATGTAGACTATAGTGAAGACATTATGACCAGTCTAGGCAAGGCATTGTGTTTGGTGGGGTACAATGGCGGACGGGGGCTTCAATTTTAGACTCATTGCTTCATCCAGTGTATATATTCGATGCTCCAATGCCATACGGGGGTTTCACATTCCGCGGCCATCTTGAAAAAGCGCCACCATTCGACTTACAAAGGCCAGTTGAAGGGGAAAAATTTCTCCGCCGGCCAATGACAATTGGCTAGCATTTGCAAATTTGCTAGTCAGTATTTGCGTCACAAGCGTGTTCATTGGCAGGCCGAGCAATTTGTTCTTCTCAACTGGCTTTTTTAGTCGAATGGTGGCTTTTTTTCAAGATGGCCGCGGAATGTGAAACTCCCTTTTGAGCTTTTGCGAATGCGCCCAAGGCTTATTGTCATAAGTATGCTGATTTTCTAAAAGCAGTCATTGAAGTATTGACCATAATATTGTTTCAAAATAAATAAAATGGATTGTGAAGTTTTAGTTTGTTTTGGTTAATTATGTGTTTGACATTCAACTTTTTCGCGCGTCCGATTTCCAAACGTTCACTTGTTGGTAGTTGAACAGCGCCCTCAGTTTCGTTTGAACAATCTTACTTGCACGTCACACCTTAAAGGGCCTTATTTAGGATTTGTATCAATGAAAGCTATGCTTTAAAACCACTCTACTCAGTTCAAGTCATAAAAATCCTATTTGGAGCTTGCTTTGGGGGTTAAAACAAAGGTTTTTAGTTTTTATGCTAAAGAAAATATGCATATTCATGACCAAGGTCACGATGTCACAAGAGGCAAACACAGGAAAATCACATTCAACTGTGCACAAAAGATTCCACTTTTTTTCAATTTTCCTGAAACTTTTGTAATCCATGGCTGTTTGAGTTTGTTTTACATGTTGCCTGCTGTAAGCCATGACAAAACTGGGGGTAGAAACTGCAGCAATTTGCCACAAGTCCAACTTGAAGTCTTATGTTTTTTCCTAACTTTTCCCTTCTGTCTTCCTTATGTGATGCACTCAAAACAGCGCCCTCTGTCTGTGATTTATTGCAATGAAATCTTCAAAGTTGAAAAAGGCCACCTTTTATTGATTTTACATCCAAACGAACAATAGTATGTCTTGCTGAACAAGTAATCCATCATTATGAAGCAAAGCTTGGGCACAAAGTTGTTTAGCATGTCACAGGCCCTTTAAACCACATTTTTAGACAGTGTGGTTTTCATACGTTTTTATACGTAAATATCATTACGTGTATTTCCAAATTTGCTGCAGACCGTATAAAATATATTCCATCTTGTAGGGCAGTCTTTTTGTTCCCTTTTAAGGCCAGTTTCTTTGAGCTTACATTAACGACCAATTTAAATGACAAAGGTTGCCCTAAACAAGATGGCAGCTATTCGGTGCGGTCTATTTCTCACATGCACAGGTTGCCGGCGGCGTGACCAATCCCCAGTTTTACCCACCGCCAGCCACTGGTCTACCGCCCTATGTTGGCTCTCAGCCCTACCCGCAACAGGTTCCAGTAACCATTCAACAGGTACAAACCCTTTTTATCATGATGACGTCAGATTTGGTATTTTACATTAAACTATTCACAAAACTCTCACTTTGAATAGCTTTAAATAACAGTTTACACAAAGCAATGAGGTGCTTTTGGAAGATGGGTTATTTTCGAAAGGCACATTTTTAAATTTCTGTCACTTTCACTGTTTTAAAAGTGACTCTGGGAAATCTGGGCCTCTAGCCAAGCCCCATTCGTTTGTGTACAAAACCACATGGCTTTTAAGCCTTAGAGCAAAATCATTTTGCCTAATAAGTCATCCTACATCTGATACAATGTAAACGACAACTGTTTCCAACCAATGGCCTGACAGAGAAATAGCCCCAGGATACAACGGATTTCTAAAATAAAGGCATAACATTATCTACGAATGTTGGCCTGTAGAAAAAAATCTGAACATGATAGTACCATCTTGGACAGACATAATTTCATTTGGTGTTTGTTACCAAAGCTATCAACAATTTGAGTAAGACTTTTCCCCGTGAACCCACGAAGTAAGAACTTTGGGTCATTGCAAATGATACATTGCCTTCAAATAAAGGTACCGTAGAACACATGATTGATAAACTGTTAAAAGGGGCGTTATATCCACTCGTGATTAGAAGCTCGTGTTGATAAAACTGCCCAGTTGAACTTTCAGCTAAACTTCTGAAAACTTAAAAAATCCATGCATGGTTTTTGTGTTGAGTTGAATGGTAAAAAGGTTTTTTGCAAAAGGCTTTTGTAAAAATTAACCACCTTCAGTTGTTAATTTCTCACACAAAATACTATTTGAGAGAAATAAAATCATGTGTTGTTTGTTTCCATTGCTATCAACACTTTTATTGTTGCTTTTAGTAGAATGGCGACATATGCAGCACGATATGTGACAAACGCACCTCCCCCCTCCCCCTACCATTGTTCCCCTATTGTGTCTCAAACATCCAAGGAGTTTCCAAGGAATTCCTTTCAGTTTTTAGGGGGATCGGAGGGTTAACAAAAAGGGAAGAGTGTGTTGAGGTATAGGGGCGTTAGGGGGGAGTCCCTCTGCCACATATCGTGCTGGGTATAAATTCGTCAGGGAATCGCATTAACAGTCTATTGTAGTAGTTAGGGCTCCCTACGAAATGGACTACTGTCTGCCGCTTGGTGGCAGCAGACACCAAAATTTAGTCTTTTTTCTTTTACTCATGAAGTAAAAACCTGTGGGTCATTCCACATGGTACAATGGGCTTTAATATACATGTATTCATTTCCACCACAGCCAGCCATGCACGTAGCGGGCCCGCAGGTCGTTCATCACGTGAACCCGTCCTGCGATGGCGGGTTGTTTGTACGGGAAGCCGGTTATGCCGAGTGCATTCGTCTATGTTGGTGTCGCCCTATGGGTTGGCTGGCGGTTGAACAGCTGGACAAGGTAAGACACACCAGTTTAGTTGACACCAGGATCTTTTTTGGCAAAAATATATTGTTTCCCTAAGGCAGACGTGATGACCAAAATTTAAGTCCTGGGGCCTATTTCATAGAGCCGCTTAAAGGCAGTAGACATCATTTGGTAATCTCGAAAATCAGAAATGTTTACACAATATAAACATGATGACCGTAGAAAACTTCCCCTGAAACTAATGTTTTTCTCTGAAGTGCTATAGTCTTTGAGAAATGAGTAAAACAATTAGTTTTCGTCTCATGAGACGAAAATTCAATTCGCCCCAAAACCATTTCGCCCAAGTGCCATTTCGCCCCAAACCACTTCGCCCGAGTGCCATTTCGCCCTAAATTTCTTCGTCCAAACACTACATCGCCCAAATGCCACTTCACCCCAAAACCACTTCGTGCACAGGCCGTGGTTCAGGGCGAAATGGTTCAGGGCGAAGTGGTTTTGGGGCGAAATAACTGCAAACCCTTTTTTGACTGTTTTCTCAAAAGTTAGACGAAGTACGGAGCTGGTTTTTGCTCAGGTTGGTTTTAATCATGCATATCTTCAATCACACAGGGGGATAAAACTATTTGTAACAGTTTACCAATCATGTATACTATCTTTAACGGCCTATTTTCTCTTAACCAAGCGTCAGGCTATTTCATAGACATCGTTAACGGTAAGCAACTGAAAACGTGCCTTAACTGCAGAGCCAAACTTTGCTTAATGGGGGAATCAGACTTTATTTCTCCGTTTTCACATTGTATCGATCCTCGGTCACTAGAGACCGAGACAAATTCTGAATAAAAAAATTATAAAATTCAACCCCTGTTGAAAATTATGCGAACAACGGACGGATTATGTGAATCTTTGCGCGGTGAACAGCGCCCTCTGTAGTTCAGCTCCGACATATTGGCCGTTTTCAAAACCACCCTCTTCGTCTGTGGCTCCGGCCTGGTGTATCCCAGCAATATCAATGGATTAAGAAATATCTTGGGCCAATGCTAATTTGAGCGTTCACCCCTCTTGAGCATATTTATTATCACCAAGATAAGGTAAACTACACACAAAGAAAGACATCGATTTCAAAATACCGAGCCTGACCGAAAAACACCGAGTGTTTCGAAATCGGCCCATGTGGAACAGATTTTGCGTCTACGTCGACTCGTCCAGACGTATCACGCGCATATAGCTACAGCCCTGGTTACTGCTATTTGTATATAAATTGCCCGCCTACCCGATACTTTTCACTGCGCGGAAAATACTTCAAAATCATAAAGTGGGCGGATCTAAAAAGGTATAGGAGGATTGTATTTTTTTCATAGACTATCGACTGGTTAAAATAAATCGTGATTTTTGGCGAGGCCCAGTCTTCGGACAGTACAAACTCAGATTCCCCCTTTAAGACAGTGACACAACAATAGCCGTTTCCAAGCGCGCACATGCTTAAAGGCAAAGGCTCGTCAGCAATGCGCGCGTGCCAAATTCGTGCCACGAAATACGCAGCTCCATAGCAAAATCATACCCCGCCCCCCAACCCCCTCCCCCCATATCCCCAACCCCTTTGAAATGACATAATTTTTAAATCTCATTTTCTTAGGCTCGGTGTCTATATTTGGCCGGTGAATACGAGCAGGCGATGGATGCAGCTAGATGTGCCAATATTTGGAGCACAGTTGGCCTTGTTTGCGGCTTACTATTAGTGGCAATAACGGCTGCTATCTTGTACTTTATCATAGCTTACGGTATCAATTAACACTCCGATGCACGAGCTGTTTTGAACAGTCCGATTTGTTTTCAAATCACTGTAAAGACAGTTTTGAAACTCCACACATTTGCTATGGTTACCTTTTAGACATACTGCAGAGCCAACAAACTGGTAAGTGCACTGTTAAGTACCGGTGAAACCTTGACCCACATTTTCCACGGTATCCCCAGACTTTCTGGCAGGCCCCATATTAGTTTGTTTACAAAACATCATCTGCCGTGCCCCATATTGTACTACGTGGCAACATTGTCCTATACTTTTGATTCCGAAGAACTTTGTCATTTACCAACGGATTCAAACCAAGATTTCAGATCATGTAAACAAGACCTAACAAATTGTGTTAAGCAACTTGCATCAGTTTTGCCTGAGCGTCCTACTTTTTATTTGACGTCCTCCAATGTCGATACACCGTTGGAATCGGTGGGGGAAAGCAGCCGAAGCTTCTGAACGAATGCAGGATCACCCCTTATGTCTTTGCACACCTCCTTGATCGTTTTTGTGCAACTCATCAAGAGGTGCAAAGGGACCCCTGGTATAGATAATTTCCTTGATATTGGAGGACGCCAGTCGCCAGTGGCTGATTCAGAAATCTCGACCTCTCTGTAAAGGCTGATGCAAGTTGCTCAATAAAATTTGTCAGGCCTATAGAGCCTTTGCACGGCGGCCATGACAGGGGGCAGTCACATTGTCACCGTGTGTCATGCATGAGTAGGCACTTTGTGGATCTATTGTCACATCATTTAAATAAGAAAACCTGCCCCCTGTCATGGCCGCCGGTGCAGAAGCTATATTAGGCAAAAAAAAGTATACTGTCTTTGGTCAGACCGAAGTTCCGGAATTGATGCGGCGACGCGGTCCCCCCCCCCCCCCCCCACCCCCACCTCCCATCCCCCCACCCCCTCTTTTGACGTGTGGCTGCGCGACGGACGGACGCACAACTGATGTCTGACGGACAAAAATAGTGCAGTGTGAACCCGTCCAAAATGTTGGTCTGCTGTCTGATTGGAAAGAAATTAAAACATTTCAAACTTGGTCAAAATAATTAACAAAATAATTTGATTAAATTATTTTATTTTCTTCGCCTGTTTATTGTAACTTTTGATAACCTTTTTTTAAGTCGGTTGTTTTTTACAATTTGGTTGCTAAAACATAACAAAATAATTATAGCACAATCGTCGAATCTTACAAATCATTAACTTTTTCCAAAACGATTTTTCATAGACTTGTTCACACCGCACTTGGAAATAGACGCACCACGAATCAAAATATTAAAACTTTAAAGAATAAATTCATGACTGTACATGCATCACATTATTTTAATGTATAGTATAATTGCTATAAACTACTTAATGTATCAAAAGTGCTTAAAATTCATGCTAATTTTTAATTAGGATTATATACTGTTAACAAAGAACCAATGCTGCTCATTGGCTGGAATTAAACACTATTTAATCATATATCTATTTTCAAACAACTAATAACCGTTTCTGAATTATTTTTATTAGGGAGGTTTAGCACGTCACGGATACGGATACGGATACGTCATGATTTTATGCGCTTCTCGTGACGCGTAACCGTAGTACACATGTTTTCATACGCGTGAATAACGGATATCGGCCTCCATACGCGTAGCATAAAAACGGATACCGGTTATGGGGATTTTTCGCTTTTTCCGCGATGGATTAATAAGTTGTATGCATTTTGTTTCTTTGTGATGTATCTCCCATGAATACCTATCGAATTTAATGAGTCATGCCCACGTGAAAGTGAGGCAAATCAGCCAAAAACAAAGCCAAGCGCAGAGCAGATTTAGCAGATGCACGTATAAGTCACACAGTGCGAAACCCAGTTCAGTGAGCGCATCAACGTATATCGGTTATCGTTATCATATCCGTATTCGTAACCGTATTCGTCACCTTGCGAAACCTCTCTATTGAATAGCACAGATACGTAATTAAGGCTGGATCCGAATTAGTGGCCTTGGCTGTGGCTGTTGCTATGCTGTTTCTAAGGACTTTCATTGTCCGCCCATAGCAACAGCCATAGCCACAGCCAAAGCCACTAATTCGGAACCAGCCTAAATTACGTGGAATTTAAAATGTACAAACTGTCTGTTGAAAACTGATTAAATTTTCGTCTTACAAAGAATTAGACTTCAGTATTGTTTACCAGATTGATATATTTTACGTAAAAAAATTTAATTTTATACAATGTAGCATACTTTTTTCGAAGTCAAGTAAATTGTACCAAAAACATAATAATAATTATAATAAAAACAATATTTAATATATTTTTTAAAAAGGATCATTTTGTCTTGGTCTGTGTGTTCTTTTTTTTTTACTTTTGATCACAGTCCTGTCCCTGTGTTTTGCAATGGTACTTTTTCCCGACGGCCATGATGTTTATGCACCTATCAATTGTTTCCCCCACCCCTCCCTATTGTCACTTTTTGCGTGACAAAATCCCCACCCCTGGGGCAACATTTAGGTGACAAAAATCCCCACCCTCGGGTGCAAAACATGCGCAAAAATGGCAAAAATGCACAGAAAATGGGCCAATGCCCCACCCTGGGGCATGAAAAATGTGACCAAACCCCCACCTAGGGGGTGGGGCAGCGCGGGGGTGGGGGGGGGGGGGAACAATTGATAGGTGCATTAGAGCCAATAGATAGTTCCGACCTGTCAACCAAGCCGACCAATCACAACAGAGCTGGACATCGACAGCGCCCACATAGGTCAAAGTGCATTGCCACACACAACGACATCACGCATACAGTTTGTACAGTGTTATATGCGGTGATCAGGTGAATTTTTCGTTTCAGGGTCGGGCGTTTTGCTGTTCAAAGTAAGAAAGCACGTATTTCATGATATATGACATCCCTGTATTACTGGCCCTTTACTCAGTGTGTTCTAAGATAACTGTCGAACCTAAAACATGAATACCTTTGTGTTTTTCCCCAATGAATCTGTGCTTTCCGTTGAAAGTCCCATTGGTTTGTGCAGTGTGTGTGGACATTTTGACGATAGCGTGTGAGGCACAGCAACATTATCCAAGGGGGCGGGGTTAACTGGGCAAAATCGGGACTATGCATTACCATTGCAACACGTCACACTTCGGCTGTCTATACAACATTAGCCTTTTAGAAGTATGGCGGAACAAAAGGAGAGGGCGCAATTTCATATGGGTATGAATTTTTTTATCAATTGTATTTCTTTCCAAAAACTTGATTTACATGTTGTAATTATAATACATAGACAGAATTATAAATAAAATTAATCAGTGTAAAGTGAAAAACTGAGTTATTTTGCATTTTAGTCGATGTTATACCCACTGCAAAGTGCGCCCTCCTATTGTGTCCGCCATACTTCAAAAAGGCTAATGGCGGCATTCACAAATATATGTGCGTTTGCATTTGAATGTTGGGATGATGCTCAACCAATCAACCTGCTCCATGGAAATACGCTATGCATTATGGGACAGGTGAACCAATGCATTTTGGGATGGCTTACTCGCAAAAGCAGACCATATTTGAAGAAAAAAAATGCAATCCCTGCTACACAGTCCTGAAACATTTCGGTGTTTTTTTTTACGTGGTAAAATTATTTCCTTTTACCACCTGTCTAAAAATACATGTCCTACTTTTAATCTTAAATAACTTTGTCATTTTCCAACGGATTTAAGCCAAAATTTCAGATCACGTAAACAAGGCCTGACAATTTGTTTTGAGTGAGTTTCATCAGTTTTGTCATAGAGGGTGAAATTAAAAAGCCATACGAAACAAAAACCTCAATTTCAGAATTTGCCACTTTCGACATGGCATCCGCCATTGTCAAGGAACTTGTGTATGTCTAAGGTCCCTTTGCACCTCTTGATGAATTGCGCGATCGAGATGGTCTGCAATAACATTTGGAGTGATCCTGCAGCTTTCGGCTGCAGCACACGCATTCCACCACTGTCTCTAGCGATGTACAGTGACATTGAAGGAGGCCAGTCGAAAGTGGCGAATTCTGAAATTAACTGTTTTTTTCGTGCGCAAGTTAGGTTTGCCATATTAAGGGACATTTTTAAAGCGCTGCTAAGCACACAATTTTTGCTTAGCAAATAATTTATTTGCTTTACTTTTCGAAAATTGATTGCCAGCCACAATCGTATGTGATGTGTATTTCATACTGGTATTCTGCTGCTGTTTTTAGGGAACACAGTTTGACATACAATTTAGGCTGGTAACCCATTTTTACAAAGGCCTTTATTGTGCTGAGCTACGCCATGAAATTGAAAACGTTTGAGACGCTTGGTGGCAGCAAACAAACCGTTCCTTTTTATTGCTACGTAATATTAAGCATGCGCACTTTAGCTCAAACGTAACGTAAACAATGGAAAAGGACCGGTTTGTTTGCTGCCACCAAGCGTCTCAAAAGTGCCTTGGACAACAGCCTACAGAAAAACCCCGCCCCCCTCCAAAAAGAAAACAAATCGAAAAAAACATTTTCTTTTGCAAAAGAAAAAAACAAAGTAAGCAAATCCGCTACTTAGAGCAAGTTCGGGCGGGCGACTATATAGTTAATTAGACCATTGTCCTTATACGGAGCATACAACTCTATGATACAGAGCATGCGCAGCATGCGTGGTTTGACTAGCTAGTCTAACTAGACTAACCTACACCCGGGGCTTGGTTCCTCTAGTCAGACTAGCTAGTCAAACCACGCATCGTTCGGGTGGCATCTACATCCTATGGTTTAGTCTATAACTATAGTCGCCCGCCCGAATTTGCTCCTAGATGTTACCCGAACGCTGCGTGGTTTGACTAGCTAGTCTGACTTGAGGAACCAAGCTCCGGGGTAGGTTAGTCTAGTTAACTATATAGTCGCCCACCCGAACTTACTCTATGGTGCTGCCGTGAGCGTTAAATCAACAAATGGACTCCCTAAAGTGCCAGAACTGTACGCCACCGCCCAGTAGACGACGAGCAAAATGACGATAAAGTACATAGCGCCCCCTAGAACAATGCCTGTCATCGACCACTTGAGGGCGTCCAAGGCGGCCAATTCGGCGGACCATTTGTCGCCTTTACGAAGTTGGTCCCCAGTCTGCATGAAAAATGCGACAAAAATGGCAAAACAGAGATGAAAAAGAGAGCAGAGTTAGTCGACGAATAAAACGTGCAAGATTGCACAAGGTCTGCAATTGACCACTCTCACAGACGCCATCTTTGTAGGAAAAATGCTACTGCGTATTCGCTGGCAGAGTGTGAGGTCAATTTCCGCGCGGACGCGCTTACTTCTTTGACAACGGTTCACGCTACTTGGATGGCCACAAGGAGAATATTTTCTGTTGAATTTTTCTATAAAATGTAGCGGCAGGATAGTGTCACTATGGGAGTAGGTATGAGCAAACCATTGCAGGTGATTTGGTCCTTATCTTTTACCATTCTAAAAGAATAATAGTAAAATACACTGTGGGCAAACACAACAGGATCTAGAACGTGAGCGTGAACCAGTAACCATAGTCACAGTCCAGCGCCCGCAATGTGACGTCACGACTCTGCCAGCGAATAAACGCCATCAAATACGCGCACGTACACCATGGAAAATGTTCCAAACGCGCGCGTGTTGCTCGAAATTTGTTTGAAGTACGGCGCAGCTGATGCGCGTCACAAATATTTGCGCTCAAGATCATGTTGCACGTGACAATTTGTAGGAAACAACGTCATTTGAGAGTGATCAGTTGAGTAAAGTGGGTGAGTTTCCGTTTCATTTATGATTTACTTTGTTATTATCGATAAAGTTATTAACCTAGCCCGAATGCGTCTGGCCGTCTGAAGACGGCCAGAGCGATAAACCGCCCCCAGTGGCCGGACCTTTTTGGGCGCGTCGCATGGGGGCGCGCTACGCGCCCATTCAACACGCCTAGGCCGCCGCCATGTTTTTTTGAAACGGAAATGGAGGAACGATCGACGATGTTTCTGGAACTTGCAGAATGCGAATGATCTTCGCCTCTCTTAGCCAGATGGATCATGGATGAAGATCTCTGGATAAGGGAACGTGTTCCTCTATGTGTAGGTACCCAAACTTTGGAAATATCTGTCCTGGGTGAGAGCAGAATCTCGCTTGAAGTATGTAGCAAATTCGCTACAAAAAGTCTGGCCGCTGGGGGCGGTTTACCGCTCTGGCCGTCTTTAGACGACCAGAGGCATTAGGGCTAGTTATTAACCATATACTGCATACACGTTCGCCAGTTGAGGCTCTATGCACTAAGTCTATTTTTCAAAGAAAAAAACGTGACATTTTCTCACTGTTAAAAAATCACGTTTCCTTGCCAAATTTACACCTGCTACTAGTGCTAGCATGTCTAGGGCATTCCATGTCATCAGGACGAATGAGTGTGAAGAATGTGGATGGTGTTTGATATGAATTTTACTCAGTACCACTGATATCCCGTGCATGGTATACCTACCGGGTATTTTTTTCGTATACATTGAACAAAGATTTTAAGGAAATTACCTCCTGGAATCAACACATAATGTAATTTTAAGATATACTTCCCACTTGCACTTTTGTCGCAAATGTTGCTTTTCTGTAGAAAAATCACGTTTTCTTCTTCAAAAATTGCCTTCAGTTAGTGCAGAAGATAACCATTCACAGCGCCCTCTGTTGTCGCGCTTACGCACAGACCGCTCGCCGCATCATTTTGTGCATTACTTTATGCAGTAATTTTATCATTTATTTATCTCAGAAATGCAACATTTGCGACGGAAGTGTCAGTGGGAAGTATATCTTAGAATTGAATAAGCTATCGATTCCAATATATAAATTTACCCAAATCCGTGTTCAATGTATATGAAAAAAATACCAAATACCGTACACGTTCGCCATAAATTATTCCTAATATGAAATATTAATGTCACAGAAAGTGTAAATTTGGTTAGGAAACAGGATTTTAGGAAAGAGAAAATATCAAGTTTCTCTTTGAAAACACTTGACATTTTTATGTCATGCTCCATATATTTAGTGCATGGAGTCTTAACTGGCGAACGTGTGGTTCAAAAACTTTCTCGAAAATACTTTAAAACCTTTTCTGCCCTGTTCCATAAATACACACGGCGACTCAGTGGCGACCAGTTAACAGAATTCATACCAAAGGTTCAAGTATTTTCAAGGAAATTGTTGACTGATTTTTGCTCATAAATTCACTTCCTTTGAAAATATTAACATGTTTTGGTGGTTATTGTGTCCTTTAATATAAGGAGTTCTTTCCCATATTCTCCATATATAGAAGCGTAATTTAGCAAATTGGGTAGACTGGTTCTCGTCCACATATTCCACATAAGAGAATATAGGGACAGGTAAAGAGCGCTTCATCTTAATCTTTGATTGGTCGTCTTTGCGCGTGCGCATTGTGTGCTTTATAAGGCTGTGCCTAACGAATCGAATATTCAAATATATTCGATCATCCATCGAATATTCGAATAGCATTTTACCAAATCGAATATTCGGTATGTGCTTTTACCACTCCAAACCAACCATGTCTTTCAGCTAGGAAGAAGTAAAAAACCTTTTTCCTTTGCTGAAATGGCTGCTTTGATGTCATATTTGCGTCAAACCACAAGTCCAGTGTACAAGGGCCGACGATAATTTCTGCAAAAACCCCTTCGGGCGAGAGACTGCTATGCTATTAGTTACAACATGAAGTCAATAATTTGAGCACAGATTTGGCAATAAAAATGCTGCTGTATTCCTGTGAGCTGTGATGTGCCAAAATCAATTAATTTCATGGCAAACTTTTTTGTCAATCTTAGGAGAAAAAAATTCAAGCATCGAATATCGAATATTCGATCGAAAATGAAACCAATTTTTCGAATAGTAAATTTTTCGAAAATGCAATTTGCGAAGCCCTTTGCTTTAAGCAATGTTACTTTATTTACATTTAGATATGTTCGACACGCACGGCCGGGTTACAAATGTCAATGCAAAATATTACTATAAACAAAATAATAACAACAACGTGACCGGGCAGAATTCTGCCGTCATGGCTGCCCTTTACCGATCCCTTTATTTTCGCAATAAGTGATAGTATCGGGAACCAATCTAAATTTTGGGTTACAGCAAATGATGTATTAGGCTTTTAATGCAAAAGAACGACGAACCTTTAACGATTTCCATACCGCCAGAATCCCAAACAATGGACAGAAGAACACAGACACAACTGACAAACCAAAGTAGTCCTTCATAGGGCGCTTCTCATCGATAACGTCGACTTTTTCTGAAAAGAAAACCCCGAAATAAATCAATAAAAAGAGAAGCAGATTTCATAGGTTTCCAATCAGAAGAGGGTGCAATTTCATATAATTATAAAGTTTATAAACCATGATAATAACATGCTTTGGTGATCAAGGACAAAATAATGACATGATTTTACCTGAGAAAACGTGGTATAACTTGTCCCATATGTTTTGTACACATACATACAACTTGTCCTATAGGTTTTGTACACATACATACAACTTGTCCCATATGTTTTGTACACATACATACACTTTTTGTAACTTGTCCTATAGGTTTTGTACACGTACATAATTTATGTACCTTTTGTAGCTTGTCCTATAAGTTTTGTACTAGTCTTTGTGAAAGACGTTCTAACGTTGTTTGGTTCGTGTACGTGCCCGCGGTCGACATTGCACCGTGTGGACAGAGAACTAGTCTATGCGCCAGCTGGCTACCGTTCGTAAAAAGTCTTTGGAATCCTCTCACGAGTCACGTGGTTTGCTCGCAAAATTCCGAGCACATTCCACGCATACCATGTCAACACGGTCACGATCTGCCATATTGATCACGTTCACAGACGCCATCTTCGTAGGAAAAATGCTACTGTGTATTAAACGCCATAAAGTACGCGCACGCACACGCTGGAACATGTTCCAAACACGCGCGCGTGTTGCTCGAAATTTGTTCGAAATACGGCGCAACCGATGCGCGACACAAAAAAATACGCTCAAAATCATGATGCACGTGCAATTTGTAGGAAGTGACGTCATTTGAACGTGATCAATAAAATCCTCAAAAATCACCGCGCACATTTTTGTTTATGTTGTTACGAAGAACGTGTGTACTTATTTGCTGATCAACATGTTCAATCAACATGGTCCAGCTTAGAAATACATAAGGTAATGTGGGGGGTATTCCAGGTACCGCACGGTTGCCATGTGCCAGCGTGCACCCCCTGGAAACGGGGCCGATTTGCCAGATATAGTATGGTGCTTGAGTCACTCGTACGCGAGCGCCATATAACGCGAAGGCGGGAATCTAGCATGTATGTAAATATAAGGCGTGACTCTAGGGGCCGATTTCACTAACACAATATTTTGCGATCATCGTTAGAATGATCGCTAAATTCAAATCCATCGTTATTGCGATGGCGATGGATTTTGCATTTCACTAAAGCCGTCGCAATAGCGATGAGTATTAATTATAAATAAATTTATTGGACGAGGACGATCGCTTAGTAACGCGTAAACAACCAGAAATTCAGTGACTTGATGCACGATTCTGCAGACACTATCTTCAGATATGCCATGATGCTCGGATGTTGTGGAATAGAAGCATCCTGAGAGCCACAAATACTTGAACGGTTGCATCTATTGCATGGCTCCTAAGAGTTGAAGAGCGGAGATGTGGCTCTAAAATTTCAATAATTCTCATGACACCATTGCATTCCGCGTAAACCTATAAAATGTGTGCATCTTTTTGTCATTGTATGAATCCAGAGGATTTGTCCTGTCCCTGAAAACCCTCTCTCTTTGTAATGCTCTTGCGTTGTTTATGTACAACAACTAAAACGCCATTTCGAGACACACTGAAAATCACCAAACCTTCAATATACTAAACAAATGGCGCAAAATTGTATTTTAGCGATGAATGTTTCCATTTACGATGACAAATTAGTCGTCGCTAAATATTCATCGCTAAATAACAACTAGCGATGGCCAACGCCATCGCTACGTTTTTGTGAAATCGCTCTTCGAAGTTGATCGCTAAACTGCGATGGATTTCGAGTTTAGCGATTGATTTGGGCATTAGCGATCGTCGCAAAGCGTTAGTGAAATCGGCCCATGGACTTATGCAAATCTATCACGCAACTGGTCTGTTCCAGTAAAAAAAAAGGTAAATAAATTACAAAAATCATGAGCCTTCGTCAAGGCACATTTGTGGCAAAATGATAAAGTCCTTGAAATTTAAAATTTAAAGGCATAGGCCTAATATACAAATTTGGCAACAAACTTGTTTAGAGTCTAAAGTCTATGGGCATACTGGGTAATGATTAACATTTATCGATGAATATTGGTGAATAAAATCGCATGCTTAATAATTCGGTCACGTTGCTAGGGCGTAGGCCTGTTTAATTTTCATATTGTTGCTAAATGCTTGCGATCGGGTAAAGTTGAAAGTGCACACCAATAATGAACGGATAACGTATTGAGGTTAAGTGCGTGCCGACTGCGTTGTCCATTTTGTTTTCGGTAGATGTGATTTGAAACGGTTAAAGATAGTATACATGATTGGTAACCTGTTACAAATAGTTTTATCCCCCTGTGTGATTGAAGATATGCATGATTAAAATCAACCTGAGCAACAACCAGCTCCGAACTTTTGAAACGGGTTTACAGTCATTTCGCTCCAAAACCACTTCGCCCTGAACCACTTCGCCTTGAACCACGGCCTGTGCACGAAGTTGTTTTGGCATGTTTCGGGTTAAGTGGCCTTTGGGCGAGGTAGTGTTTGGACGAGGTGGTTTGGGGCGAAATGGCACGTGGTCGAAGTGGTTCAGGACGAAGTGGTCCAGGGCGAAATGGTTTTGGGGCGAATTGAATTAGTTAACTGGTCTGCAAACTTTTAAGCTACGCACGTGTATCACTATTTCAGAAAGCTTTTTTTTTCAGAAGTTCTTTTTTTGTGTGTTAAGCAAAAAGTTAACGAATAGTGTAGGCCTATGCGCACTATCGCATTAAAATTACTTTCAATAAAGTACCATCTTGAAAAGAAATAAATTTGTGTCAACAAATATATCTGTCATAACTGTGTCCATACTATGGCACGCCAAAGCGCAAATAATTCAACACTGATAATTCTGCCATCAACCCTGAAAAACAAGTCTCAACATTTTGTTTAAACTTGCCAACAAAAGCACGGTATGCCAGTTTCAAACAGTCTATCAACATGTACCCTTTGCATACCACATTGTTTATTGCCACATGTTTATTGTGTACCACACGTATGGGCATACGTGTGAAAACATATGAGGTCAGTGGTCGAGTAAACTCGACATTGGTAAGCAAGCATAATGTGTTGTGTGGTCGAGTAAACTCGACATTGGTAAGCAAGTCATGACAACTTTTTTTGTTGCGCAACATTTGCGAAAATATGCGTCAACATTAAATTATCAGTGTTGAATTATTTTCGCTTTGGCGTGCCATAGTATGGACACAGTAATGTCGGTTAGCAACCGGCTGTCAAGAAAGTGAAACCCAACAATAGTTCTGGTAGCGTTAATAAAATGCGTTTGATCCATAGATATATAATCACTGGATGAAATATGCAATAGCAGTTGACTATCCGAGAATTGAAGCCACACGCCGGCCGCCATTGTTCTCCCCAAACAATGCTTTCCATAGACTGCTCCTCGGTCCATGCGATCGCTTGCATTCCACTTAACACATGTCGACTAGTGAAGACAGGATAACCACTTGACCAGTCTAGGCAAGGCATTGTATTTGGTGAGTACAACGGCGGACGGTGGCTTTAAATGTTTTATATAGTGAATATTATGTAAATTTATTGGAATGAATGGCGCTCATGAGCTAATCAAAAACAACTTTACTTTGACAACCCTAACAGGTATCCATTTGCTCATGGGTGTAGACAGGCAACTTGTGGCAAAGTGCCTCGCTAAGGGGCACCATAGACGAGCCCCAAGTCCACAACCTACAGGATTAACCAAGATGTCCAGATCTAGTTGAAGCCACTCCAGTAAGTAGTCCTGTCAATTTATATTTCTTAAAGAGCGTGTCCAGATCACATTTGAGCACCTCATTTTCCCATGGGTGTTGAGATTTTGATACCACATTATCTGCCATATATTTACCCATAATACATTCTGAAATGTTGCGCTCTCAATCCATATATTTTCGATGATATCGTCAAAATACACCGATGTTTTGTTAACTAATTTATCCGGTTACAAAAGCAGTGCAGTGATTACATCAACTTTTCTGCTTCCACATCCAGATTGGAAATTTTCCGTTTTCTTCCCATGGATAGTATTTTCGGGGAGGTACATGTAAGGTTTTTTTTGCCCTTACCCGACGTAATTATTAACACTGTATACTCAGTGCTTCTCCGAGACACTATGAAAAACTTCATAGTGTGCTCAGGTGGGACTCATACAAGGCAGACGTCTTAAACCACTCGACCACCGAGCTAGCCGGTGTTGAATGGCCGGTTCGAATCAGTTAGCAACGGGGATTGCAATTAGTCAGAAATTGATTTAGACTTGCGTCGGGGAAATTGAATGTTAGGTAAGGTAAGGTTGTTTTTGCCCTTGTTTTTGAGGTACATGTAATTTACATGATTGCTATTTTAGAACGAAATCCATTTTCTTGACAAATCTGAACAAGCTCCTTAAAGGGGCATGAAATGCTAAATAACTTAAATTTATGCACAGTTTTTGCTGCATATGAAGGATGATTTATATAGAAAGGCAAACCACTGTTCATTTTTATGCCCATCAACAAGGTTGCGTTTTTCGCACAAAGAGGGCGCTGTTTGGGGCTGGGTCATGTCACTTTAGGAACACAGCAGAAAAGCAAAGAAAAAACATATTTTGGAAAATTGCTGCAGTTTCCAGCCTTAGTTTTTACGTGGCTTACAACAGGCAACATGTAAAACAAACACAAACAATCATGGGTTACAAAAGTTTCAGTAAGTTGGAAAAAATACTTAATGTTGTTGTGCACAGTTAAATGATATTTCCCTGTGTTTCCCTAATGTGACATCACAACCTTGCTCATGAATAATGTAAATTCGCATTAGCATTAAAATTAAAAACCTTGATTTTAACCCCTAAAACAACTTAAAGGTAGGGTTTTTATGACTGTAAATGAATGGAGTAGTTGCATAGCATAGATTTTATTGATAAAAATACCATTTCAGGCTGCCCTTTAAACATAATATAATAACCTGGTCCTATGGAAAATCGTGTACAAGTTTGAGGATTTGATACCATTATGAAATATACTGCAGTAACCTTTCGTATAATTTACCCTGACATGTCGGACCAACTCCAATCTCTTTAATTTTAGAATTATAGAAATATAGAATACCCATATTTACGTTCTCGCGGTTGTTCCTTCGAAGAAAAAAGTCCCAGCTTTGACACAGTCTATGTCACTGAAGAGAGTCAGTGTTTCATTCTAAAATACACTGCATTTATATACTTTCGTATAATTTAGCCTTACATGTCGGACCAACTTCGGGTCTCTTTAATTTTAAAAGTACATGTAACTATGACCTTACCTATATCCATATTGACGTTCTCACGGTTGTACCTTCGAAGAAAAAAGTCTCAGCTTCACACAGTCGATGCCACTGAAGATTGTCTGTTGTGTTTCACTAGTCCTGATCCTGTGCACTTAACACCGTACGACGTTCAAGTTGAACTAAACTGGTTTTCAGTTTTCACCGATGTTATTTTTCGCCAAGACTTAGCCGCAGAAAAAAATCTGTCACAAACTGTGCACCTCAGTCACGATTTTGTGTGTGTTAATTCATCTAGGCGGGGTTGTAAAACGATTAGCACTTTGTAACTAGTTTCTTATCTGCTTACGACGACCCTTGAACGGGCGATTGTACACAGTAAGAGATACTATGCGTGTGTACAATGCGAGTCAGATTTTGTGTTATCTGTGCAAAAGTTCAAAGTGTGCAATATTTGGCCTAGTCTGTGGGTTTTTTTCAGTAGGTGGTCGACTAGCTCGTAAGGTCAAAGTTGATCTAAGTCTGTGCACACGCAACAAGCAGTACATAACAGGTGTATTTGTTTTGCGTGTATCACATGAATAGCATACCGTACGTACATGTACTTCCTTTCACATGCACACTCAGTATCCACATGACCAGACTGAATTTCTGTTGCTATGTGGTGCGCGCGGCAGGCGTGAAGTACAGAATCAATACTGTGTGCAATACCGTGTGAGAGAGAATGGCATAAAGCAACCATGACTTGCACCATGTAGCAATAATAGCACAGTATGTAACTTTATAAACTGCACCTCCATGCCAAAAGAATTCGGGGTGCCAGTCATTATGCAAATGTTTAAAAAATATTTCGGTTTTTATGCTAATTAAATTGTGACGTCACATTAGGCATTGGGCGAAATGTGCGAACATTTTATAAACATTTCACACACACAAAAAATACAAACAAATTTTCGGTTTTTGCATTCTCAAAGTACTAGCACTTTTTTATTTCTGTAATTATAGAAATGTTTTGACAGAAAAGTGCGTAATTTTACAAAATGTTTATACATGTATTTGTGCTATTCCAAATACGGATATTGCGTTACTTTCTGTACAATTTGACAAAATTAGGTCCTTCAAATAAACTGGGGAAATTCTGGTTTGTTTCTGTAAATTACGGATGGATGCTTCTAGTGTAGACCGCTGGTGAAAACATACAGGACGGACAGTAGACCTACACTATAACAGATTCAACTCATCCGTGACTACTACGCGACAGATGGACGCACAACGTATGTAACGTACAGTTGAAGTCAGAAATTTACATACATGTACACCACTACCATCATCACTCAACCTGGTAAACAGGACTACCCGAACCATGATTGCAAGATGTGCAAGATGTACAAGCTATGTTTTAAGTACTGCATGCACGCGAGAAATTCCACAAAATCACGACTTTAGTAAAGACTGTTACAAAAATGGTGACAACGCAAGTTTAAGCACACCAGTTTTGCAGTTGTATGTAAACTTCTGACTACAACTGTACGTCTGACCGACGAAAATATTGCAGTGTGAACCAGCCTTAATTCTAAGTTCATGCTCTTGGTAAAATCTGAACAGGCTCTTTTTTAAAATTATTGTCACCTACAGCTTTCACAATATATCTGCCTCAACAACAAGCGCCACCAATATCATGGCCCATAGACACGACCCAAAGACACAAGCCAAAATAGACGCGCGTTTGGCCTGGTTAGCCGACTGTCGCGCTCCCTCACGATCGTTCGTTCGCCATTGATGCTTAGCCTGGAAAAAATAGAATACAAAATAATAAACAAACAAACAAAGTAGCAAACATCTTAATAATAACAAGTAAGCTTACAACAATAATTCAGTCATTTCTTCGGAGGTGGATTACCAAACTTAACCATTACCCTTAAAGGCCCTACGTATTATTCGCAAGATACAACATTTTGCAGATTCGCGGAATAAGAGTGTAACATATCTAAGAAAGAATGTTGGTAAACTAGCCTGAAGAAATTTTAGCTACAGAGATGAATCAGTGCTTCAGAAAACCTTGACAATATATATATGGATTTTGTGTACCTTTTTTAAAAACTACATTCGGTTGTCAATTCCAACATGAAATACCATTTTGGACGGAAATAAATTAATGTGGTGGTTGTTACCATTGCTATCAATACTTTGAGTAAGGTTTTTCCGGTCAACTCATGAAAAACAAAATTGGGTCATTGCAAATGAACAATGGGCCATTAAGGGGAAGTATACACAAAAAACAAAAGACATTGTGTAAAACATGTGCAAATCGAACATTATTGTTACATTGTATTTGATAATATATAACACATACAATATTTTTCTCTCATTGACAATATTTTCAATATTTAAAATTATTAATTTTTTTTTACGGTTTTACTTGAAAAGAAATCCCATACCTTCTATAAACATATTAAACGTCATCGCATCACCTTTAAGATAATGTTCAATCAATAGGTGTGTTCGCTTAGCTTCCATGGGGAGACACGACCTTATCCTCTTTCCCATAGCCTCCCTTGAGAATGTTCATACTTTGCAGGTGAGGACTGACTCGACGAAGCTAATCGAACATTCATAAAATGCCCTCTCCGACAGAAACTCTTGTTGGCGCTATGTATTGGAACCATAGAGTTATATAGAGTAAACTAGAGTGTGCACTCCCAATACATGATGTGCCGATATGGACGCCGCCATTTTCGCTTAACGCTATGGGTGCTCGGTGGGCAAAAGGGTTTTGCCCACTTTGCACTCATAGCGTTAAGCAAACATGGCGCCGCCCACATGTCGGCACGGTCCACACACGTGGCTTGAATAGCCAGTGCACACTCTAGTTTACTATATATAACTCTATGATTGGAACACAACGCATTAATCGATTAATTACATAATGTCACGAGATATGTTTATATACAAAATGTAATATATACATGTACTATAATTTAATATACTGAATAATTTTAGGTCAAATTATAGAGTGTTTATTCTCCGTGTTTCTTCCTCCATGGTATAATGTAAAGCTGTAGTACTGACGTAATTGACCTAAGTTATTACATTCCTTGTACAACCAATATCTGCATTTTGTCTACTTATTAAACAAATTATACCATTACAAAATAAAATTAAGGCGTAGCACATGATTTCGTAAGGTACATTTTGGTGTGTTTGTTAATTACTAAAACACACTTGGTCAAATTCTGGTAAAAACTCCATGTAATCCTCACTTGTTGTGGCTTGTATAGTCACCTTTAATGTTGAGTTGACTCATCAGTCTAGCCTCTTTAAAAACTATTTTAAAAAAGTTCAGAAAGTCAAGTTTGACTGACGATTTATCTCTTGTTACTAAATCATTTCCCTTGAATTCGGTATCATTGGAAAGCCCTGTTATTCCTCTTTACAGCGATGTGTAATTTGTTATGAATAAGCAATTGGGGAATGTACAGTATAGCGGAATACAGGGGTGGGTGGAAAGTGAAATTCACTGCTATTGTCATGCAGTGCATTCCCCTTTTGCTTGGAGGATGGCAATGTGTCAATGCACTTTTTGACAATGGCAATGCATTTTGTGACATTTCACTTTACACCCGCCCCCGTATTCAGCTGTGCTGCACATAAAGAGGAATAACAGGGCTTTCCAATGATATACAATTCAAGGAAAATTATTTTGCAACAAGAGATAAATCGTCAGTCAAACTTGACTTTCCGAACTTTTTTGGAGGAGTTTATTTTATCAAAATCAGGCTGCAATGGTGTAAGGCCAGAAACTGCCTACTAAAGTGGGCGGCCAGTTCTTGTTGTCAAATAACCAGGGGCCAATTTCATGGCGCTGCTAAGCACAAACATTTGCTTAGCACAGGATTTATTTGCTTTATAGCATGGATTACAAGCTAAAATTATACGCCAACTTGTGTTCTTCGCGAGAATAGGAGAATACCTTCACTTATGATTTTGGCTGGCAATCCATTTTTGCAAAATAAAGCAAGCAAATTCTGTGCTAAGCAAATTTATCTGCTAAGCAGAGCCATGAAATTGGCCCCAGATCTGATTTATAAACTACAGTATAAGTGTGACTTTATGGAGATGCGCTAGCAATGACATAACTCCTGATTGTCTTGATTGATTGATTTTGATGAAATAAGTTGTTATGTGTAAGAAGACACATGGCGTGGACATTTTTGTGGACCCCCGGTATGTGGGCCCTGGGTGGGGTGGGGTGGGGTGGGGGAGGGGGAAAAACGTAGGCATTTTATTTCAAGTTCAAAACAACAACAAGCGTAACTATAAGGAGAGTCCCTAGTACTATTACACCAACAATCAAACCCATAATGGAGAAGCGCTTCGATTCACGGGCCGCCTGATATGCTCCCGCGGCGTCCCCCATTTGCCAGCGGCGTGAAGCCTGCATGCGGAAAACAAAACGCACCAAATGTGTTTTAAAGACAGATTACATGATTGGAAAACTGTTTATAAACAGGCACAACAGCATTACATAACTAAAGAATAATGTCGATAAACTGCCTGGTAGAAAATCAATGCATGTATTTTGTGTGTGTTGAATGAATGGTAAAAGAATTGTCTGCAGACATTTTTTGTTTTTAACACCTACAGCTGGCAATTTCTCTCATAGTCGGTTTTTTTTGTCAACTCGTTAAGTAAAAGTTTGGCTAACTTTGTACCTTGTTAAGTAAACAAGATGGCACCCCCCCCCCCCCCCCCCAACCCCCCCCCCCCTCCCCCCCCCCCCCCATGACCATAAGTTATCGCACCTCTCTCCATAAAGGAACTCTAAAAAGCCCCACCTATAACAAGTGCAGTCGAGTATTAAAGTGTCATATGATAAAAGTACTTTATTTCGTTGTGCGTTTCAAATGTGAGTTTACACTTTTTTCGCAACCGAACATAATCTAGAGTTTATGTCTGTGTTGTATTTTTTGTGAGTGCAAACTGCGCATGCGCCGTTGGCGTGTCTGACGTCATGCCCTACGATTCTAGTTACTCACATCCGATGCTTTCATTATGCCAACCAAACCCAAAGGGAAGCAAAATAGTATGGTGACTATGAAGGCGAGCATCCTGTAGTCTGGTGGCGGGACACCGGTGGCACATCTCACTATCTCCTATGATGGCAGGAAACATTTAAACACTTTGTCAAAATGTTGTCAAAAGAGGTTAAACGTAGAGCTATAGTTCGGGCGTGCCTGCGTTCGGGCGTGCAGTTCTCGTTACTCGGGAGTAATGCGTGCGCATTACACTCGAGTCACATCACGCGAACGGCAAGTCCGCAGTCCGCGTGCGCGAATGGCAATCAGTGAAGATGGCCGTCTCTTGCCATCACTGCACAAGAAACACCGTTTAAATGCTCACAAGAAACTGAGGAAATACAGGCCGTAAGTCGCGAGAACCTTTGATGCCGTCCAAAACAAACCTTAGTGAGTTGTTGTTTCAGTTATCGAGTTGACACGTTGAGCAAATTCACCAAAAATCCCACCCGTATTCCGCCATGTTTGTACAAATCACACGACTCTCGTTGGGAGTAAGTAGAGCACACTCCCCATTTGGCTGCTTTCGAGCGCGATACCAGGGATCCCTGGTGCTCCATGGTGCTCACCTGAAAGCGTGTGTACGAATATGTGTGACGTAACGTTCCCAACACCTAGGAGCACCAGGGACGAGCGCTCGAAAGCAGCCTTTGTTGGGGAGTAGCGAGAGCATACTCTCACTGACTCGAGTGTCGTTATTCTTGCTGTTCGCGCGCGCAGGAGTATATACTCGTGTTAACACGAGTACACGCCCGAACGCAGCCTAGTAGTCCTATGAAAATGCCGTATAGTTGATGGCATAAAGGGCCTTAGTTGCCAAAGATGACAACAACACTTGATTTGAGTAACTGGTTTATTGCAAACTCGTTAATCAACACTTTGGATCATTGCAAATGATATACATGTAATGTATTTTCAACGTTGAATCAACATTGGGGGGAAAAAACTGTTTCAAATACAAAACCTGTTGTGGGTACGTATGGATGACGCCGGGTGCAGTGTATTGGGATTGATAAGAGACGGGCCCTTGTTGCGCGTACGGTCCTTGTGGCGCGTACGGTCCTTGTGGCGCGTACGGTCCTTGTGGCGCGTACGGTCCTTGCGATGCATAGGGGCCCTGGGGTGCTGTCTGGAGTATTGGGGCATTTTCGTCTGGTGGGTGGCCCTTTTCTGCTACGTCGGCGTTGATTGGTTGAGAAGCTAGCCCCGCCGCGGTCGCTTCACTGTAAGAGGGCGGTACTTCGTTCTTTCCCTCCATCATGACTATGTCAATCACATAATGCAAATTAGGGTTTACGTAGAGACATATTACATGATTGGAAAACTTTAAAGGTACAGGCTCGTCAGCAATGCGCGCCCGCCAAATGTGTGCCACGCAATACGCAGCTCCATAGCAAAGGCATGGAGCTGCGTGTTTCGAGCACGAATTTGGCGGGCGCGCATTGCTGACGAGCCTGTGCCTTTAAATTGTGTTATTTCCTCGTGTGATTAAGGGGGCGTCAACAGTTTTCAGAGTTCTACAGATATTTTCAAGACCCCCTCCCATTTTTCTGTGCACTACCATGAAATGTCGACATTTTACAGTGCATGTAAAGTCCTCCTCGGCTTTAGACTCCCCTCCCATTTCCTTTTCTTTGAAGAACCGTGAACATGTTGACAACTTTGGACGGCAAAAACCAACCAGAGTGTATCAGCCCCGGTACTTAAAGGTTTAGTGAAGTGAAAATTATCAACCATTTGTTTTTATACACGAATCAGAAGATCAAAGTGTTGCAGACAAAAGGGCAAACTCAAATTTGTTTTCATTTCAGAAAGAAATGACCTTTTCTCTACTTCAAAATTTTCTTGACAGACGAGGGCGCTGTTTATTGCTAGTCATGGAGGAAACCCACAATTGAAAAACAAAGAAAGAACATTACATTTCAAACAGTAACAGTGGCCCGCTGATCCATTTCTGACCCAAACAAACTTGTTGGGATTGTTGCAAATGACATACTAAACAAACCCAGTAAACTGTTACAGATCATAACACCAAGAAGTCACTGAAAATGACAACAACTTTTGTACACAAGTCAATGGAGATTTCCTCTGTTGTCCTGAGATGACATCACGGATTTGCTCATGAATATGGAAATTTCATTAGCATAAAAATAGAAAACTTGCAATTACACCAAAACGGAACAATCAAATTTTCTGAAATTGACCGAAATGTGTAAAACACACCCTCTACTATAAAAACCCTATTTCACACGTCCTTTAAATGCCCTATATGTATCATTCGCAAGATGCAACTTTTTGCAGATTCGTGGAATAAGAGTGTAACATATCTAATGTTGGTAAACATGCATCAGTGCTTCAGAAAACCTTGAAAATCTATAGATGGATTTTGTGTACAAGATTAGTGAATGGTAAAAAAGGTCCCGTGCACGGGACTTTTTTAGAAAAACACCTTTGGTTGTCAATTTCCAACATGAGATACCATTTTTGACGGAAATATATTCATGTGGTGTTTGTTATCATTGGTATAGTGGGTATACAGCTGTGCTCGTGATCAAAGGACTACGGGTTCGAGCTTCACTTGTGCCAACGTGTTTGTGTCCGTGGGCAAGACACTTAATCTCAATTGCCTCGTCAACCCAAGCGATATTTAGGGAGCTGTTAGGGGGAATGCCACAATCTTGTGCGCCTTGGCCAGGTATCCACCTAGTTGAAGTGAAATGGTTCTGGTGATTTCCTGATGGGCAGCATGTTAATGGCAACTGCGCCAGTACCCTAGGGTAGACATGTGCGCTATATAAGTGTCCACCATTACATTACATTATCAACACGTTGAGTAAGGTTTTTCTTGTCAACTCATGAAAAACAAAAATGGGTCATTGCAAATGATACATACAATAATTAAGGTTCTAACTTACCTATATAAAGCGATGTACGTTGTAACTTCTAACAATTTTCTCGGTGGAATTTCTCACGGTGTACGCGGTCGAAATTTTATACTTCTATGCGTTGACTGTATTAAAGCCACGGTTATATCAAAATGTATGTGCGTCATTACGGTTTATATTTGGAACAGCAAATAATGACAGTACAACACGTGAAGACAATTAAGATTGACCAAAGGGCGACCAAAGCGCATTGACAAACGGATTATCTCTGTATTATATACATTATGTTATTATTATTATTTCTTTCTGGTACTGAAACCAAGGATTCCTCAAAAGTGCATATTGCACTGTCGCTCGCGCGGCAAGTGTGAGGAAAAGTGGGTTGCCTTAACAAACACACCAGACCAGGCTTTACATCCCTTCCGAAGGATGGAGAAAGTTTTACTAAGTGCCTTGCTCAAGAGCACAAGTGCCACAACCTGTCGCGGCCCGGAATCGAACCCACATTCTAGTACGGGCAGGAACTTGAGTTCGACGCACAAGACCGCTCGGCCAAAACACCCCACCCCGTATTGGCAATAAGGTCACCAGTCAGTGGCGGATCCAGCCTCATTAAAATACAGGAATACAATGGATTTCAGGGGGTCCGCCTCTGCTAGTAGTTCGGCAGCCCCACATATTAATATTACAACAAGATGAGAAACCAGTGTGTTAATAGAGAGGTTTCGCACCGTCACGAATACTTTATGCGCTTCGTGTGAGCGTAAATATAGTACACATGTTTTCATACGCGTTGACTACGGTTATCGGCCCTCATACGCGTAGCATAAAAACGGATACCGGTTATGACGAATGTAATGCCAAACTTCTGCAGTTTACACCCCCACGTTTTTCTTAAACGAGATAGGGAATAATAAAAAAATGTGCAAAAAAATTACAAAAACATTAAAAACTCAAAAACACAGACCAGTGAAATCATAAGTGCCTAATGTGACGTCACGTCTTTCCTCATAAAAGCCACAAAACTGGTGGTAAGTACACATATAAAATCACATCTAACTTTTGTTTTGCAGACCACCTTATATTTAAAGCCCTTTAAAGGCCCATTGTATCATTTGCAATGACTCAATTTTTTTTTTATGAGTTGACAAGAAAAACCTTACTCAAAGTGTTGATAGCAATGGTAACAAACACTACATGAATTTATTTCCGTCCAAAATGGTATTTCATGCTGGAAATTGACAACCGAAGGTGGTTTTCTAAAAAAAATAAAGTCCCGTGCACGGGACTTTTTTACCATTCACTTGTACACAAAATCCATATATAGATTTTCAAGGTTTTCTGAAGCATTGATGCATCTAGCTATGTAGCTAACATTTCTTCAGGCTAGTTTACCAACATTATTCCTTAGATATGTTACACTCTTATTCCACGAATCTGTAAAAAGTTTTATTTTGGAAATGATACATAGGGCTTTAAGGGTATCTAGAGTACACAAACAACTTAACAAGTAGACTGGTTCCCGCTCCACATATTCCACATACAACGACTGAATATGAGGACGGGCTACTGTGGTGTTTAAAAAGGCACTTTAAGCATTACGTCATGCATTTATTTTTAGGAGCACATAACCGTTAATTTTCAAAGCGCGCTGCGCGCTATATGACATGAGTGTACAACAATTTGAAAGTGGTTATTCCATATTTGACCAATACAAATTTAATATATTAACCTTTTAAAAATATGCCATTTTAATATACATGTATGTAGGCTAGCATCAAAAAGAAAATTCAAACCTTGTCTGCATCACCCAGTGAGCTCCATATTGTACATGTAGTTTTAATCTGCTGTTGCAATCCCTTAACTATAGCCACTGATAGCAACTGCGTAGTTTTAAATCCGTGGCATCACCATAAATACACACGCAGCGGCACGCGTACGTGCACGCGACGTCAATTCAAATTCTCGAAACAATGACGAATTGTACCCGACGATTAACGGTCACATCCGGACGACCGGACGTGCATTCGGGTAACTTCGGTAACCTTCGGAAAAAGGAGAAATTCCTCCTGTTTCAAAATGGCGGAATTGGCGGCTGCCGACCTTAAATTCAGTCTAGTCAACAACATATTGGTCCGGGTACCAGACTAACAAACAAGTTAAAGAATTCAGCCTCATACACTATTTTTAAAACAGATACAAATAAAATATACTTTCAAATTAAAAATCCTGATTTAAAGGATCTCGTACTACAGTGTTCTTTTTAATTATGTATTACTGCTTGAGATTATCCCTTCATATTATAGTTCTATTGTACTTTTACGGGTTTTGGTCATGTGTAATTCCCCAAATTAGGGGTCAAAAAGTACGACATGCTTTTAAAGATTTTCAAGTGTGTTTAGTGATTGAAAGTGGTTTTCCAGTAGAAAATATTAATTTCCATGAATGCCACGTAAATTCAACGTTTGTGTGTAGATAAGGCACCATGGTTAAGCAAACTCATATTACAGCTAATTTTCATTGGCGTAGGTAACCTGGGACACTAAATTCCTATTCAATATAATGGAACAAATTATGAGCCTTTGTGGTCTTTTGTTTTAGTAATTTGTCAGTAATCACAGAACAAAATATTCAAGAAATTGGTGCTGTCCCCTGTAATCACAGGCCGCAGTCTATTACTGAGAATCTGTGATCATGAGTGGCGATTTTTAATGCACAGGGTGTCGTACATAACTGGGACACCAAACGTTTTGGACCCCTAATTTTGGGAATTACCCATATCTCAAAACAGCTTGGTAAACAAAATAGTGATTACATAATTCACTTAATGAATTTAGTTCTTAAATCTTCAGCGCTTTATTTAGCAAAGCGAAAAAATTGCTTAATCCAAACTTTGCTTTATACAAAAATGGGTTAAAGGTACAGGTCTCGTCAGCATTGCTCGCGCGGTAAATTCGTGCCACGAAATACGCAGCTCCATAGCAAAGGCACAGAGCTGCGTATTTCGTGGCACATTGCTGACGAGCCTGTGCCTTTAACAGTCAAAATATTGTGATGTGTATTACAATTGACTGTGTTCTGCTATTCTTGCTAAAAACACAAGTTGGCAATACAATTTTGACAATTAAGTTATCCATTTTAAATTTAGAAAGCAAAGGAATTTTTGATTAAGCGATTTTTTTTGCTGAACAGCTTTTTCCTGACGTAATTTCCTTTTTAACCAATGATCGCCGTCGGTTGTCAAGAACCAAACCAGATGATTGGTTGAACCAGTGGTGACGTCACAAAACATTTATCTGGTTGTGGTCGCAAAAAAAACCACTCTTTAATTTTAGACCCTGTTTTTAATTCTAAACCCTGTTCATGCGAAAGGACAATCTTGTCCCCTGAATTTGTTTAAACATTTATTTAATAATGGGTTTAATTAACTTAAATTCGCAGCCCATAGGCTTAATTACATGAAGCTTGTGCAAGTGTGTACTACCTAAACATCGAGATACAAAGGTGTGTGGCGCCATTGGCAGCCGACGGCCAGAGACACCGGGGTTACACAACACACTGGACCAACGGCTTTACATCCCTTCCGAAGGATGGAGCAAGTGTGTTTACGTGCCTTGCTCAAGGGCACAGGTACCACGGCCGGGTATCAAACCCTTAACCCCAAGTTCTGTTATATAGTTTACAGACTGCATGCTGATTGAAAGCTGCCAGTTAAAATCTCGTTGTCAAGACGAGAATTGGAATGTATATAGTCTGGCACCTTTCCAATCAGCAGTCTGCACTCTATAGGAATGATTCAGGGGACCCGATTGAACTGTCCTTTCGCGTAAATTAGGGTCTATTCACTGACTTACACCAACATGGACTGGAAGCCATTACCTTATGGGAGCTATACCGTCCGCCATCTTACTACACCCAAAACAATGCATTGCCTAGACAGGCTATACTATCTTCATCAAATCACACGGCATGTATTAAGTACAGTATGTATAGACATATGTACCGGGAAAGCAGTCTAGGCAAAGCATCGTCTTGAGTGTATAGTAAGATGGACGAACCCCATAACGGGCAGAAATCCATGCTTCGAGCTCATGAATATTTCGTATCCCCTCAATTTTTTTATGGGCAAAAAAACCCCAGTTATTAATAATTAATTGAATTTTGACATAATCATCTTAATAAATTTAGCTAAGTTACATAATTGATTTTGGCTGCGTACATTGAACAGAAGTCCCAGTTTGTCAGGATTTGGTCTAGTTCAATAAAATCTCTTGATAAGGGTGGATCTTTCGTGAGTTAAAGTTGCATTGCCCGTGTTTCGGTGAAAGGATTAAAAAAATTAATTTACACAAGCGAACGAATTTAGAAAGCTTACGTGTCTCTGTAACGAAAAATATCAAAAACTTAAATTTCCGACGTCGGGAATTGGAGATACAAGCCTTTTTCTTGAAACGTGCTTCACATGTTGTACATGTGCGCGTACGCTCATATGTACATAGTATGTGTACAATGTACACATGTACGCGCACATGTACATTTACGTCATAACCCTCTCGATTAATTGACCTGCCAGCCATTTAATCATTTCTTGTTTTTAATCGACTGGCATTAGGCCTAATCCTTGACGGATTTTTACGTTCTTGGTACCAAATGAAAGCTGATAACTTTTTCTATTCTAGAAAAATACCTATTTAACGTTATAAAACAAATTTGACGCCCAAATCGGCCCAAACACGGGCAGTGCAACTTTAAGAGACGGACAAACAAGAACATAATGGAATTCATCACTGACAGTCAAAATGGCTCTTACATGTACATAATGGGTAGATGTTGACTACTGAAGATATACATAACGAGTCTCAGTATACGGGAGATGATGGTTACCTGGGGCCAATTTCATAAAGCTGTTTAGCAAAAATGTTTGCTTAAAGGAACACGTTGCCTTCGGGTTGCGCTTTATTGGGCGTTTTTGGGCTATTACAAGCGTTTGAAGTATAATGAGCACGATCTGAAAGATGTTTAAAAAGTAGAATATAATGATCCACACAAACGTGCCTTAGAAATGCTTCAATTTTGCGTAATTTCTCGAAGCAGCACGCTCCGCCATTTATGGGAGTCAAAATCTTGACTCCCATAAATGGCGGAGAAATTATATTAGTCTTATTTCCAGCCTGGAGAAAGAAATTATTTTTCCTTCCTCCGTTGCGTGTGATGTGCCTGTTTTTTTAATTCGTGTCTACAATAACCATTGGGTATTAATCATCTTAGTCTTTTCTATCGGTTTGTCCCATGACAATATTCTTACCCTGATTGGCGAGGTTTTCATTTTTTCTTTTTTGACGCGTCTGCTGTGTTCTCTTGACGATCCATTTTTTGACAGCCAGTCGGTGTGTGTGTGTGTACCCTGACATGTGTTTACATTTCACACATGTCTCGGGAGGCGGAGAATGGTATGGTACCTTGCGTTCATCTGATAGGTTTACCTGACCACTGGCTACGGCGCCAGCCTAACTCCTGTTCGTCGCTGCATTTTGCCCACTACCCGGACGATCGTATTGACGGCTTGAAATACGTACACATTTCGCGGGACATGTAGTGGGGGTCAGAGGTCAGTGTTTGTTTTTTTTAATTACCATTCACTAATTATAACACATTAAATGTGTTTTATTGCAAGAACAACTCTTAATAAGTATAAGGAACACCCTCAAACGTGAGATTTCGTGAAATCTGAAGGCAACGTGTTCCTTTAATCAAAAATGTGTTTGCTTTATAAAAATGGGTTAAAAATCAAAATTGTATGTCGACTTGTGTTCTTAGCAAGAATAGCAGATATTCTTTTGAAAAACACAAGTTGACATACACTTTCGACTATTAAAGGCACATGCTCGTCATCAATGCGCGCGTGCCAAATTCGTGCCACGAAATACGCAGCTCCGTGCCTTTGCTATGGAGCTGCGTATTTCATGGCACGAACTTGGCACGCGCATTGATGACGAGCCTGTGCCTTTAACCCATTTTTATAAAGGAAACAAATTTTTGATTAAGCACATTTTTCTGCTAAACAGCTCTATGAAATTGGCCCCAGTTCGGTTGATGGTTAACCCATAGAGCTATTATAGCCCTATGGTTAACCGTAGCGGTTATAAGTACTGGTGACTGTGGCTCCAATAACGACAACGTAAATGATAACGAAAGCAACTGATCCGACCATGATAATAATGCCCGTAACAAGGCCTATGATGGACCATTTCTTGGCCTCTCGGGACGATGCCTCTGCCCCGGCCACGTCGCCAGAAACCCATCTATTCCGTACCTGCAAAGAGATAGTGTGTAAATTATAAACGATCAAAATATAAACGGTCTGTATACCGGGAAACGGTACATAAACGATACACCGTTGCAAGGTTTTGAGTGAGCAAGCAAACGGTTTAGCTGGTCTGGCCAAACGATAGATTATTGGCAGTGTTCAACCCACCCGTGTTTGCTAAACAAACGTTTTTCTACCCACATACAAACGGTTCCAAGAGGGATTAACTCGAACCGTTTACCGGTCTACAGACCGTTTGTATTTTGACCTCGCGCCTAAAGCATGCGTCAATAAACCAGCCCAATTCCCCCTGTAAGAATGGTGACTTGTGTTCATAAATTTAGCCTAAAATCGAACTGGTATTTTCTTGTATACGTCGGGCAAATATTTCTTGGTTGCTACATTGTGTGACTTTATTACCATTTTAGACAGTATACATGATTGGTAAACTGTTACAAATAGTTTTATCCCCCTGTGTGATTGAAGATATGCATGATTAATGCACCTATCAATTTGTTCCACCCCCCCCCCCCCCCCCCCCACCCCCCGGTCACGTTTTTCATACGTGGGGCCGCTTTCCCGTTCCCCTATCCTTGTGGAGACATGGCTTTGTTCTCGTGCACAAACTCCAAACAATGGCTAAAATTTTGTAAAAAAATTCGTCATATCACTCCTATTTCAACCATAATTTTTTTCTGGAGCTCAAATTTAGACCGAATTCTCCTAATTGCATAATCTAGAGGATGCAGCGACCAGAATATTTTAAAAATCGCAAATTTTTGAGAACATTCCATGTTTCTATTTAGTGCCATCCTTGTGGAGACCTTTAGAATTTACCAGCTCCGTACTTCGTCTAACTTTTGAGAAAACAGTCAAAAAGGGTTTGCAGTCATTTCGCCCCAAAACCACTTCGCCCTGAATCATTTCGCCCTGAACTACGGCCTGAACTACGGCCTGTGCACGAAGTGGTTTTGGGGTAAAGTAGCATTTGGGCGATGTAGTGTTTGGACGAAGTGATTTGAGGATAAATGGCACTCGAGCGAAGTGGTTTGGGGCGAAATGGCACTTGGGCGAAATGGTATTGGGGCGAATTGAATTTTCGTCTCACTAAGACAAAAAATAATTGTTTTCTCAAAGACTATAGCACTTTAGACTAAACCATTTCAGGGGAAGTTTTCTACGGTCATCATGTTTATATTGTGTAAGTTGGGCGTAAATCTGTGAACATTTCTGATTTTCGTATACTGCCTTTAAATCTCCATCCAGTGTCTCAAAGGCCCAGCTCAAAAGATTTGGTTTTGCCCGTTCGTGAGTCCGCCTGAACGGTTGGTGTAAAGTGCGCCACCAAGTGCGCCGGGTTGCTAACCAAAATTGGAACCAAATTGGTGTTCATTTCTCGAAAATCGCCAGTCGTATTTAAACACAAAACTGACGACTTACTTGGAATGACTAAAAACGAGTGTAGGTTTAGGAAAACATGAAAACATGAAAACATGAGCGACCATCTTCTTCAAAATCATTGCATTTGAAACTCGAGCGTTCGATCGTCTAAATCCAGACAGATAAGTGGTGTGCAATATTTTTGAATCGTGCTCCTACCGTTAGGGTACGAGAACCAATTTTGAAACAGAATCAAGAACGAGTTTTCGTTCGTTCCCACCGTACCGCCCAAGCTGGGCGCTGGTACAGGCTTGTTTGCGCCCTCATTGGCCAACATTTTATACGAGGTCGCGTCTTTTTCTTGTAAACTGACGTACACAAAAATGTTCCTGCTGACAAGGCAGGTATTGCACACAATACACTCATTTTATTCGTAAATTTGTTAATATACTATTTATTAATTTTTCGTCTGGTAGTTAGCAACAATGCTCCGCGCGTCTGTATATGTGACCTTTATGTCACATGTTTCCGTCACAGAAATCTGTGAAGGCACATCAGTCATCGATATATTCACTGGATGAAGCAACGACGTCTAAAATGTAACCGACCATCCGCCATTGTACGCCACCAAATACAATGCCTTGCCTAGACTGGTGACTGTCTTCACTAGTCTACATGTGTTAAGTGGAATGCAAGCGATCGCATGGACTGGGGAGCAGTCTAGGCCAAGCATTGTTCGTGGGGTACAATGGCGGCCGGCGCATGGCTTCAATGGAGCTTCTGCACCGGCAGCCATGACAGGGGCATGTTTTCTTATTTTAATTAAATGATGTAACAATAGAACCACAAAGCGCCTACTCATGCATGACGCACGGTGACAATGTGACTGCCCCCTGTCATGGCCACCGTGCAAAGGCTCTATTCTCGTATAGCCAACTGCTATTGCATACTTCATCCAGTGATTATATATCGATGACATCAGCCCGTACCAGTACCAGCGCCCAGTTTGGGCGGTGGGATCGGGAATGAGCGAAGAATGAGTTTTCTGAACTCAACCTTAACTCGCCCAAACTGTGAGTGCGCACTTACGTCCATGGACTTAATGATGCCGACGATGCCGAACGGCAGGCAACAGCAGATAGTTACTATGATTGCGAACGCTAGGTAGTCATTGGGCTGGACACCGGTGGTGCGAACTATGGTCGTAGCCATAGGTACGGTCTGAAAGTAAAAGCGGGAAAAAAAATCATAATTAGTATGGCGGCTTTGTTAATTACTTAAAGACACAGGCTCGTCAGCAATGCGCGCGCGCCAAATTTGTGCCACGAAATACGCAGCTCCATGCCTTTGCTATGGAGCTGCGTATTTCGTAACACGAATTTGGCGCGCGCGCATTGCTGACGAGCCTGTGCCTTTAATGTTGAAGACTGGGAACTATAATTTCTTATTAAAGGTAGAGTACATCATTTGCAGTGACCCAATTTTTTTCACGAGTTGACAACAAAAACCTTACTAAAAGTGTTAATAACAATGGTACCAAACACCACATGATTTTATTTCAGTCCAAAATTGTATTTTTCTAACAAAACATTTTGCAAAAGACTTTTTTAACCATTCAACTCAACACAAAAACCATGCATGGATTTTCAAGTTTTCTGAAGTATTACTGCCTCTGGCTTAAATTTCTACAGGGCAGTTCTATCAACATGGGCTTCTAATCACGAGTGGAAATAACGCCCCCTGTTTTGTCATGTGTTCTACTTGGAAATGAATGAAAACCGTCCAATTTGGGTCAAGAATGAAACAAGCGATCAAAATATTACTCAAGTCAATTTATGCTGCCATCAAAGATGCATGTATCCCTTCTATATGACCGTCCTTGTGATTCAAAAACTTCTATGCCCCGCCCCTGTAAATTCCACTAACCAATCATTTCGTCCCGTTGAAAATTCAGGCGTTTCACAATGGGGGCGCCACCAAGAGTTTGACACGGAAATGCTACATTCAATTTCGCTCGTACCAGGGCAGTGGGTACGAGCAAAACATTTAATAAGCGTGAGTGCGCGCGCGCATCATGCAGAGGAAAAGGTCGACACAAGCATTGCTAAGCTAAACATGTAATAAAGGTCGCTCAATTCCACACCAAATTAGGTTCAAATGAAATCCATTTTCTGTAAAAATCTGAACACGCTTCTTCAAAAGGTTAACCTGCGTTTGGAAGGCCGCTTACGTACCGTGACCACGGGTCCCTGTTGGGTGTAAACTGCTTGTGTTGGATATGCATGCTGAAGAAAAAACAAAGAATTGAAAGGAAAAGTATACATTAACTGTCAGGGAAATAAGATAGATATAGTTAAATGTATCAGGATGGCTACCGACGTCTACTAATATTACCCCTGTCTATTGGGCTCAATAATATCATCCATTAGCCCTTAACTGCACGGGAAGCATGCAGTCCCGTGCAGCTTACGCGCGCAGGGGCTAATCAAACACATCAGCCTTCTCTACCCTCGCAGGTACCCATTTCCTCCTGGGTGGAGAGAGGCAATTCATGGCAAAGTGCCTTGCTCAAGGACACAGTGGACGTGACGTGGGCAGCCATTGATTCGGAACCATGACCTGCAGAATTAACCAAGGTCTTGAGTTCGATTCACTAGATCGCTCGTTCCTGATATTTCATGACACCGGCGGCTCCCGATAGCCACCGATAGATACCGACGGCCACTGACGGCAATACCAAGAACTGTCGATGATTACCGACGGATACCAATAGTAACCGAATGCTACCGACGGCTACCGACGGCCCTACCGAGAACCATCAACGATTACCGACGGTTACCAAAAGCTACCGACGGCCGCCGACGACTACCGACGGCCGCCGACGGCTACCTTCTACAAAATGATAAGAAGAACAATCAAAATGCAGGTCACGTGGTATAATTGGATATGAAAGGCCACAAGAGGGCGCACTCACCTGCTGAGGAGGATTCGGGTTGTACTGGGGATTCGGGTTGTATTGGACATTCGGGTTGTATTGCGGATCGGGGTTGTACTGGGGAGGCTTGTCCTGGTTTACTTCGCCTAAAATTATCAAAATGGAAAACAAAATCTGTTTATTAAACACAAAAGAATGCAGAGCGACAACTTTGTGTATATCACAAAGATTTATTTATCGCACAATATACGAGAGAATGCATCGGAGATTGAAAGGAAATACATGTGCATCGATATGGCGCAGTGTGATTCCACACTTATTCACAAAGGGTGATTATAACACGCCCAGAAGGCCGCCGCCATGTTGTTGCTTTTTTTTTAACGGCAATGGAGAACGATATTTCTGGAACTTGCAGAATGATCGTCGCCTCTTGGCCAGAAGGACGAAGATTTCTAAATAAGGGAACGTGTTTTGAAAAAGTATGAGTTCCTCTATGTGTAGGTACACTACCTTTGGAAATTGTAAACGCGATTGAACAAAAAAAAGCTTTTGCTAATAAGTGTTAATTTATATCAGAATTAAAGATGAATTAATAACCAAATTTATGGTAGCTTTTGGTGAATGAGTTGAAATGTCTTTAGTAGAACAAGCGAGGGCAAACATGAGGAAAAAGGTTGCCAACAATTGCTTGTAATTCTTTTTGTAAACCGTTGACGGCGGCCAGTGCAGACGATTTTGGCCATGTTTGACTAGATTTGCCTGACGACGCGATCAGGTGAAAAACAAACTACGCATGTGCGAAAAACAAATTCGCAAATTGACTAATGGCGTGTTTGTTTCGGACGGATCCAGATTCAGATTTGCGCAGATCCAAGTTGAACTCGTTCACTTCGCGCACATCCTGATCGAGATCTGTGATCTGTGGAATCCTTCTCGAGAGATGGTTCAGCGCTAGATCCAAAATGGCGACGTAAACATCGTGGAGATTTTGTGTGAGTAAAACCGTGTCGTTTTAGTTTCCAGAGGCAACACACGATACAAACAAATTTAGAATGCTTGTTTATTTACGACGAATGTCGCAGGAGAAATTTGGAACAGAAATTTGACAAATTTGGTAAATAAATTGCAATTTGCGTGATTTGAGATCCGAGTTGAGAGCGGTTTCATTTGTTTCTGCGCGGTAAAACAGATCGGGATCTGGGTTCGGATCTGTCATGAAACAAACACGCCCTAATGGTCAGCACCCGAACTTGCTCATAGTGGCGCCAATATCGGCATGCACATGCAGTCCATTATGCGTGTCTGGAATTAATGCACCAAAAAGACTTATGCAAGCTTTTACCTCACAATTCCTTCCTATACCGTGACATATTACAATAATTTATCTGTTTATGCAGTGTTTCTATACGCATATCGCATACCCACAGACGACAGTATAATGCATACTAGTTCCGAGATTGCCCAGTTAACCCCGCCCCTTAAATACTGTTGCTATGTGCTCACAAGCCATCGCACAAAAAATGGCGACACAACGTACAAAGCAACAGGACTCGGCATGGAAAGCACAAATTCATTGGAGAAAACTCAAAGATATTTATGTTTTAGGGTCGACAGTTCCATAGCACACACTGAGCGAAGGGCTAGTAATGCAGGGAATTACATATATTCATAAAAATGCGCTTTACTACCTTTGAACAGCGAATCGCCCGACATTAAAACAAAATTTCACCCGGATCACGACACGTACGACTCGTACGTACAAACTGTATATGGGCAGAAAATCGCGTGATTTGTTTGTGATGCCATGCACTTTGATTGAAAGGTCGGAACTATGCATTACCTATGATTCATGGATATTTCAAGCTGACGCCAATATACATATTTTGTTAGGATTAACTTTTCTCTCTAAATGCAGTCGGCTATATCGGTGTCATCGATTTAGCTTTTTTTTGAGTCGGCCGTAATGACCGTGCTATAGGGATAATTAGTCGACCGTAAAACTGAGCCGAGCGACACTTTATCCAAAGCGGCGCGCCATATATCAAACGCAGATGAAACCCTTTAATACAAAATCCACGGGCAACAGCATTACATAACTAAAAAATAATGTTAATTGATAAACTGCTTTGTAGACATTTCAGCCACATAGATGCAGTAATACTTCAGAAAACCTTTTAAACCTATATATGAATCCATGTTGTGTTGAATGAATGGTAAAAAAATAATCGTTTGCTCACTATTTTTTAAACAAATTCTCCCACAAAGGTATACTATACTAAACAATTGTTGGTTGGTGTGGTGTGGGATATGGAGTTTTAACTCCCGAGGGAGCTCATAGCACCCGAGGCAAAGCCGAGGGATGAACTCCCGAGGGTGTTGAATTTATCATTGCAGTTCGAAAACGTTCCAGCTTTCAAAGTTGACATCGATTTCAAGTCAAACATGTGTTCTAACTCATTATTTTGACGAAATTTCGTGGCGAGAACATGTTTCAACATAGGCCTATTCAATAAACATGTAATTTCGGATGGTCCAGCTTTAAAATACATGGAGTAATGCGAGGTATTCCAGGTTACCGTACAGACTTTCGCGCCGGCTAACATGTACCAGCGTGCACCATGCATGCATGCCACTTGGCAGCCGTTGCCAACGGCCTGGTAGTCTGGTGCATAACTCTCTTATACGCGAGCGCCATATAGCGCGAAGGCAGGACTATAGGATTTATGCAAAGCTACACGCAACTGGTCTATATTGCGAATGATGTGTATACTGGGGCTGGGGCATGTAATGCTAGCAACGCAGACAACCTTCTTCCGTAATTAGCAAAAATCAATATGTTCGACAATACGTGAATTACAGCAGCTGTATCCAATTCACATAGCCTACAGCATTTGCAATTTAAGGAGTTGTTCAGATTTTTTTTCTGAAAATGGATTTCGCTCTTACCTAACAATCATATACTAGTAGGCCTAATTTACCTCCCCAAAATACTATCCATGCATGGGAAGAAAACAGGAAATTTGCAATCTCCAATTTGGATGTGGAAGCAAAAAGGTTGGTGTAATTATTGCACTGCTTTATCTAACCGGATAAATTAGTTTACTAAACGTTGGTGTTTTTTTTACGATATCCCCGGAAATATACGGATTGAGAATTCAGAATGTTAATTGGAAAAATATAACACACGATATAGTATCAAAATCTCAACACCCATGCAGTTTTCTTCTCCAGTTTTGTCATGATGGCTTACAACGGGCAACAAGTAAAACAAAGTCAAACAGTCATGGACTACAAAAGTTCCAGGAAGTTTGAAAAAAAAGGTGGAATCTTTTGTGCACAGTTTAGAGTGATTTTCCTGTGTTTTCCTCTTGTGACATCATGACCTTGGTCATGAATATGCATATTTTCATTAGCATAAAAACAAAAAAATCCAAATAGGATTTTTATGACTGTAACTGAGTGTAGTGGTTTTATAGCATAGATTTCATTGATAAAAATCCCAAATCATGTTCCCTTTAAAAATGTCTGGGGCAGACATTTTTGTTGACCTTTCACTTGACACAAAAACCATGAATGGATGTTTATGGTTTTCTGAATACTGCATCATTAGGCCTTTTCGCACTATAGTCCAAATCTCGGGGGTGGCCCCGGGGGCGACGCAGGGGTGAAAATAAGCCTCGTTTCCGCCACTTAAAATTCTCACCCCCGCGCCACCCCCGAGCCACACACCCTCGAGATTGCTCTTTCCCCCCGGGGCGAGTTCAACCCTGCTCGGGACCAGGGTAGAAAATGTTGGTGGCTGGAAGTTTTCAAGGCAGTTTAGTATACTATTCTTTAATATGTGATGATGTTGTTCCTGTTTTTAAAAGGTTTCCAATCATGTAATTGTCCTGAACACATGGTATTCATTTTGTGATTATATCAGCCATATGTTTAAACAATATACACATATTATCTTTAGTCCCATACCGGACGATAAAAGGTGACATTTTAGGTCACCCATGCACCCACAAGCCGGAAATCAAGGAAGGATATGATTAAAGCAGGAAGATCGGGGTTTGTTTGAAAACCGTTTTACAAAACAAGCTAGAAAACGCAGTACAATTTGACTAGATTTGAAGAAAGGAACATGTGCAGGAAAAATAAAAAGAATTTTAGAATAAAAGTAACTTTGCTTTTGTGACTCAATTGTGACCGCCAATGCGCAACCTAGAGCTATGAACATTTCATTTTCGATATACAGACAGAATACGTGCTTGGAAAACTTTAAAAAACAGGGACAACAAATGAACATTACAATACATGACTAAGGAATAATGTTGATAAACTTGATTGTACAAAATTTATAAATGCAGTATCCCTACTTCAGAAAAAAACATAAATAAATTAATGCACGCTTTTTGTGTTGAGTGAAATGGTAAAGAAAAACATTATCTGCAGATGATTTTTTTTAAAGAGCACCTTCAGTTGGCAATTTCACCCACAAAGGAGCCATTTTACACAGGGAAAATCATATGAGGTTTGTTGCCATTGTAATCAACACTTTTTGGTTTTTTTCTTGTCAAAATAATGTACTGGTGCTTAAAAATATTGCAATATAAAACGAATGTAGTACCCCCAAATAGGAAAACCTTTGCTGGCCTCACGGAACCTTTGCTCTCCCCACTCTAAATATGAAAGAGTGCAATTATTATAGGGACTCACCAGACGTTTTAGAGTAAAAGTCTCTCTAAGTTTAGATTTTAAAAAGTTTGAAAAAGGACCCCTTCCAGTGACAACTCGAGTGAAATTTCAATCTATTGGAGTAAGAAAATTTCACTCCAAATCTTGTCCCTAATTTCAATGAGAGGGGGTGAATATTCACTCGAATGGAGTGAACTTTGACTCTTAGGAATTTAAAGAGCAGTTCATAAGGTCCAGTTGGCTGATTTATTTGCCAGATGTCAATTATTTAAAGGCACAGCTCGTCAGCAATGCGCGCTTGCCAAATTCGTGCCACGAAATACGCAGCTCCGTGCCTTTGCATGGAGCTGCGTATTTCGTGGCACGGATTTGGCGCGCGCGCATTGCTGACGAGCCTTGCCTTTAATGAGTTCACTTGAAACCAGGAATTTCACAATTTATTGGCAGTTTCTAGAAGCCATCGAAACCAGAAGTATAAGATATGCAACCTGCAGGTACAAACGTTTGTATACAATCAACACAACAAATCGAAAACAAAACCGAATCATTAATTTATTGGAAGACAAGTAGACGAAACAAAAATATTATACAGAAATGAATAAGTGGAAATAATGCCATCATACAGAAAAGAATAAGTGAAAACAATAGCTGTTTCGGTCTACCGAAACAGCTAATAAGAGGCCGTCCATGAAGTACGTACGCACGGAGTGGGGGGTGGGGGGGGGGGGGGGGGAGAGGTGTGGGGGGGGGGGGAGTTGACATTGCGTACAGCGGGGGAGGGCGGTCCAAGCGAAATTTTGATTTTAGTGAATCGGGAAAGGATGGACAAGTTGACCATGTTCTTAGACCTTGTACAAAACATATTACTAGGCCACACATTTTTCTCACACCTCAATTTAGGTTATTTTTCATTAAATCTGTATTTACTGATTTCAAGTAAAACCAAAAAAAATGCAAATAAAATGTATACATTTTGTCATTTAATGCAGACTTTGGTAGCGACATGCGAATCGTACTAGTACTGTAGCACTATGCATGTACATGTAGTACTAAACCATCTACCAATGCTTTATTACCAATGCTGATGTATATATGGAATGGCGTATGCGTACAGGGGAGAGGGGGTGCGTTGGGTTGGAGCCACTGCGTACGACATGCGTACAGGGGGTGCAGGTGGTGTTGGGGGTGGAGGGGGGGGGGGGGGGGAGTCTAAAAAGTGGGCATTTCATGCGTACGTACTTTAATATGGACGGCCACTAATGGCATATTTAGGTTATGTAGTTTTCAAAATTGAAGGTAGCCTGGTAAAAGTATATGATTAGATTAATCTTTCTCCGAGCTCCGTAAAAAGGAAACTTCATATAGGTTTAATGAGTTTATTAAAGGAACGTGTCTAGATCACATTTTTGAAACCCCCTAACCGCCTACAATAATGGTCCTGTACCATAAGACCAATTTTCTCATTTTTCTTTAACACGTTTAACACTCAGAACAAAGACTACCAGGGACATTCATAACACCGCAGAAGTATATCACTTTAACCACTACACCAAACGAACTCGCTGCAAGCTCATCACTTTTTAATGAATTCAACCGTAACCCTAACCCTAATCCCAATCCCAACCCCAACCCCAACCCCTGACACCTAACCTTTTCCCCCTACCCAAGTCTCTTCTCATTTGGTCCAGGACCATTGTTGTAGGCCAGAATCTCATACATGCCTTCTGCACGCCAGGCACACACGACGAAATATTAGCGAGGTTTAGACGCACGTAAAACGCGAACGCCAACGCGAAATTCTTTCAGCACCGGTTACCTCATGATATGAGGTGGTCTCAGAACTCGGGCTCAAATCTTGGTCACATCAAAACTTTTATCTTGTCACGAAAGTCATAGATGTATGTTTTTGTTTTCATCTGTTCTAGATCTACTCAGAATAATGACAAGTGTTCAAAGCATTTCAAGGTCGCGTTCGCGTTTTACGTGCATCTAACAGGATATCACTTGTGAATTGACAACATCCCAACGAGCCTAAAACAACAAACATGTATATTTTCACTAGGTGTCTATGTCAAGTTTCTTTTTGAAAAATCATACTATTGTACTTTTGTATTGCTATATTTAGTTTCCATAAGTTCATGGTTAACTCATTGTGACATGTGTTAAGGGTAGAACGCATGATTGGTATCTCGAAAATCAGAAATGTTCACAGATTTACACATAACTTACATAATATAAACATGATGGTGGTAGAAAACTTCCCCTGAAATGGTTTTGTCTGAAGTGCTATATTCTTTGAGAAATGAGTAAAACAATAAATTTTCGTCTCATGAGACGAAAATTCACTTTGCCCCAAAACCACTTCGTCCTGGACCACTTCGTCCTGGATCATGTGTTCTATACCTTTAAACGTTCAAAGCCAATAAATAAAAAAATAAAAAAGGTATCTATTCTGACTAATTGCAATCCCCGTTGCGAAATGATTCGAATCGGCCATTCAACACCGGCTAGCTCGGTGGTCGAGTGGTTAAGACATCTGCCATGTATGCAGGAGGTCGTGGGTTCGAGTCCCACCCGAGCACGCTATGAAGTTTTTCATAGTGTCTCGGGAAAGCACTGAGTATACAGTGTTAATAATTACGTCGGGTAAGGGCAAAAACAACCTTACTTAACATTCAATTTCCCCGACGCAAGTCTAAAATCAAATTCTGACTAATTGCAATCCCCGTTGCGAAATGATTCGAATCGGCCATTCAACACCGGCTAGCTCGGTGGTCGAGTGGTTAAGACATCTGCCATGTATGCAGGAGGTCGTGGGTTCGAGTCCCACCCGAGCACGCTATGAAGTTTTTCATAGTGTCTCGGGAAAGCACTGAGTATACAGTGTTAATAATTACGTCGGGTAAGGGCAAAAACAACCTTACTTAACATTCAATTTCCCCGACGCAAGTCTAAAATCAAATTCTGTATCTATTGTCATTGTAATTTATTCCCCAAGATTTCACTGCGCATGAGCACAAGACATTGAACTGTGTCATGGCCGCCCGTGCAGAGGGTCTATAGGCACCTATCAACTGTCACCCCCGGAGTTGCTACCCCAGCAAAGAGGTGGGGATTGTCACTTTTCGTGTGACAAAATCCCCCAGCCAGTGGGGCAAAATATAGGCGACAAAAATCCCCACCAAAAGATGCGCGTTTTGCTATCAGCAGACAATTTTTTTAAATGGGTCAAAATTCATACCCTGGGGCATGCAAAACCAAATATTGGGGGTAGGAAAGGGTAGGGGTGGGGCGGCGGGGGGGGGGGGGGGGGGGGGGGGGGGTGGGGGGCGACAATTGACGGGTGTATTACAGTAATAAAGAAACAAATACTGTTATTTGTGACAAAATTGATGTTACTGGGAAGAAGTAATTATTATTTAAATTATTATTATTATTTCTTTCTGGTACTGAAACCAAGGATTCCTCAAAAGCGCCCATTGCACTGTCGCTCGCGCGGCAAGCGTGAGGAAACCCATGATGAATTAGAAATGGCCAGAGACACCGGGAAATCCCTCCCCTTATCTTCACGAAGAAGTGCTCTGGGATCTTTAAAGTGCGTTACCTTACCCAACACACCGGACCAACGGCTTTACATCCCTTCCGAAGGATATAGAAAGTGTGATTAAGTGCCTTGCTCAAGAGCACAAGTGCAACAACCTGTCGCGGCCCGGAATCGAACCCACATTTTAGTACTGGCACAACTTAGTCTATACTGTAAAATATTTTACAGTTCGAAGTGTATAATATTTCACAGTTGTATTAAGAAAAATCACAGTTATATTAAATAACAAATTACCTACCTGGCATCGACATAATTGAGTGTTTGACCCGCTCCAGACGGCTGTTTGCAATTTCAAAAATAGAGACTTTTTTCGATTTCGTTTACAAAGCTATAATGATTTATGTTGTAGCGAGGCTGCGTGTCTTATAACACGGGTATGGAATGTACAATGATCGTACGTACGCAGATGTACACCAGTGACGTCATTAACACTGCAGCTGACCTTGTCTGGTGTGAGATCGTTGGGCGTGGCTTAATATAACATACGAGACAAAGCGGTTCTTTAAAGGTCTATTTTTATCAATAAAATCTATGCTGTGAAACTGCTCCGTTCATTTACTGTCATAAAATCCAACTTTGAAGTTGTTTTAGGGGTTAAAAACAAGTTTTTTTGTTTTATGCTAATACAAATTTACATATTTATGAGCAAGGTTGTGATGTCACATTAGGCAGACGCAGGAAAATCTCATTATATTTTGCACAAAAGATTTTAGTATTTTCTCCAACTAACTGAATTTGTTGTAACCCACGACTGTTTGGGTTTGTTTTACATGTTGCCTGTTTTAAACCATGTTAAAACTAAGGCTGGTAACTGCAGCAATTTTCCACAATTCTAGTTTGAAGTCTGATGTTATTTCTTTGCTTTTTTGCCGTGTGTTCTTAAAATGAATGCCCCAAACAGCGCCCTCTTTCTGTGAGTTTCTGTAAAGAAATTTTCAAAGTTGAAAATGTCACCTTTTATTTATGGGGCATAAAAATGAACAGTATTGTCTTTCTAAACAAGTGATCCTTCATATGCAGCAAAAACTGTGCATATTTTTTTTTTTTTAGCATTTCAGAGCCCTTTAAAATTTGATTTCAATGTGATTTATCATTTGAAGATGAATTAATTTTTACGAATTCACGGGACAACGACATTACATAACTAAAGAATAATGTTGATAAAAACTGCCTTGTATAATTTTCAGCCACATAGATGCAGTAATACTTCAGAAAACCTGAAAAAAATCATGCGTTGTTTTTGTGTTGAATAAAATTGGTAAAAATCATCTGCAGATGTGGGGTACCGTGGCCGAGCGGTTTGGGTCATTGACTCGCAATCATAGGTGAAAACTTGGGCTTGCGGGTTCGACCTGAACAATAATTCTTTGTAATCAGAATTTTGAGGATTCTGTCCTGAAAATCTGTTGAGAAACATTGAAAATGCGGGTGTGACACCGGCCGCATTTGCACACAATTCCATAATTTAGTTGACTGTCGCTCCTATTCTGTCGGTCGCTCATCCTACACTTTAATTTGTGACCCGATGTCATATGTCTTTGTATATGGGCATAGCACCGTGAAATTCGTTCATGCCAAGATACGTATACGTGTTGCCTAGACAACGGCTTTGTTCCTTCGCTTGTCACCATGGGCACACCGTTGTTTTCATTCCAGCCCTACCGGATGTGACGTAGCACCGACCGACAGAATGATTTTGTTATAAATAATGGAAGTTTTTAATTTATTTCATTCAACTGCTGGTATTTCTGAGTATAAGGTCAAAACAAGGACACCGTGACCCAACTTCATGGAATGACCCGTTTCAATGAAACACGATAATTTTGTCATATTACAAAATCATGCATAAAATCTGTTGTGACGTCACACTAGCCAAATCTTTCCGACGTTTCTTTGTGGAAGGTCGAGGAAAAACTTAATCGTACTTTGCACGGAATTGATTGTTTTTTTTTTTTTAAATGTCTCATAAAATTTTTGATCAAAATTGAAAAAATTCATAAGGCATTTTTGAAACTGTCTCAGACATTTTTCGCAATTTTAGCCCATTTGGAACCGATTTCTTCATTTTCTGGAGGTCATTTCTCAGAAAAATGAAAGTGTGGCCAAAAATTGACATTTTTTTTTTTAATTTTAAAATTTTCGAAATCTAATATTTCTTTTTCTGTGCGAGCAATCAATGGCAAATTTCAAGAATTATCATGTATGGGTTCTAAGCAACAATTCCTGCAATTAAAAAAAAAAATCTGAATCATAATTTTTTCTGAATCATAAGTAATCCCGCCCGAACCTATTTTGCACCCCTCTCCCCCGTGTCCCATCTGAAAGAAATCTTTTTAAAAGATTCGGGAAAGGGTAACATTGTGTTTACTACTTTTCATGTAATTCCATTTCTATTATATTATTACGTATGAGCCACAGAGGTATAGCGCATTCAAAAAGCGTCTTGAATTAACCCCGCCACACCTTTGTTTGCGACCTGCAGGGCCCGCTAAATAAAACAAAAATCCTAAGATGTCGGAATCGCGATTCCAATTTTTAAGGAATCGATTCCCTTTATCAAGATTCGATTCCCAGTAATAGCTTGCTGATTCCTGAAATGTTTACATTATTGGGTATACACCATAGAGTTATATATAGAAAACCAGAGTGTGCAATGGCTATTCAAGTCACGTTTGTGGATGTGGGCGGCGCCATGTTTGCTTAAAGCCCAATTCATACTCGCTCGGCGACCTACGTGCGGAACGGAAATTTTGTCCGCCGAGTAGGGTCAAACGAGTTCAACAGTGCGCGGTCAGTATTAACTCTGCAGCGACTACACTCGGCGAAAGTGCGGCGAGTATGCGGCGAGTGAGTTCGGCGGAGAAGTATGAACCTAGCTAGATTCATACTTCTCCGCCGAACTCACTCGCCGCATACTCGCCGCACTTTCGCCGAATGTAGTCGCTGCAGAGTTAATACTGACCGCGCACTGTTGAACTCGTTTGACCCTACTCGGCGGACAAAATTTCCGTTCCGCACGTAGGTCGCCGAGCGAGTATGAATTGGGCTTAACGCTGTGAGTGCAAAATGGCGGCGTCCATATCGGCACATCGTGTATTGGGAGTGCGCACTCTAGTTTTCTAATATAACTCTTTGGTATACACAATTAGTATCGTTTTCCCATGAAAGAAAAATGGAATCGATTCCGAGTGACATCGCGACTCCTTTTTGGAATCGGAGTCGACTCCGAAAATGCTGGAGTCGCCCAAGCCTGCCTGTCCATTCTTCGGTTACGTAACCACCGCATTCCGGGCGAAGCAGTGAGCCGTGAAAGCAGCAGGCAGATTTTGCAACAGACGAACTGCCGACGGCCGGTTAGGATGCTGGTGATACGGAACGTCCTCGACAATCTACGCTGCTGGGATTTTTTTAGGTACGTAAACTGACTTTATAATATTCAACGATTGTAACGGTTTTTCCGTTATGTGAGAATAGCGATGATTAACGTTTTTCTGGGTCTTTTACCTATACTGTGGGGTTCGAGATTTAGGACACGTGGGTTGAATAAAATGGGTGAATTTGAAGGGGGGAAAAGGGTTTTGTATAGTATGTGATTCCTTTCTTGGAGGGGGTGGAGGCCTTGGAACGAAGAATCAAGTAACCATCTTTCTAATACAACTGTTGTTTTCTCTTTCAGACTGGATAACCATGATAACGGCGCGGCGGCTTGGAACAGGTAAATTGCGGATCCGTTAACTCTTTATAGGATTTCCTGAAAGATTTTTGTTAGGAATTGGGTTTCTAAAACTGGGTGGATTTGAGAGAAAACCTGGTTTGTGATTCTTGCTTGAAGGGGCTTTGGACCAACTTAAGAATCAAGTAACTATCTTTCTAATCCAGTTATTTTTTTCTTTCAGAGTGGAATCGTGTACCGTGTGACTTCTTATAGAACAGGTAAATTGCGGATCTATTAAAATTCTTAATTGGAAGGATTTCACGAAAAATGTTACTTTAATACCTGCAATTTCAACGTTGTGCACAAAGCCTGTGGATTTCGTCTACAAAAATGACTTTTTCCCCCTTGAAATTAACTTTATTTTATGCTAGAAACACATTTTCTCAACAAATTTTTTTTTGTTGCGAAAGAAAAGCTGTACTAAAGTGAAATAAAGCGCCAGGTATTGAACTAAAATCTTACCCAAATATGCTGTGGATATAGTAAAATGACTGAAAACCCCCAAAAGGGTGCAAATATGCAAAAGAAACACATTTTTGGAGTGGAAAGTGTCATTTACATAACCATTTCAGGGTTTATAACCATGCATGGACACCCAGGATTTTCCTTGTTATGACAAATAAACCATGTAAAAATGTCAGTTTGATGATGAACAAAAATGCAAAATTAGGAGGGAAAGTGTCATGAATTTATAAGGAATTTATAAGGAAAAACTTATACATTGAACAAAGATTTAAATGAAATTACCTCCTGGAATCAACAGATCATCCAATTTTAAGACATAATTCCCACTTGAACTTCTGTCGAAATGTTGCATTTCTGAGAAAAATAAATGATAAAATTACTGCATAAAGTAATTCATCAGCGCGACAACAGAGGGCGCTGCGCGCGTGCGTGAATGGTTATTTTGTGCACTAACTGAATGCAATGAGAAAATGTGATTTTTCTACAGAAAAGCAACATTTGCGACAAAAGTGCAAGTGGGAAGTATATCTTAAAATTAAATTATCTGTTGATTCCAGGAGGTAATTTCCTTCAAATATTTGTTCAATGTATACGGAAAAAAAACCCGAATTTTTAAAGATTTGTCCAATAGGTTTAGCGCAAGGGGTCTCAGGGTCTCCATGCATGGTAATCTTTCCCTATTTCAAATTGTAGATTTTCTACCCAATACCTCTGGTGGTGTCAATGTATAGAATTCTCATTGAATCCACATAAGAACAAATAGGAATAAATTACCACAAAACAATAATTCAACAAAATGAGGCCATTTTAAACGATCATGGTAAGGGTTTCAGGAACCTTTTATTTATTTCATTAACAGCAAAACTTTGTCTTTTCTTCTCAGGTTTTGATCACCAGTCAAGGGTCCAGTTTATATGAAGTAAGTATCAATCTCTATTGTAAATTTAAAGGTGTATTGTTTGTGCTTGGAGCCAATTTTACCATGAAAATCTGGACAATTCTCAGTTTTATACATTCACTATACCAAAGTAGGTACATGTACCTATTTTTCTGTGTGGATAATTATGGTAAAATACCTTACCCAAAGGCACATCTACAACCTTTTGAATTAACCAAGGTATACATATGACACTTGACTGGAAATTCCATAGTAAAATTGGCCCTGAACACGTATATTTTTAAGGAAAGAACTGACCTCCAAATTTAAATCTTTAGGCAAAAAGTAAAACTATAACAACATTGGACTATGTGGCCAGTGACATTAAAATTAAAGAAACCTGGCTTAATGAAAGTCCATACATAATATTATTAACTGCATTTTCCGGAAACTAATATTTTTGATAATTTTAAAGCTTAATTAGGAAAATAACTCTATTATTATTATTTCTTTCTGGTATCATACCAAGGATTCCTCTAAAGTGCCCATTGCACACGCGTGCGGAATTATAAATTAGAAAATTTTAAAATGGCCAGAGACACCGGGGAATCCCCTTGCTCTTCACAAAAGAATGCTCTGGGATCTTTAAAATGCGTTACCGTTACCTAACACACTGGACCAACGGCTTTACATCCCTTCCAAAGGATGGAGCAAGTGTGGTTGAGTGCATTGATCAAGGGCACAGGTACCGCATCCGGGGGGGAGGTTCGAACCCGCAACCCCAAGTTTTCACCTATGATTGCTAGTCAATGCCGACCCAAACCACTCGGCCACGGTACCCCACAATTATTGGCCCTTTCGCAAATTCATTGCTTGAGAAATCAGTGAAAACAAATTTCTGGTGTTCTTTAATAGTGCATTTCATGTCTCTTGACATCTCGATGCATTTTACAACTATCAGGAACCACCTCAACATGTAGAGGGGCACTTTTGAGGAAAGAAGTATTAATAATAAATAATAATAATTACATAACTATGCAATTTCAGGCTAAAATCAAAATAACAATCTACATACTGTACTCTCAATTTGCGTACAATCATCCTTAAAACCAAATTCTTCTTGAAAAAAAATTACACATGTCAAGTTTTAAAAAGCAAAGGTCACTTTGAGCTATCTGGAAGTACTCAGCCACAATACTTAACTCATTCTGCAAATTAACTGTACTATGCTAAAGGGGGAAAAATAGCATTTTATACTGTGCATAACAAGTTGAATTTGTGAAAAGGCTACATGAATACGTACATAATTGACCTATACTTATCTGTGTTGTTGTGACTGGTTGCAATTTTCATTCATAAACTCCTCAAAAAAAGTTCGAAAAGTCAAGTTTGACTGACGATTTCTCTCTTGTTACTAAATAATTTCCCTTGAATTTGGTATAATTGGAAAGCCCTGTTATTCCTCTTTACGGTGATGTGTCATTTGTTATGATTAATCAATTGGGGGATGTGCAGTATAGCGGAATACAGGGATGGGTGGAAAGTGAAATGTCACAAAATTCACTGCTATTGTCATGCAGTGCATTCCCCTTTTGCTTGGAGGATGGGAATGTGTCAATGCACTTTGTGACATTTCACTTTACACCCGCCTCCGTATTCAGCTGTGTTGCACATCCCCCAATTGCTTAATCATAACAAATGACACATCATCGTAAAGAGGAATAACAGGGCTTTCCAATGATATAAAATTCAAGGAAAATTATTTTGCAACAAGAGAGAAATCGTCAGTCAAACTTGACTTTCCGAACTTTGTTTGAGGAGTTTACATACTGGTAAATGGGAAAGAATTTAAAAGTCGGACGTCACATAAGCCCTCCTGCACTAAACATATGGGACAATTTAGAAGAATTTGGAAAGTTGATCATGGCTCAAGAACTTGTGTACAAATTACATGAGACAGGCTGAACAAAATATTGGGTGTTTCCTCGGAAAATCGTAAATTTTCGGGTTTTTCCATCAAATCGGCACTTACTACATAATTTCTCAATTATTACCGAAGAATTTTTATTTTTACCATCCAAATTTTAGATTTTTCATTAGATTTGCACTTATTGATGCTTAATAAGTCATTTTAAGGAAAAAAGGTGACGTCAGAGTACGGAATTCTTTCCCTTAAATGTACATCACAGAAAGCCCTTATTTTTTGGCATGTATTAAAGGTTAAAACAGACTTTACTTATTATTGTACATATGTGCCAAGTGAATTAATTTACTTGCTGGAGTGGTTAAAATTGGAGGTCAGTTGAATTCCTTATTTTTAACTTGTGCTACAGACATTTCATTATGCTCTTTCTTGCCATATGTACAAACTGCATGTTATAATATGAACTTATGTTGGCCATTGTTCCAGCAAACGCATCAACATTCACTGTCCTTATAGGTACCTATTTACTCCTGGGTGGAGAGAAGCAAAGTGCATTGCTCAAGAGCACATGTACAACAATTTGAACCCACATTTAATCAATGTCTCAAATGCAATCCACGGCACATGAATTGACATTTTTGTTTTGTAGAAAATGAAATGTGTAACATGCAGTTTGTGCTCTTGCATTTATAACGGAAAGAACGTACTGAAATGGCCAGGGAAATTATTAAGTACAAAACATGAAAACGGCTAAAAATTGTAACCACTCCAAAATTTGGGATTTTTTTGTAAAATCTGCACTTGCGCCATTTTTTAATCACAAATAAACTTCTTACCTATAAACTGATAATCATTTTCTAAGTTTTACGGATAAAACTAAAAATCATGTCGAAATTTACTGTCAACACATTACTGATAACGAAAACTTGACATGTTTAAATTTATTTGGATAGCACAAGTGATGTTCCGATGAATTTACAGTATTTTGGTATGAAATGAAAGTCGTTGTAAAATGTGTTGATCTGAAATTAATTTTCTTTTTCAGAAATGGCAGCTGCAGAGGTCGCAAGCAGTCATGGTGGAATACGCGGTAGCTTTTAAATCGTGCACTGGTACGTCGTAATTGGGAATAAATCGCCGATGGTGTTTTGAGTCAATTTGGTATGTAACTCTTCAAAAAAAGTTCGGAAAGTCACGTTTGACTGACGATTTCTCTCTTGTTACTAAATAATTTCCCTTGAATTTGGTATCATTGGAAAGCCGTTATTCCTCTTTACAGTGATGTGTCATTTGTTATGATTAATTAATTGGGGGATGTGCAGTATAGCGGAGGGTGAAATGTCACAAAATTTACTGCTATTGTCATGCATTCCCCTTTTGCTTGGAATGTACTTTTTGACATTTCACCCGCACATCCCCCAATTGCTTAATCATAACAAATGACACATCATCGTAAAGAGAAATAACGGGGCTTTCCATTGATATAAAATTTAATGGAAATTATTTTGCAACAAGAGAGAAATCGTCAGTCAAACTTGACTTTCCGAAATTTTTTTGAGGAGTTTAGATGGAAAAAGTCCATCGTAATGTATTTAATGACAATCTGTGACTTAATTCACCAAGTTACAACTGTTGTATTTTGATTGTTTTCTTGAGATTGCAGTTATCGTTTATTTTGTAATTACTACATTTTTGTGTTTTACAGTGGATATTTAATAAATCATTTAAATTGTATAGGATTTTTAATCTTCTCTTTAACAGGTAGAGGAGGGAAACCTCCACTTTAATACGTTAGAAAATCGGACAGGGGGCAACCCCTGTTCGATTTTCAAATTATAATTTTGGTCCACCGTGCCCTGGACTATCTGTAAAGACAATAGCAATTAGGACCTTGCATAAATTAAGTTAATGAACATTTTGTTTGCATATATTACTTGGTATATTGAGAGTACAGAATAAAATGAGACTTGTTTACAAATGAAACCTTTGTTGTCAGTGACTTTTATTTTGACTTTTAATATGTAACACTTTAAATAAGATTGTTTACAAACAAGCTACTACATTTGTTAAAGTACATTTAACAATGCTACAAGAGAAATAAATACAATTGGTTGTTGCTGAATGAAGACAAGAATATTAAGTACAAGTCAATGTTTACAAACTGTTAGTCATTTTATTGGAGAGAGATACTTAAACAAGTTTAGGACAGCTTCTAGTTTGTTTACAAACTGATTTTCAGACTTTGAAGAGTTGTGTGCTTAAGTTTTAATTACTTGGGAACTGACTGGTGGGTTCAGTTGATTCAATGTTTACAAACTGTTAGGTTTTTTTGAGGTAGAGAACATACATGAATAAAAGACTGCTGACACTTTGGGTTTGTTTACAAACTGTTAGTCATTTTGGAGACTTAATTGAATTACTTGAGAACTGACTGTTAGATTCAGGAACCATCTATGGTAGGTTGAGCAGAAGGTTCAGTTGACTTGATTCTTTCAACATGTGTCTGCAGAAAAAAAACGTAACAAATACAGTTGAAGTATAAGTGTTAAACTGGTGAGCTTACACCATTTTTGTAACAGTCTTTACCTAATATTACGTGCATGCAGTACTTAAAACATAGCTTGTACACCTTGCAATGGTCCGGGTAGTGGTGTACATGTAGCTACTACAAATGGCACATTGTGGAGAAAAAAATCCATATCTGATGAGGCTAAAAATGTTTTTCCATTTTAAAACTAAAGAGGGAGGTGAATGATTTCTATGCTGTAAACTGCAACTCCTTATGCGTCAGTCATTTTTTCGGAGACTTTAGATACTTTATGGTAAGTGAATCTTTCTTTCCACGGTAAAGGGGGCATTTTGGCAACACAGACCATATTTTCCAGAAAATACCTTTGTCTGGTCTCAAAATAAGTTTCAGTTGTTCTGAAGAGATAACTTAGGCCCAAAAAGGGTTACAAATAGTGTGATAACATGCCTTTCTACAAATAGTGTGATAACATGCCTTTCTAAAAACCCTGTGTACAAATTTCCAGTATACGGTAGTAACCGGGACAGCCTAAAATGTAACACAAGTGTCCGTCCCGGTTACGATCGTATATATATTGGAAATTTGTAGATGGGTTAGAAAGGCATGTATTGTTGTCACACTATTTGTAACCCTTTTTGGGCCTAAGTTATCTCTTCAGAACAACTTAAACCTATTTCTTTTATATTGAGACCAGACAAAGGTATTTCCTCGAAAATATGGTCCGTGTTGCCAAAATGCCCCCTTTGACACAAATGCACTCGAGTGATTGAATGGTTAAGACAACTGCTCTAGGTTCGAGTCCCAACTGCTCCTTGATTTGAACCAGCACACTGAGTGGTCAAGTCAACTGTAGGAGGATGAGGATATGGGTTCGAGTCCCACCCAAGAACAATTTGATGTTTTTAATCGTTCTTATAAATTGTCGGAAAAGGGCAAAGGATTAGTTGTGATACCAACTGTTGTTGCAAATATCAAGCAGGCCCTTTGACACCAGCACACTGAGAGGTCGAGTAGTTAAGGCAACTCTAGAATGTAGAAGGTTGTGGGTTCGAGTCCCACCCAAGTGCAAATTGTTGACATAGTTGCTGGGAAAGAGCAAGCTATAGACGAATCCCAAATTAACCAATTTGAGACCGATCTGCGCACTTATGTAGCTTAACACGAAGAGCCTCTTTATCAAACTCAGAAGTAAACTAATGTTTTCATGTGAATGCACAACCAGTCCTAAATGCCACGCAGAACAGCGCACGTACACACTCGGTCACTGTACAATACTGCACTTGTAGTGCATGCGTACTGCCGACTTGACACGAGGAGCCTCGGCTTCAACGCGGAAGTGCGCAGGAAGTGAGGAAGTGCGCAGAACAGGCTAATGTCTATTCCTAATTTAGAGAAGTAGTAACAAGCTGATCATTACAATACCTGAAAGCTGCTCATGATGACAAATGAATTCCAACAGGAGAGAGACATGTACATGGAGTCCAATAGTCCAGGTGAGGCCAAGCATGGGCAGCAACACAAGGGAGCTTCACAAACTGGTCCTGTTAAAAGGAAATCAAATGATATACACGAGTATGTAAAGTTTACTCCTTAAAAGTCTGCAAATTTATTTTCAATCACCTATATCTGAATTATGTAGCATATCAATGGAAAGCTCATTCATTAATTGCCTTTCACAATGACACATCATTTGTAACAGTCACTTGTTTGAAGGCTCAACAACTCTGTTGTGAATGCGGGTGGGTCTTTAACAGAATGTGCTAATACACGTGTTCAACAGAACAATCAACTTTCTATCAGTAATAGAAAATAATGAAAACATATTGACAATTCCTCTTCACGATGTTCATCCCACTATACATGTTCATAACAAATAGAGAAATGAACAGGCTTTCCAATGATACATGTATAATAAACAATGCTAATACCGTAATAGTAACAAAGACATGATCTACCAAAAAAATCTTTAAAAGATGTGTTTAACTCTTTCAGCTTCCTGGCTGAAAGTAATTAAATGATTTCAAATTTGTGTTCGTATTTACAAAGAATATTTCAAATTTATGCATTTGAAGAAAAAAAAGTTGTACATAGTACATGTAGCTATACCAGATGCATGTATGAAATGCAAAAAGTATACAGCTGAACCCTGTTATTAAGGTCATTAAGACTTTGAAGGTTACCTTGTTATAACAGAAACCTTGTATTATCAGGAATGAAAACAATGAAGAACTAAGTATTGGGATCTAAACTTTTCCTTGTTATGGGTGCAAAAGAGGGGGGAAATTAGCAGTAATACAGGTATGTAAATGAGCAATTTTATTTTATTTTATTTTTTTAAAATTAAGATTTTGTTTTAAATAACGATAGTACACCCAGATGTCAGTATTTCATTCAATGTGTTGGGACATTCTGGGTAGCATCATGATGAAACCATGGCCATTATGTGACTTCTAAAAAACCAAACTGGAACTCAGCTTCAAGGGGACACCATTCATGAATAAACATGAGGAAGTACAAAACAGGAAAATGTGTGTTGGAGTAATTAGTGTATTAGGGCATTCTGGGTAACATCATGATGAAACCATGGCCATTATGTGACTTCTAAAAAACCAAACTGGAACTCAGGTTCAGGGGGACACCATTCATGAATAAACATAAGCAAGGACGAGAGAGAGAAAACATGTGTTTGGAGCAATCAGTGTATTGGGGCATTCTGGGTAACATCATGATGAAACCATGGCCATGATGTGACTTCTGAAAAACAAAACTGGAACTCTGCTTCAGGGAAACACCATTCATGAATAAACATGAGCAAGGGCAAGAGGGAAAACATGTGTTTGGAGCAATCAGTGTATTGGGGCATTCTGGGTAGTATCATGATGAAACCATGGCCATGATGTGACTTCTAAAAAACCAAACTGGAACTCTGCTTCAGGGAAACACCATTCATGAATAAACATGAGCAAGGGCAAGAGGGAAAACATGTGTTTGGAGCAATCAGTGTATTGGGGCATTCTGGGTAGTATCATGATGAAACCATGGCCATGATGCGACTTCTAAAAAACCAAACTGGAACTCTGCTTCAAGGAAACACCATTCATGAATAAACATGAGCAAGGGCAAGAGGGAAAACATGTGTTTGGAGCAATCAGTGTATTGGGGCATTCTGGGTAGTATCATGATGAAACCATGGCCATGATGTGACTTCTAAAAAACCAAACTGGAACTCTGCTTCAGGGAAACACCATTCATGAATAAACATGAGCAAGGGCAAGAGGGAAAACATGTGTTTGGAGCAATCAGTGTATTGGGGCATTCTGGGTAGTATCATGATGAAACCATGGCCATGATGTGACTTCTAAAAAACCAAACTGGAACTCTGCTTCAAGGAAACACCATTCATGAATGAACATGAGCAAGGGCAAAGAGGGAAAACATGTGTTTGGAGCAATCAGTGTATTGGTAGACTGGTTCCCGTCCACATATTCCACACAGGAGAATATAAGGACAGGTAAAGGGCGCTTCATCTTGATCTGTAATTGGTCGTCTTTGCGCGTGCGCATTGTGTTTTTTATATTAAAAAATTGGCCAAGCCTTTTGCTTTAGGCAATGTACTTTATTTACATAATTGGATATGTTCGACACGCACGGTCAAGTTACAAATGTCAATGCAAAATCTGCGCACTTACTAAAAAAATAATAATAATAATAACCACGTGACGGGCAGAATTCTGCCCGTCATGGCTGCCCTTTACCGATCCCTATATTTTCGCAATAAGCGAACCAATCTATAGGGATCGGGAACCAATCTAGTGTATTGGGGCATTCTGGGTAGTATCATGATGAAACCATGGCCATGATGTGACTTCTAAAAAACCAAACTGGAACTCTGCTTCAGGGAAACACCATTCATGAATAAACATGAGCAAGGGCAAATTTGAATGCCAATTAGTAAAAAAAATCTGGTTTCTTTAACAACTTTACGAGTAAAAATGAATTTAATTTGACATGAGATTTTGAATGTTGTTTATGGTGTTCATTATAGTGAATTTACACTAATAAAATTGGAATGATGGCCAAAAACTCACCTCTCCTGTGTTTTCAGTATCCATGGCAACACGTCCATTTTTGTAGTGTGTAATATCAAGCTCCACAGTCTGTGGGCTCCATCTCCAATCTGTCAATACGTAATAAGAAACAAAAATTAGCAACTGTGACAGAAATGCAACCAATCCAGAAAGAATTTACAAGTCGGACATAATCCGAGGGCTCGTGTACAAAACATATGAGACTGGCCGAAAGTCAAAACTTAATACATCTTTCTCTTAAAGGGAGGAACTTTACGCACATTGGACTTTTTTGGGGAAACTTACCGAGACGATGGGTATTTTTCCCATTTTAAGTCCAATGCGGACAGCCTAGGATGTTTCCCTCTCAATTACTTTTCCCGAGTCCAGCAGTTACTTTTCATGGCCAACTGTTGCCCAGAAAAATTGACCAGGGAACGTTTTCCTAGACATGCTACTAGATGATAAATCCAGTGCGGACACAGCGAGTCGGTAAAAGCGTTCTGGAAGTATACGTCTGGACCGTGAAGGTCAAACTGTGAAGGGACACTGCGCATGCTCTCCCACAGTCTTGGTAAAATTTTCCCGTGTCAAAAAGTCCAAAAGCGGACAGCGGTAAAATTTAGCCATTTTTCGTTTTACCATCGTCTCGGTAAAACCTCCCGAAAAACAAGTCCAATGCAGACACGGCTTGAAGGGGCTGTGTCACGGTTTGCGCATGTGCAGCAAAACTTTAAAAAGTTGGGCTAACTTTTTCAAATTTTGTCGCTGGGTTTTGCATATCCTATTCAATTTTTGCCATCCCTTATAATTCTTTAGTAATTTTGGCAGTGGTGTACTTGTCAACGTCCAGGTTGCCCTGAAGCCTTACTTTTTTTACTTGAGATGGTGCTGTTTGCCGTATTTTTAAGCCACCAAACATCGATATTACTGGGTGTGCGGCCGTCGGTCAAAAGAGGTTTTTCATCCCATCAAAAAACTTGACAAAACATGACAGAAACCACATCGAATGATAAGAATGACACAGTTGGATACAGCAATTTGTTTAACCTTGTTTTGCTTATTTGGTATGCTTATTTGGTCCTGACAGCAATTTTACAGCATCTTCTGTCCATGAAAAGACACCGTCACCGTGGCTGCCCTGCTGTATGATTTTTTTCTCCAGACATTGATCACGGGATGCCAAATCGAACAAATGCGCGCACACGGATGTACAATGTAGTTGAATTCTGCGTATTGTAAACACTCATGAACAAACACACTGCCCACGCGGGTTGGGAAGGGGGGGTGGGGGGTGGTGAAGGGGGTTGGGGGAGCGGAGCCAGGAGATGGAACTTGTGGGAGACAGGGTGTGGGATAGAAAAAGGGTGGGAGGGGAAAGCAAAGGGGGCAGGGCAGGGGGGTTGGGGGGGTTGGGGGGGCAGCAGGGGGGGGGGGGGGGGGAAGGGGGGGGCAGGGGGGTTGGGGCAGGCAGGGGGTTTGGGGGCAGGGGGGTTAGGGGACAGGGTGAGGGGCGGATGCAAGGGTGGGGGAAGGAGGGGGGCGGAGCAGGGGGAAAGGGCAGAAAGGGGGAGGGAGACGGTACAGTACAGTACACATTCATTGCAACCTCCATCATCACAACTGTTCCCCAATATTCCAAGTGCAATGATTGTCATTTTTAACAAAATCCCCACCCTAGGGCACAATCTCCACCCTGGAAAGAATTGAGAAGTTGATCATGGCTTCTACCTATTTCATGTGGCAGTTTGTGAAAGTCGGACCCTCCGGATCTTCCGGATCTTTGTTAAAAATTGATATAGGGGTCATTCCGTGTCAATTCAACGAGCTTTTGGACCTGACCATCTCGGATTGAAATGAAATTTAGTGTGCTGATAGGACTCCTTGAGAAACCCCGAGAACTGAAATTTTATGTAATTCGGTCAATTAATTTTTGAGATACGGGTCAACGAACTTTGGACTAATTAGCATGACCTGCTATGTTTGGACAATTATATCTCTAAAAGTAATGGACCTACAGAGATAAACTTTACATCATTTTAAAGCTCTTGAAATGGCCTTCATTTTATAAAATAACATCAAAATTGTATCTCGTCTCACAAAAAAGTTATGTGAATTTATAACCTTTGACCTTGATTTGCAAAAATGCGTAATTTGTTTTTATTTGTTTGCTTAAGAGCCAGATTCTGTAACTATGGACCAATTTATACAAGGGGGTGATATATCACCGTTCAGTATTCCATCCAATTTTTTTTTGTGGGTAGATATATCATCCAAACTGACAAAAATCACGTTTTTTTTCGGAGAAACTGCTTCGGTTGAAAAATACGGCCGTGTTTAGGGTAGGGGTCCGAAGGGCCTGATAAGTGCCAAAGTCAAAATCTGGACTTTGTCCTCTGAATATCTTGGTGCGCCCTCAAAAAGCCTCCTTGATCTTATGGTATATAAATATATGGGTGGAGTTGTTCTAAAAAACAGTATTTTTTTCGAGGCTAATTGAGGGCGCCACCCATAGGTGGCGCTTCAAATCGCAACTTTTTGCATTTTAGACCATGTTTGAGGCCCTCCCAGTTCCTGCGCCCTCATAAAGCCTTGCTTGTTCATGTTTATTTGGACACATGGAGACCTTTTCTTCCCAAAAAAACATAAATGGCAGAGGCTTAGTGAGGGCGCTTGTTAATAGAGGGCGCTTTTTGCCGTAAGAACGCGATTTTTGGCAATTTTCGTCAGGCTATATCTCGGTGCGCCCTCTATGGAATTCAGTGAAACTTGTTTCATTGTGTTCCTCTATATCCCCACTATTCATAATAAAAATAACTAGGAGGCTTTTTGTCTCATTGACCCTTTATGTGCAAATTCATGCACACCAGATCACCACTTTTTGAAAAACAACACTTGGTTCTCGTGCACACCTATAGGTGGCAACAATCATTTGGGAAATTTATTTGAGCATTCACCAAAATCCGTGTTCAATGTATGAACAAAAATCCCACAAAACTATCAATAAACAAAGATGGCTTCCCGACAGCCGCATTACTCCAAAATGTCAAAATTATTTATTAATCCGCTTCCATTTTCACCATGTACAATCATTGCTAAATAGTTCGTGCGGTAGCACATCAGAAGCGGATGACAACATCATGTTCATTTACAGTCTGATGAACAGCGCCCTCTATGGTCAGTGTTGTGAATCTGCCTAATGTTAGGGGGAGGGGTGGGGGAAACAATTGATAGGTGCAAGGCTTTTTAAGTTTTAAGCTATCGATTCCAATATAAAATTTACCAAAATCTAGCTAAGATAATCTCAGCTCTTGCTTTATCATTTTTCATTGGGATGTGGTCTTTTTAGCAGTAGAGCTGAGAAGCATTTAGAACATGAACACGCTATCACAAAACAAATGTGTCATTTTCTCACCGTGACACACTAATTCCCCCTAAAACTCACCCAAACCTTGTCAGGCATAACCACTACGCAGGTCCTTGAGGGAAATAACCAGCCACGATGATTATTTTGCCAACAATTCCAGCGAAACAAACCGGTATGCTCACAGCCTAGCCGTTGTCTGGTTGTGTTCAAAAAGTCTATCTGCCTAGTCTGTGTAGTCAGTCAGCTTTCCTTTCATACAGTGGATTGTTGTCATTTTTCCTCCAAATTAGAATCACACCCAAAAATTTCCTCCTAGTTGTGTCCTGCAGTGGTTTCAGATGTCCATGATTGGAAAATGATTGAAAGAAAATACTTACAACACCGTTTTTGAAGCAAAAATGTTCTCCCAAATGCAAACTGACCGACAGATTTCCTCGTTGACGTGTTAATAATTCTGGAGTTGAGAACCAACTCCAGAAAAAGGAAAAATTCGAAGTTTTTCCATGACCAAATCTTTCGGGGCGCTTATAAAATAAACTTGAGGATATTCTTTACCGATTAGAAGAAAACAATTGTGGAATTTTTCCTTTTTACGATTTTACAAAATCATTTGAAAAGCGCGGCATCTGGGCGTAGAATTGTGCCTAACTTTCCATCGACCTTTCGAGCATTTCCGGAAGCCGTAAAAATAACAATATGTACAAAATCCGGCCAGCCGAAATTCCGGCCCGAATTTCGTGCTAGGTTCCGGCTGGTTCTCAACTCCAGAATTATTAACACGTCAACGAGGAAATCTGTCGGTCAGTTTGCATTTGGGAGAACATTTTTGCTTCAAAAACGGTGTTGTAAGTATTTTCTTTCAATCATTTTCCAATCATGGACATCTGAAACCACTGCAGGACACAAGTAGGAGGAAATTTGTGGGTGTGATTCTAATTTGGAGGCAAAATGACAACAATCCACTGTATGAAAGAGGTACCTTCTGTCCCTACGGGAAATCCGTAGGGACAGAATTATTCTGTCTAAGTCTGTGTACAAAGGAATACCAATGCGCATTGGTTACCAGACGTTTAGATCACGTCTGGTAACCAATGCGCATTGGTATTCCTTTGTACACAGACTAGGCAGATAGACTTTTTGAACACAACCAGACAACGGCTAGGCTGTGAGCATACCGGTTTGTTTCGCTGGAATTGTTGGCAAAATAATCATCGTGGCTGGTTATTTCCCTCAAGGACCTGCGTAGTGGTTATGCCTGACAAGGTTTGGGTGAGTTTTAGGGGGTATAGTGTGTCACGGTGAGAAAATGACATATTTGTTTTGTGATAGCGTGTTCATGTTCTAAATGCTTCTCAGCTCTACTGCTAAAAAGACCACATCCCAATGAAAAATGATAAAGCAAGAGCTGAGATTATCTTAGCTAACCAAAATCCGTATTCAATATGAACGAAAAAAATACCGGTGTGAAGTTGGTTACTTATTCGACGTTCGACGTTCAATATTCAATGAGGAGCTGTTACTTATTCAACATTCAATAAGGAGCTGTTACTTATTCGACATACAAATGCACAGAATTTGTTTTTGAAAGGGTCAAATGCCCCACCTTGGGGCATGAAAAACGTGACCAAACCCCCACCTAGGGGATGGGGCAGCGCAGGGGAAGGGGGAGGGGGCACCAATTGATAGGTGCATAAGTAACAGCTCCTTACTGAATGTCGAATAAGTAACAGCTCCTTATTGAATGTCAAATAAGTAACAGCTCCTTATTGAATGTTGAATAAGTAACAGCTCCTTATTGAATATTGAACGTCGAACGTCGAATAAGTAACCAACTTCACACCGGTGAAAAAAATACCTTAATAAGTCATTCTGAAGGAAGGAAGAAAAAAAACCTCAAACTTACCCGCAGCTTCTTCCATGCCGCGCCCGCAGCTAGCAAGCAGGATAGACAGCTCGGTCCGGCGACATGCATGGTCGAGACAACTCGACTTCCCACACTCCGGACGGTCATGCCCTCCGTCGCGTCGGCCACCAGTGAGGCATCAATAAAACCCAAAATTGACACAAACGGTTTGCAATGAAAATTGTTCTTTACTCTCGCCATGTTTTGCTATTGAGCATGCAGTCGTCAAGCAGTAGAAAGTCCGGGAAAATGCACATTATTTCGCTTTTTTTCGTAAAAATCTACACGGGCCTTTCTTCAAAACTTGGCGGGCTCATGACGTTGAGGGCGCTGTTGAAAGCCAGATTGGACTTGAATAAGTCCCTCAAGGTATAAGTGAACAGTGGTGACCTTTCCCAAAAATTATCAAACTTTCAAAGCGCGTGGCGTGCCTGCAGCGGCAATAGTATACTATACACACATGTAGGCAGTCAAAATCCTTTTAAGGACATTTCTTTTCATTTATATAGGCCTGAAACCACCATTTTATTGGTAAACAAGAAACAAAATTGGGATTTGAACCCAAGACTTCTGACACAACGGGCAGATGCTCTACCAGCTGAGCTATGAGGCACAGTGGTATACTCCCTCAGTTTTTCCCCAAGACCTCTGACACACCAGGCAGATGCTCTACCAGCAGAGCTATGAGGCACAGTGGTATACTCCCTCAGGTTTTCCCAAGACCTCTGACACAACGGGCGGATGCTCTACCAGCTGAGCTATGAGGCACAGTGGTATACTCCCTCAGGTTTCCCCAAGACCTCTGACACACCAGGCAAATGCTCCACCAGCTGAGCTATGAGGCACAGTGGTATACTCCCTCAGGTTTTCCCCAACACCTCTGACACACCAGGCAGATGCTCTACCAGCTGAGCTATGAGGCACAGTGGTATACTCCCTCAGTTTTTCCCCAAGACCTCTGACACACCAGGCAGATGCTCTACCAGCAGAGCTATGAGGCACAGTGGTATACTCCTCAGGTTTTCCCCAAGACCTCTGACACACCAGGCAGATCCTCTCCCAGCAGAGCTATGAGGCACAGTGGTATACTCCCTCAAGTTTTCCCAAGACCTCTGACACAACGGGCGGATGCTCTACCAGCAGAGCTATGAGGCACAGTGGTATACTCCCTCAGGTTTCCCAAGACCTCTGACACAACGGGCGGATGCTCTACCAGCTGAGCTATGAGGCACAGTGGTATATCCCTCAGGTTTTCCCCAACACTTCTGACACACCGGGCAGATGCTCTACCAGCTGAGCTATGAGGCACAGTGGTATACTCCTCAGGTTTTCCCCAAGACCTCTGACACACCAGGCAGATCCTCTCCCAGCAGAGCTATGAGGCACAGTGGTATACTCCCTCAAGTTTTCCCAAGACCTCTGACACAACGGGCGGATGCTCTACCAGCTGAGCTATGAGGGACAGTGATATACTCCCTCAGGTTTTCCCAAGACCTCTGACACAACAGACGGATGCTCTACCAGCTGAGCTATGAGGGACAGTGGTATACTCCCTCAGGTTTTCCCCAACACTTCTGACACACCGGGCAGATGCTCTACCAGCAGAGCTATGAGGCACAGTGGTATACTCCCTCAGGTTTCCCAAGACCTCTGACACAACGGGCAGATGCTCTACCAGCAGAGCTATGAGGCACAGTGGTATACTCCCTCAAGTTTTCCCAAGACCTCTGACACAACGGGCGGATGCTCTACCAGCAGAGCTATGAGGCACAGTGGTATACTCCCTCAGGTTTCCCAAGACCTCTGACACAACGGGCGGATGCTCTACCAGCTGAGCTATGAGGCACAGTGGTATATCCCTCAGGTTTTCCCCAACACTTCTGACACACCGGGCAGATGCTCTACCAGCTGAGCTATGAGGCACAGTGGTATACTCCTCAGGTTTTCCCCAAGACCTCTGACACACCAGGCAGATCCTCTCCCAGCAGAGCTATGAGGCACAGTGGTATACTCCCTCAAGTTTTCCCAAGACCTCTGACACAACGGGCGGATGCTCTACCAGCTGAGCTATGAGGGACAGTGATATACTCCCTCAGGTTTTCCCAAGACCTCTGACACAACAGACGGATGCTCTACCAGCTGAGCTATGAGGGACAGTGGTATACTCCCTCAGGTTTTCCCCAACACTTCTGACACACCGGGCAGATGCTCTACCAGCAGAGCTATGAGGCACAGTGGTATACTCCCTCAGGTTTCCCAAGACCTCTGACACAACGGGCAGATGCTCTACCAGCTGAGATATGAGGCACAGTGGTATACTCCCTCAGGTTTTCCCCAATACCTCTGACACAACGGGCAGATGCTCTACCAGCTGAGCTATGAGGCACAGTGGTATACTCCCTCAGGTTTTCCCCAACACTTCTGACACACCGGGCAGATGCTCTACCAGCTGAGCTATGAGGCACAGTGGTATACTCCCTCAAGTTTTCCCCAACACTTCTGACACACCGGGCAGATGCTCTACCAGCTTAGCTATGAGGTACAGTGGTATATCCCTCAGGTTTTCCCCAAGACCTCAACACAACGGGCGGATGCTCTACCAGCTGAGCGAAATGAGATTTACACGGTCTATTACAGCTTGCTCCACATTTTCTAATATGTCCAAGTAAACAGAAAGAAGTAATTCGAATATCGATTACTCCAAAAGTGTGGAGCAAGCCTTCTCAGAGCGGGATATCTTTCCTGGGCCGTCTGTTACACAGCATTCCCTTATATATCAGTGCAGTGCAGCAGTGCTTACTCCACCTTTTCAAAATTTCATATTTCATTTCCTGGGAGAGCAGTCGAGGTCAAATTCAAGGAATATCATCTATGGGCTCTAAGCAACATTTCCTGCAATTTTAAAGAAAATCTGAATCATAAAATCTTTGGCCAAAAATGATAAATTATTAAGAGGCTACAAGCATTTTTTCTCAAAATTTACCAAAACAATTACAAACTGGAAGGAGGCAATGGCAAAATTGGTTTAACTCTCCAAGACTTGTTTTATTAAAGCTAGTGTACAAAGTCCTTTCAAAGGGCCGCACACGAAGGGAAAATGAGATGCAAAATAAAGGCATCTTATTGGTCGTTGACACGCATGCGTGTTTCGGATATGCGCATGCGCGCAGTTGGCCTCAATACCAATGAGATGCCTTCATTGAGTCAAAAATTAACATGCTATACACACGTGTTGAGCTGACATACGTACAGTTGAAGTCATAAGTATAACTACTTGTACACCACTACCATCATCACCCAAAATGGTAAACAGAACTACCAGAACCATTGCAAGGTGTACAAGCTATGTTTTAAGTACTGCATGCACGTGAGGAATTCCACATAGTAAAGACTGTTACAAAAATGGTGACAACGCAAGTTTAAGCACACCAGTTTTAACACATGGTTGCATACAGTTGTATTTAAAATTCTGACTTCAACTGTATGCAATTGATTAAATACATTTTCTACAGGTTTTCCAAAAGTGCCAACATGCATAATATATCACCAGAAACATGATTGTGCTTTTTTTTCTAGGAATCATTAAGAAATGTACAAAAAAAGTGATTACAGCAAAATTCCAATAAGTGAAGACACTGTACCATTAATATATAACTTACTCAAACGTGCACATTGTTTTCAATGTCAAATAAGGTGCAAGTGTAACAATGCTGAATATCTGACGAACACACCCAGTCACAAAATCCATTTTAAAAACAAGTTCTTCCTAAAAGTCAAAGTTCTACACATTATTGTAGATGTTTTTAAAAAATTTCGTTAAATAAAATTTTAAAGTAAAACAATACTGTAAACAATCCTAAGTTCATATTATATGGGGCATTTTAAAATTCCATTCATAAAGACAGTTTACGCATCCCTATTGGCCGAGAGCACGTCACGTGGCCAGTTTTAAACGCACTGATGAAGACCGGCCGGCTGGCCCACGTTTGTGCCTGCGCCCGAGGGTCTTTAGTTGAACTACATGCACAATTAACTCCATTTACACACGTATTGCAAAAATAGGTTGCCAGCCAAAATCGTATGTGATTTATGCACACATTTACCAATATTCTACTAACGTTTCTAGAGAATACAATCGACAAAATTTCGCTTGGAAAACCATTTTATAAAGCAAATAAATTATGTGTTAAAAGCAAATATTTTCGCTAAACAGCGCCAAGAGCTTAACCCCAGGTCACAAATAACATGTACATGTATTGTAACGCTTATATTATACAGAATGCATACGTATTTCCCAAGAGTTATATTAATAATTTAGTTTTAATATAGAATACATTGAACTATTAAAGAATACTATTAGAGGATCTAGTGCTGCATGCAATAATACCATATTTAAATGTAGTCTACACATTAAAATAGTATGCAATTTTTGGTGAATTATGCTGAATGCCACTATATTCTATTTCAATATACACACAAAATAACATTGCACTAACAAATATATTATCTTCTTAAAATACATGTACAATGTAAGTACTATTCTTTGACCATCAAAGTCGAGTCTGTTTTCAATACTGGAGAGACCTTTTCCTCCAGGATTATATCTCTGTACAATGTCATTCATCTTCTCTCAAAACAAAGGAAACATCTTAAGATAGATCTAAGTAGATAACTTCAGCTAAAGAACTGCAACGAATAGTGCCACAACATACCTTTCTGAAAGCCCTGTGTGCAAATTTCCAATATACCGTATGTAACAAGGACACCAAAAAAGTCACAAAGTACATGTACATGTCCTATTTTACATACTTTAAATAGGAATTTTGTACAAAGAGTTTTCAGAAAGGTATGTTGTTGCACTATTTGTTGCTGAAGTTATCTCCTTAGATCTGTCTTAAGATATATTTTTTTTTTGAGAGAAGATGAATGATATTGTACAGAGATATAATCCTGGTGAAAAAGTCTCTTCAGTATTGAAAACAGATTTATCTACGAAATTCATGTAGCCTCGAATACCCGTACACAAAAATGTCTTTATCTAGTGAACGCAACCGATTAATCTAGCCTCTTGGTAAAATGCCATAAATTAAAATGTGTATGTGGATTCGAACCCATGACCTCAGACACACTGGCCAGGTGCTCTACCAGCTGAGCTATGAGGCACAGTGGTATACTCCCTCAGTTTTCCCCAAGGAAGGTCTAAGCAAAACCACTAGCACTACACAAATGCTTTGCTACACATTTTATAGCAAACCAAAATACAGTGTGGATGGTTTCGGTTGGCGTAGTGGTTCTTTCCCCGTCTTTCACCTTTGGTGTCCTGGGTTCGATTCCGGGGCGTGTATGTGCAGTCCCTAATTGACCACATGGTTTTCCCCCCAGGAGGTTTCTCTGGGGGTTTTCCTCCCACTTCTAAAACTGCACCTCCTTCCTCGTCATCTCAAGTTGAAAAACAAAGTTAAAGGCACAGGCTCGTCAGCGATGCACGCTCGCCAAATTCGTGCCACGAAATACGCAGCTCAATAGCAAAGGCATGGAGCCTGCGTATTTTGTGACACGTATTTGGCGCGCGCGCATCGCTGACGAGCCTGTGCCTTTAAGTTAAAGCTAATACCATGTAGTTAACGGTACCAAGGACCTTAGTTAAAACTTACTGAATGTTCCAAAACGTTAACAACATTCCCAGCTATATACATTTATGCGACACTAACATACAAAAATGAATACTGTCTATAAATAAAAATAAGCAGCCATAAAAAAATGTTAAATAAAAATTTCATTAAAACAAATTTGTCTTTTTACCCTGTTTATCGACAGTTTCAATCTTCAGAAATTAATATAATTCATTACAAAGTAATATTGATCATGATCGCGCGTATACACAGCGTGAGGTATTTATTTATTTTTTTAATACTGTCACATAATTTTTTCGTACAAATTTATGCATCGTTTTGTAAATTAGTGTTCTCCACTGCTAAACATTTTGTCCGGGCGCGCTAAGCAGCGCCCTCATGCGGCGAATCAGTGTTCGCTGCGGGAGGGCGCTGTTCAAAATGAATGCATGCAACTGCCATGGCAGTTATCGACCACAGATTGGTTCACCCATGCGTGGTAAGTGAACGATAATGACACCAGTGGCTAGCGAATCATGTTTGGCGACTTTACACCTAATTTTAGAAAGGCCTTGTCTGTATTTCGAAGCATTTTAGACGGGAAAATTGATTATTTTTGTCCGGGCGGCCGAGTATTTTGTCCGGGTGGCCAAGTTTTTTGTCCGGGCGGCAAATTTTTGTCCGAGCGCAAACAATACTTCTAATGATTTTGTCCAGGCGGCGCGCCGGACAAAACCGATAGTGAAGAACACCGAGTAGCAATAAATAATGTAGCACTGTGTCTGAACGCTCAGTTTTCCAGTCCCGGTATCACAAAATTTCAACTATTTGTTCATCTCTGCAGTATGATGTCTAAAGCGGGCCTCCCACTGTGCGATTTTGGCCACGAATTTCCTACGAATTGGTACGATTATCGCAGACTGCCTATAGGCTCTACACACAATCGTACCCAATCGTAGGAAATTAGTGACAAAAATCGCACAGTGGGAGGCCCGCTTAAATATAGCGACTGGGGAAAATATTTCAATAAACCTTTTCACTGACATGCACACTTAGTATCCAAGATGACCAGACTAAATTGTTGTTGCCATGTGGTGCAAGCAGCGGATGTGAAATACCTAATCAATACCGTGTTCACATAAAGCAGCCAGACTGCTAGCTGCTAGGCAATGGCGTGCACCACATAGCAACAACAGCATAGTATGTGACTTTCTAAACTGCACCTCCATTTAAAAGTGAAGGATTTGGGGCGCTAGCCAAAGTGCAAAAGTTACACGCTAAAGACTACTTTGTGCGGCACATACAATTTTGTTCAACCTGGTAATAATGCTCCTTTAACTGGACGAAAAAAATGCAAATCTTGTTAGTTTATTTTCAGCAGCAGCCGATTTCACGAAACAGTGCGTAACTTGCGCCATAAACGGTTATGGCGCAAGACTTACGCCATAAAGTTATGCCGTAGCTGCGCAATTACTTAAAATCGATTTCACGAAACTCTTCTTAGCTGCGCAACGTTTATTTTTTCATTTAGCACTTGTAACTTCTAGGACGAGGCTAATTTATAGTTTATCAACGACTATTTGATGCTTGCGCTTGATAAAATAGTCGTACATAAAACATACGTCGTTGTTTTTCACAAATTTTGCACGGTCATCATGGCTGCCGTCGCGAGTCATAATGCGTCGAGTCGCAGATTTCACCGATAAAGGCCGTTTTCTACAAACGGAAGGCTGGGGTTCAGTTCGTTGACGATGCGGTAAATAAGCACGTGTAGCTAGCTGCATTATCGCCATTTTCCACTGTCCTACGACACATTTTTCCAACTTACGCCACCAAAAACCATTGCGCAAGTTACGCCACATTTTATGGCGTAAGTCGGCGAGTTGCGCCACATCCTGATGTGGCGCATCTTTCGTGAAACGCTCATTAACTTATTGCGCAAGTTACGCAATAACTTATGGCATAAGTGGACTTACGCAATTGCGTAAAGTTTCGTGAAATCGGCTGCAGGACCAGTACAGTTCTCTAATCTACTGGTCCTTCTGACCAGCATGAAATTCAGGTTAATTTCGACCCCTGCTCAGCTTCACCTCGGGAATTAGTTTGTCAACTTCCAACACCTGTTAATGTAAGTGTTTCGACGAAGCATTCTGCTATCTGCACAACCTCGTAAGCCAGACTAGACTAGCCAACGTAGTCATTATTGTTGTCAAAGTAAGAGTCCAGACTGCTGTTTATGTATCCGGTCGTAATGGGGGCAAATACTACGAACCAGACTATGAGGATGATGATGAAGATGACTTCCATGAGGAGTCCGAACACTAGACCGCCCACGTTCCAGTTCTTGGCGGATTTGGAGACTCGCGATGCGGCCGCGTAGTCGTGTACAGCAATCAGACTGCGCACCTACGGGTACATAGAATCTAAATTGAGTACGGCTATGGTTTTGGTTGTTTCTATGAAATGTACAACCAAGAGTTAAAGGCACAGGCTCGTCAGCTACCACGAAACACGCAGCTCCACAGCGAAGGCACGGAGCTGCATATTTCGCGCAACGAACTTGGCGCGCGCGCATTGCTGACGAGCCTGAGCCTTTAAAGGAATGAATGATGAGGGCAATTCAGAAGAAATAAATTCACAGGATGATTATTACCATCTTGATAACAAGTAAGCTTAAAGATAGTATACATGATTGGTAAACTGTTACAAATAGTTTTATCCCCCTGTGTGATTGAAGATAATGCATGATTAAAACCAACCTGAGCAAAAACCAGTGGTTCAGGGCGAAGTGACTGTAAAGCTTTTTTTAACTGTTTTCTCAAAACTTAGACGAAGTACGGAGCGGACTTTTACTCAGGTTGGTTTTAATCATGCACATCTTCAATCACACAAGGGGCCTTTTCCCACTACATGTAGACAAAATCTCGGGGGTGGCCCTGGGGCGACGCCGGGGTCAAAATAAGCCCCGATTCCCACTTGCAAGTCTCACCCCCGCGCCCTCGAGTCACCCCGAAGATTGCTCATTCCCCGGGGCGAGTTCAACCCTGCTTAGGACTAGGGTTGACAAATTTGGCCCCGGGGCGAGACACTTTCGACGGGGCGAGAACGGTAGTGGGAAAAAGGGGCAGGGGCGAGTTCTCACTTGTTCAAGTGAGGGATGAGGTGCCGACCTCCGGGGTGAGTTCGCCAAGGGGCGAGATTCAGAACAACAAGTGTGAATCGACTCGGGGGTGAGTCACCCCAGGGTGGCCCACGGGCAAGTTCGCCCCGGGGTTTGACATTCTAGTGAGAAAAAGCCTAGGGAGATAAAACTATTTGTAACGGTTTACCAATCATGTATACTGCCTTTAACTGGAAATTTACACATTCTGAAGAAATTGTTTTCATTGAAAAATAACTACTTACGTTCATGGACTTCGTAAGAGCAATAATACCAAACGGCAAACAGCAGAAAAGCATGACGAAGATGGAGAAACAGAGATAGTCGTTTGGTGGAACTTGGCACTCCCTCACCATGGCTTGGTGCTGTGGGACGCCAGTCTACAGGAACCAATGAAAATTAAAGGACGCATGAAATAGGATTTTTAGTACATACATGTACAAGTATAGCAGAGGATGTGTTTTACATGTATTTCGATCAATTGCAGAGAAGGATTTTTAGTACCTGTGGGACCCCAGTCTACAGGAACCAATGAAAATTAAAGGACGCATGACATAGGATTTTTAGTACATACATGTACAAGTATAGCAGAAAATGTGTTTTACATGTATTTCGATCAATTGCAGAGAAGGATTTTTAGTACCTGTGGGACCCCAGTCTACAGGAACCAATGAAAATTAAAGGACGCATGACATAGGATTTTTAGTACATACATGTACAAGTATAGCAGAAAATGTGTTTTACATGTATTTCGATCAATTGCAGAGAAGGATTTTTAGTACCTGTGGGACGCCAGTCTACAGGAACCAATGAAAATTAAAGGACGCATGACATAGGATTTTTAGTACATACATGTACAAGTATAGCAGAAAATGTGTTTTACATGTATTTCGATCAATTGCAGAGAAGGATTTTTAGTACCTGTGGGACGCCAGTCTACAGGAACCAATGAAAATTAAAGGACGCATGACATAGGATTTTTAGTACATACATGTACAAGTATAGCAGAAAATGTGTTTTACATGTATTTCGATCAATTGCAGAGAAGGATTTTTAGTACCTGTGGGACGCCAGTCTACAGGAACCAATGAAAATTAAAGGACGCATGACATAGGATTTTTAGTACATACATGTACAAGTATAGCAGAGAATGTGTTTTACATGTATTTCGATCAATTGCAGAGAAGGATTTTTAGTACCTGTGGGACGCCAGTCTACAGGAACCAATGAAAATTAAAGGACGCATGACATAGGATTTTTAGTACCTACATGTACAAGTATAGCAGAGGATGTGTTTTACATGTATTTCGATCAATTGCAGAGAATTTTATGGTTGCGTTTAGCTGTAATTGCAATTGTTCTATTTTTATGCTAATGAGACTCGAACCTCAAATGACTTGAGACTCGAACCTCAAACGACTTGACTTGAGACTCGAACCTCAGATGACTTGACTCGACTTGAAACTCGAACCTCAGATGACTTGACTTGAGACTCGAACATCAAACGACTTGACTTGAGACTTGACTTGAGACTCGAACCATGTGGGAAGTATATTATCTGTTGATTCTAGGAAATACATGTACATTCTATACTATAATTTCCTTCAAATATTTACGGAAAAAATACCAATCATATTAATATCTCACCTTAATAGTAACCTGTCCCTGTGGTGTATACACGGCGTGGGGGACATACGTCTGGGTGGTGTACCCCTGGGTTTGTGAGTACCCAGTGGGTGTATTTGGGTTCCCCTGTTGGGGATAAGGTGCCTGTGATGGGTACCCGGGGGGTCCTGGGTACGTTGGCTGTTGGGGGTACGTTGACTGTTGGGGGTACGTGGGCTGTTGGGGGTACGCAGGGGCGGAGGGCTGCATGGGCTGGATGGGATACACTACTGGGGGATACGCTGGATCTGGAAAATGAAAAAAATATGGGGGGAAATGAAAAAAACACAACATTTTTTAGCGTTTCAAACTTTGATCAATATAATTGTTTTGGTGTCTGATGATTATTAGGCGTTTGGGAAAGACAAAAATGGTGTTGCAAAAGATACCAAACAGTACGTTTTATCTGAATTTATGAGCCAACTAAATTATAAAAATTAAGTTATGTACCTAAATCAATTTCCCTGACAAAGGGCCGAATACATAAAAACTAGCGATTACTTTATGAGAAGAAGCACGGAGCAAAAGCATAAGCTCATCAAGCAAAAGGAAACGCAGAAGCAATTGCTTGAAAACATATTCATACACACTTATTTCGACCAAGAAAAAGCTTCCCAGATTAGCGGTTGCTTAAAAACATACATAAAAACAAGCTTTTGCCACTAAGCATTTGCTTGTGTTTTAAGCTCCTAAAAGAGGAGCTTTAGGGTCTTTCTATAAATTAGGGGTCCAAAAGTGTGACATTTGGTGTCCCCCGTTACACCTGATATGTGTTATTTTTCGTACAAAAATCATTAAAATGGCTTTTAAACCATTTTGTATGAATTGTACTTTATGTACACACTCTTTGAGATGGAAAGTATTTAAAGAATGTGTCCTGAATTTACAAAAACAAGATGTAAAATGTAACGGGGGACACCAAAGCTGGACCCCTAATTTATAGAAAGACCCTTTAGCTCTTGCTTATCACACAAGATTCACCGTTATCAACCCTTAGCAACCTTAATCTACCCTGAACAACCGTAATCTACCTTTAGAGACGGTCAGTAGGTCTTAAGCGGGCCTCCCACTGTGCGATTTTTGCCACGAATTAGTTACGATTAGCTACGATTGTGTGTAGAGTGTATACATAATCGTACCAAATCGTAGCTAATCGTACCTAATTCGTAGCAAAAATCGCACAGTGGGAGGCCCGCTTAAAATATACTTGCAGAATTATTCACAAAGAAATCTCGCACGAAACCTATCTTAAAGGCACAGGCTCGTCAGCAATGCGCACGAGCTGTAATTCGTGCCACGAAATACGCAGCTCCATAGCAAAGGCATGGAGCTGCGTATTTCGTGGCAGTTTTGAGAGTATTACGGCCAGGGCGATATGTAGAACGTGTAGAGATTTTGATTTTACAAAAAAATTGCAATTTCCTGTAAAAAGACTTGCTTGAAGATTCCGTTTTGAGCAACGATTTTGATAGGAAAATAAAAATGGTTCTATTGAAAGTAACGGCTTAATAATAATATAATTTTCAATAAAAACAATAAAAAAAGCCGATACTTAAGTTTTTGTATTTATTGGGCATGTTGGGGCGAGTCGGCCAGAGGCCTGGGTTCATTTCACAAAAATAGGACTTAGTGGAAAAGGTCTTAGCGATAGGAGTTGACTGTGCTTAAAGCAGGCCTCCCACTGTGCGATATTTGTTACGATTTCCTACAATTGGGTACGATTGTGTGTAGAGTCTATAGGCAGTCTCCGATAATCAGACCAATTTGTAGGAAATTCGTGGCCAAAATTGCACAGTCGGACGCCCGCTTTAGTCCTACAATAGGACTTAAGAACCCCTAAAATGGATCTTAGGACGTTTGTGAAACCAACCCCTGATGCCAGATGTCTCCACAATGACCATGATGACTGATACTTCCAAATACTGAAAGCCACCCAGACTTCTCTGGGTGGCTTTCAAGATCAGCACTTTTTTTTCCCCATCAAAATCGTTGCTCAAAATGGAATCTTTAGGAAGGTAATTTTACAGGAAATTGCAATTTTTGGTAAAATCAAAATCTCTACACGTTCTACATACCTCCCTGGCCGTAATTTTCTCAAAACTTACGTACACACCTCCGTTTTTACCAATTTGACGATCGAATTCAACTTCATAAACTTCAACTCGTGCTGACTCGTGGCATCGTTATTTTCAGAGCAATGGCGCTCGCCTCTAACAATTTCAAGCACCAGACCAGTTCCAGCACGTACCATTTTTGGACGAGGAGGGAATGCATAGTTCCGAGTTTGCCTAGTTAGCCCCGCCCCCGTGGATATTGTTGCTATGGCTCACACGCTATCGTCAAAAATGACGACACACTACGCACAAAGCAATGGGACTTTCAACGGAAAGCACAGATTCATTGGAGAAAACTCAAAGGCATTCATGTTTCAGGGTCGACAGTTATCTTAGAACACACAGAGTAAAGGGCCAGTAATACAGGGATGTCATATCATGACATACGTGCTTTCGTACCTTTGAACAACGAAACGACCGGCCTTGAAACCAAAAATTCACCCGGATCATCGCATACAACACTGTACAAATTGTATAGGGCCGGCAGAACATATCGCGTGATCATGCTGTTGTGATTGGTCGGCGGGTTCGATTGATTGACAGGTCGGAACTATGCATTGTTTTAGCGTGCCACTGTGTGGTCGGTGAATGAAGAATTCACGTCAAATGACTTTTCACTCGTAATAGTTGCCACGCGGGTCGCTTTGACAAAAAGCCGTTTGGTGGTAATTTGACGTGAATCCTTCATTCACCGACCACACAAAATGACCTTCCTAAAGATTCCATTTTGAGCAACGATTTTGATGGGGGAAAAAAAGTGCTGATCTTGAAAGAGAAGTCTGGGTGGTTTTCAGTATTTGGAAGTAGGCTAGATGACTGAGGTCTCCACAATGACAAAATTGCTGCTTTTACCAAAATTCTTAGCCTACCTCGATGTTCAGACATTGTCAAATTCACGCCAAAATCAAACACAAATTCCCGATGACGCAATTGTAATAATTTGACAGCGAATTTCCAAGACCAAGATTTGGCAGCCGACCCTTCTTCAAGTCCACGAAATATTATCCTGAGCCCAATTGGGCTATTTTCTTATCCTGACGCATTGTACAACGACAAGTCTCTTGCAATTGGGCGCTTCGTAAACGAGACATTGGGCGATTTCTTGGCTATCATCAAATGAGGGCGCTCTAACATGTGCATTACAAGCGCTGTGATTGCAGCGTGTTTTCGCGATCATGATCGGAAAGCGGTGTTTAAAGGAGCTTGCTCGGATTTTTTTCAGAAAATAGATTTCTCCCTAACCTGACCATCACATGCATGAAATAACTCCTCAAAATACTATCAAGCAGAAATGTTGCAATCTCCAATTTGGATGTGGAAACAAAAAGGTTGGGGGTAATCGATCACAGTGCACTGCTTTAAGGAACCGGATAAATTAGTTTACAAAACATCAGTGGTTTTTCGACGATATCCTTGGAAATTATGTGTAATGGGAGCGCAAAATTTTAGAATGATAATGAAAAAAAAATATGACAAATGATAGGGTATCAAAATCTTAACACCCATGGAAATGCTCTATGTGATCTGGACACCGTCATGCCCCATTAAGTTGCCAGAAACAAAATGTTAAGTTGGCACGGAAATTAAATGCAGTAGCCGAGGTCACTTTTCGTCCGCTGGCAATCGTTTGGTTTCTCTTTGTAAACATAAAAAAAATATATAAATTATGGCGAAGGGGAAGAATCATGAATTTTGACGCGAAAATGTACACCAATATTTGCGGGGAAAAAAATAATAAAGTCGTGCATTTTGATGCATAAATGCAGAGAGAAATGTCGTAAATTTTAACGTGAATTATACGCATCAATATTTCCAAACATAAAAGAAAACATGTTATTTAATTTGAAAAGCCCTTGGCTGTACGGGCATCACAGTAAGAGCGTCGTTTTGGGAAGTGGGGATTTTCTCAACTCCAAGCTCACGTTTCCAGACAACCACGACGCCGACTACGGGTGAAGGAACCACGCCGGCAGTCACAGCGCCCCCTACGGCTGAGCCGGTCGTAGGCTTCTCGTTGTGGGTAGCAATGGCGGGCGTTTCGCTCACGCTGTGTATCGCCGCGTGCGTGACGTCATGCCAGTTCTCTTTCTGTTGCCAGGAGCGTGGAAGTCGACAAGTGAGTTCTTGAAATTACCCTTTTGCGTGTTTCACATGAATATAGCGCCTGGTGGGCTGAAATACTTCCTTTCACATGCACACTTAGTGTACACTTGACCAGACTACATTTTTGTTACTATGTGGTGCACGCGGCAGGTGCGTACAAAAATAAAGCAGCCAGACTGTTCGTCGCTAGGCAATGGCGTGTGCCACGTAGCAATGACAGCGTAGTATGTGTGACTTTCTCAATCTGTATTCGAAAGTAAAGAATTTGGGGCGCCAGACTTGTTACACGCGAAGGTTGATTGACATAGATTCGGACTATACGGTATCTTGTTACACGCGAAGGTTGATTGACATAGATTCGGACTATACGGTATCAGACTACAGTTGGTTTTTATTTGTCAATAAATTTATTTTTCATTGTGGAATTTGTTGGTAACAAACGGCCGGTTTATCTGTATTTGCTTTCTACACATCTTTTATATATACTCTTTGATTGTATAATTTCTATCTGTACAGCAAACCGTGTATTTGTACCAGGAGAGACCAACCCAACAACCGAACATTTTCCTGGAAAACATGAACACTTTCGTCGCACCTCAAGCTGCGCCGCAGACGGTGGTAATCGCGAGCGTTCAGCCGTTCGTTCGGCCGCCAGTTCCGTTCGTGCAGCAGTCAAACTTCCCGGGCGGGATGCAACCCCAGCAGTTTCAACAGCCAAATGCATTCGGGACGTCGCTTTACCCGCACGCCGCATATCCACCCCCGGCGCAGCCCTTTAAAGCACCACAACCGGTACAGCTCCCCCGAGTGCCCCGCCTCCTTCACCTCGACAGCCTACTCCCACCAACCCACCCGGGGAAGTTAATTCTCACTCTCCATCTTCAAATGCAGGTCGACATAAGGCGACGCCTCGCTCTGCGAACCAGATTGCCCCAATCTCGACTGGTAACACCAAGCCGAAGCATCAATGCAGCAACAGAGACGACGGGGAGCCAGATCCACACTTCTACCAAGAACTCATCAAGGACGACGCTGGGGAGACCTCAGAATCAGAAACAGAACACAGTTACAATTATCCAGAAGTTCCAGGCCGAGAAAACGCAGGTTTTACAGACGCACCAACCACGGAAAGTTCAAGGATAGAACAGACATATTTTCAAGGTTCTGCTCTTAATCCTGAAGATAACTCTAACAGGTCGGCACAAAATGCGGGTCTCTACGAGTATGTGGAAGACCCTTCATACGATTACGCCGATGTTGAAAGCCAGCGAAGCGTCTCTGCGCAGCGTTTGGCGGGAAATAGTTACCTAAACGACAACTTAGCAGTACGACTAAAGGCACCTGATCCCATATAAATGTTTGAACTAGTTTAATAGTTTAGCACTTTCCAGTACTCTTGTCGTCTAAATGGACACGATTTCGAGAATGTGACGCCAGTCTTGGTCTTGGTCTCGGACTGTCAGTCTTGGTCTTGGTCTCGAACTGCCAGTCTCGGTCTCAGACTGCCAGTCTCGGTCTTGGTCTCGGACTGCCAGTCTTGGTCTTGGTCTCGGACTGCCAGTCTCGGTCTTGGTCTCGGACTGCCAGTCTCGGTCTCGGTCTCAGACTGCCAGTCTCGGTCTTGGTCTCAGACTGTCAGTCTCGGTCTTGGTCTCAGACTGCCAGTCTCGGTCTCGGTCTCGGACTGCCAGTCTTGGTCTTGGTCTCGGACTGTCAGTCTTGGTCTTGGTCTCGAACTGCCAGTCTCGGTCTTGGTCTCAGACTGCCAGTCTCGGTCTTGGTCTCGGACTGCCAGTCTCGGTCTTGGTCTCGGACTGCCAGTCTCGGTCTTGGTCTCGAACTGCCAGTCTCGGTCTTGGTCTCGGACTGCCAGTCGTGGTCTTGGTCTCGGACTGCCAGTCTCGGTCTTGGTCTCGGACTGCCAGTCTCGGTCTTGGTCTCGGACTGCCAGTCTCGGTCTTGGTCTCGAACTGCCAGTCTCGGTCTTGGTCTCGAACTGCCAGTCTCGGTCTTGGTCTCGGACTGCCAGTCTCGGTCTTGGTCTCGGACGGTCAGTCTCGGTCTTGGTCCCAGACTGCCAGTCTCGGTCCTGGACTGCCAGTCTTGGTCTTGCACTGCCAGTCTTGGTCTCGCACTACCAGTCTTGATCTCGAATTGCCAGTCTTGGATTTGGTCTCGGCCCTGTTAGTCCCAGTCTTGGACCTGCCGATCGTGGTCTTGGTTATGTCTTGGTCCCCGACCTTCTCGTTTTCACAAAACTTACTTCATTCTTGGCTAGTTGGCTCTGCCTTAAAGATCACCTTTAAATTGTGTTTTGAGTGTAGTCAATTTGTCTGCAATGGTTGTCTGCATACAGTACCACCTTCATTTTGTGGTGGTCTATTGTCTTCATATTACTGACAGAGTTTTGTCTTTGAATGAAAAAAAGTACCTCAACACTTTTACTCGCTGTTAAAGGCAAGGCTCGTCAGCAATGCGCGCGCGCCAAATTCGTGCCACGAAATACGCTGCTCCGTACCTTTGCTATGGAGCTGCGTATTTCGTGGCACGAATTTGGCGTGAGCGCATTGCTGACGAGTCTGTGCTTTTAACTTAATTTCATATTGTGGTGTTCTTGTTCTTGATCTCCGAATTCATGTAATTAAGACAAGTATTAATAACCGAGATTTCGTCAAGCAGCTGTAAAAAGCGATGGCTAGGCGTGATTATATACACCACATCATGTATTTACTTCAATTTACACAAAGCAATAAGTTGCATAAAAGGAAGACTAATATTGTTCCTTTAATTCACTATGTCCCATGTATACATAAAAAGATTTACAACTGTTCTGTATTATCGACAAGCTTTTTAATAAACATCAGACATTGTTATAATATAACTCATTTTCTGTCAAAGCTTTCACTCAGGGCGAATTTATTCAAACTGAGCCTTTTCCCGCGTAAATGCGACGCGCGTCGCTTTCGGAAAAAGCGACGCGGAAGACATTTTGAGTCAAAATACACACTGAAAACCATAGAATCTTAAAACACTTTCCTCCTAAGTCGATTCTGTGGTTTTCAGTGCGTATTATGACTCCAAATTCCCTCCACATCGCTTTTTCTGAAAGCGACGCGCGTCGCATTTACGCAGGAAAATGCTGTGTGCATGTGAATCCACTCTTATATAGGGCGTGTTGGTTTCGGACGGTTCCAGATTCAGATCTGCGCAGATCCAATTAGGTGAATTATTTCACTTCGCGTATATCCTGATCGAGATATGTGATCTGTGGAATCCTTCCCGAGAGAGGGTTCAGCGCTATCCAAAATGGCGACGTAAACATCGCGGAGATTTTGTGTGAGTAAAAGCGTGTCGTTTCAATTTTTTGAGGCAACAAACACACGATATAAACATATTGAGACTGCTTGTTTATTTTCAATTGATGTCGTGGATGAAATTTGGAACAGAAATTTGATAAATTTGGTAAATAAATTACAATTCACATGACTCGAGACCCTGCAGTTTCGTTTGTTTCTGCGCGGCAAAACAACTCGGGATCTGGATTCGGATCCGTCATGAAACAAACACGCACTTAGCGGGCCAAATCCGTGTGTGCTAACTCGACGCCATATTTGTTTCCGTTAGACCCAGTTGAGGCAGACGATAATTTTGCGCGCTTATTCCACTCACGTACTATATAAGAAGCATAATTTGCAGTGCACCGTGAATTACGTTTGTATTCAGTCATTGCTTTCAAAGCCAAACACATTTGCTCAAGCATAAAAAATCCACGAATTTAGACCCTGCTTGGCAAAGCTAGTACCCCGACACCACAATGCAACGATCTTACAATAAATAAGTACTTCACGTCGTCTAAACTTCATGTTGAAAGAACAGTTGACACGCAAAGGTGCGCCATCTCAATTCACATTCAAAGTAGGCATTAAATGAAACTTTCAATTGTATGTCTGCGCTGCTCTTTCAAATAATTGTTGAAGTTATATAAAATAAATACATGTGTTTCCGGGTTCAGTATGTGGTAGCGCACAACATCTCACCTTCTTACGAATGTGGTGGATATTACTGAACTGTCGCAGTTTTCCAACTGAAGTCGTCACATAAAGCACAGTTAGAAAAGGTAAGTGAGCCAAACATTTCCACCCTCTTTGTGCTTTTTAGTTTAGCTTATGGCAGCGAATTGGCCTTTTTGCGTGTAATACTTGCATAATGGCTGGCTCACCGGATGTTTCACTTTCAAATGAAGGTGTACTTTATAATGTCACATACTATGCTATTGTTGCTACGTGGTGCACGCCATTGCCTAGCAACCAACAGTCTGTTTGCTTTATGCCATGCTCTCCTACGGTGAACACGGTATTGATTATGTACTTCACACCTGTCGCATGCACCACGTAGCAACAACAATTTAGTCTGGTCAAGTGGATACTAAGTGTGCATATAAAAGGAGGTACGTCAGTGCACCAGACGCTATTCATATGAAACACGCAAAAGGCTTATTGTCGTTACCGAATTACCTTTAACTGTTTTTGCGATAATAATACGTTTGATGGGTCCACATTGCTGACGCGTGTTTTCGCGACTGTATACAGAGACATGTTTCCGTCTGACGTAATTACTGCGAAATCAACCAATGGTCAGCTTCCGTCGTTGGCAACCGATGGTGTTCATTGGTCGAACCATACACTGCAAAAACTGTGGTGTTAAATTAACACCACTGGTGTTGTCTTATATAGATACCAAGTCTGGTGTTAAAATTTAACACCATGGGTGTTAGTTTTTATTCCTCAATTGGAATAAATGCATTATTTTAACACCCTAGATGTTAAACTAATACTTGTGGTGTTAAAACTTAAAGAGGAAGAATCCCCCTTGACGAAAATCCAGCATTTAGGCTTTTTTTGATAGTCCAAACATCCCTCTTGCCGACGTGGATTTGTATTATTTTTTAATTGTCGGTTTTAAGTGGATAAATTGCAAGTAAAAGTGCGCTTTTCGAAAATGAGATTTTCGCGATTTCTGAAACGCTCATTAGGTATTCATGATATGCGCGTGACCCCGTGACGCAATCCTGAGAAAGAGAAGTCAACATGATTGTTAGCTCCATACGTTTACACGCAAAAAACTTGGAAAACCGTCTCTGTTAGATGGTGCTTTTTGAAGAATGTTGTTGGTCCAAAAAGCCAGAGATATGCCCAGTAGCTGCATGGTTGTATGTTTTACCAGACACTATGAAAAAAAAAGAGCAGAAAGATTTTTTTTCTATTACCAAGAGAGAGAAAAACGAGTCGCTCATTCTATAACTTGTACGGCCGATGTTCAAACACGTGGGAACTACGCCCGCAGGGGACCGTACCATGCTGTATCACAGACCGCTGTGAATGCCGTTCGTTCCGTGACAAAACCACCCGTCGCAATGCACCAGTATTTACTTCAAAAGAGCTTCATTGTGAGCCACAATTTCATCGTTTTTTCACAAAACAGGTAATAGTAGATTGTTGTCATATTACATGAAGTGTTTTTCACGTTTGTATTTTGAATTACAAGGACAAAACAGGCATGATAAACATTCACTTCGTGTATTTTCCATTCAATACTGCACAGACCGTTTTGTATGTTTCTCAGGATGACGTCAAAACCCTGTTGATAAACAAGCCAAGTGACCTCGAGCGTTTCAGAATTTCGGGTGAAGAGGGTCGGAACTGCTTTACGTTTTAAGCAAAAGCCTGTCGATTTTTTTGTGATAGTGTTGTAGACACATACACCTCCATGATAAACAGAAAAACTAAAAAATGTGGAAGGGGGATTCTAGCTGTTTAACACCAGGCTTGGCATCTATATAAAACAACACCACTGGTGGTAATTTAACACCACAGTGTTTGCAGTGTAGTAATTACGTCCAAAACATGTTTTTGCTTAGGATCGCGAAAACAGGCCCATATCTTTCTTTCTGTTTAAGCAGCAGTCATCATGTCGGACTGGCAGAAAACAGCCATAGGGGTGACGAGTATTGTTCTCTTTTTTGGAGCTTTGGCTCTCATTCTTGTCTACATTTTCTGCTTGGGACTTCCATCTTGTAAATTTACTCCCGATGTGTACGCCGCTTCGCCAGCATGGACCCCAGTCGTGGTAAGCATACATGGTTAGGTCCGTTTTAAACGAAAAATGTCGGAAAATGGGCGATTTTGTTTCTTTTTAGACGCTTGATGTTAGCAGACAAACCGATCCTTTTCCGTTGTTTAGCCAAAGATCAAAGAGCGCATGCTCAAAATGACGAAAACAATCAAATGGGGGGAAAGACACTGAGCTCAGTGGGGACAATCTCATAAAGCTGTTTAGCAGAAAAATTTGTTTGCTTTATAAAAATGGGTTAATAGTCAAAATTATATGTCAACTTGTGTTTTTAGCAAGAACAGCAGAACACCAGTCAATTATAATACACATCATATAAGATTTTAACCGAAAACACATTTTGATAAAGCAAATACATTTTGGATTAAGCATGTTTTTCTGCTAAACAGCTTTATGAAATTGGCCCCAGTTTGTTTGCTGCCACCAAGCGTCGCAAGTCTGCACCACTATATACTATACATGTACTTGTATTCTCTATAGACCGTATCAAATAGCCGCCATCTTGTGGGGCAGTTTCTTTGTTCCTCGAGGACATGCATGGTTGCACATATTGTGCTTACATTGTTGAAGTATAAACAAAAGGTGCCCCACCAGATGGCAGCTATTCGATACGGTCTATTGTGCATATGCCAAGTCAATCTACACTTAACGGTAGTATACTTGTTTGGTAAACAGGTAAAAACGGCATGATCCCACTGGTAATTAAAAGAATAGAAAACTACATTGTAGAAATTTCAACCACATAGACGCAGTAATACTTCAGAATACCTGAAAATGGTTTTTGTGCATGAATGAATGGCTCCAAAGATCGCCTGTGAGATTCAAATACATTTTTCTCATGAATGGGGGAAATTCAGACGAAATAATTTCACAGGATGATTACTACCATTACTATCTTAATAACAAGAAAGCTTAAAGATAATAATTCAGAAATTATTTTGGAGGGTAATTACCAAACAAGTAAACTAGCTTTAATGGTGTTTCAAACGAATAGCGTCTAATGTACTGACATACTTCCTTTAGCACGCACACTTGGTATTCACTTGACCAGACAAAATCTTTGTTGCTATGTGGTGCACGGGGCAGATTCGAAGTACAGAATCAGTGCCGTGTTCATGCACCGTAGGAGAGAATGGCATACTGCAACCAGACTGATGGTTGCTGGGCATTGGTGTGCACCACGTAGCAACAACAGCATAGTATGTGACTTTCTAAACTGCACCTTCATAATCTTTCTTTTGATAGATGTTCGGAGTGTCCTTTTGGGGATTGTACGTGTGGCTGAGCGAAGAAGCATCGGTAAGCCCCGTTGCTGTCTAACCATGTAAAATGCTCTCCAAAAACATAGGGCCTGTCCCACGTTGCATCATATCATTATTATAAAGTAACATCATCAACCATGTTATGACACGGACCCAATACTTGTAATGCAATTTTAACATTAATTCCCCAAAGAGTTATTTCTAATTGTTATGCCTCTTAATTATAATTCTATAATTATAAATAAATGTCAATAGACCAGTTGCGTGATAGATATGCATAAATCCTACTTATATTTGCATAAAATGTTAGAGTCCCGCCTTCGCGCTATATGGCGCTAGCGTACGAGTGAGTCAAGCACCATGCTATACCATGGTAACCGTGCAGTAGCCTATACCTGGAATACCTCGCACATTACTCTATGTATTTTTCAGCTGGATCATGTTGATTGAACATGTTGATCGGCAACTTCAAACCAGTCACAAACCCAAAATCGTTTCTTCACTTTCTTGAATGTATCATTGCAGTTTGGAAATGTTCCAACTTTCAAACATGTTCTATTTCATTATTTTGACGAAAATTCATGAAGTCTTATACATGTTTTAACATGTTCATTTCAACATGTAATTGTGTATGGTCCAGCTTAAAAATGCATAGCGTAATGTGCGAGGTATTCCAGGTACCGCACATGCAGACTTTCGCGCCGGTTACTATGGACCAGCTTGCACCACCTGGAAACGGCCCAATAGTCTGGTGCTTGACTCACTCGAACGCGAGCGCCATAGCACGAGGGCGGGACTCTAGAATTTATGCAAATATATCACCCATCTTTTCTACTTAAATTTCAGTTCATTGCGTTTCTTGTCATGGCCATTTGGGGACTGGTGTCCCTGATAGTGTGTTTGGTGTACGTTTCGACGCCAGCATTTTCTCCTGGGCCCTGGTCAAGCCCAGGCAGCAGGCGCATGTGGGCCGCCATGTTCGCAATCTTGGTGTTGCTGGTTCTCGCAACACTGGTAGTCTGCGCCATTGCCGTGTTCTCCCTCTGCACGCGTCTAAACAAGTGCTCGATCGGCCAAGTAAGTTTTTAAATGTTAGCACAATCTGCTTGTTTTAAACACATTGTGGCTTTCTCGCTTGATTAGGCATTGCCGGTAAGTTCAAGCTATTCCAAGTCCATGCGGGCGTGATATATTAAAGGTGTGATTGGCCGCTGGACGTGAATAACTGCCCGAGGTGTAACCGAGGGCATTGGCCTTTTGCGCGAAACATTTGCATAATGGCTGGCGCCCAAAATTCTTCACTGTCAAATGGCGGTGCAGTTTAGAAAGTCACATACTAAGCTATTGTTGCTACGTGGTGCACGCCATTGCCTAGCAACCGACAGTCTGGCTGCTTTATGCCATTCTCTCCTCCGGTGTGATTCTGTACTTCACACCTGCCGCGAGCACCACATAGCAACAAAACGTTGGTCTGGTCAAGAGGATATACTAAGTGCTCCAGACGCTATTCGTGTGAAACAAGGATGTGTAACCGAGGGTAGTTATGCTTTTAAACAGACTATTTAAAACTAGCCAACACATTATTCCCATCAGCAAATATCCCCAAATGTTTGTGAACAGTATAAACTTCATCGCGCGGCCATGTTGCGTGTAGCTTGCTTGTCCATTTGGTGCCCGTGCAAGTCTTGTTTCCGCCTCCGCCTTGGCCTTCGTGTGCGTCTTTGAAGAACCCGAACCAGACTAAAAAGTGTGATAAAACCAGCCGGACCTTTATCATACACCTTAAATTAATCCGCGATTTTGTTAAAGTTGAAACTCGTCCTTAAAAATCCCATATGTTCTGTGTGTCACAGAAATCGGTCGAGTCACGGTGGAGGAGTGGTGATCAACGACAACACGTCAAACGAGCGAGCTACATCGTCAAGCAGCAGGCAGGACCGGCCACAGAGGGCGCCCTCGGATAGAGCCCTACCGCCAACTCCCCAGCAGCCGCAATCCCTTGCCACTAGTGGTTTGCCAGCGACGTCTGGGCAGCAATCCATATACAGTACACGCATTAATTAAAGTTGCACTGTCCGAATTTAGGCCGATTTGAGCATCAACAATAGTTTTAAAGTTAAATTGCTATTTTACTAGAATATAACAAGTTATCAGCTTTCATTTGGTACCAAGAACGTAAAATTCCGTCAAGGATTAATGCCAGTCAATTAAAATCAAGAAATAATAAAAGACAGGCCCTGTCTTTTATTTGACAGGGTTATGACGTAAATGTACATGTGCGCGTACATGTGTACATTGTACATAGGAAGGTTTAGATCATCGATATATACACTGGATGAAGCAACGACGTCTAAAATTGAAGCCACCGTCCGCCATTGTACCCCACCAAATACAATGCCTTGCCTAGACTGGTCATACTGTCTTCACTAGTCTACATCATGGTCTACATGTGTTAAGTGGAATGCAAGCGATCGCATGGACCGGGGAGAAGTCTAGGCCAAGCATTGTTCGTGGGGTACAATGGCGGCCGGCGCATGGCTTCAATTCTCGTATAGCCAACTGTTACTGCATACTTCACCCAGTGTGTATATATCGATGGTTTAGATGCACGTAAAATGTGTACGTCAACGCGAAATGCTTTGAGCACTTGCTCATTACTTTGAGGAAATCTTAGAACAGACGACAAATTTTACGCGCGAAAAGGCTCAAGGTTAAAACAAATAAATTCCACGTTATATACCGATTTCAAACCATTTTCTAGACCAATATACAGTAAGTTGGGTTGGCGTCGTAAACGTCGAAGACTATCCAAAAATGTCCCGTTTTAATTTAAATTTAATTCAAGCTTCATAATGTGACCAGCAGCCGATTTCACAAAAAAAATGCGCAGCTTGCGCTAGTTTGAAAATGGCACGAGCCCCATAGGATTGCATGTAATTTTTACAGGAATGTTGCGCAGCTTACGCAATAAAAAGTTGCGCAAGCAGACTTATGCAGTGTGTAAGGATTCGTGAAATCGGCTGCAGGATTTTAGTTCTGAAATTATGTTGCGCGAAAAAAGATTCTAGCGCCAAGTTAATTTGAATAATTAATTTGAATAATAGGAAAATTTACATAAGTTATGAATACAAAAGTATCGCGAGGGCGCTATACTAGAACTGAACCGAAGTATGGAAGCGTGGAAGGGGCGCGATTAAAAATATTAAACAGCTAGAATACCCCCTTCCACATTTTTTTAGTTTTTCTGTTTATCATGGAGGTGTATGTGTCCACAACACCATCACAACTTGTTTTTCACAAAAAATCGACAGACTTTTGCTTAAAACGTAAAGCAGTTCCGACCTTCTTCACCCAAATTCTGAAACGCTCGAGGTCACTCGGCTTGTTTATCAACAGGGTGTTGACGTCATCCTGAGAAACATACAAAACGGTCTGTGCAGTATTGAATGGAAAATACACGAAGTGAATGTTTATCATGCCTATTTTGTCCTTGTAATTCAAAATACAAACGTGAAAAACACTTCATGTAATATGACAGCAATCTACTACTACCTGTTTTGTGAAAAAAACGATGAAATTGTGGCTCACAGTGACTCTCTTTTGAAGTAAATACTGGTGCATTGCGACAGGTAGTTTTGTCACGGAACGAACGGCATTCACAGCGGTCTGTGTACGGTCCACTGCGGCGTAGTTTCCACGTGTTTGGACATCGGCCGTACAAGTTATAGAATGAGCGACTCATTTTTCTCTCTCTTGGTAATAGAAAAGAAAATCTTTCTGCTCTTCTTTTTTTATAGTGTCTGGTAAAACATGCAACCACGCAGCTACTGGGCATATCTCTGGCTTTTTGAAACAACAAAATTCTTAAAAAAAACACCATCTAAAAGAGACGGTTTTCTAAGTTTTTTGCGTGTAAACGTATGGAGCTAACTATCGTGTTGACTTCTCTTTCTCAGGATTGCGTCACGGGGTCACGCGCATATCATGAATACCTAATGAGCGTTTCAGAAATCGCGAAAATCTCATTTTCGAAAAGCGCACTTTTGCTTGCAATTTATCCACTTAAAACCGACAATTAAAAAATAATAAAAATCCACGTCGGCAAGAGGGATGTTTGGACTATCGAAAAAAGCCTAAATGCTGGATTTTCGTCAAGGGGGATTCTTCCTCTTTAAGTCATATTTATCACTTAGCACAAGTCATTATGACTATACGTCATATATGACTTACGTTAAGTCATAACTATGACTTAATTTCTTTTTATTCATGTCCTTTCCACGCTTCCACATAAAATGTAATACAATTTCAAAAGTCCTTTTGAAATTAAAGATTTTTATTTTCCGACTAAAACGATAAGTATTAACAAAACAATCACAGACAGAAGTTAAATCACAAAAAAAAATCACTGAACAAAAAAATATTGGTTAGTATAATGTTGTTGTATACGTGATTACGTGATTACTCAGAAAATACTGCTATTAGCCTGGCCGAGAGAGGGCGCACTTTGTCTGGGTGCAAATAAATGTAACGCACGCGTAATATACACAGAATAAAATATTGAATATGTGGTTGTATAGGGTTAAACTAGATATGACAATACTCAGAATGTCATTGTTTAATATGAATATAATATTTTAATATTGTTTTTAAAGGGGCTTCGCTGGCGGGGGAGGGGAGATGTTGACGAAGTCCCCTTTTTCCCACAAAGTGTCTCTAAAAATTGTCAGCCTCGTGTTTTATTCAATCCCATGATCCTTTGTTAATGTAGAAAAAGGCTATACTTATATACTAACTATACTGTATTGCATGCTGTTTTAGTACAAAAATATATATGTACAATCATAGTGGAACCTTAAATGAAAACGTATACCCAAAAAAATCATTGTATTGAAGGTATATATATGATAGGATTGACAATTGGAGATAAATTTAGAAACACGAGAAAATTGCAGTGCCCCGACTGGGATTCGAACCCAAGTCCTTGGCATACATGGCCAACTGCTCTTCTAACTGAGCTATCTGGGCTTCCTGCCGGAGCATCACAACAATCTCCTGCTTGCCTCTCTCTTTGTGCTAAACAAGTGCAGCTCGTACATTATTGTTACATACACAAAGAACAAGAAATATGATACACTAAAAAGCGGATACAAACTTCACAAAGACTAGCAATGCATAGTTCCGAGATTGCCCCAATTAATCCCGCCCCTTGGATATGGTTGCTATGCCTCACACGCTATCGTCAAAATGGCTACACACACTGCACAAACCAATGGGACTTTCAACGGAAAGCACAGATTCATTGGAGAAAACTCAAAGGTATTCATGTTTCAGAGTCAACAGTTTCCGTAGCACGCACTTAGTAAAAGGCCAGTGATACAGAGATGTCATATATTCATAACAATTCGCTTTCTTACCTTTGAACAGCGAATCGCCCGGCCTTGAAACCAAAAATTCACCCGGAACACCGCATACAACGTATGGGCAGAAAATTGCGTGATGTTGTTTGTGAGGCAATGCACTTTGACCTATGTGGGCGCTGTCTGCTAGCTCTGTTGTGATTGGTCGGCGGGTTCGGCTTTATTGACAGGTCGGAACTATGCACTGCAGCGACGCCTATATAGTATCATGGGCGCCGCCATTTTGTCCGAAAACTGGGCAACGTACGAATGATGTTTCATGGTAATACATGTACATACAAAGGTTGCACGCAAAAATGTCATTCTTCTTCGGGCAAAATGGCGCTGTCCACAGTACAAGGCATCGCTAGCGCTATACAATTGCCATTCTTTGCTAAGTTCGTAACTATCCGCTTTTCAGTGTGCCATATTTGTTGTTCTTCGCACAACAATAATACAAGTGTTGCACTTGTTTTGCACTATAAATCTTTTGTTTCTTAGGTACAATTCCTTTTTAAGGATTCTTCCAAAATCTGTGTTCAAATGTCTTTAAATTTCAACGATTCTGTTTATTGTGTGGACCTCAGCACTGAAACGTAACTGTATTTTTAAAGACAAAAAAACATACATGTTCAAATCAAATTCCTTACTTACAAAACTCGCCCTCCAAAGAGGGCCGATTTTAAAGTTAGTATATGGTGGTGTGGTGTGGTATACTAGGATACAACGTAATTATACATGTACAATAAAAAAAAAAAAATCTTGCACGGCGAGGCCTAATACCGTCCTTTTCCGACATCGTCCACAATCTGCAGGAAAAAAAAGGATTAATTTTAAAAGCATTTGCAAGATGTTATTATAAACTGGGGTGGTCTGGTCGATTTGCCTTGTCTGTATGTTTGGAAAGAAACGTAACGTGTCAAAATCTTAGGTGATTTTGTTGCAAAACAAATTGACAAGAACGTTAAAATCCAGTTATTTAAATTTTATTGAGCAACTTGCATCAGCTTTGTCTGAAAGGGTGGGATTTATTTTATCAGAATCTGCCACTTTCGATTGGCGTCCTTCAATGTCAAGGAAACTGTCTATCAGTTGCGCAAAACGATCAAGGTGGTGTGTTTCAAGTTCCGGGAGAAAGTTCCGGGAAAAACCGGAACAATCATATCCCTGCATATTGTGGGGCAGTTTCTTTGTTTTTGAGGACATGCATGGTTGCACACATTGTGCTTACATTGTTTAACAGTTTAAGTAACAAAAGGTGCCCCACAAGATGGCAGCTGTTCGGTACGGTCTAGCCCGAATGTCTATGGCATAATGCCTCTGGCGGTAAACCGCCCCCAGCGACCGGACTTTTTTGGGCGCCGCCGCCATGTTTTTTTTGTAACAGCAATGGAGGAACGATATTTCTGGAACTTGAAGAATTATCGTGGCCTCTGGCCAGATTGATGAAAAGTTCTGGATAAAGGAACGTGTTTTAGAAAAGATATGAGTTCGTCCATCTGCATTGTATAGGTATATACCATATAACTTTGGAAATCTCTGTCCTAGGTGAAAGAAAAATGTCGCTCAAAATATGTAGCAATTTGCTACAAAAAGTCCGGCCGCTGGGGACGGTTTACCGCTCAGGCCGTCTTTAGACGACCAAAGGCATTCGGGCTACGGTCTATAAGTGAGTTTCACATTCCGCGGCCATCTTGGAAAAAGCGCCACCATTAGACTTACAAAAGCCAGTTGAGGGGAACAAAATTGCGTTTCAAACGTGCACATTGGCCGGCCGAGCAATTTTGTTCCCTCATCAGTCGAATAGTGGCGCTTTTTTCAAGATGGCCGCGGAATGTGAAACTGCCTTATACATTTTTTTCCGTATGGCTTTTAAATCTCACCCTCAAGGACAAAGCTGATGCAATTCGCTAGAAATAAAAGTTGTCAGGCATTGTTTACATGATCTGAAATTTTGGTTTAATTTCATTAGCAAATTACAAAGTTATTTATAATTAAAAGTAGGGCATTTTTACCCACAGGTACTGAGGTAGTACAAACAAGAAACAAACTTTACCTCCGAATGTTCTGCGCAGCAACAGCCGATGCCGAAAGCCGTAAGTCCAGCAAGAGTCGCCAGCAGAGCCAGAAAATCGATCCCAGCGCCCGCAATAATAACCCCAAGCCAATCTTCGTATGTCACCGTGGCGTTGTCGGTCGAGTTGTCCTCATCTATCATGAAATTCTCGCTATCGTACATCTTGAGGTACTGGCTATCGTACAACATGTACGTGTGAATAGCCACGTTGGCTAGCGCTGACGCTATGGCTAGGAGACACATGAATGCCGTACCGCGCGAACTCTGAAAAATGTGAATTATTAACCAGTTGACTCCGGGATTTTTTTGGCAAAGAAATACAAATGTTTAAAAAGGCAAATGTGATTGGCTAAAAGTTAGGACCAGGTCAAGTACCACAAATACCGACTCTTGAGAGTCATTTCTACATGTGTTTACATGTCAACTGCTCCTGTGACTATTGCTAGAACGTGTTTGCACGTCCTCCCAACAATTTCAATCAATTTAATTTGATTGGCAAAAAAAAAGGCCTACTCAATTGGAAGATAGCAATGGTTCGAACTGTCCAATGCAATCATTCCGTCCGAGATATTTTTTTATAAGAAAACTGTATTTGAAGATGATTTGTATAAATGTGTGTGCATACGCATTTTTTTTACAAAGCGCCCCCATGTGAACGAAATTAGGTCCCCGACTATACCGTAGTATTATGGTTTCATTTTCCGTGGAGTATGGTCAGGAAACCCGCCTGAAACGGACGGTGGCTTCGCAGAGCATTTCTTGAAAGCATGGCACAGATTTGTGTTTTCTCGGAACGTACATAAAGTAGGCTACTGAGCCGACTTAACACCAGTTTTTTTAAATCTCCATACACAGTTTTCCAATCCTGTAATATATCTTTAAGCCCGACATAAAAATATTCTACTAATTACTTGCTTGCTAATAAGTCACACAGACGGCAAATATATGCACAATCTTTGCGCCGCGAAGAATTTTACCAAATACTAACTATAATCACGTGACCACACTCACCCAATCATCGTCACTCATTTTCTTTGTGATAAAAATAGACGCCACACCCGCCATGAAAATCTGCCACAAGAACGAAAGTTAAACATTAGTCTGACCAAAAAAGCATTTTTTAGGAACTTAAAAAACGACAATAGTTAACTAGAGTTAGACTTTCCATACCAACCAAACGCAGTCTAGTCAACGATGGTTAGTCGTGTCTGGTTGACCATTTGGAACATGCCCACAGGGCACGGTTGCGCAGGTCACTGGTACCCATCAGGCATTGAGTTGATGCAGCATTTTGCACGGAACCAGTTGACTAACCAAAGGTGTTTGCAAAATGAGCGTTAATGCGCTTGTGTGTTGCTAGGATGACGTTTGACCAGTGGTCAACGTCAGGGACCTGTTTTTGCGACCACAGCCAAAACGTGTTTCTGACGTAAGAGCAGAATGAACCAATGGCCAGCTTTAGTCGGCAGCAACCGAGGCTGTTCATTGGTCGAATCAGTAATGACGTCAGAAACATGTTTCTGGTTGTGGTCGCGAAAACAGGCCCCTGTAGTCATGAATCGAACTTGGTCTTTGGTGTCAGATAAGCACCTTTATATTCCATTGGGTGTAGAGTGAACATCCACGTACATGCTGTGTCAATATGGGGCGCCATTTTGCCAAAATGACACGTACCCTTAATGGTGAATCAAAATGGCGGCGTCCACAGTTCCTTTACGTGACTCGAATAATCGCATAAAATGGGGTTAAAAATGGAGGTCACTTACCGCCGCTCCGCCCCATATGAGGGCGTGGCCTGTGGTGAATATTTCAAGAAATGTGATGAAGTTGAAGACGACCCCGGCCGCTGCATACATGATGCCTACGGTGATCATCATGGCCCCGCTACACCGGAGGCATCGGAACCGGCAACGCTTAGAACCGCACAAACAGCACATGGCGAATCCGTTCAGAAAATGTTTACACTCGATCTGCCAATATTAAGACAATACAATTGTAAGACCTTGTAGTATTATACGGTTAAAAAAAAAACAAAGGTAAGAATTGAGAAGTTGATCGGATTTTTTTTTCTTTAAAATGACACATAAATTGGAAATCCCAAATATGGGAGTGACAACATTTTAAGATTTTGTGAGGAAACACCTTCTTTTCAGCCTGTCATGTTTTTAACACAAGGTCTGAAGTCATGATCAACTATAATTACACACAATTCTTTCCAGACTAACTGAACCAGTTTACGTAAGAGCCGCCGAGGCAGGATGCGCCACTCTGCCTTAAGTGCTGCCCCGAGCTTCTGCACTTTTAGAGCTGTTTGGGCGACGCGCTGCTTCGGAGGTCATGCAGCTCATATTCCAGTTCCACGCGGATTTAATCCGGTTGTATTGACAACCCAACAAAATTGGTTTTCTGAGAGCCCTTAAAGATAGTATACATGATTGGTAAACTGTTACAAATATAGTTTTATCCCCCTGTGTGATTAAAGATATGCATGATTAAAACCAACCCGAGCAAAAACCAGCTCCGTACTTTGTCTAACTTTTGAGAAAACAGTCCAAAAAGGGTTTGCAGTCCTTTCGCCCCAAAACCACTTCGCCCTGAACCATTTCGCCCAGAACTACGGCCTGTGCACAAAGTGGTTTTGGGGCTAAGTGGCATTTAGGCGATGTAGTGTTTGGACAAATAATTTGGTGCGAAATGGCACTCGGGCGAAGTGGTTGGGGGCGAAATGGCACTTGGGCGAAATGGTTTTGGGGCGAATTGAATTTTCGTCTCATGAGACGAAAACTAATTGCTTTACTCATTTCTCAAAGACTATAGCACTTCAGACAAAACCATTTCAGGGGAAGTTTTCTACGGTCATCATGTTTATATTGTGTAAGTTAGGCGTAAATCAGTGAACATTTTTGATTTTCGAGATTACCAATGATGTATCATACAAGAAGATTCTTCTTGGAACAAGAAATTACTTTGCTGTGGGAATCACTTTGTTTAAGGTCCACTTGGACCTGGATGAAATCACTGAAGCGGAACAGTCTTGAATACAATTATAAAATGATTGGTCAATCAGTACCTTATTAATATCCACAAGTTCACTGTATTCAACAAACTTTTGCTCCGATCAAGAATTTTCAATTTATATGTTACACTACTCACAACATGCTCACAATAGGTTAGGGATGTGGTGTACAAATGCAGATATTTTACCGAAGGTATGCGTTTCGCTTGAATGATTTTGTATATGAGGTAAGAATTGAGAAGTTGATCAGCAAAAAAATCTTTAAAATGACTCATCTAGCATTGGAATGTGCAGATTTGATGGAAAAACCTCACATGATTTCAAATGGGAAAAATTTAAGATTTTGTGAGGAAAAATTTAGAAATTGTTCAGCCTGTCTCATATGTTTTGCACACAAGGTCTGAAGCCATGATCAACTTCTCAATTCTTTTCACCCAAAAAAATATTAAATTGAACCACACCAATATCCCTAAATTATTGCGAGTAGGTCCAACTGTAAGAAAACCCCGTTTACCCTGAAGTTTTTGATACTTATCTGTACGTATTAATACAATCCGGGATTACAATGCGCTATACTACAAGTATATCGACGCCATTTGTTTGAAAATGGTGTCGGCTGTCAAATGTACTTCCATGTATGCCAAAGACACATACATTGCATGTCTATATTGCCATTCGCCAATGTATGTAGTTACAATGAGATCACTGACACGTTACAAATTAGAGTATCGATAGACGATTCGGTTCGTTAACCACGAACACAGAACACAACGAATGACGTCACGATGTATTTATATAGCAAGGTCGCCGTCTAATGATGAATATATAGGGGATCAGATACGATTTGGAGCGATGGTATATGGTTTAAAAACTTTAATTTAGTAAACAAGATTTATGAATGAACAATTAAAATTAATAGATATTTAAAGATTGTATTTAATTTCTTTCAATAAACAATTTGTCAATGTAGCGTTTACCGAAACGAACATTTTTAAGGATCTGATCAGCAAGATAAGTTCAGAACACCATTGGGCTGCAAAAAAATAAAACATGTGAAACATATAGATCTACCAAAAGAAACATTTAAAGTCTGAATTAACCAAAAGCTATGCTTAGATTGCATTAAAAATGATTTTTCTGCTTGTAGATTTCATTGAAAGAAAAATTACATTTTATGGCGTTGTACATATTTCTGTCCAAAGTTGTTAACATTTTAACTGTTCTATACAGAGAGTAGTATTTTTCAAGACTCCCTCTCCCCACGCCCGAAATATACTCATTAACATTTTGTCTGTGCATGTAAAGTCCTACGTGGCCTTCGACCACCCCTCCCCCTTCCTACTCTTTGTAGAATGGTGAAAATGTTGACAACTTTGGACGACCAATTATAATCGCGCGCCAAACAAATTGTAAATGTGAAATTCAACACTTGAGTTGCACAAGCATCAAGCGTGTGGGCGTAGTACATGTATTAACAATGCTAAACATTACGTTTATACCACCAGCAACAAATGTAGGGACTTGGAAATCAGTGACGTCATCGCGCGCGCACTGGGTACACTAGTACTGGTTAGTTTTACAGCGGATTTTTGCCGTCTCTGAAGTGGCGCATCATAAAAAAGGCGCTCTGAAAATCTCACAACATTGTTCAATTAATTTTTTTAATAGATGCGTAGGAAAAAGCATACTTTTCTCACGATATGCAAGTTGTTTGTTTGATAGTGAGATTTCTAAAGGTATAGTTCATGTTGCGAAACAGACTTGTGAAACCAGTTTAGGGAGCCGGAGACAGTTGTTTGTGTTTGTGCCAAATTTTATAAAAGAAAACATTCACTTGCTTGTTATTTTTAGAACGCAAAAATGATTAACGGCTCCATCTTGCACACGTTGTCGAGTGCGTAGTCTTCATTCCAGGCATAAATGTGAGCTTACACATAGACAAAGACGTTGCGCGCCCTTACGTGTGCATAAGCTTTTCCGACTGCCGACTACGAGTATAGTATACTCGCTCGTTCCCAGCTGGCACCTGTGGGGCGCGCTGGGTATGAGCGAAGTATACTCGTAGTACTTATTAACACATGTACCGGATTCTGGGAACGCCCTCTGGGGGAACGCCCTCTGTGGGAACGCCCTCTGTGGGAACGCCCTCTGTGGGAACGCCCTCTGTGGGAACGCCCTCTGTGGGAACGCCCTGTGAAACTATGCTCGGCAGTGTAAGCGCCTTTCCTTTGATCCGTTTTTCATCCGTCTCGATTGTGCGTGCGTTGCGTTTGCGTCGCTCCGTAGACCGATTATGCCGGCCGTACACCTTGCGTTTCATTATGAACACTTTTGATCGGGTTTTTCTTATCAACTGGTAAATTAAGTAAAGGTTTAGGTCACTGCAACTGATGTACAGGGGTTAAATTGCAAGAACAAAATGTGCAACCATGCATGTCCTGAAGTAACAAGGAAACTGCCCTACAAGATGGCAGCTATGCGATACGGTATATTCGGGCCGTTATAGTAAAAGGCACCAAACCCTCTTTTATTTGTGGTCTAAAATTAACAAAAGCATTTTAACGGCAAGCCTTTTTACTGGGCAATTCCGTAAATTAAGATTTACACCTCGGAGACTTCGAGGGCTTGTAATGCTTCACATATTCAAGTTGTTTGATTTTAAACATGTTTTTCAAGCATCATTGATGGAAGTGTAATTCCTGATTGTAATGCCAAATCTGATTGTAATGCCATTCCCAATATGCGTGGTACATTCTAAAATATCTCGGTTTCGGACTCAATGAGTACGTCCGAAACCGAGGGTTTTGGTGACCCTACACACTTACTGAGAATGGTATTACAATCACTTTTTCAGGAATTACACTTCATCAATGACGCTTGAAAATCAAACAACTTGACTACGTGAAGCATTACAAGCCCTCAAAGTCTCTACACTACATTTACTTATAAACCTCCACTGTGAAATTTAAAGGAAACTTACCACTTTCCCTTCAGAAATCAGTCTCTTGTACCACGTGTAAAGAAATATATATAGTACCGATGTGGTCACATCACTGCAAATGTAGTCGACTTCACTGACCAAAAACTAAGTCCCGATTGCGTCAAAAATTCACTTCATAAGCAAACAAAGTCGTGGCATAAATGTACTTCCCGGTACTGTAGCGTCTATAAAATGCCAGCCCTACATTTTAATCAATACGGCCCATATTATTGATGTACATGTACTACACATTTCCGTGGTTCAAAATAAACTAACATCCAAACATCCGCCTATACATGTATACAGCAGAATCGATTTATTGCTTGCTATTTATTGGTAAAACGACACCACGCGAACGGAATACGTCATCAACGAACTGTGAATATGGAAGATGGTAAACTTGGAGCGTGCTGTACAATGTATGGGTTAACTTATTTATTATTCATAGTTGATGACGTTGTTCCTCTACGTGTTGCATTTTTGGAGTCTGCAGCTGTCGCAGGACCAAGCGAATAACAGATGGCTTGCCAGGCGGGGTGTCATAACAAGGGTATTTTTTGGTACAGATTTGTGAATATTTTGGTCTCCATGGTTTCTCAATTTTTTACACCCGGAAATGTTTTCGAGAAAAATTACATTACATTGTGTCTGCATTATAATACCTCGCTCAGTTGCACACCATACAATGCAACACCAATGGGTTGGATTCTCTCGTAGTTAGTTTCATGGCATCTTCGGCAACTAAAGCCCTTTATGGCTATGCCATCAACTTTACGGTATTATAGCTTCAAGTGACTTTATTATCAACTTGAGATGACGAAGAAGGGGATGCATTTTTATAAGTGGGAGGGAAAATCCCAGAGAAATCACCTGAGAGAAAACCCACGCGGTCAAGTGGGGACTGCAAACCCAATCCACCTACACGTCCGCGATTCGAACCCGGGACGCCAGAGGTGCAAACCTGAATGAGTATACCATTGTGCCTCATAATGATAATGATAATGGTGGATTATTATATAGCGCACATGTCCACCCTGCGGGGTGCTCCTGGCGCTGTTATACCAATATTACCGCTGCCATCATAGCCCAGCTGGTAGAGCTGTCAGAGGTGTGTCAGAGGTCTTGGGGGAAACCTGAGAGAGTATACCACTGTGTCTCATAGCCAAGCTGATAGAGCATCTACCCGGTGTGTCAGAGGTCTCGGGTTTAAATCCCGACGACCACCATATGATTTTTTACAATCCCATGTTATTATGTATCTCATTTTTTTTTTATCCCTTTTAACTATTAAAATAATTATTTTAAACAAAATGTTGCGTGTTTCACCCCACAAAATTTAATCTTTGTCAAAAAACAACATTTTGAGGAAAGCAACCAACAATCGAAATATAACACACATCCGAAATTACAAATCTGACTTAAACATTGTCCTGATAGTACTTCTTCAAACAAGGAAGTTGCATTTAAAAAAAAACGAACAAACAAAAGCAATACTACTGATAACAAGAACTGTCACATTTATTACTGGTTTTATAGTATACACGCGAAACTAAATCTACAACCCTGGGAAATCCTCATTAAAATACAGGAATACAATGGATTTCAGGGGTGCTGTAGCCCCCGCTTTTCCTTTGTATTTCAATATTTTAATGAGGCTGGATCCGCCACTGGATAACCATATTTGCATTTCCTTGATTCAAAAATACAAATGCGGTCAAGGACTATTTTACACAAGCTTTAAAATAAACCTGAAAAAAAGATAACTTTATCGTTTTGCAGAGGTTTTTTAGGTTTCGAAATGAGAAGTTGGTTATAAAAATCCCACATGTTCTTGCAATGAGGTGAAATTAAACACGGTTAATTTCCGTGACTTGCGTTGGGTTACAAATTTCACGCTCGACTGTTTTATGGATTCGTTATATCATAATAGCTAATTGTTTCACAAAAGTCATGGATATAGCGTCTGGTGCACTGACGTACTTCCTTTTACATGCACACTTAGGGCGTGTTTGTTTCATGACAGATCCGAATCCAGATCCCGATCTGCTTTACCGCGCAGAAACAAACGAAACCGCTCTCAACTCGGATCTCAAATCACGTGAATTGCAATTTATTTACCAAATTTGTCAAATTTCTGTTCCAAATTTCTCCCACGACATTCGTCGTAAATAAACAAGCATTCTAAATTTGTTTGTATCGTGTGTTGCCTCTGAAAACTGAAACGACACGGTTTTACTCACACAAAATCTCCACGATGTTTACGTCGCCATTTTGGATCTAGCGCTGAACCATCTCTCGAGAAGGATTCCACAGATCTCGATCAGGATGTGCGCGAAGTGAACGAGTTCACCTTGGATATGCGCCGATCTGAAACTGGATCCGTCCGAAACAAACACGCCCTTAGTATCCACTTAGGTATAAATATCATACGACATGATAACACCCCCATAAAGTGTAAATATGGGTGAAGAAACATGAATTTAGCAGTGAGAACATTTCAAGTTTTCCTCTGAAAACCATTTCGGTATTTTTTTCATATACATTGAACACGGATTTGGGTAAATTTATATATTGGAATCGATAGCTTATTCAATTCTAAGATATACTTCCCACTGACACTTCCGTCGCAAATGTTGCATTTCTGAGATAAATAAATGATAAAATTACTGCATAAAGTAATGCACAAAATGATGCGGCGAGCGGTCTGTGCGTAAGCGCGACAACAGAGGGCGCTGTGTATGGTTATCTTGTGCACTAACTGAAGGCAATTTTTGAAGAAGAAAACGTGATTTTTCTACAGAAAAGCAACATTTGCGACAAAAGTGCAAGTGGGAACCTATATCTTAAAATTACATTATGTGTTGATTCCAGGAGGTAATTTCCTTAAAATCTTTGTTCAATGTATACGAAAAAAATACCTTTTTTTCCTCCACTTGACCAGACAATTGTTGTTGCTATGTGGTGCACGCTGCAGGTGTGAAGTACAGAATCAATACCGTGTTCACCGTAGGAGAGAATGGAGGGGGGTAATTTACTGCAAAACATAATCAGAAAGGCTGATTTTAAGTATTTCCTCACAAAATCTTAAAATATTCTCACTCCTAAATTTGGGTTTCTCCATCCACTTAGCGATGCTCGAGTCATTAAAAAAAAAAAAAAAAATCAACTTCTACCTGAATTTAGTACTTCACCACAAGACGTTTATTTGTGTGGGCTACATTACGTACGGGATTGGCTAAAAGATTCGATGTTTTCTATCAAATCTGCTTTTCCGATCATGGAAATTTTTCAGCTGAATATTCAGGATGACCTGAGATCCGAACAGGTCCGAATCCAGATCTGCGCAGATTTGTAATCAATTCGTTTGTTTCGAAAATTTGCTTTAAAACTATTTATTTATTTATTTATTTATTCACCACATCCAACAGCGGAGGGACCGCCAATTACATGAATGGGAGCAAGTGTGGTTGAGTGCCTTGCTGAACTTGCTCAAGGGCACAGGTGCCACAACCCGTCGCGGCGCGCCCGGAATCGAACCTACATTCTAGTACTAGACCGCTCGGCCATAACACCCCAATTTACGAAAATACATTGCTATTCACAAGAATGAGTTGTTCCTCGTTGAGAGCATTTCGTTCGTGTCATAAGCTTGTATTTCAAGGTACTGTTTGCACCAAGTCTAGCCAAAATGGCGGCGAAAGTTGACATTCTTTGGTGTAGGCCTACATCCGGCCTACATTATCACATGTAAACGCATGCAAAGGTGTACGATATACATGTAGTACATTGTGTATCCAACACATGTCAAAATGCGTGCACTAGCTATACTATAAACACTTACCAACAGCAAGAAGTCTGTGCCGTACACACACGAACTACTCCAGCCAAACACACGCACTGAGTCAACTCAGTTTGGGTCAAGTCCGTGACACAAGTTTTACGTACAGTCGTACCTCAGATTTTCTTCAAATTCACTACAAATTGGTATAGCGGTTGCAGTATCACTTGCAGTACAACGAGGCCACTGGCAGTACCTCACGTATTTGCGCTTGAGTGGTCCCTCAGTGAAGTTCGTCGGTTGAAAAGGTTTGAAGTCAATTATTTTCCAAACGAAAAAAATGTGAGTCACGTTGAACTCTTTTACTACAAAGCCTGCAGTTTGCGGCGCCTTTTGTCATGTAAACAAACCCACTAAGGCCATGTGGGTTTATAAATACATGTACGTTGTTGAATGCGAGTCAACGACTTGACGTCACACCCCTTAGCAGCAGTGTGCAAACGTTCCACCTCGCAAAATTCATACTTATTTTAAAAGGGTAATTTTGCCATTAAAGTGCACACTCTTTGTATCATAGACGGATTGTTTGTTTAGAAAGACTTACTGCAGTAAACTGTTCTATTTATGTAAAATGAAATAAAAGGTAGCGTTTATCAACTTTGAAAATTTCCTCACAGAAACTCACAGAACACGCAAGATAAAAGTAAAATAAAAACCTAAGAATTAAAACTAAATTGTGGCAAACTGCTGCAGTTTTCACTCCCAGTTTTTCCACGGCTTGCAGCATGCAGCATGTTAAAAACCAAACCAAACAGCGCAGGTTAGTCAACAAAAGTTTCAATAAGTTGGAGAAAATAGTGGAATCTTTATTTTGTGCACAGTTGAGTGTGATTTTCTTCACGGTTTACCTAATGTGACATCACCACGTTGCTCATGAATATGCATAATCTCAGCATAAAACCAAAAACCTTGATTTTAACCCCAAAACAACGTCCAAATAGGGTTTTATGACTGTAGCTGAATGTAGTAGTTGCATTAATTACATAACATGGATTTCATGATAACAATACTAGTTCAGTAGCTAGCCCTTTAACTCCAGCAAAACCTGCTTAAACACGAGTGGGCGCACTCCATCTTTATCGACAGCTCGACTTGGGGTAGATTGGTTCCCGATCCCTATAGATTGGTTCGCTTATTGCGAAAATATATGGATCGGTAAAGGGCAGACATGACGGGCAGAATTCTGCCCGTGACGTGGTTATTATTATTATTTTGTTTTTAGTAAGTGCGCAGATTTTGCATTGACATTTGTAACTTGGCCGTGCGTGTCGAACATATCCAATTATGTAAATAAAGTACATTGCCTAAAGCAAAGGGCTTGGCCAATTTTTAAATATAAAACAACACAATGCGCACGCGCAAAGACGACCAATTACAGATCAAGATGAAGCGCCCTTTACCTGTCCTTATATTCTCCTGTGTGGAATATGTGGACGGGAACCAGTCTAGACTTGGGGGAAAGTACATATGTACATAGGAGGGCGCACTTTCAAAATTGTACTTACTTGACGGTTGCAACCAAGTAAATAGGGCTCCCATAGGGAACCAATGCTAATGACCAATTTTCAAAAATACTTAGAACTCTCTCAGCGTCTGGAGACAACAACCAAAATAATCATTGAAATCTAATCTTTTCAATTCTGTTCAATTTTATGGGGGTAATCTGTCACTTTTATTCCCTAATTTCCACATGAAACAAAACTACCCCTGCAAGAGTGAAAATTGCCAAACAGACCAGTGCCATTTTGAAAATAAAATCACATTTGCTACTGGGAAAAATAGGGAAAAAACTTTTACGAGTCTACATTCCCCAAAATGTTTAAAGTTGGAAGAAAAAATACCCCACATCACGATGGTGGCCAGTTTCCCCACTAGACCACACCATCGATATATATATATACACTGGATAAAGCAACGACGTCTAAAATTGAAGCCACCGTCCGCCATTGTACCCCACCTAATACAATGCATTGCCTAGACTGGTCATACTGTCTTGACTAGTCTACGTCATGGTCTACATGTGTTAAGTGGCATACAAGCAATTCATGGACCGGGGAGCAGTCTAGGCCAAGCATTGTTCGTGGGGTACAATGGCGGCCGGCGCGTGGCTTCAATTCTCGTATAGCTAACTGCTATTGCATACTCCATCCAGTGTATCGATGGACCACACTCGTTCAGCATACAAAATATTCATGAGCTCGGCGCACTGATCTCTGCCTATTTACTTGGGTGCACCGTGACATTCAATGGCGCTTTTTTTTGCAAATAAACCAACAAACGCCCCAATAAATTCAAAACAAGAAAATAAAATGTTGCAACAAACATAAATTTTTGTTCACGTCAAAATGACTTTTTATGAAAATCCATTTCTCTAATTTCAAAGGTGATAAGTAAAATAAGAATCATACTTTAAAATTCGCAAAACGCGTTTGAATCGCAGCAGAAGCAGTTTTAAAAAAAGGCGGGGGAAAAAAGTCTACATTTCGATCTTTGAATAATAATTTCTACTGGCAGCCATATGCGTCCAATTTTGGGCTAATCAACATTATTAAAGCTAAACATGTATAAATAAAAATAATACAAAGTCATGTGGTTATTTACAACGTTAGAGGTAAATACAAACAATACTACAATTAAGGGACGTAAATACTTATAAGCAAGGAAGTACATGTATGTTCACAATCGCTCAAGCGCGTGATACTCGTACATGCATAAACAGATTTTAACCACACCCACTACGTCTATCTTTCTACAAACCCAAATGTGCCAAAAAAAGGACGAAATTATTAGAAATATAAAAATGTATGCATTGCTATTTTTACCAGGCTCATAATAATTCACACGCCGCTACACACTACATTTTTGTTGTTGGGTTTTCTCTAGTATACACTTTACCGTACCGCTTTTGCTAACGCCCAAACGCCAATTAAATCGAGAGAGCACCCTGAATTCAACAAATCAGATAGGCCTAAGGAAATTGTTGTCTCAACTTGTCAAAACAAATAAGAAATGTTGACCTTTTAAGTTTCTAGTTTGTAGGCTTTTTTGCACAAAACAACGGGAAGTTCTCGAGAGTGCCTATGTGATATACACATGTTCGTGAACACAGAAATTCACATGTATACAAATCAAAACGTACAATGTAATAGCATCTTTGAAAAGGGTTTTAAAATGAAAGTTTTTGATAACAATCATTTTCATGGCCACACTTAAAAGCACAGACGGGCCTTTTGAAGCGTTACACGGCCCCATACTGTGTTGCCCTGGCAACTCTCAAGGGTCCTTCAGAAGTGCAACCCGAAAGGTCAACAGTGCATTGCTGCTTGCCAAAAGAGATCTCTATGTTTACAGTACTGTCTCAAATAGAATATAGGGCCTTCACACTATAGACCGTATCGAATATCCGCCATTTCGTGGGGCAGTTTCTTTGTTCCTCGAGGACATGCATGGTTGCACATATTGTGCATCCATTGTTGAACGGTTTAAGTAACAAAAGGTGCCCCACAAGATGGCGGCTATTCGATACGGTCTATATACATGTACATGTACAAAATCACCCTCTATACTACGGTATATAAAACTTGTCTATATAGTGGCCACCAACTCTTGTAAAACAGTGCTTGCCCGTTTTCGAACAGGCAACCATCATCTCCCGTATACTGAGACTCGTTATGTACCTAATTCTTCAGTAGTCAACATTTGCCCATTATGTAATAGCCACTTAATTGTGATGAATTTCATTATGTTCTTGTTTGTCCGTCTCTCACTCACGAAAGATCCACCCTTATCAAGAGATTTTATTGGACTAGACCAAATCCTGACAAACTGGGACTTTTGTTCAATGTACGCAGCTCAAATCAACTATGCAACTTAGCTAAATTTATTAAGATGATTATGTCAAAATTCAATTAATTAACTGTTTATTTGTATAATGCCTGTAATTTATTGGCTCTCATACCCTCTTTTGTCGAAGAGATGAATAAGCCATTCATTCAACCATCGGGACTGTAAAAAAACTGGCCACTATAAACAGGTGGCCTATTTACAAAGGTTGCATTACAGCACTATACACATGACATTTGGGACCAAAGGTATGTGGCCACTGTAAACAGGTGGAATCTTATCAAGGTGGCCTTTTTTCATAGCAAATTTCACTTTATTTTCGAAAAATATTCATTAATAGTGCGAATACAACAACTCGTTTACAAATGAATTAATTTACATATTACTGCTATTATGGCCACCTTGATAAAGAGGTCACCTGTTTATAGTGGCCACCCGTCTTTGGTCTCAAATAACATGTGTATTGCAACCTCTATAAAAGAGGTCACTTGTTTATATAGTGGCCAGTTCTTTTTACGGTCCCGAGGGTGGCCACTAGTATATAGACAAGTTTCACTATGTTTATGTGCCGAAAATTGGGCATTTGTGGCAATAAAAAGCTCCCGAAATCGACGCAAAAATGAAAAGTTGGTAATACACAAACGTTGAATACAAAGATTTACATCAGTATTGCTTCACATTAGTTTTACTCAAACTTTCCGTCAAAATTACGTTTCGGAGTATTAAGGAGAACAACATCTATTAACCGAGGTTATACCAAGTAAGGATTTTAGTATAAACAGGTACATGTACCAAAATTGCGGGCATTTTGGGCGGAATGCATGCATCTAAGGAAAATACCATTTTCGCCTTTGTCGCACAAAAAAAAAAAAAATACAATGCGCATTCACGCAACTTTCTAGAAATGGCGATTGTGTTAATGTGAGGCACAACCATTGTGCATAGTTAAAGATTATGGGCGCCGCCATTTTGGCTTAACGCTATGGGCCCAAAAGGGGCAAAAGTACAATGTGTTGTATCCATAGCGTTAATCCAAAATGGCCGCGCCCATATCAGCATAGTCATTGAAAGTGCGCCACCACCGGTAAACGTACAAGTTTTATTACACAGCAAATACCACACCAATCTAGCACCTTAATTAGCATAGAACGTCAACTTTCTTTTTCATTTTCAAGATATCAATGGGGGACTTCTGAACGCTTGGTGGCAGCAAACAACCCATTGTTGCGTCATATTGAGCATGCGCACTTCAGCTCAGACATGACGCAAACCAATGGTTGTTTTCAAGTCTCCCAATCTACTGACAGGCACTTGAGTAATGCATCATAATATCTAAACGTTTTGGTAGTTTTATAATTTGGTACCGTGTGCAAGATGAACTTATTTATAGTTATGTACTGTACATAAAGTACATATGACCTACATACTAACATTCCTTGCATAACAAGGTCAACCCGCATGCGCAGTGCTTTGTGCATGCGCAGACTTGCACTGTAAATCCTACTGCACGTAATAGGCGTTTTCCGTGCGAACTGTGTCGAGCGTCATGGTGTATCCCTGTTGGGGAAAAACACAAAAGATGTCAGATATCATTACTTTAGATAAGATGTGTTATGCCCAACTAGTGTATCTGCCCAACTGTTGTTGGGGAAATGCCGAGTGATTGTTGGAAACATAACTACGTTCCGAGTTGGGATGGATACACTATTAAGGTGTAGGTCTGCCAACATTGCTAAGTAAAAAAATCGGACCGTAGTGCAACTTGCAACAGTCGAGTTGGTACAACGGTCAAGTTGACCTCGTACTGCACCCGTTTTCATGTACACAACACATGCGGCGCGCGCGGGGAGTCAGGTCAAGCCGACCGTTCCGATTGTTCCGATTTTCAGCACTTTTAACACTTAAACATCGGAGCAAATACGATAAAATCGGACTAGTTGGCAGGTATGTTAAGGGCGTAACGGATTCAACAAAAACACAGACTCAAAGGGGAGACTCCGGAAGCGCTGTACCCTGGGGCTATTTCTCTGTCAGGCCATTGGTTGCAAACAGCTGTTGTTTACATTGTGTCACTGGGCCAGAGGTAGGATGATTGATAGTTTGTATTAAGCAGAGTGGGAAGAGGGTTGGTTACATGCAAGGTTTATGAATGGGGCTTGGCTGGAGGCCCGGATTTCCCACGGAGGTATTTACACAAATGGCTGCATGGGGCTTAGCTTGAGGCCCAGATTTCTAAGGGTCGGCCTGACTGGTGAGTGAACACAACATTAAAGGTGATTATACAAACTCTAAGATTAAAGGCACAGGCTCGTCAGCAATGCGAGCGCGCCAAATTCGTGCCACGAAATACGCAGCTCCTTGGAAAAGACATGGAGCTGCGTATTTAGTGGCACGAATTTGGCGCGCGCGCATTGCTGACGAGCCTGTGCCTTTAAGGATTAGCTACACGGAGTTTGAGCGAAATTGGTCCAAAGGTGTTTTAGTAATTTTTATGTCATTTATTTCATTTTCTTTCATGGGTTTAATGAACTTCGAAGTAATAATTAAAAAAGCATGCCATTTGAACGCCATTTTGTTTTTACAACATTGTAGAAACAAATGGGCGTCCATGTCGCACTTCCTTGCACAAAACAAACTGACGTTTGTACCTTGGCCGGTCTACTGGTGCAGCAACAGTTGAGCCAGGTCGCGTAGCAACCGCAGATCATGAGAACGACTCCAAAGATCAGAACCACCCCATTGATTGCGATTCCCGTGGCGACGAATGGACCACGTGACCCGGGCTCGTGGCCCTTCCTAGCATGGGCGTCCGCCATCGCGTATTCGGCCAATATAGTATGGCCGGCCGTGATGATAATACAGGCTATGCTGGTTACCATGGAAGCAACGCTTAGAAAGAAGAACACTTTCCCCTGTTTCGTGAGAAAATGTGTTCAATGTGTATGGCGTGTGAACCGTTGCAATATTCGATAATGCACAAATATATGTGCGATGTTTGATATATATGTGCGATGTTTGATATATATGTGCGATGTTATATATATATGTGCGATGTTTGATATATATGTGCGATGTTTTTTCATATGTATGCGATGTTGAAAATATATGTGCAATAATTTGACATATATATGCAATGTTTTTTCATATGTATGCGATGTTAAAAATATATGTGCAATAATTTGACATATATATGCAATGTTTTTTTCATATGTATGCGATGTTAAAAATATATGTGCAATAATTTGACATATATGCAATGTTTTTTCATATGTATGCGATGTTAAAAATATATGTGCGATATTTCACCAGCCGGAACCTAGCACAAATTTCGGGCTGCTATTTTCACGGCTTCCGGAAATGATCGAAAGCTAGATGAAACGTTAGGCATAGATGCTGCGCTTTTCAAATGATTTTGTACCGTCGTAAAAAGGAAAAATTGCACAATTTTTGTCTTCTAATCTGTAAAGAATATCCTCAAGTTTATTTTATAAGCGCCCCGAAAGATTTGGTTAGGATAAACCTCAACCCAATTAAATTTATGATTCGCGAGGGGTGCCAATCGGCGCCCCTTGCACACAGTTTTTATAAACCCAGTTCGCTATTCTTGTACAGTGGGCTATGATTCGCGAGGGGTGCAATCGGCGCCCCTTGCACACAGTTTTTATAAACCAAGTTCGCTATTCATTGTACAGTTGGATATGATTTGCGAGGGGTGCCAGGGGTAAATTCGCGAGGGGTAATTTTTAAATCCCAGTTTCTAAATTACAACATAGAAATATTGTAAAAAGCATTGTTTCTGGTATGATTTTCTGATAATTAAGATAATCTCCTTACAATCTAAGAACATTTGTCGTCTTAAGAAGAAAAACGTGGGAATTTGACTTTTTGTAATAAAACATGGGAGTTTTAGAGCAAGAAGGAAATAAATAAAGATTATCACCCATCAAAAATAGAGATAATTGTCTTCGTTGTTGTGATTTGTGCGTTTTGCGTTTTTGTTCGTTCATCTGGCGTTTTAGAAATTCTGTTAAAAGACAACCCCGCAATTACCCGTGCAAAAATGGTATATCATGGTTTCCAATAAAGACAAAATGTTTCCGATCGTGTAACATACACCGTGGAAAATTTGTGCCTATTTTTTTATCTATCCTTTAAAAAATGTAATTGGGCTGAGGTTTTCCCCTGACCAAATCTTTCGGGGCGCTTATAAAATAAACTTGAGGATGTTCTCACTGATTAAAAGGGAAAAAAATGGGGAATTTTTCCCTTTAACGATGGTACAAAATCATTGAAAAAGCGCGGCATGTGTGTAAAATTGTGCCTAACTTTCCATCTAGCTTTCGAGCATTTCCGGAAGCCGTAAAAATAACAATATGTACAGCCATAGTTGGGGTCGCCTTTAATTAGACTGGTTTCCGTCCCAATATATTACGTCTGGATACTTCGTAGGGAACGGGAACCAGTCTAGCCTTTAATATGTGGGCGGTGTTCTAGACTGGTTCCCGTCCACATATTCCACACAGGAGACGTGACATGTGGGTATGATCTTTCAATATATGTGCGTACACCCAGCTATTAATCACGTGATGTGTATAACGTGATGAGAAACACGTGCGCGATGAAAGCCGTTTCTCCTTTGTTTATTTAGGCGTGACATAATTGTATAAACCATACCACGTACCATAGGCTACGCGACGGATATGAAGGTCAGAAATAAAGGTTATGGGGCCCGCAAGGGTGACTCGCCGACGTTTTCAGTAAAAAAGGGTTTTGTTTGTCTGTTTTAACTTAGCAATCATACGTACAATACCTCCCAAAAATAATATCGACGGGGAATTTTTTTTAATGCAATCCCCAGTTTAGATGTGGAAGCAAAAAGGTGAATTACTGCACTGCTCTATGGAACCAGCTAGATAAATTATTTTGCAAAACATCGGTTTATTTCCGGCGATATCCTTAAAATATATACAGATTGAGAACGTGAAATTTCTTAATGGTAACGAGAAAAATTTGACAGACAATAATTAAGATATCAAAATCTCAATTACCATGGGAAAAATAGGTGGCTCAAAAATGTGATCTGGCGCTCCTTTAAAGGAGCGTGTCCAGATCACATTTTTGAGCAGATGCACCTCCCCCCCCCCCCCCCCCCCCCCCCCCCCCCCACCACCCCCACCCCCCTACCATTTTTCCAATAGGGGTTGAAATGTTGATACAATATAATTTTTCATATTTTTCTCATGACCATTCTGAAATTTTGCGTTCTCAAAAGACCGATGTTTTGCACAATAATTTATCTGGTTCTTTAAAAAAGTGCAGTAATTAACCTTTTTGCTTCCACATCCGAGTCCCCAAAGGTCTGTGGCTACCATGAGCAATTTCATAAAGCTTCCACATCCAAACTGGGGAATGCATTGAATTTTTTTCCTCGTCGAAGTTAAAATACACAAACAAAACCCATTTTTCTCTTTACGTCTCTGATGAAATAAACAAAGGAGAAACGGTTATCATCGCGCACGTGTTTCTCATCACGTGATACACATCACGTGATTAATAGCTGGGTGCTACCTAGTCTGTACTCGGACCAAAAATGTTTTGGGGGCGGTCGGGTTGGCGTACGGGTTCTTTCCTCGCGCCTTTCACCTCTGGGGTCCCGGGCTCGAATCCGGGGCGTGTATGTGGATTGGGTTTGCAGTCCCTACTTGACCGCGTGGGTTTTCCCTTGGGGCATTTCTCTGGGGGTTTTCCTCCCACTTCTAAAACTGCAACTCCTTCTTCGTCATCTCAAGTTGATAATATAGTATAGTTAAAGCTAAAACCGTATAGTTGATGGCATAAAGGGCCTTAGTTGCCGAAGATGCCATAAAATATACAACAACAACAAAAATGTTTTGACTAGACTGAATTATTCAGTCGTTGTATGTTGAATATGTGGACCGGGAACCAGTCTAGCATGTACATTGAAATATCTAGACTGGTTCCCGTCCACATATTCCACACAGGAGAATAGACTGGTTCCCGTCCACATATTCCACACTTTCGCAATAAGCGAACCAATCTATAGGGATCGGGAACCAACCTATGAAATATCATACCCACATATGACGAACACCGCGACCCCAAACATTGAAATATCCCACATATATGTCGAAATATCGCACATATATTTTTAACATTGCATATATATGTCAAATTATTGCACATATATTTTTAACATCGCACACATATGAAAAACATTGCATATATATATGTCAAATTATTGCACATATATTTTTAACATCGCATACATATGAAAAAACATTGCATATATATGTCAAATTATCGCACATATATTTTCAACATCGCATACATATGAAAAAACATCGCACATATATATCAAACATCACACATATATGTCAAACATCGCACATATATGTCAAACATCGCACATATATTTGTGCATTATCGAATATTGCAACGTATCACACGCCATAAATGTGAGGTGTTTAATTGCTTGGGAAAGGTATAGGAACATACATTATTGTGGTGGGTATTACCATTACAATCAACCTCGTCCCCAGGGTGGTCGAGCATCCTCGTTCCTAAGCTACACAGTAGCAGTAGACCATGGGGCCGAGGTCTCATTACAATTAACTTGCAAATGAGTGGCCGCCAACAACTGGAACAATGACGTCACAACATTTTCCACAGAAATATACGATTGTTGTCTGGTTCCGAACTCTCACAGTTACATGTACTATACTTAGAGTCGAAAAAAAAAACCTGTCCTATTTTTGATCTTAAATAAATATATCATTTGCCAAGAGATTTCAACAAAAAAATTCAGATCATGTAAACAAGGCCTGACAAATTGTTTTGAGTGACTTTGCATCAGCCTCGTCCGAGAGGGTGAGATTTAAAAGCCATACGAAAAAAGGTCCTACAATGCCAATACATCATTGGAGACGTAGACGGAGTGGAAAGCTCATGCTAACGAAGATCGAAAAAGCCGTGGGAGGTCGTACATGGGCGTCGCGCATCAAGCGCTGAGCTTCAAGCGTCTAGACGCGCTGTGTGGTTTTCCAGCGGCGCGTCAAAAACAACTCTTGCTATAGGCGCTCGACGCACAATGCGCTTGTGCAACAGGCCCGCCAAATCGCTTCGTTGAACTTCGTCGAGCCGTTCACATTACAAATTTGCTTCGTCGAATGAAGCGATCTCTTCATCGAATGAAGCGATTCTAATCATCGTTGAATGAAGAGGCGTGCGTTCACATCAGGAAATCTATTCGTCGAATCATCGTCGAACGAAGCGATATCTCTACTAGTGAGAACGGGGTCAAAGGCAATGACATAATAAACTTAAAGGCACAGGCTCGTCAGCAATGCGCGCGCGCCAAATTCGTGCCACGAAATACGCAGCTTCATAGCAAAGGCATGGAGCTGCGTATTTCGTGGCACGACTTTTGCGTGCGCGTATTGCTGACGAGCCTGTGCCTTTAATACCTTTTGACAGAGGACATTCTAACCATTTCACAGATATGTTTTTTTTAGTAATATTCCTTAAAAAATAAATACTTAAAAATATGACTTAAAAATGGGTATTGAGCTCATGCCAATGACGTCATTTTGGGAGTAAACAATGCCGCGTCGTTGTGGAAGCAATGTGCGTGCGCGTTGTGTGTGTCCATAGCGCGCGTAACGCGCTATGATGAGGCTCTCATTGGTGAACTAAACCGCGTTACGCCCACCAGAGACACACACAACGCGCACGCACATTGCTTCCACAATGACTCAGCATTATTTGACTCCCAAAATGGCATATTCGCACGTGTTCGAAAGGGGTCAATACCATCTTTAAGGATACCTTGTAATGGATTTATTTACCAGTCTTGATTCCCTGTAGGAGCACACCATAAATATGCCGAAAAACCCCGTGAAGACTGCCTGTAAAGACATAACACATGATATGACTCGTGTTCCACGACATTATTTTATACACCAATTTATTAAGTACAAAATAGGGTAGATTAAAGAGGATTAATTTGTAGGCCTACTTTATTTTTTTCTTCTTTCAAACGAATAGGTGCGAGTTTCAATTTTAAGTGAATAGACTGCCGAAGTGAATACGTCACCTTTTGTTGGTTGCCTAGGCAATTGGATCTAAACTAAACATCACTCAACCGTGTCCCAGTGCTTTTTTCAATGGTACTTTTCCCGACGGCCATGATAGTTTAGATCCAATTGCCATGGCAACGCACGTCACACTTCGGCTGTCTATAGGCCCGATTCTATTTACGCTGGTATACATGTAATTGTTCGTCGTGTCTCTTCGCTGGTACCCACCACCCTTACAGGGCGCTGGGACGGGCTGATGATATGCTTCACATATCTCTGTGAAGGAAACGCGTGACGCAAAGTTCACAGCTACAGACGCGCGGGGCATTGTGGGTCGTTTGCCGGCAGACGAATATTTAATAAACAGTATGCTAATAGCTCATATATCCAGTGCAAAATCAAATTTACCAATGAAATTTGAAGCCACCGTCTGCCATTTTAGTACTCTCAATACAATACCTAGCCTAGACTGGTTACACTATCTTCACTATAGTATGTATGTGTTAAGTAGAATGCGAGTGATCGTATAGACCGGGGAGCAGTCTAGGCAAAGCATTGTCTTGGGAGTATCATGGCGGCTGGTGCGTGGTTTCATTCTCGTATAGCCAGATGTTATTGCATGTTTCATCCCGTGTATATAGATCAGTGCTTACCAGACCACCACTCCATGCTGGGGACGCAAAGTCCACTGGGAAAGCGGCAAAACAGCCGAACAGACAACTGACAAACATGGTGATCTGTATCAATCCGAAGACGATGAGAGCTATGCTGACGTTGAGGGCGTTGGAGTACACGTACGCCATCTTGGATTTTTAGCGATCCTGTATAGGAAGTTGCAAGAGAAATATGTCTTGTTTATATAAAAACGCAATTTTAGCGCTTTTGAAAAATACATAGCCTCTCGTAAAAACAAGTTTAAATTGAATTTCATCGAAAATGCTCTTTCGATTTCGATCGTTAGTTTTGTGCTGCATCACAACATGGCGACACTTTCCTGCCGCCGTTTTATAATAATATTAATACTTTATTCAGCAATTCAGATATAGACAGTTAAAGTTGCACTGCCCGTGTTTGGGCCGATTTGGGCGTCAAATTTGTTTTTTAAAGTTAAATAGGTATTTTTCTAAAATAGAAAAAGTTATCAGCTTTCATTTGGTACCAAGAACGTAAAAATCCGTCAAGGGTTAATGCCAGTCGATTAAAAACAAGAAATGATTAAATGGCTGGCAGGTCAATTAATCGAGAGGGTTATGACGTAAATGTACATGTGCGCGTACATGTGTACATTGTACACATACTATGTACATATGAGCGCACGCGCACATGTACAACATGTGAAGCACGTTTCAAGAAAAAGGCTTGTATCTCCAATTCCCGACGTCGGAAATTTAAGTTGTTTTTTTTTTGTTACAGAGACACGTAAGCTTTCTAAATTTGTTCGCTTGTGTAAATTAATTTTTTTAATCCTTTCACCGAAACACGGGCAATGCAACTTTAAATAAAGTATCACAATTCCAACGATTCCATGACAACAAAACCACGTTTTCGTTCTCCTTCGCTTTGCTCATACGAACGAAAAGCAGTTTTATTCTAAACCAACTACCTCAATAAAGACAAAGACAATAAGAACTTGATTTCAATTAGTTTATTATACAGTATGGGATGGTGTCTGTGTTCAGATGTGAACACGCTTCAGTGAGCGCATTGACCTGTATACTGACTACAGAGTATGCAAACAATGCCAGGCATAAATTAGGTTAGCAAAGGTATAGGAATTTGTCTATAGTGAGGGGCGTTATCAACGAATAAAACTAGATTCATGTCAAAATAAAGTAATGGATTTTATAAATAGCAGATCGAGGGAAATGTTGCCCGTTTTTCGCAAGCGGACATGTCAATGTGTCAGTCAGAGTATAACAAGAAACAACAACTCTTTTAAATGCCTGTTTTCGTCAGTTACTAGTCATGTACAGTGCAATGAAATTTTGTTATATCCGTCGACACGTCCTCGTGAAAATGTATTTGATCATAGTTGGTACTAAATTTGCTTCTCTATTTTATCCAATATATAGGGTGACACATTTTGCGTAGAAAGTTATGTTAGGGCGACACGGTCGGTTAGGGCGACAATAATATTTGGTGTAGCCCCAATATTTTTGAGGTTAAAAACCATTTTGTTTAGGTCAAAAACCATTTTGTTTAAGGTCAAAAACCATTTTTATTAGGTCTAGAACCATTTATCTTAGGTCTAGAACCATTTTTTGAAGCTTTGGGTAGAGAAATTTTGTGTCAATTTGAGTGATTCTTGCCGAAATTTCGGCGGTCGTTGGGGAAAGGTTTCCCGTGGTGTCGCCCGTTTGCAGCATTAAGGATGATTATTATTAGTATAATGATTAAACAAATTTAAAAATTTATTATAATAATGTATGTATACACACTATGGCTCAGGTATTACGCTTTGAAAATATGATAATATACTAAATAAATTAAGGGTAAAATTACCAGCGGTGACCAATGAGGCGTGTCGTGAAAAACTACCATCTTCTAATTTGGCAAATGCGTATTGTTGTTGTATGGTTGCTATAGATACACCCTCATCTTCAGTACACAAACGTGTCTTACGTATACAGCAGTTGACAATGTCATTACTAGCAAGTATTATTTTTATCGGCAATAAATTTCCCTGTCTCCCATTTTATGACCGCCATTCCATACATCGTTGTATTAGGCCACGAGATTATGGCACCAACAATTAAAGATAACTCGTCCTTGAAAATGGATTTTTACGTTTTTGGTTTATTTGTTTGTATTTACAAATTGATCATCTTTAAACAGCAATGGTGTACATTTAACTAGAAATGCTATATTCACAAAATATGACATGTAACTTTTGGGGACTAGTTAGGAATATCTGCAACAAACATACAACCAATCCCGCCCAATCCGGAGCCTGTTTTTACTGATTGAACCAACCATCAGCTCTGTTGACGACCGAAGCTATTCATTGGTTGAATCAGCGATATGCCATTCTCTCCTACCGTGAACACGGTATATCGATTCTGTACTTCACACATGCAGCTTGCCCGGTCACATTACATAGCAACAACAATTTAGTTTGGCCATCTGGATTTTAAGTGTGCATGTGAACGAAAGTATGTCAGTAATCAAACGCTATTCGCGCGAAACGCGCAAGAGGCTAGTCTTTTACAGTGGTATTTCCTTTTACAAGCACATGCACACTCAGTATCCACTAAATGTTTGTCGCTATGTGGTGCACGCGGCAGGTGTGAAGTACAGAATCAATACCATGTTCACCGTAGGAGAGAATGGCTTAAAGCAACCAGACTGTTTGTTGTACTATAGGCAACAACATCACAGTATGTGACTTTCTAAGCTTCACCTCCATTTGCAAATGTTACACGCATACGTCGTATTCTTGGGTTTCACTTATACAACGGTTGCTATCCGCCACTACTGTGTCCATACTATGGCACGCCAAAGGGCAATTCCGTAGTGACTGACGTTACAGGTTTTAAGACATATTGTTCTGTATTCCCCAGGTTAATCAAGGGTGATCCCCTACTTCTATCTAACTGAATAGCTAAGCCCCCATAGCTGTTAAAATAACTGTCACTTTGTTTACTAATGCAATATTGTATGCAGGGGAGCTCATTAAATGTGCGTGACTGACGTTACAAAAAAAGGACTTGCAAAAAAAATCATCTTTATTTTCAATTTCTTCTCAAACTAATGATACATTCAAAATGGTTATTTTACCCCTCAAAATAGAAGAGTTGGACATAACAAACACGCCATTTGGAGTCAGAAATATTGCATCAGTATATGTGTACACATGAAAATATGCGTGACTGACGTTACATGTGACTGACGTTACATTTTCTGTCATTACAACTAAAAAAGTGGATACCACAATACCTACAAAACGGACAATACAAAGTGTCCTATACAAATTTACAACCTTAAAGGCATACTCTAACCATCCTAAGTAGTTTCTAATAAATTGTTGGGGTTTTATTTTTTCCTCATGTCCGACTATTTGCAGAATTGCCCCAAAGCGAAAATAATTAAACACTGATCATTTAATGTTGAGGCGTATTTTCGCAAATGTTGCGCAAGAAAAAATAGTTGGCATGACTTTTAAACGTTGATAGACTGTTTGAAACCGGCAGACCGTGCCTTTTTTGGAAAGTTTCTAAAAATGTTGAGACTTGTTTCAAGGGTTGATGGCAGAATTATTAGTGTTGAATTATTTCTGCTTTGGCGTGCCATAGTATGGGCACAGTAATGGCGGATAGCAACCGTTGTCAAGCCAAGTGAAACCCAAGAATACGTCGTGGTACTTATCTACATTATGATCGTACAAGTTTTTGTCCCCATTTGATTGCTTTCCGGTGACGTCACGCCTTCCATCCACCATTTCGGTTGTCATTTTTCATGACGCGCGTGGCTCGAGTGATAACCGGCAAAAACAGCAATAAAAGCGCATTGGTTGCACTTACCTCTGTTGCTTAAACTTGCTTTATGTTGTTGTGCCATGGCTGTTGTATCGATAAAGATAAAAACGCGATCAAGTAGAAGCACTTTCGTGTTTAATACAAGCCGAGTGCATGCTCAATAATTTGAACGTATCGCAGCGCGCGCGTGCGGAATCTTCGAATGAAAATACGCTTGTGCGAGTATTTTTTTACGCGTGTTTATGTGCGTCTATTGGCGCGCGCGTGTATGCGCGTGGTCGTTGACTACCAAACATTCCCGGATGTTCCACGTCACGTAAAGCAATCAATACTTTGGAAAACATTATTCAAACATTGAAGCTGCAATGACGTCATAGATATGGTATTATGTCTGACGATGCACAATATATCATCTAACAGCAGAACACTGAACATAATTTGCCGTGGGATATCCCACCCGGTATCTTGCTGTGGTTGTTATTACATGATGTACTTGTAATGTCAATGTCTGAAAACAAACCGGTGCCCTAATTACTGCAAAGATCATAGCACCAACTCGGCATGGGGTTGTCAGTCACAGAAAGGGGACATCTACGACACATAACTCTATAAAAAAAAAACTGTGCATAAAGTTATTTAGCATTTCAGGGGCCCTTTAAAGGCCCTGTAGATGATCTGTTTTTGAGCGATTCTGCGAATAAAACTATTATAAATAAAAAGAAAGACATCAACAAACTCATCCGAAGAAATTTAAGCTTTGTCAAATGTACCGCGTTTAAAAAAACCATGAAAATCTATATGCATTTTCCTGGTCTTGGCGGGGTGTTTCAAATATTCGTTCTCAGTTGATCGGGTACTATGTGGCTTGCGTCATGCACTCTGTGGCGCACATACTGCGTGTGCGCGCGATCCATAAAAATGCATCGCGTTGGAACACGCACGCGGAGTACACAGCGCCCATGCATTTTGGACCGCGTAGATGCGAACCAAAAATAAGTAAATCGTTTGCAAACGATCTAAATAATTTCATCTTTACGGATTATTTTCTGGTAAAATTATATCATTTTGAGCGGAAACCTTTCAATGGATAGTTGCTATTAATTCAATCTTTACTTTCAGAACTTTTGCCATGTAAACTCGTCGATTAATTTTTGGGGTCATTGCAAATGATACACTGGGCCTTTAAGTTTAACTGCATTTAACCGCAGTGGTGAAAACATAAAGTTGTTATGTCTGCTGGTGCAAAGTTATGTACATTCCGCGAACTGATATAAAATGTAATAAAATACACATTGGAAATGACATCGACCGCCATTTATAGCGAACAAAGGCTTGTTGTAATTGGACAGTTTTGAAATCATTGTTAACCATTAGCCCGTGTCGGACAATAGCAAGTTACGTTCTTTATGAGTGTCGCCCATTGATGTACCCGGTACACATTGAACTTTTGCATAGTGCATTGGAGATGGATTGTATTTGTGCAATCTGACGTTCTTATTGTCAAATTATTTATTGATGTGCGTACGAAAATATACCCCGTGGCATTGACGCAAACATTTATTCGATGAAGCATAAAATTTGTTCGGTTTGATCTTTCGCGAGGACGATTGCAAAATGCAGTGTACATGTAGGTTGCATAAACAAAACATTTTAAAATACATTTTACTAATTTAATGACTTAAATATTCATTCGCATTTCTAATTTTGTTTAAAACTAAAGTCATATTGTCTTTGTCGTATGTAGTTTAAAGACAGATTACATAACTGAAAAACAGGAAAACAACAGCCAACAGCATTACATAACTAAAGAATAACGTTGATAAACTGCTTTGTAGAAATTTCAGAAAACCTTGAAAATCCATTCAAGATTTTTAATTTCTCGGACAAAGGGACAATTGTTCACGAAAAACAAAAAGAAACACGTGTGGTGTTTGTTACCATTGGTATCAACAATTTTAGTCGGGTTTTTCTTGTCAACTCGTGAAGTAAAATCTGGGTAACTGCAAATGTATTGGGGCTTCAGGGAATATAATAACTCATTTTACACTACATGTTTTTGTTACATACAAATTCAACCACATCAGGCATACACTGCGTATTAAGGTATAGGTCTGATTTAAATTTAATAAACTATACACATTTGTATACATACATGTACATGTATCTGTTGCATGCATTAGTTTGGTATGCTAGGCATCTATATTTAGGGGTTACCGTATCCACTGCATACTAATTTGAAATTCGCATGTGTGTTAAGCCTTAGACGGTTTAAAGGCCGATTACAGGATTGGCATATTTTGGCAATGACCCAAAAATCTTAATGAACAAGTTGACAGTGAACACCCGGGCTGCGTTCCAAACACGCGAACATTGCAAACGTTTTCATCGTTCGCCAAGAACTGGTACCCGGCTTTTCATAGACGAGTGCACAAAAGTACTGTAACCAGTGGCGAACGTTGGCAACGTTCGCGTGTTTGGAACGCAGCCCTTAACTCAAGTGGAAGATATGTAGCAACTGAAATGGTTCTGAAAATAACCATCAGCATCGTTACGTTTGCCGTCAAATTCAACAGCAGTTTATATACATATTTTTACTAACTCGTGAGACCTGTTTGACCAGGTCTGAGTAGTTAATTGACAATTTTGTACTAACTCGTGAGACCTGTTTGACCAGGTCTCAGTAGTTACTAGTTAGTTGAAAATTTTGTACTAACTCGTCAGACCTGTTTGGCCAGGTCTCAGTAGTTACGTTTGCCGTCAAATTTAACAGCAGTTTATATAAAATTTTGTACTAACTCGTGAGACCTGTTTGACCAGGTCTCGGTAGTTAGTTGACAATTTTGTACTAACTCGTGAGACCTGTTTGACCAAGTCTCGGTAGTTAGTTGACAATTTTGTACTAACTCGTGAGACCTGTTTGACCAAGTTTCGGTAGTTAGTTGACAATTTTTGTACTAACTCGTGAGACCTGTTTGACCAGGTGTTAGTAGTTAGTTGACAATTTTGTACTAACTCGTGAGACCTGTTTGACCAAGTTTCGGTAGTTAGTTGACAATTTTGTACTAACTCGTGGGACCTGTTTGACCAGGTTTCGGTAGTTAGTTAACAATTTTGTACTAACTCGTGAGACCTGTTTGGCCAGGTCTCAGTAGTTAGTTGACAATTTTGTACTAACTCGTGAGACCTGTTTGGCCAGGTTTCGGTACTTAGTTGACAATTTTTGTACTAACTCGTGAGACCTGTTTGACCAGGTCACGGTAGTTAGTTGACAATTTTGTACTAACTCGTGAGACCTGTTTGGCCAGGTCACGGTAGTTAGTTGACAATTTTGTACTAACTCGTGAGACCTGTTTGACCAGGTCTCAGTAGTTAGTTGACCATTTTGTACTAACTCGTGAGACCTGTTTGACCAGGTCTCAGTAGTTAGTTGACAATTTTGTACTAACTCGTGAGACCTGTTTGACCAGGTCTCAGTAGTTAGTTGACCATTTTGTACTAACTCGTGAGACCTGTTTGACCAGGTCACGGTAGTTAGTTGAATATTTTGTACTAACTCGTGAGACCTGTTTGACCAGGTCTGAGTAGTTGGTTGAACATTTTTGTACTAACTCGTGAGACCTGTTTGACCAGGTTTCGGTACTTAGTTGACAATGTTTGTACTAACTCGTGAGACCTGTTTGGCCAGGTCTCAGTAGTTAGTTGACAATTGTTGTACTAACTCGTGTTTGGCCAGGTCTCAGTAATTATTTGACAATTTTCTACTAATTCGTGAGACCTGTTTGACCAGGTCTCCGTATAGTTAAAAGCATCTTTATTTCAAGGTTAACGTTTACTGCTAATTTGAAGTTTGTAGGTTTGTTAAGCTTTGGACAGTTAAAAGACTGATTATATTTTAGCAATGACCTAAAATCCTCATGAGCGAGTTGAAAGGGAAACCTTTCTGAATTGGAAGATGGTAGCAATATTGTCCAATGAAATGGTTCTGAAAAATAAAATAACAAGCAGACGTTATACGTTTCTGTTGGCCATCAAATTCACCAGCAGTCTATATCATAAGCAAGGTCGGTGGAAAATCACCGATCATTTTATTGACCGATTTTGCTTGGCGCCCAAACTGAAAACATTTATTTCTGGGCTGCTGGAAATGTATCCTTGACACACATTTTTATTTACGGCAGACTACATACCATGTATGCATGTGGCAGACTTATGTTGTACATTAAAATGCAACGCTGGAATTAATTCGATAAAAAACCAAACGCAGATTTTACAATGCGTTTAATTCTCGGGGTTGGGTGAGATCGAGACCAAATGCAACATGTGTTCTGACTATCTAAGTTCGGTTGAGGCCACATATTGAATCGTTACGTGTACAAAAAAAAAGACATATACATGTAGGCCCTAGGTGTAGAAAATTACAGAATGTAAGCAAAAATAGGCTCTCGGGGAATTGCAAAAGGCAGTTTGCGTATGCATCCAAATTTATGGATGTTATTTGTGACATTGCCTATAGTGGTGAGCTATTTCAATCACATGTTACTTTAAATTCGATTTCTATGGTTGGAATTCATTTTGCAACATTAGTTGTTGCTAGGTATAGGACAAGCCCCGGACAAGCTTTTATTATTAAAGTATGCATAAAATCTGCATGGAAATGAATGAATCGAGACGTCTCAGAATAAACTTTACAACTGCCGCAGCAAGAGAATTTTCCTTAAAATTTGCAAAATTTCAACCAATTTCTTCATATAACTACGAAAGTAAGGGGCCTAAGAGTTGAAAAGTTGATCAGAATTTTTCTTTCTTTAAAATGACTCATCGAGCGTCGGTATTAGTGCAGATTTGATGGGGAAAAACCCAAATTTAGGGGTAAGAAAAATTTATGATTTTGTGAGGAAACACTTGGTTTTTGTTCAGCCTGTCCATATGTTTTGAACACAATGTCTGTAATCATGATCAACTACTCAATTCTTTCCATTACGAATTTAACCATTTTTATCTTAATCCTGCTGGCATACCAGTATTTTTCCTTTAAAATGCATTTTCTAGGTGAACGTTTTATTCAGTTCGAAAACACCACTGTTCTACGCAACACAAAATACGGCTATTACTCGAGATCGTGTGGGTTCAAATGTCATTTCCCAAGGCGAAGATTGTAAACGATTGCACCTGAACCTAAATAAACCTTTTGCACATTCTCAAGGCATCATGGGATTGGATGACAGACAAGGTTGGCAATATTCACGCAAACCTATGAGGCTCTGGGGATATTAATTTAATTCTCGTTATTATAAAGCGGTTGCTAAATCATCTTCCCATATGACTTTTTAAATAAGATATATGATAATTTTACATACATTAATTTATTTAAATTGATCGAAATGTATAAGTAGTTTTAATGTAATTACATTGTAATTTTTATATTATACCCAGCATGATTTGTGACGTACATGTATGATCTCTTAAAGGAGCGTGACCAGATCACATTTTTGACCCACCCACCCCACATTTTTCCAATGGGTTTTGAGATTTTGATACCACATTGTGTGTCATATTTTTCTCATCACCGTTCTGAAATTTCGCGCCTTTAATCCACATATTTCCAGGGATATCATCAACAATCCACCGAAGAGTTAGTAAACTAATTTATCCGTTCCATAAAGCAGTGCAGTGATCACACTATTCTCACCAACCTTTTTGCTTCAACATCCAAATTGGAGATTGCACTTTTCCTGTTTTCTTCCCATGAATAGTGTTTTGGAGAGGTATTTTATATGATTGTGAGGTTAGAACGAATTCCACTCTTTTTGCAAACAGGCATGGATTTTCACAGTTGTACTGCATCTGTGTAGCTAACATTTCTTGGGATTTAGTTTACTATGAGGACACCTCTTTCTTACAACTACAGGCAGTCGTTCCTAGATCTGTTTAAAATATATGCTGCCACATAGAGATCGAGTGACTTCCCTACCGCCCCTATACCCTCAGCGCATTCTTCCCTTTTTGTTAACGTACGACTCGCCCCTGAAACCATGAAAGGGAATTCCTTGGATGTTTTACAATGGAAGGGGAGAGTCGCTCGGTCTCATATCTTGCACCAAATGCTTTAAAATACTGTCTGCAAATGGTACCATTCCCTTTTTAAGGACCCAATCCCTGAAAACCTGAAAATAATTCCTTAAAAATTATATAGACGTTTGATATACGAGACAGAGGAGACACAGTGGGGACACAATACGAAGGGGCGTACCCTCCGACACCAATCGTGCAGACGGTAAAATGGTTCTGCGTATTCATGCTCACACACTAGTTCACCTTAAATTTGAGCTCACTTTTTAAAATCGTAAAAATTTCTTCACACCACATTTCGAACAAGACAGTCATGTTAGCCTAAACAAAAAGACACCACACTGGTCAATCGCCATGTAATACTAATAATAGACACCGTACACACTACGTGGGCAACTTTACTTCACACAACATGCATAACTAAACCATGTATACTTACCGAATAGCGGGATCCCCTTAACCTTTTCCCGCCTTTTTTCCAAGATAAATTTCACTGATAGTCCCAGGAAAGCACCACAACACAATACTTCTCTGTATGCAAAAATACCTCTAAAAGTATACTCCGTTTTTAACAGACAGTCAAAATTAACACATTCCCATCAGCTATATCAGCGCTTCTATTCTAGAACGACTTTCTATAGTATTATTACCTCGCAAGCTCTTCAAGTGAAGTTCCAACGCTGGTGACCTTGGAAGGAATTACGCGGTAATGAATGGACGTAGCCTCCACGCTGTACCAGTCGATATACCAAACCACTGACAATGCGTTTGTTTGGTTTGGCGCGAGTGCATGTAAAATGCGTAGCAACATGTGCTGTACATGTACATTGTACATGCAGGCCTACAAGGTCAAACGCTTGCTATGTAGGCCTACACATGTACGTGTATGTGATTAAAGGCCCAGAATTCTGCCAGCTATAGACCCGGGCAGACATTAATATAATTAAGGGCATATAACCATGTGGATATTTGTTTAAGAATAAAGCGGGTTCATTGTTATGTTGTGTCGTTATGATAATGAATGATATAATTTTTTAGCTCAAAGATTATATCATTCATTATTATATCATCTTGTTTTTTTATTTGGTTTGTTTACTGGATTTATAAGCGTTCAAATTAGCTATATGACCAAGACCACACGTTGTGGAATAAACCAGCGATTTTGAAATACATTGTATCATCTTCCGAGTTTATCTGTTGAGATAATAATACGCGTTGTCGCTTAAAGGCCCAGTGTATCATTTGCAATGACCCCAAAAAGTAATCGACGAGTTTACAGGCCGGGGAAAAGTTCTGAAACTGATTAAGATTGAATTAATAGCAACTACCCAATGAAAGGTTCCCGCTTAAAATTATATAATTTTACCATAAAACAATCCGTAAAGATGAAATTATTTAGATCGTTTGCAAACGATTTACTTATTTTTGGTTCGCATCTACGCGGTCCAAAATGCATGGGCGCTGTGCATGTACTGCGTGTGCGTGTTCCAACGCGATGCACATAGTACCCGATCAACTGAGAACGAATATTTGAAACACCCCGCCAAGACCAGGAAAACGCATATGGATTTTCATGGTTTTTTTAAACGTGGTACATTTGACAAAGCTGAAATTTCTTCGGATGAGTTTGTTGATGTCGTTCTTTTGATTTATAATGGTTTTATTCGCAGAATCGCTCAAAAACAGATCATCTACAGGGCCTTTAACACCAAACGGTCGTTGATTAGATAACCAACAACTGCAGTTTTCCCCACGGCTATTGTATTTCCGCACACCCTAGCGCTGCTTTAGGTTTAAGTGGTCGCTAAACTACCTCACACCAAAGGAAAACAGTGCTGAAAAGCGACAAATCCACAAAGTCGATGTTTATTCTAGCGAAAGAACAACGTAACGGGTCGTGAACCTGAATGGGGATTTTTCCGCAGGTCTCTGGTAAACTTGAAAGCACCTTTCTGTAAAAAGCTTAGGCCAGTTATTTGTGGGGTATTTGGCAGATTTATGCGGCATGGTTCCACTGGGAGCGCCGTTAAAAATAGACCCAGTTCTTTGGGACACATAACACGTTTGCAATTGAAGGTTGATGTCAGTGGGGACCTCTTCCGTAGCGTGCAGGATGGCTCGAAATGTGATAAAGAAAGAAAGCAGTTTCCTCGAGTCCGACTCCGAGATAATGATCTCGTGTGAGCCATCAGAGATAGGCTGCTCAAACGCGAATATACGCCCTCTCCAGACATTCACACGAGAAAGGGCACGTTTAGATTGCGATCGTCAGGAAATATCCCTGTCAGTCATACCTGTGGTGGGTGACTCGAGTGACGATGAGTGAGCCACGTGAGTTGCGGCATGGCTAATCGAACGACCCGGAGCTGACTTACGAAAACTAAAGCGGGCCTCCCATAGAATAGATATAGAAAACTGGAGTGCGCACTCCCAATACATGATGTGCCGATATTGACGCCGGTATTTTGGCTTAACGCTATGGGTGCACGGTGGGCAAAGGAGTGTTGCCCATATTGCATTGGCGCCGCCCACATCGGCACAGTCCACACACGTGACTTGAATATCTAACTCTATGCTCTCAACACAATGCTATGTCGACATGGACGTCACGTCGCCATCTTGGCTGACTGCTTAGAGTGCAAAAAGATGGCAAATAAACGGACACGGTGACTTCTGGCCACCCAGCCAGAAGTCACGTATGTGACTCAGGCCCTATATTCTTTAATTTAGACTTTGTCAAAATAATTTGGTGTCCACTTGGTACAATAAATTTGAATTTGTATGCGATTGACTCACAAGAACCCTTACGAATTCTTGTCCGGTTATTTTGGCGATAACATCCAATAAAACCATGAAAATATCAAATTTTCTACAAAGTTTTCCAACAAATTGCGCACAAAATACGTACTGAGAGTCACCCTCTCTGTTTTTTTATATCTCTGTGATTCATTAAAGAATCAACAAATCTGATCATGACCAGACTGAATAGTTTAATTCAATTTTCAAGGGCACCGACTTTTATTCATTGTATGCCATGCGTGCACGGTGTATCGTGTATTTGGAACTTCATGGTCTACAAAAGGTTGTCACTACTGCATTGAGCACAAACTGTGTCAGTTTTATCTAGTCTGCAAGTTAGCTTCAAACTGCGACAAAATGGGGAAACTATGAGTTACTAAATTTATAATAGTTGGTGTAAACCCCAGATGGTATGGTTAACGAACACAGTCTTTCAGTGGAGTGTGGATTTACACAATGTGGAGTTCTTACAGACGATGTACCAGTATAGCCGGTCTATGTAACCTCGTATTGGGCGTTGTGCTCGTAGCGTTATGGTCGACGTGCTATCGGATTTGTTTAAGCCGACAGAATGTGAAGAACGATTGGGCTGCCCCGTTATGGACAGGGATTATCGTAAGAGACCTTAATTTTCGACATAGGATTGGAAGCCGCCATTTTGGATTAACACTACGGGTGAAATGGGGCAACCGCACCTAACACCGCGTCCTTTAGCGTTAATTCAAAATGGCGGCGCCCATATATCGGCACAGCGTGTGCTCAGAACACTCCGTCTATAGTTTTCCATGAGCAAGTTCAAGAGGCGATTATACATGTACTTGACTAGAGTGCCCTGAACAACGTATATCACCCATCGTTCAAAGGACTCGCCACGAGCTTGGCTAGTATATATATAGGGTTGCCATCTTTAATTTATTTTGACCAATCAGATTGCGTACACAATTTTCGCGGGAAAAGTGACGCCACAATTTTACACTCTTCAATGTAAAGAACGCTGGTATTCATTTTCCAACCGGTTTCCAACAGTAGGGGCATTGGTAATACTATAGTTTTATTATTATTATTATTATTATTATTTCTTTCTGGTATTCATACCAAGGATTCCTCAATAGTGCTCATTGCACTGTCACTCGCAAGCGTGAGGAAACCCATGAAGAATTATAATTAGAAATGGCCAGAGACACCGGGTAATCCCCTTGCTCTTCACGAAAGAATGCTCTGGGATCTTTAGAGTGCGTTTCCATTACCTAACACACTGGACCAACGGCTTTACATCCCTTCCGAAGGATGGAGCAAGTGTGGTTGAGTGCCTTGCCCAAGGGCACAGGTACCGTAGCCGTGGGGAGGTTCGAACTTGCAACCCCAAGTTTTCACCTATGATTGCGAGTCAATGACCTAAACCGCTCGGCCACGGTACCCCACGTCAGTCTTTTATTACATGTGCGTTTTCCAGTGGAGCTGCCAACCACCCTGTTCACTCGGGATTTTATTGAAAAACGCACACGTAAGCATGTAAAAGTGACGTCATTGGTACATTTCCTTATTCATAATTTGTTGTTAGTATCAATGGATGACAAAGACTAGTCAGAATTTGCAATGGAACGCAAAAATAAAATGAAAGCAATTGTTACTTTAGATCTATTTTATGTCTGTGTTTAAATTTGTACTTCTAGGTTTGTTTTTTTGTCTTTTTTTTTTTTACCACAGGCTTTTCTCGCTGGCTTGTTTGGGCTGGTCACAACGTGCTTGTGTTGGAAGCGTATAAATGTAAGTTTGGTATTTATTGCAGTTCGCCTAACGACGGAACTATGTTGTTGTTAATTTTATGGTATCTTCGGCAATTAAGACCCTTTTATGCCACAACTGTATACGGTTTTATAACTAGGCCTATAATTTAGGATCAATTTCAGATGACGAAGGAGATGCAGTTTTAGTCACTGTTGTAGTACTCGTACTCGTACTCGGAGTACATTTTTCTTGTACTCGTACTAATACTCATGAAAGTGTACTCGTACTCACAGTATTGTACTCGTACTCATGACATTGTACACGTAGGCCTACTCATAAAAAAAGGTTTTTCTGGAAAATGTATTTTGATCTAAACTTAAAACACTCATATCCATGGCAAGAAAACAGGAAATTTCCAACTAATAAAGTGAACATTTGAGAGTAATCAAGACCTAAGAACAAAACCACCGTCTGCCAAAACGAGACCCGGGCGCGGCTGCCTGGCCAAGGAGTACAACCCTATCAGCACTTGGATTATGGCATTCCCCCCTAACAGTTCCCCAAATATCGCTTGGGTTGACGAGGCAATTGAGATTAAGTGTCTTGCCTACAGACACAAACACGTTGGCACAAGTGGGGCTCGAACCTCCAATCCTTCGATCACGAGCACGGCTGGATACCCACTAGACCACACGTACTCATAAAAACAAGGAACTGACACTTATACCCATATGAAAATGTACTCGACTACAACAGTAGACGTTTAGAAGTGGAAAGAAACCCCAAGGGAAATCTCCTGGGAAACCCACGCGGTCAAGTAGGGACTGCAAACTTATACATCCAAAAATCGAACCATGAGACGCCAGAGGTGAAGGGCGGGGAAAGAACCACTATACGACGTACGTCTATGCCATGTTGCTCGTGACAGTATCTTTTAAGGCAATGGTCAACATCATTTTAACAGATTTTTTTTCCGATTTTCTAATTATCCACTTTAGGAGACGTTATATGCCATCGTGACGTTACTAACCGTACTTTGTAGTACCGCCGCCATTGCTCTCTCAATCAACGCCTCCCTCAGGGAGTACCTGCTCTACCAGGAACAAGGGCGCCCTCTAGCGACCCTCGACGATGGCATACTGGGCGTGTTTCTATTCGCCGTCATGTCGGTTCTCAGTTTCGTCGTGTTCATGGTCAGCATCACGTGGTCTTGTATATGCGTCTTCAAGCGCGTCCGTTCAAAGGTCAGTTTGCGTTAAAATGTGTGGGTGTGTTCGATTACCTTCCACGAGTCAAGCTTCGCCATGGTATGATTGTGTAAGCTAATCGAACGCAGCCTCTAGCTGGATCTGATTGACTTCAATAGATGAATTTCAAATTGTCATTGAAAACGAGGGTCTCAGTGCTTTCGTTTGTGATAAAATTTGCAAATGGTTAATTTTAAAGTGGTAATTTTAAATTTGTCAATTTAATTCTTTTTTTTCTTCTTTCAAAAACAGCCTGAAGACGAAGATGGGGAAGATGACGAAGACAACGCCGAGGCTTTTGCGTGGGGTTACCAGACATCGCGGTCCTTTCACTCCCTAACTCGCGCCGTGTCTTTCAACGAGGCATCACCGGGCCCACCACACGGCGGCGTCAGCTCACCGCACACCGAGCAATCGCCTCCTTCGCCCCACAAAGACCGGCGGTGGAGCTCAACTGCGGAGCCCGGGGGTCGTAGTAGCCTTTTCAACGCGCCGCGGTTCTCCACGTGGGACACGAACCGCGACGCGGCGCGGAAGGTGTCCGCGCCGCAAGGCCCGCGGTTTGGATCGGTTACGGCCGCTGAGCTGAGGTGGTGGGACTATTACAGGCCACCGAAGGAACATGCTGGTTTCAGCGGCTTTTGAGACGACAGAACTTTAGCGAATCTTCTCTGGAGTCGATTAGTCTAAGAATCGATTTTAATTCGAGAATCGGAATCGCGATTCCATCTTTTGAAGGAATCGATTCTCAACGGCTGGCGATCATGACAGGGGCAGTCACATTGTTCACGTATATAGGCACTTTGTGGATCTATTGTCACATCATTTAAATATGACAACCTGCCCCCTGTCATGGCCGCCGGTGTATAATGCAAAGGGTCTCTACCCGTTTTAAACGGGGAAGAATATTTTAGGCCTATATCGTCGGAACATTAGGCCACTAATTTTACACGGTGTTTATCAAATAACATGAGTAAAAAGTGAATAAAATAAAGTATACTGTATATACAATAAAATACTAAAATACACAGTAAAAATTACAATTATTTTTTGTATTTATTTTGATTTCAAACTACATTATTTCAAAAGAGCGCCCTCTTTGTGTCGGCCATACTTTCAAAAAGCTCATTTAAGTACGTTGGATGCGGCAACGCCCTCTAAATTTGAAGTCACCCCGTCCGCCATCTTAGTATTCCAAACACAATGCCTTTCCTAGACTGGTTATATACTATCTTCACTATAGTCTAGATGTGTTAGGTGGAATGCAAGCGATCGTATGGACCGGGGAGCAGTCTAGGTAAAGCTTGTTTTGGGTAGGGCGTACTAAGATGGCCGACCTGTGGCTTCAATCCTCGTATAGCCATGCAGCTGCTATATTACATACTGCATCAAGTGTAGGCCTACATGTATATAGACCCTTTACACGGGCGGCCATGACAGGGGGAAGTCACATTGTCAATGTCACCGTGCGTCATGCAGGGGTAGGCACTTTGTGGATCTATTGTCACACCATTTTAAATAATGAAAACCTGTCCCCTGTCATGGCCGCCGATGCAAAGACTCCATCGATCGGTGGCTGCGATAGACGCTACAAAGAAATCCAACATTCCAAACTTCGAAAAAAAAATGTGACTCAACTGTATACCCAGCACGATATGTGGCAGAGGGACTACCCCCTAACGCCACTATACCTCAACACACTCTAGACTTCCCTTTGTTAACGCACCAATCCCCCTAAAAACTGAAAGGAATTACTTGGAAATTCCTTTGATGTTTGAGACGCACTAGGGGAACAATGGTATGGTATAGAGTCCGTTTGCCACATATCGTGCTGCATATGCTCAACTGATCACTTTTGAGAAACCATTATGTGGGAAAGTGCATTGCAGTTTGAGTACACGTAATGATTTGCATGACAAAGACGGTAACAAATCAATGCCATTACAATTGAAAACATCAAATAAATTTATAACTTCATTCCTACATGTATACATTGCAATCCAGATGGCAACCACCGGCAGTGGTTCGAAGAATCAATGCTGTTTTGTGTTTCAGAATTTCCGCTTATATTAATTATTGACCTAACCACTGTTTGAAGTCGAAATTATTTTCTTACCTCTAAAATTAATAACCGAATATAAAAAAGTATATTGTGCATACTGCATAGAAATTTACCTGAAGAAAATTTACCTGATAATATTGTTGATACACGTCAAATTAAAAGCGAAAAGCTACATGCAACAGTCATTGGCATACCACCGCAAGCGTTCGGTCAGATCCACTGAATGGTCAAAGCCTGCAGCGGTTCAAAGAATCGAACTGCTGTTTTGTGTTTCAAAATTTTCAAAATATTAATAATTGACTATTTGCTTTCATCCTAAATTACTGCCGAATTTTAAAGGTAAATCGGACAAAGTACCTAAACAAAATTCACCTGATATTATTTTTGAGGAAACGTCCAATGAGTGGGCAAAGCCACGGATTTATGCTACATGCAACAGTCGTTGGCATACCTTTGCAAAAGTTCGAGCCATTCAGAATCAGCCATGCGTATAGTGCATGCCATTGCTCAAAGGGTTTTGTATGCGAAGTCAAAAGAAAATTGGGTTGAAATGGTTAACTCCCACAAAAATATGCACACTAGATAATAACACGCTTAGCACTATACGGGGATGGAGTGTATCTAGCGCACAAGGCAAAACACTGCGTAGTATACACTAGTTACAATTTGTGTGGAAACGTCGACAAATCGGTCTACGATCCGAATTTTTACGGAAAACGACCAATTACATGTGCTCTAAAACTCGGTGGAGTTAGTGTGCGGGGTTTTTTGCGGATTGGAGGATTTCTACTTAGCCTTTACATCAAGGTAAGAGAAACATTATGTACTGTGTCGCCATATTTACTGCAAGGTTGTCACCATTTTGGATTTTTCTAGTCGGTTAGTGTGGGTTAATTTTGTGCAATGAACCAAAACGAAGCTAAAAATGGGAAATAATTTAGTGGTACAACATAACTTAAAAGCCCGAGTACAAATTCGACATGAAATTGCTTGAAATGTTCAGTTTTCCGAGGAAAATATTCATATCGTCCAAAATATTTGTGTTGTCTAGCAAATCTGCGGAAAGATTTTACTAAATTACTTTCATACATGCACAAACCGTAAACAAATCAAAGTTTTTCGTAAGAAATTTGTAAACATATTTGACGACAAAAATCATAATTTCTTATCAAAATGTAGTTGATACGTTGCAATAAGTAATATATATTGCAGACATTAAAATATTTGTTCTCAAATATGTGTTTACTGATAATCCATTTTAAGGGCAAAATAGCGTTAGTAAACTTGAAATAATTGTTGTTTTAATGTTTCAATTTGTCAATTGTTTTGTTTTAGTCCTGGCTTAAATGCCCTATGTATCATTCGGAAGATAGGCAACCTTTTGCAGATTCGTGGAATATGAGTGTAAAATAACTGAGGAAGAATGTTGGTAAACTAGCCTGAAGAAATATTAGCTACATATATAGATGCATCAATGCTTTATAAAACCTTGAAAATCTATATATTGATTTTGTGTACAAGTGAATGGTAACAAAATATCAACACTTTGAGTAAGGTTTTTCTTGTCAACTCGTGATACAATGGGCCTTTAATGTTGTGCGCGACGTGACGTCAAAGTGAAATGTGCTCGGTCCGATTTCGGCATGCGTAGACACACGTTTTGACCTTGTACACATGTTGACAAAAAAAAATGCGCGCCCCGCTCGCGATATTTTTTTCCGTACCGCAGTTAAGCGAACATTGCTTGTGATTGGTCTAACCCCATGCATATGTTGCATACTGATGTTTTTGTCGATAACTACCTCAACATAACCCCACACCACACTCTTTCCTCAATTAATCATAGTCAAAAAAGGAATATGACTCGAAGGGGATTCGAACCCGCAATCTTTCGATTGATAGTCCCACGTCTTAACCACTAGACTACCCAATTTTTTTCCCCATATGAATATTCATTTACAATGCACCAATCAGAAACCTCGATGAAGCTCCATAGCAACTATGTGGTACGGATTTGGAATGTATTTGGTGTGTATATAGACTGGTTTCCGTCCACATATAGAAGAATATAGGGACAGGCTTTTCAGGAAAGATACAGGCTTAGTTGCTATCAAAGTCGAACCTTGACAACTTAGCGGGATCCTCAGTGAAAGCACACAGATTCCTTATTTTGGTGCAATATTAGTTTATTCCTTTTTTTTGTTTTTATGACTAGTACGGTAGCCGTGAGCAGGACATCCCGAAATATCACAATGTGCCTACCTCAAAAGCCTGGTCGACCCAACACGTTCTGCCTGATCCCACTAGGCTTGCTCAGTATGATTCTCGGAGCTGGTCTGGCAGGATCGTGGGTTGCTTGCTACTATAAATGCGGAAAGGGGAAGGACGTCGAGTACAATTATTATGCTGCCGTGTGGACCGGAGGACTGGTAAGAGTTTAAAAGGAAAGAATAAAGTTGTTGATTATGGCTTCAGATCTTGTGTACAAAACACATGGGAATGGCTGACAATTTTACGAGTGTTTTCTTTAATTTTTCTTACTCCTAAATTTGGATTTTTCTGTTAAATTTGTTGTTGGTGTTTGTTAAATCATTAAACAAATTTTCGTGATATACGTCTCAAATAAATTACCAAATTGAGGTAAACATTTATCAGTAACGAGGCCTGTCTGCGAAAGGGTCGTCTACCCTGCGACATTCACATGTTCTGAAGTCGCTCGGCAGTAGAGTTCCTTGATAGAGAATAGAGCCTTTGCACGGCGGCCATGACAGGGGGCAGTCATATTGTTACCAAGTGTCATGCATGAGTAGGTGCTTTGTGGTTCTATTGTTACATAATTTAAATAAGAAAACCTGCCTCCTGTCATGGCCGTCGGTGCAGAAGCTCTATTGCGACAACATGCAGTCATGGGGGCCGCCATCTTGTTTACTTAGCAATCCACAACTTGGAATTGGGACTTCAATATTTAACAAGAACGGGAAAAGACATTGTGGGTGCTATTTTAAAGGATACTAAATTTCGTTTTGGATAAAAGTTAAGTCATCTGCAAATATTGCTGACCGCTTTGGAAACAAAATGGCGTCGGTGAACCTCTCATGTCGCAACTCTACCAAATGACTCTACCATCGATATATAATCACTGGATGCAGCAACGACGTATAAAATTGACGCCACCGTCCGCCATTGTACCCCACCAAATACAATGCCTTGCCTAGACTGGTCATACTGTCTTCACTAGTCTACATCATGGTCTACATCATGGTCTACATCTGTTAAGTGGAATGCAAGCGATCGCATGGACCGGAGAGCAGTCTAGCTAAGCATTGTTCGTGGGGTACAATGGCGGCCGGCGCGTGGCTTCAATTCTCGTATAGCCAACTGCTATTGCATACTTTATCCAGTGTATATATACATCGATGCACGTGCCCCGTTATGGTAGAATAGCTGATTGGCTGTTACATGTATACAATTTACAAAAAAATGTATTTCTCATTCCCTGTGCAGGCTGTGTTGAGCGGATTGCTTCAGCTTATTCTGGCCTGCTTTTGGAACAAAGCTTTGGTGAGACGGATCAACGTATTTTTTTTCTTTATAAGTTGTGCGTTGCCAGGGTGATGTTTCCAAACAAATATAACATGCAATGGACCAATCCAGTAAGCCCGCCCACATAGAAACGCGTCCTTAGCAACGTTAAAGTGCCACGATCATTATATTGTTTGACACTCAATGACGTCATCATGACGTTTGGGCCACAAAAAGACCACATGGATTACCACTGTCCTTCAAAATGATTGGTTGGGGAAAAATGGCGGCGGTACGTTAATTTGGACACGTTAATTTGGACACGTTAATTTTATACACATTCGTCAAATGGATTGGCAAACTGTTATAACAAAAATGTTTTACTTATTAGAATTTGCCATTCAGTGTAGTGCGATAGATGTAATTTTAAAAAATGAGTTTTCAACGATGCCAAAAAATGGTTTTACAGCATTTTGCGATTGAAGAAAATCATCTTTGATTTGTCAAAAATATTTTCCTTGCATGCAGAAATACGTCCTCGTAGTCTTCAACCTCGTCCTCATTCTATGTTGCCTGCTGTGTGGCGCCCTCTACAGCTACAACGCGTACCTAGAGAACAGGGACTTCCCGACTGCGAAGACTCTATCCCTGGGAGTGACCCTGACGGCCTTGGAAGCCGCGTTGGCAGTTCTCATTCTTATTTTTCTCATGGTTTGGAACTGCCTGATTGGCTGTTCCAGTCTCGAAGAACCGGTAAGCTACCGTATCTTTACACTGATTGACCAATGATATAACTATATTAGCTTTCCGACATGCATCGCTCATAAAATTACACGTAGACTCAAAGGGGAGACTATGTAAGTGTTGTATACCCTGTGGCTATTTCTCTGTCAGTCCTATGGTTGCAAACGGCTATTGTCTATTGTGTCAGTGGGCCAGAAGTAGGATTGATAGTTTATATTATGCAGGGGGGCAAGAAGGTTACATTCAAAGGCTATACATGTGGGTTTATACACAAATGAATGAGGCTTGGCTCAAAGCCCAGATATCCCAGGATCGGCCTGACTGGTAAGTAAACTCGACATTAAAGATGACAGAAATTATTGAAAACAAAAATGCGCCTTTCAAATGCAGCCCATGGCTTAAATACAAATTTAATTTTCCTCAACAAATTTATGATTAATGAATACACAAATGATGGGGCTTGGCTAGAAGCCCAGATATCCCAGGATCGGCCCGACTAGTGAGTGAACTCAACATTAAAGGTGATAATCTACAAAGACGCGCCTTTCGAATGCAACCCATGGCTTTTACATACAATCCAAATTTTCCTCAACAAATTGATTAATGAATACACAAATGAATGGGGCTTGGCTAGCAGCCCAGATATCCCAGGATCGGCCCGACTGGTGAGTGAACTCAACAACCCATGGCTTATTCATGCAATCCTATTTTTTCTCAACAAATTTCTGATTGACAGGAAAATTACGATGGCAATTCGCGCAAAGCTACAAATAAGTCGCGTGGTCCCGCGAGGCAGCATGACGCTAGCGGACCGTACGACGTCGAATTCTTCAACCGAGAACCGCGCATCTACCAGTCCCAGAGTCAGTACCAAGAGCGCCCTCAAGAAGTGAGCTACGGCAATTACGACACCGGCTACGTCATTCCCAGGGCTTCGATCCGGGGCGCCCCCACCGAGAATGGCCACGTCGGCAACGGAGGCACCATGCTTGTGGACGGCAGTGAGTCATTTTCTCGTCGTCAGACCGAAGAACAGAGGGGCTTCTATTCGGGTTCCAGCAGGTATGCACACCAAAATGGCGGCTCTTATCAAAAAGGCGCCCCGCGCCAGAATGGCCTTGCCCACCAGAATGGCCTTGCCCACCAGAATGGCCTTGCCCACCAGAATGGCCTTGCCCACCAGAATGGGGGCGCACTCCCTAACAGTCTCGGTAATCGAGGTCGGCATGGTAACCCGCGTTCTAGCGACCTTGTTAGTAACCGTTACGGGCAGGGGATCAGTCTCATGGAAATGCATGGTGTGACCCCAGCCAGTACCAATATCACAGACGGCTACTATTAAAGTATTAGTGGCTAAATCCTTAGCTGCTTGTTGCCAAATCGACCCTTTTTTTACCGTGAGGAATTTGATTCAGTCGTGTCCCCTGATTTAGATTCAAAATAGCAATTTTTTGTTTGAGATGGTACCAGACTATTTTGAAATGCATATGCGTCCAAAATGTAGTCTGGTAACATTGAAATTTCCCCCTTTTTTTTTACACGGAAAACTGATTCAGGGGGAAAAAGGATTAAAATATCATGACCAAAATACACTGTAAACTCTACATTTTCACCCAAAACATGCAAACTTGGACTGTCCAAATTCTTTGGCTAGAACTGCAGTGTACAATTTTCCGCCGCAACATTAACATGGTACCACAGTTTAGCTGGTAACCCGAAAGAAAAGGTATGGTCCCCACCCACAGGTTAATTTCAGTGGCCGAAATTTTCAGTCATTGGAGAACTTGCAGGCGAATTATTAATCTACAAATTGTTTTATTGTATTCCACATACTAGTCCACAACCATTAAACTTGTTAATAATCATTTATCATATTGTCCGAGAACCACTCCACTTTTGAAAGGCAAAGAGTCATTTTGTACAAATTAAGGACACCTTATTTACAGTACGTGACATACGAATATAATTTCACCCATATAATGCATTTAATTAGTGCGTGTATTAACTCTTATTCAAATATTTGGCATTCTGGCAACGAACGCTTGAACTACACGCCCCAATTATTTCTGTCCACACTACATAACATCGCCAAACATTTTCAATGGTTAATAAATGTAGCACTTTATGTTCAAACGAACTTCAAAATTTGCCGCGGTGACGTTGCCTAGAAACCGCGCGACATTTTGTCCTAATTGCGCCTTCGGTAAACATCGTGCAATGCATTTGCGCGGCAAACTTGTGATGGAAAGTTCGGCGCATCAATATAGGCTTAGTATTGAGAATGTGTTTCTTATGTTAGCAAAGTTAATTTGGTTATTTTATAATGTCATTTTCTTTGGCCCGTTTGGTATGTTTTCATCCGACGCTTAATGGTAAAATTGCTTACCATTTATCGTTCAAAATGTATCATTAAAAAAAAAAACCTAATAAAGATGTAACAAAAAAGGAATTTGCTAAGGTGGCCTCGAGTTGACATCTGCCATCAGAAATTTATAGACCCGATTGGAAAAGTTTCAGTTGCGCATGCGTTCCAAATCTCGTTGGAACTCATATTAGTATGGCACTTTTCCAATCGGCATGTGTACTTTTTAGGAGTTTATATTTGATTTAGATACTTAACGCATACAACAGCACTTTACCATGTATACGATACGGCAGTTGTTGAGCATTGCACTTTCTCAATTAAAGTGGACTTTCCCTGCGCAAAACGGACACGGGTAGAGACTATATATGTCACGTTATGAATATTAAATTAGCCTTGCGCCCTACAGGTTCATTCTGTGACGTCACTGTTTTAAGTATACCTGATTATCAGCTGAAGATAAAGCATTTGTTTGGCGTAAAGACCGTATCGAATAGCCGCCATTTTGTGGGGCTGTTTCTTTGTTCCTTGAGGACATGCATGGTTGCACATATTGTGCTCCCATTGTTGAACGGTTTAAGTAACAAAAGGTGCCCCACAAAATGGCGGCTATTCGATACGGTCTATGTAGACCATTTCGGTTAAGGGATCTACATATCAGACCTGCTATTGACGCCACCTCGATAAAGAGGCCACCTGTTTATAGTGGCCACCCATCTTTGGTCCCAAGTGCCATGTGTATAATGCTAATGCAACCTCTATAAAGAGGCCACCTGTTTATAGTGGCCACCCATCTTTGGTCCCAAGTGATGTATATAATGCTAATGTAACCTCTATAAAGAGGCCACCTGTTTATAGTGGCCATCCATCTTTGTTCCCAAGTGCCATGTGTATAATGCTAACGCGGCCTCTGTAAAGTGACCACCTGTTTATAGTGGCCAACCTGAGCTATAAAGATTTTGGTAAACGATTTGTTATCCATGTATTTAGTCTTAATTTGCTGAAAATGTTCGTAAAATATGTTTCGAGTTTTATTAATAACCGGACCTTTAAAATGTCCATTACGTAACCAGTTGCCATGAATTACCTTCACTTATTTTGAGTGGGGAATTTGCATTTTTATTGTAAAATGTATATGAAAATCCGTCTTCTTAATCACATTTATTTCTATTTTTTAGTGGTGGTGGATTCAGTATTTTAAATACTTTTAAAAACAATTGTATCTTTGTCCTATTTATCCTGTCTGTGCCAAGATTAAAAACGGCCATATATTATATTGCCGTTTTTAATCTTGATGTAAATGAGTATCAATGTGACGATATATTATTCAGTTCAAGTTTACAATGCTGTGTAAGACCTATGGCGTGCGGTAAGCACATCGATGAACACCCAAAATGACATCGTCGTATACTCGTGAATATTACGTAATATATGATATTAGGTATACGATTTAATGCTGCCTTCCGAAGTGTGAATAGGCCAATCCAGCAGCGTTTAAGCCCCGCCCCAGAAATTCCCACCAACCAATCATTTCGAGGGGCAGTGATAATCACGTGGTCTTTTGGTGATCTAAACAATGTAATGATTCTGCGCACTTTGATAGTACGTCGAGTACTACGCAGTGGGCGGGCTTACTGGATCGGTCTGCAGACCGTATCGAATAGCCGCCATTTCGTGGGGCACCTTTTGTTACTTAAACCGTTCAACAATGGAAGCGCAATGATGTTCAACACCATGCATGTCCTCGATTAGGAACAAAGAAACTGCCACACAAAATGGCGGCTTTTCGATACGGTCTATACCGTTAGGCAGCGTTTAAGTTTTATGGCCAAGTCTTGAAGTTCGGCATGGAAAGTAATTAATATATATTTAGACGTAGTTAGTAAGGTTAATATACATGTATATGTCGAATGTTTGTATATCGAGACAAAATGGCGCCAACGGGGATTTGAGAAATGTACTCGTGCGCCCCATCGTTTTTGTATAAAATGTATATTTTTGTTAACCGTTATTGTATACATTTATTGTTAAAGTCCACTCCTTTTAACAAAGTTGCTTTGTGGTGTATAATAAACGAGTATATATAATGTCAAAAAATTGTCTGACTGACGTGGTATTGAGTTTTCACAGAAAATACGTACCGGGTATTTCGACTCGCAATACTCGGGTGAAAACGTGGGGACACCCGGCTTGGGGTACCTGTGCCCTTGAGCAAGGCACTTAAACACACTTGCTCCATCCTTCGGAAAAGATGTAAAGCCGTTGGTCCAGTGTGTTGTGTGACGCACTTAAAAGATATTTCGTGAAGATTTAGATTCATTTCGTTCAAATTCAACATCCTGTTAAAAATTTCTCCGGTATTTTTTACGGAACGTCCTGCAGCAAAATTACCGAAACATTTTGTTTTTCTCCGTAAATTTACGGAATTATTCCGTTTATTCCGTTTTGTCCGTAAAAATACCGATTATTCGACAATGTCCGTAAAATTACGGAGCTCGGTCCTTCAATAAACAGTTTGAATTCCGTAAAATTACAGAAACTCCGTAAAAATACGGAAATTGTTTTTAAAATCCGTAAACAAATTTTACGGGTTTTTCGGAAAAATTCCAGGAGCAAAATTACCAGAACGTTTTTTTTTTCTGCTCCGTAAATCTACGGAATAAATTTTACGGAAATAATCCGTTTATCCAATATGTTTGTGCAATTAAAAATACGGATTCTACGTGTGCAGTCCGTAAAATTACGGAAATGACCCTGACAATTCCGTAAAATTGTCCGTAAAAATACATAGGGTAAAAAAAAAAAAAGTCAAACCATACTTGTGCATGATTCGTTTAGCTTCCACGGCCGGGTGGACACGACCTTATCCTCGTGCCCATTGTGCACTCGCTGCACTGTGTGATTATGCTTTGCGCACAACCATCCCCAGTGCAGGGTTGACTCGAGGGTGTTAATCTACTTTTTTACTTAAGCTGGCCTCCCACTGTGCGATTTTGGCTACAAATTAGGTACGATTTGGTACGATTGTGTGTAGAGTCTATAGGCAGTCTCCGATAATCGTACCAATTCGTAGGAATTTCGTGGCAAAAATGGCATAGTGGGAGGCCTGCTTTAAGCGGGCCTCCCACTGTGCGATTTTTACCACGAATTGGGTACGATTTGCTACGATTTGCTACGATTGTGTGTATAGAGTCTATAGACAGTATCTGGTTATCGTAGCAAATCGTACCAATTCGTAGGAAATTCGTGGCAAAAATCGCACAGTGAGAGGCCCGCTTTAAGCAGGCCTCCCACTGTGCGATATTGGCCACGAATTAGGCACGATTAGCTACGATTGGGTACGATTGGGTACGATTGTGTGTAGAGTCTATAGGCAGTCTCCGATAATCGTACCAATTCGTAGGACATTCGTGGCCAAAATCGCACAGTGGGAGGCCTGCTTTAGACAGTGTGGCCCGAGCATAGATCGTGCAGTATGGGCGATTATTCAATTAAATTCACCACTAAAATAATAATTGCATTCAAAGAAAAGTAGATAACCATTGCAATTAGGCTCCAGATATATTTAATTAATGTTTTTCCCACCGCAGAAAAATCGCATTGTTCTAAGTGCTATTAATCTTTGTTATAAAGAAAAGAAGTTATCTACACGTTTTATGTTGATTTGAATAATCGATTTCGTCTGGGAAAAAACATATTAAATTAAATTGAAAATAAAAATGTAAAGGCCGTTTTACAAAATAATTTTATATTCTTTGAAATATCGGTAACCCAACTGTTAAAGGAGCATGACCAGAGTTTCTGGAAAATAGTTTTCGATGTAACTTACCAATATTATCAAGTAACTCCCATACACACCTCCCATGTCCCAAAAACCCGAAAACATTCGCGATTTCCAGTAAAAAATTGAACAAAACTATCGAGTCTGCTTTCAGTGGATAAACGTTGATACTGGAAAATTAGTTTACAAATAATCGGTGGATTTTCGACGATATCCTCGGAAATATGCGGCCTAGAAGCGCGGGAGTTTCAGTTTCGTAATCAGAAAAATATCATAACGGATGTTATGATATAAAAATCTCATGACCCATAAGGTAAGTCCCGGGGAGTTATGGGTTAAAAAAAAGTGATCTGGTCACACTCCTTTAAGCACAGAGGTTTGCATATACATACACATGTACATGTATAAACTCCTCAAAATAAAGTTCGGAACTCAAAGTTGACCGACAATTTCTCTCTTGTTACCAAGTTCGGTCTTGATTTTTGTTCGTGTTTCATGCAGCAGGTGCATTGACATTTTAAATAATAAGGCAGTGCTAATGAGTTTGTGTCGTCACCGTTAGATCATCCTGAGATCTCTGCAAAGCGACGTGACAATACCCTGAGGAAATACACGCAAATATGTGGAGCGAGCCGGCTGTTGTCTTGAGCCAACTCACGCCCGAGTCATTTTGATGTAATTTAATCAATTCGGTCATGTTATGCCGAAAAGAAACAATTTCTATACTTTCCAGAAATTGTATTGGGTTCCGTTCCTTATGACTGTCCCATTCCTACCAAACTTTCAAACGACGAACCTTATTTACTCCGCAGTTTTTCAAATTAATAACAGGGATGCATGCTGACGAATGTAATGGAAGGGATTCCCCAACATGCTTTAAATAGCAGCCAATCGCCGACGCGGACAACGGCCAGCATTACCGAGTACATGTATCACATGCATGCACGGTGTTTACAATCTGCGCGCGTTACATTTGAATGCCTGCAATCGTGCTACAATGCACTGCAAGCGTCCTGATTGGTCCAGCAGAGGCGACAAGATTTCTGTCGCAAGTCCCACCGCCAATGGGGCCTTTTTCAACAGGGCCACTGTACGCAGGAGTTAGGGAGTGCGTTAAAGGGGCACTGTTGCAAGAGGATGCCGTTAGATATGCCATATACTTTACCGTATAGAGAAAACACGAAAAGAATTCAAGGCGGAACAAAAACAAATATTTTGGTGAAATTTCGTTTGAGACCTTTTTGTGAGCAGTTGTATATTTCTGGTTTCGCTACCGAGTTATATGTTGACCTTTCGTTTCGTCCACTCTCGTAAATTGAAAACGCAATATCCTGCGCAATATAAACACTATTAGCTTTGTTGCTAGGGTTGTCGTTGTACGGAGCGAGGATTTGACCCGTGGCCATTTTCGATTTAGCAATAGGTAACATGCATCGTCACGTTTTACAAATTACAGAAATTGTGAAGTATTGTTCGTCCGTGTCACTGCGTGTGACAGATATTAATTGAACCGATCCAATACGTTTTTGTGCGTACATTGTAGACGTTTAGGGCATAATAGCAAAAGGTCAGTTACTTTTAGTACGATTTTTTTTATCAGCAATTTATTATTGTGGTCATGTCCCAAATTTTCTGCTTTGGATTGATTTGAAACATCCTAGCCTATAGGCCCATATTTTTTAGCATAAGGTATTTGACAAATGTAATAGTAAAACGAAAAAAATGGAGATTTCTTGACTGTGCAGAAAGCTGTATATCAGTTTGGAAAGTCCACTCACTATCGTTGTTGCTATGCAGTGCACGCCATTGCCTAGCAACCAACAGTCTTGTTGCTTTATGCCAATCTCTCCTACAGTAAACACGGTGTTGATTCTGTACTTAACACCAGAATGCATCTTATGTGTGACGGCCAGAGCGGTCGACCTTCCCCAGCGGCCATACTTTTTGGGCTACGCGGCCCGAATTTAATTACAACACGCCCAGAAGGCCGCCGCCATTTTTGAAACGGATATGGAGGAACGATATTTCTGGAACTTGCAGAATGATCGTCGCCTCTTGGCAGATGGATGAAGATTTATGGATAAGGGAACGTGTTTTGAAAAGGGTATGAGTTCATCTATGTACCATCGGTATATAATGATATCACTGAATGCAGCAACGACGTCTAAATTTGAAGCCACCGTCCGCCATTGTACTCCCAAATACAATGCCTTGCCTAGACTGGTCATACTGTCGTCACTAGTCTCAGTGGAATGCTAGCGATCTCATTGACCGGGAAGCAGTCTAGGCAAAGCATTGTTTGGGGAGTACAATGGCGGCCGGCGCGTGGCTTCAATTCTCGTATAGCCAACTGCTATTGCATACTTCATCAGGTGATTATATACATGTATATCGATGGTAGGTACCCTAACTTTGGAAATCTCTGTCCTGGGTGAGAGGACAATTTTGCTCAAAGTATGTAGCAAATTCGCCACAAACAAAGTCCGGCCGCTATGTAAGGTCGACTGCTTTGGCCGCCACACATAAGATGTGTGCGGCCAGAGGCAATGGGGCTAACCTGCCGCGTGCACCTGGTAACATTACATAGCAACAAAAATTTAGTCTGGTCATGTGGATACTAAGAGTGCATGTGAACGGAAGTACATCAGTGCATCATATGCTATTCATATGAAACACCCAAAAGGCAAAATCGTCCATTTTATAATAATAATAATGAAAATTTATAATGCGCCGGTATCCATCAAAAAAGATGCTCATGGCGCAGAACCGTAATTTCGGCCCTCTGACCCGTTCTCAACTGAACACTTAAACGCGAGCAGCGCAGGAAACCGGCCTCAACTGGACTACTCCGTTAAGAGCATGCAGCAGGCGACCAGTCTCGACTGAACCACTCAGTTAAAAGCAGCAGAAGACTTGACCGAGACGGCCCCTCCAGACTACCATTGTGCAATGTATTCCTGATCCTTTGGAAGTTAAGTCCTTTGGAAGTTATTAAAAGCATAATGTGAACGTTGCTTTAAAGGGCCCCTTATTTAGGATTGTTATCAATGAAATCTATGCTTTAAAACCACTCTACTCAGTTAAAGTCATAAAAATCCTATTTGGAGTTTGCTTTGGGGGTTAAAACAAAGGTTTTTAGTTTTTATACTAATGCGAATATGCATATTCATGACCAAGGTCACGATGTCACAAGAGGCAAACACAGGAAAATCACATTCAACTGTGCACAAAAGATTCCACTTTTTTTCCTCAATTTTCCTGAAACTTTTGTAATCCATGGCTGTTTGAGTTTGTTTTACATGTTGCCTGCTGTAAGCCATGACAAAACTGGGGGTAGAAACTGCAGCAATTTGCCACAAGTCCAACTTGAAGTCTTATGTTTTTTCTTAACTTTTTACTTCTGTCTTCCTTATGTGAGGCACTCAAAACAGCGCCCTCTGTATGTTATTTATTGCAATGAAATCTTCAAAGTTGAAAAAGGCCACCTTTTATTGATTTTACATCCAAACGAACAATAGTATGTCTTGCTGAACAAGTAATCCGTCTTTATGAAGCAAAGCTTAGGCACAAAGTTGTTTAGCATGTCACAGGCCCTTTAATGCGCAGGAACAAAGTCCACCAATTCTCGTCCGAACGAGTCGGCGATACATTACATAGTAGGCCTACTTCAATTAGCAAATTCACCTTGTATAGGCCTATAGTGGGTTGGACCGTTGTTCCTTCCTCCGTGGTTGAACGTGTCGCTTTTTTCGTAACGGCCATAAGTCTTCGAGAGCGCGGGAGTATAGAGCGCCTAGTGACCGGGCACTTTGTCAACTGACTAAGACTTAGGAAGAAAAAAAACATTAACCGTTGCCTGTCAACGACCAAACTTTTCCCCATCAAACCTGGAACGCACGATAAACGCCGTGGCTAATTTGCCGCCAGCGGGAACAAATTAATCTCCCTTGGAATAGACTGTGCTTGTATTGAACGGAAATTCCCGCCAAGCGGAGCTTTTTGTATAATGAGGCGTCACGAACATCGTAATTAAATCGAAAAGTTAATAAACTAGAAACGCAATTTTGCGTTCTAAAAATGTACAGAAACATCTCGTTCATTTCTTCGTGTTTTATGTTTGCCATTGTTCGCAAATTGACACACATTTAGCACTTTACACAAAATGTTAAGATACTAAATTAAATGCATGAAAAGAACTGGGGCCTCTAGTTTATAGATGACTATCGCACGCATTTGACATGTATATTGAATGTTAATGCGCTGGCCTATATAGCTATACAAAAACGGGGTATAGACCGTATCGAATAGCCGCCATTTCGTGGGGCACCTTTTGTTACTCAAAGGCAGTATACATGATTGGTATCTCGAAAATCAGAAATGTTCACAGATTTACGCCTAACTTACACAATATAAACATGATGACCGTAGAAAACTTCCCCTGAAATTGTTTTGTCTGAAGTGCTATAGTCTTTGAGAAATGAATAAAACAATTAGTTTTCGTCTCATGAGACGAAAGATCAATTCGCCCCAAAACCATTTCGCTCAAGTGCCATTTCGCCCCCAAACCACTTCGCCCGAGTGCCATTTCGCCCCAAATCACTTCGTCCAAACACTACATCGCTTAAATGCTACTTCGCCCTAAAACCTCGTGCACAGGCCGTGGTTAAGGGCGAAATGGTTCAGGGCGAAGTGGTTTTGGGGCAAAATGACTGCAAACCCTTTTTTGACTGTTTTCTCAAAAGTTAGACGAATTACGGGGCTGGTTTTTGCTCAGGTTGGTTTTAATCATGCATATCTTCAATCACACAGGGGGATAAAACTATTTGTAACAGTTTACTAATCATGTATATACTATCTTTAAACCGTTCAACAATGGGAGCACAATATGTGCAACCATGCATGTCCTCAAGGAACAAAGAAACTGCCCCACGAAATGGCGGCTATTCGATACGGGCTATCGCAAAGTCTTTTATCGCAGGAGACTTTTATCGCAGCGTGACACTAGTTGTCAGGATAACTGGGTCTAAACATTCGCTGGTAGGCCTAACCCATAGAGTTATATAGTAAAATAGAATGTGCACTGCACCGTGCCGATGTGGGCAGCGCCATGTTTGCTTAACGCTATGAGTGCAAAGTGGGCAACACAGCTTTGCCCACCGAGCACCCATAGCGTTAAGCCAAAATGGCAGCGTCCATATTTTACCGGCACATCATGTATTGGGAGTGCGCACTCTAATTTGCTTTTTATTTATTAATTACTTAATATGTTATATTTTGGGTGACGTCTTCACTTTAGTACTCTATTGTAATAAACATTCGACCAACGAATATAGTTCGACTGGAATCTGCTCGCATCTGCTCCTTGACGTTCGTATGATACGAAGGGACCCGAACGCAACAACGCTGCACGCAACAGCAGAAATGACAAAATCGAACGATGCCACAAAGGTCAGTGCAATACACTGACCATACAACAGCAATCTCGTTTGTTACGTCATCGTCACGAACCCTCGTTGGTTTGCGCAACTGAGGATTTAAATGTCGGTGACTAGTGTTATGTTGGGGACACCGTGAGAGTTGGCCACCGAGCCGGGTAAGCGTAATGCTACATCTTCTCTAGCCTTGTCCAAGGCCGTCTCCACGTTTTTTTGCTGTACGAGAGAATATTGGGTCTAGCGCATGCAAACTGCACACGGCATCAAAACGAGCCACTGTGAGATAACGATTTCCGTAGTAAACCCGTACGGCAACACACTGGCTGCGTACATACTGCGTACTAGCTGCGTACGGCGTGGCCTAGCTCGAAAGACAGCCTTGTCGAGTCTGCACTTCCGGGTTTAATGTTTTTCTTTAATTTTTTTCGGCCAGTTTTTGCCGAAAATGGGCGGGCTTTGAGTATGCGGGTATGCAAGGTATGAATATTTAACATTTGTCTTGAGCCAATCAAGAGCTTCATTAGTATTATGCATGTGATGGCGTCCTCGTGTTACGAGAATCGTGGCATGATCGATGGACGAAAACAACAAATATTCTCGGGTTCGTAGCATTTATTGTGCTTGTCTGTTTACGTATTTGATTACACTTCTGGGGGACAACGGTCGTATTAATGTGACAGATTTCCTGAATGATTTGTGGGAGCTCTTAATACTGCCTCGGATGAACAAACTGGGGATCGCAGATCATAGCGTTTTTCAAACATAACCTTCCGTGCGTCGACCAATGAAACCATCAAGGCGATGGGTTTAGGACCGTATCGATACATGTACGTGCATAGTCGTAGCGCTAGCGCGGTGCGTTGTGAGTCAAAACGTGCAACAGATTAAAGCGCTTTGTTCATTTTTATCTTCAGCGGGCCGTCTAGAAAACAAGCTCAACGCCTTGATCAAGGCTTCATCTTCTCCTGTAGAATTCAGACAAGGGGATTCACCGGTGTCTCTAGCCGTTTCTAATTCATCATAGGTTTCCTCATGCACACTTGGGAGCGACAGTATGGGCGCTTTTGGGGAATCCTTGGTTTGAGTACACACTGTACAGGGGCGGATCCAGGGGGGGGGGGGGGCGTGGGGGGCGCACGCCCCCCCCCCCCCCCCCCCCCCCCCTTCCCCCCCCCCCCCCCCAAAAAAAAGTGGTTAAATGTGGTTAAATATTGCCTCAGATCGCACCACAGCATCTAGAATCCATCTAGAAGCCGTCAGGGCTTCGCGCTACGCGCTCGCTATTTCATTGTCATCAGCATTTCATGCTTAAATATTTCACGCCCCCCCCCCCCCTTTTCAAAATCCTGGATCCGCCCCTGCGGAACTTTCTACAAGTGCGTTGTGCTCTGCATACACTGATTGGCTGTAAGTTATCGAGATTTCGATCACGTGGTACGATTGACAAATGGCTGCATGTCGTACATGATCTCCACTGAACCAACTTTGCTGACCAAACATACGCATTCACTGATTGGCTAATTATTAACACCGAGTAAATAATTAGCCAATCAGATAACATTGGAGAAAATTCCATATAAGACAAGGTCATGTGCCTGCAAAACACATTGGATGAAAAACGAAAGAATATCACGAGAATTATGAAAACAATTGGGAATTTGTGCCCATGGAAAACAACAGGGTGTATTTATTTGGCAAAGTTCCTGGTCTATATCCAGGATAAGAACAACACCGGACGCGTGACTGTGCTTTTGAACAAATATTTATACATTTTCGGAAAGTGCGAGAAGAAAACAGATTAGACAGGCCACTAGTCCAGAGGGCGCGCTGTATGCGCGCATTACAGACCAAACGTGGGAAGTCAGACTTGGGCGAGTCTCACTACTGCCAGGACGCGTAAATTGTTTTTACACCACTGCGAGGGGAAAATATAGGAGACTATATAATAGGTTAGGGTTCAGGGTTAGAGTTGGTTATTTTTAAGGAATTTCGGGTTTTGAATACCAGCTTCGTGGTCTGGTTAGAAGAGAGCTCGACTTGTAATCTTAAGGTCCCTGGTTGGAATCTCAGTGTTGGTTCGGGATTTTTCGAAATTTCTCGGTTTCTTCTTTTTCTCTAACAGTGAGAGTAAGAGCTCTGGCTATTTCCAAGATTGTCACTTTAGAAACTTGTATCAGTCATTGGAAACTTAGTAGACTCTATTCGGGTTTCAAATTCGGCTGTGGTGTAAAAAAAAAACACGCTGCCAGGACCCGGCACCAGACCAACAACATACACTGGGAACAGTAATTAGTCTATAAGACGAGAAGTTTTAGACCAAAATTCGTGGCGTTCAGGTAATGTTTATACAAATAAACATGAGAATATAGAGTTGGTTATCGATATTGTGCCTTTGAAATGGAGATTTAAAAGCACATTGTCAGCAATGCGCGCGCGCCAAATTCGTGCCACGAAATACGCAGCTCCATAGCAAAGGTATGGAGCTGCGTATTTCGTGGCACGAGTTTGGCGCGCGCGCATTGCTGACGAGCCTGTGCCTTTAAGTGCAAATTTGTTGGAAAATTTACGCGAAAAACTAAAGTTGTTTCAAGTCTCGTGTGTTTTGAATGATTTATTACTTTTCATATTTTTAATTACTAGTTATTTTAAAGAAACTGTAACTTTTTTGACTCGCCATATCGAATAGCTGCCATTTCGTGGGGCACCTTTTGTTACTTAAGCCGTTCAACAATGGAAGCACAATATGTGCAACCATGCATGTCCTCAAGGAACAAAGAAACTGCCTCACGAAATGGCGGCTATTCGATACAGGCTATCGCAGAGTCTTTTATCGCAGGAGACTTACATAATAGACAACTATGATATGATACGAAGGGAACCGAACGCAACAACGCTTATCGTCGCGCTGCACGCAACAGCAGAAATGACAAAATCGAACGCTGCCACAAAATTCAGTGCAATACACTGACCATACAACAGCAATCTCGTTGGTTACATCGAATCCTCGTTGGGTTTGCGCAACTCAGGATTTAAATATCGGTGACTAGTGTTGGGGACACCGTGAGAGTTGGCCACCGAGCCGGGTAAATGCTATATCTTCTCCCGTAGAATTCGGACGACATTGTGCGGTGCTCCCGGAGTCTCTGGCGAACTGTGTTAAAAAGGTAAGTGGAGTTATAGGCTTTTTGTATCATTTGCAATAACCCAAAATGTTACCTCAAAAGTTAACAAGAAAACCCTTGTTTGAAGATTTGATAGCAATGGCAAAAACACCACTGGCCAAGCGGTTAAACCTCGGTGTTGCGGCTTCGAAACTTGGCCGTGCTGTGCCCTTGAGCAAGGCACTCAACCACAATTGCTCCTGACCATCTTTCGGAAGGGATGTAAAGCCGTTAGTCCAGTGTGTTGTGTAATGCCCTTAAAAGATCCCAGAGCATACACTCATTCGTGAAGAGTAAGGGGATTACCCGCGGTGTCTCTGGCCGTCGGCTGCCAATGGCGCCACCCACCTATGTATCTCGATGTTTAGGTGGAAGACACTTAGGTTCATAAAAAACTCTTTATTTTGTGAAGCGCACGTAAAAATGTTCATATGGAACATGCGGTATTATAATTGCAATAATTTATTTCTGTCGGAATTGATATTCTATGAAAAAAATAACTGAATTTTTTTTAAAATAACCGTGCAACCTCATTTTTTAATTCACCTAACAACATAACAATTTAAAGGTTTTCTGAGTCACTCAAAACGTCTTAAAACCAACCCCAGAAATGTAGGTACTCAGGGAGCACTTATAAGGCAGGGTGGCGCATCCTGCCTCAGCGGCTCGTACGGAGGCTGGTGCAGTCAGCCTTGCCACAAGAGGTGTTCATACGCATTATATTTTTAAAACCTTATATAACATCATAATCGTAAAGATGTAAAAACCATCTATTTAGAGGAGGATTTTAGAAATTGGCTCTTTAAATCTATTTCCTAGAGTCTCCGAGCAGACAATATGGCCAAAAAAGACAATTTATCTTAACCAGTCATTTAGAGGGTTTCATTATTCATCCTCGAGACAATTTATCTCGGCGAGACTACTTAGAGTTTCATGAGTCATTTTGGGAAGAATATATTTTATCTCAACTCGATTTAATGTGTCAATTTGGCTCCGATAGATTAGAAACCATAGCACATACAAGGGTAGCGGAAATTTGCCGCATCAATTACAATGTGTATGTCAGATTAAATGATGTTTAATTTATAAAACTTGACAAGTAGGCATATATTGCGCGGCGAGAAGTTCTAATAAATTATTCAAGATCTTAATACGAGGCCGACCTGAGCTTAATAACCCATCCGTGACGTGTGGGCGTATAGGCCTGTCGTGGCCAGTTTACACCGAACTTCATCGTTATTCTAGGGAGGTTTCGCACCGTCACGGATACCGATACGGATACGGATACGTCATGACTTTATGCGCTTCTCGTGACGCGTAACCGTAGTACACATGTTTTCATACGCGTGAATAACGGGTATCGGCCTCCATACGCGTAGCATAAAAACAGATATTATGCAGATTTTTCGCTCTTTTCGTGGTGGATTAATAAGTTGTATAGCCTACATTTTGTTTCTTTGTGATGTATCTTCCATGAATACCTATCGAATTTGATGAATCATGCCCACGTGAAAGTGAGGAAAATCAGCTGAAAACAAGGCCAAGCGCAGAGCAGATTTAGCAGATCGTCTTCACACAGTGCAAAACCTAGTTCAGTGTGGACATCAACGTACATGAACGGTTACCGTTATCATATCCGTATTCGTAACCGTATTCGTCAACTTGCGAAACCTCTCTGCGCTTAAACGCGAATAAATCATTTTATAAGGCGCCTAGCTACGCGCCGCCGCTGCGCACATGTGGAAGAAAACAGTACAAATACAGTAGATATACTTGATGAGGAATTCGGGTTTACCGCAGTAGCAAAGTAATGTTTACATCAACCTCCGGGTCGCTAGATATAAGCGCAACGGAGCTCCGGGTGGGGACTGGGCGAGCAAAACAAGTTCGACTTTTTATAACCTTTTGGCGAAATGTGTTCAACCGGCAGACAAACATATATTGTTGCTTTATTCACAGAGTATCATTTCCCTTGCAATGTTTGCTCTTCTAGCTCTAACATAAATTTTACATCAACCTCCGGCAAACGTTGTTGTTGTTGTTGTTGGTATAATGGCACGTATGGCAATCCGAGTGCCCTGTGTGCCATCTCCCTCCGGCAAACAAAATATCTACCTCCGGGGTACTCCCCGAGTACCTCCGGGTACCTCCGGGTTTTATAAATTTCCTTATGAGACAAAGCTAGCATATAATTACTCGTTGAAACTTATTGATTTTATAGCTAATTTATCTTTTCTTTAAAAGCAGTATCTTTATCGGAGATGAAGCCATATTTCGTCCTCATTGTTCTGGCGTCATCATGCGGCGGATGGATATTGGCAAATGGCCAAGGTAAAGTGTAAGATGTGTAAGACGGTGTCAGACCGTCTTACAGAAATTGGTGAGTTTTACTGGCAAAATGCCAGGACATAAGCACTGCTGTTACAGCGTTCCGGAAAACGCACGTGCAGCCTAGCAGCGACTCTGGCCCTGCCGCGATCGTGCATATTTTGGATACCATTCTACGAGCTTTGTGTTATATTCTCAATGGAAAAACCCTTTCTGTTGCAGTGTTTATCCGGTATTTTTCCTTTTCTCGTGATTTGATTTTGGTCTTTGGCAATGGTATCAAAAATATGTTCATTTTATGCACCGCATGCAGTGGCTCTCATGGGTCCCAAAAGCATTATCTTAAAGCGACCTAGAGCAGCTAATCGAACGCAGTACGAACGAACTCTGTGGTGGATAGGCGCCCTCTTGCGCCAGGTCATGTTGTCACAAATTTTGCCGCAGCGCAAAATCTCTAAATAACGTTAGTTTAAGTTTGAGTCCTGTTTGAGATGCTATTCTGTGCACATTTGGTGCACGATACGTGGCAAAGGGTACTCCCCTGCCATTACTGTATGATTGTGTCTCAAACATCTTGGAACCCTGTAGGCCTAGCTACTATGGGGCGCCGTTCGTCAACTAATTATTTAGGCGAATTATAGCATGTTTTTTCCATGGTTTATCTTAATTCTGTGTAAATAATGCATTTGTGTCAAAGGCCGTTTATGGTTTACAAACAACTCGATTCTTTACAAAACAGGAAATATACTTGTAGCTGTGCAAATTCATTATTTACAAATAATGAAAATTACCTCGGCGTTCCATACTTTATTAATGAAACCGACCAGTGTACATTTCAATGGTTTACAAACAAGAGAATTGTATCGTTCATAGACAATTCCATGGTTTATAAATAATGAATACTGCACATTGCTGCACGTTTTTCTGGTTTACAAATAATACAAAACTATCCAGTGCGCAATTACATGGTTTATAAACCAAGAAACTTGCACCGGGGTCTGATTTTCTATGGTTTATAAATAATGAAAATTGGTTAGTGCCGGGACGTACAATTCCATGGTTTATAAACAATCTAAACTGCGCCGTTCTAATCAATTTTGTGGATTCTGTGGTTTGTAAACAATTACAAATAGTCAATAGGCGTGCATTTTGATGGTTTGTAAATAATTGAAAGTGATCGTTGGCTCACAATTTCATGGTTTATAAATAATGAAAATGAACTAGTTAGTGTGTCGCAAAATTTCATGGTTTACAAACAGAAAAAAATAAAGCTTTATACACTTGTCTGTCGTTTGTAAAGGTTGACTATCGATAAAATAAGAAGTATTATGCACTCGGTACATCTCAAAATACGATCATTGACGAAAAATTGAAGGGTTTGTAAATAATGAAAATGGACTAGTTAGTGTGTCGCAAAATTTCATGGTTTACAAACAGAGAAAATTAAAGCTTTATACACGTTTCTGTCGTTTGTAAAGGTTGACTATCGATAAAATAAGAAGTATTATGCACTCGGTACATCTCAAAATACGATCATTGACGAAAAATTGAAGGGTTTGTAAATAATGAAAATGGGTTTGTAAACCATGAAAAACACGCTTCATAAACGTTTATTATAATCCAGTAACGTTGCGAGAGCAATGGGTGCGTTCAATTAGCTATCGTCGAGTCATAGGGGTGCTCGTTCATAGTGTGAACAGTCCGGCAGACCATGGCAACAAAGGTATTTATGTGTACAGCTCATTGAACGCCACGGCACAGCCTTCAGCGCGCGCGCGGGAAATTCCAGGTTCATTACCCGACTAAACCTAGCCGCGTAACGGATGTAGTAAAAGGTGATAAAATCTTATTTTTTATTACACGAGTTCTGAGACTCTGGCAATGAAATTGTTAAAATTCTCATAGAAATGTATTTCTTTTCACGGTGTTACCTAACTCAGTCATCTACCGGGCTGATTAAATTTTAAATGGTAATTTTAATTAATTAATTTTTAATTAATGAGGAGTCTCCATTTTCCACCCCAAAAGTGCCGAAAACTTAATACTGCCGACAAAATGGTCCATTTAAAAAAAAATTAGCATTTTTATTACATAATCTGTTTGATCCGTCAATGGGGCACATCAGTCCACAAATTAGTGCTTAATTAAATGGCTAATAAGGAGTCTGGTTTCCACTATAAAAGTGTCGAAAACTTAATACTGCTGACAAAATGTCCCTTTAAAAGTAAATGTACACCACATAGTTTGAAAAATTTGCATTTTTATTACATATTCCGTTTGTTCCGTCCATGGGGCAGATCAAATTTTGGAGGAAGCCAAATCGGTACACTAATTAGTGCTTAATTAAAGGGATAATAAGGAGTCTGGTTTCCACTAAAAAAGTGCCGAAAACTTAATACTGCTGACAAAATGGTCCCTTTAAAATAAAATGTACACCACATAGTTTGAAAAATTTGCATTTTTATTACATAATCCGTTTGAAACTATGTAGTGTACATTTTCTTTTAAAGGGACCATTTTGTCGGCAGTATTAAGTTTTCGGCACTTTTGGGGTGGAAAATGGAGACTCCTCATTAATTAAAAATTAATTAATTAAAATTACCATTTAAAATTTAATCAGCCCGGTAGATGACTGAGTTAGGTAACACCGTGAAAAGAAATACATTTCTATGAGAATTTTAACAATTTCATTGCCAGAGTCTCAGAACTCGTGTAATAAAAAATAAGATTTTATCACCTTTTACTACATCCGTTTGAGATTTTAAGACCGCGGCTGGATTTTGGGCCCAATACGCGGCTAGGTTTAGTCGGGTAATGAACCTGGAATTTCCCGCGCGCGCGCTGAAGGCTGTGCCGTGGCGTTCAATGAGCTGTACACATAAATACCTTTGTTGCCATGGTCTGCCGGACTGTTCACACTATGAACGAGCACCCCTATGACTCGACGATAGCTAATTGAACGCACCCATTGCTCTCGCAACGTTACTGGATTATAATAAACGTTTATGAAGCGTGTTTTTCATGGTTTACAAACCCATTTTCATTATTTACAAACCCTTCAATTTTTCGTCAATGATCGTATTTTGAGATGTACCGAGTGCATAATACTTCTTATTTTATCGATAGTCAACCTTTACAAACGACAGAAACGTGTATAAAGCTTTAATTTTCTCTGTTTGTAAACCATGAAATTTTGCGACACACTAACTAGTCCATTTTCATTATTTACAAACCCTTCAATTTTTCGTCAATGATCGTATTTTGAGATGTACCGAGTGCATAATACTTCTTATTTTATCGATAGTCAACCTTTACAAACGACAGACAAGTGTATAAAGCTTTATTTTTTTCTGTTTGTAAACCATGAAATTTTGCGACACACTAACTAGTTCATTTTCATTATTTATAAACCATGAAATTGTGAGCCAACGATCACTTTCAATTATTTACAAACCATCAAAATGCACGCCTATTGACTATTTGTAATTGTTTACAAACCACAGAATCCACAAAATTGATTAGAACGGCGCGGTTTAGATTGTTTATAAACCATGGAATTGTACGTCCACTAACCAATTTTCATTATTTATAAACCATAGAAAATCAGACCCCGGTGCAAGTTTCTTGGTTTATAAACCATGTAATTGCGCACTGGATAGTTTTGTATTATTTGTAAACCAGAAAAACGTGCAGCAATGTGCAGTATTCATTATTTATAAACCATGGAATTGTCTATGAACGATACAATTCTCTTGTTTGTAAACCATTGAAATGTACACTGGTCGGTTTCATTAATAAAGTATGGAACGCCGAGGTCATTTTCATTATTTGTAAATAATGAATTTGCACAGCTACAAGTATATTTCCTGTTTTGTAAAGAATCGAGTTGTTTGTAAACCATAAACGGCCTTTGACACAAATGCATTATTTACACAGAATTAAGATAAACCATGGAAAAAACATGCTATAATTCGCCTAAATAATTAGTTTACGAACGGCGCCCCATAAGCTACAGGGATACAACTGTCCTCAATTCTTCAGGGCCGCACCAACAAAATTATTTAAAACGTCCCGCTAGCCACTACGCACCTGCAACCGTATATATCCCGTTTGTGGAGTTTCGTTGCAGTATGCTACAGATACAGATACTATACGTCCGTCCGGTTCCACCTACCCCGCCCCCCCCCCCCCCCCCCCCCCCACCCCCCACCCCCCCCCCCCCCCCCCCCCCCCCCCACCCCCCGTACCGTACCGGCGTACGTACTCCCTCCCGGCCCACCCTCCCCTTCCATGCCTTCCGGCCTTCTCCTTCACCAGTTCACGCTGACCTCTCCTACTCCCTGCCTGCTGTGTAGTGTGTTGTGTCTTCCTACACCCCGCCCCACCCACACCCCGCCCCACCCCACCCCGCCCCACCCCACCCCACCTTGCCCCACCCCACCTCGCCCTGCCCACCCCGCCCTGCCCCACCCCACCCCGCCCACTGTAACGGGACTTACTGTAATATGTGCATGTAGTAACCTTGTATTTACTGTGCATTATTCTATAGCCGTACATGTATGTGCCCATACATGTACATGTTCATTGTTTACATGCACCAACTACACTGCCCAAAGTCAAGGGCCACAATCTGTTGACGATGACATCATCGTCTGAGGATTATTATGGGATAGTAGTTCTGTTCTAAGATGGCTGCCTAATGAATGTAGATATTGTGATTCTCCCGTAATTGTGTCAATAAATCAAGTGTTATTGTTGAGATGTAAAGCCAAAGTTATCCAGTGCGGCATCATTCGAACCTAAAGAGTGTAATTAACCGTTACACCTGGCGTAGTCGGCAGGATTTCGCCGTATTTTGGGTGATTTTGGAGGATTTTTCTTCAACGTGAATGGACATGTGATTCCGTTGAACAGTGAAAGTGAGGCGATTTCGTGAGTAAAATACAACATTTTGCCAGATTACCTCGTGATATTTGAGAGACAGATATTCCAGAATATCAGTGACATTTGCTAGAGCTTCATCATGGCAGACAGAGCCGATTATTTGCGTCAGTTTACGGGAAAGTACATAACCCAGTTATGCCAGCTGAACCATATTGATGTAAACGAAATCAAAACCAAACTAGAGCTACGTCTGTTCTGTGAACAGGCCGTAGGGCTTTTTCACATTTTTTAACTTCAAAACTTGAAAAACGCCTAACCAGAATACAATGATTAACCAAATTCTCTATCTTTGAACAATTTAAAATTATAAGCCAACAACTGTTTGACCAATGGTTATCGAGGTCAAAGGTCACCCTTTTAATTTTTTTTAAAGCTTGGCTATACCTAACCATAATACTATGAGTCGCGTGTTGTTTGTTATCACTTTAAAATTATAAGCCAACGAAGATTTGACCACTAAGAAACGAGGTCAAAGGTCAAGCAATGTGCGCGTCTGCAAGGTTGTAGCTCGTATTTTTTAATATTTATTTTATTTTACTTTATGCACCTTTAATCTGACACGTGATGACGTCATTATGACATCATCAGATAAATACCTTTGTTAATGACCGTATATGGCGCAGGAATCATGGTCATAGGTCAATCGGCTGATTTGTTATGAATGTTTGAATATGGAAAACATTAAATTGTATGCTCCTTTAATCTGATACATGATGATGAACCGTTTTTGAGTTGTGTCAGTTTGTCTGGGTAAGGGGAACTACTGCTATACAGATCTACTACTTTCAGGTGTTTGATGAACTGTGAGGATACCAAGTCATGGTCCAGGTAAGATTCCTTTAACTTTTGATTACTTAATTAGCTCCTTGAGGAATATCATAACATGTAGGTTCAGGATTTATACTAAGAGAGTCTTGAGACAAATTTCATTTAAAATTAAAAATTAAAAAAGTTTATCTTGAAAACGTAGTTGAGAGGCAAGTTTTATTTCCCTTTGCGAATTCTAAACTGTTCATTTTTACTAAATCAGTACTCATCTGCTGTCTCAAAATGTAGTCAGCGAAAAAAGATTGTTCATAATTAGTTTGTTTTCTTCACATTTGGGATGGAAATCTGATGTTTACTCGAAAAACTGATATAGGCCTACATATATTAGTCATCAAAGGCAGAAATCAGAGCACATAATTTGTTAAGATTTAAAGGGGATGGCCAAGAAGGAACAATTTCGTAATTAGATTTGTTGAAAATGGTTCAATAAAATCCTGACAATGACTTAATGATATGAGGCCTATATTAAGCTTTGCACCTTACTGAACCTACTACGACATTCCCTCAATAACATACAAATACTTTTTGTAGAGAGTGGACTCTCTTAAATAAGACTGAAATAACATAAAAGATTGTATCCTACTTACTGTCCTTTTATTAAACCATCTTCTGTTGAATTACACGTCCGTGGTAGACACAGTTAAAAGACCGCTTCCACGCAAAAAGTTACAGTGTCACCGTCTCGGTCGGCGCCGTGTCACACAGGGCACAGGGCATAGACAGCCACGGTAAAAATTGATTTGAGAACGGTCATTGAGAACGATCAAATCTAAAACTAGGCCCCTGACATAACACTGGTCACTGCTCAGTCAACCGAAAACATAATGACATGATCATGGTGTCATTTTAAAGAGGAGATTCAACCCTAACAGATGATATCTCCCGTTTATTCATACGCGCCCTACTTTAGTTACAATTAGCAACAATATCTCGGTTTCGTTTTTTTTTAATCCACCATGTCTATACGCAAATGTTGACTTGGCTGAACTTTGGCCTTCAATTGAACCAGGACAGAAGGGTCAGATACAAATGCCTACACGAACAAAATTGTAGTCTATGATCAGATCTATAGGTCTGAAAAAATATGACGACCCTGGGTCACGTGGTTTCGGCAAGGGAAGCATTTTAAAAGTGCATATTTTGGTAATTTTCATGAAATTATTATAATTATGTAATCAGTTATGTCATGGTAAAATTCTACACGGTGGTGGAAGTTTGTGATGGGGCCCATGCCTGTACCTAGTTTTATGAAGATCAAGCGTACCTTAATAGCTAAAATTGCTTCATAAGTACACAAAAACACAACAAATGTGGTTTTTAAAATGGCTGAACTTTGACCTTCGATTGACCCAGGAAGGAAGGGTCAGATGAAAATGCCTACACTAAGAACATTGAAGCTCATGATCTGATCTATATGTCTGTAAAATATGAAGACCCTGTGTCATGTGGTTTTGGGAAGGGAAGCATTTTAAAAGTGCATATTTTGGTAATTTTCATGATAAAAATCCATTTTTGTATTATTTTAACATTATTATAATTATGTAATCAGTTATGTCATGGTAAAATTCTACATGGTGGTGGAAGTTTGTGATGGGGCCCATGCCTGTACCTAGTTTTATGAAGATCAAGCGTACCTTAATAGCTAAAATTGCTTCATAAGTACACAAAAACACAACAAATGTGATTTTTGAAATGGCTGAAATTTGACCTTCGATTGACCCAGGAAGGAAGGGTCAGATGAAAATGCCTACACTAAGAACATTGAAGCTCATGATCTGATCTATATGTCTGTAAAATATGAAGACCCTGTGTCATGTGGTTTTGGGAAGGGAAGCATTTAAAAAAGTGCATATTTTGGTAATTTTCATGATAAAAAATCCACTTTTGTACCATTTTAACATTATTATAATTACGTAATCAGTTATGTCATGGTAAAATTCTACATGGTGGTGGAAGTTTGTGATATGGCCCATGCCTGTACCTAGTTTTATGAAGATCAAGCGTACTTTAATAGCTAAAATTGCTTCATAAGTACACAACAACACAACAAATGTGATTTTTGAAATGGCTGAACTTTGACCTTCGATTGACCCAGGAAGGAAGGGTCAGATGAAAATGCCTACACTAAGAACATTGAAGCTCGGCAATTTTCCGCTTTTTAGGCATTTTTAAAGTGTTATAATGACGTAACGGATGACGTCACAATGAAGCCATTCTTGGGTGCACACCTCTTATACTATGTCTTTGATGTGACCAAGTTTGGTTAAGATCAATGTTTGGGAACAACCTTAAAAAGCGCCGACAACGCCTATGCGCTTTGTTTATGGGAAAAAAATCAGAAGAGGAAAAAAAAAAAAAAAAAAAATCAGAACGAAAACAAAGGCTTTTTCGTTCTAAACGAAAAAGCCAACAAGAGAGAATTGACAGTCTCTGTTCACTGCCTCACATGACAGAACCAGTTCCCGATCCACCTCCCGTTCAGCCTGGAATGGGAGAAATCCTAGAGAAGCTGGAAATGATCCGAAAAGGGGAGACCGCTGCCCTTTGTCAGTCTCTTCTTCAGGCCATGACCGAGGCCACCAAAACGTCTGTTGCGGCCATACGAGTAGGCCCAGAATTGCCAGATTTCCACAAATTATCATCCGACGATGACATTACGTGTTATCTCTCTACCTTTGAGAGAATGGCCACTGCTGAAAAGAAGCCAAAAGCAGAGTGGCCCAGACTGCTTGAGCCGTATTTGACGGGCAAGGCCCAGAAAGCTTTCCATGCCCTCAAAGAGGATGACAAGAAAGATTACTCCAAGATAGTTGCGATAATCCTTCGTCATTATCAATTGACGCCCGAGGCCTACCGTCTCAAATTCAAAACTGCTTCTAAGAAGCCAGAAGAGACATTTGAGGAGTTCGCCACTCGGCTCGAACTTTATTTTCAACGTTGGCTCATTCCTTCGGATGCGTCCAAGGAATCGGAGGACGTCAAGAGAATGTGGGAGCTGCTTCTCATTGACCAGTTCCTTAATTCAGTTCGAAATGAGAATCTTCGTCTCAAACTTCGTGAGAAGAAACTGCCTACCGTGCAGGCAGTTGCCCGACATGCCGATGAGTTTCTGCTTAACCGCAAGATGGAGGAAACCATTCAAAATGCCTCCAAGCTTAACCAGACACCTCATCCAAGGCCACTGGACACTCGTACTCAGACACCAATCAGAGTGGAGTCTAGTTTCAGTCATTCTACAAGACCACCACCAAAGGGAAACGCATTTCCCCCAAAGCGTCAAAATACGTACCAAACGATCTGCTATCAATGCCGACAGCTTGGACACAGGGCAGCAGATTGCCCTAATCCCCCTGCTGGCCCCAAGACTGTCACTATAGGGACCAAGCCTACATATCCTTCAGTTGCTCCTACTAGTACCAGTAAGACAGAGGGACCGAAGGTCAACTATGTTGATACTGAACCTACAGAGGAACCACCCGAAATTACGATTAAAGGTCCATGCATCATGATAAAGTTAAACGGAAGCGAGGTCAAGGCCCTGGTGGACACAGGTTCATCTGTGTCACTCATCAAGCCCAGCTTGTGTGAGGAAATGGGAGCGACGATCGCACAAACATCCGAGATGCAAACCCTTACTATGATAAACGGAAGCAAGTTTTCTACAAAGCCTGGCTTGGTGGAGACCATGGTGGAAGTGGCAGGAATTCTCGTTCCCCTTACGTTCTACCAAACTGATACATTGCCTACTCCAGTCCTACTTGGAAAAGACTTTGCAATACGAGCCAAGTTGGCTATCGACTTTAGCCAGAACTCCTTCTGGGTGGACACCGATCCTAATGAGCCCTGCATTAAGTGGCCTCTGCTTGACCTCCCTCAACAAGCACAAAGCGAACGCCCCCTACGTGACCCTGTGCAGCTGGACCCTCCACCAAGTGAAGTGCGCCCTGTCGCTGAGCCAATTCTTACCCCAGAAGACAATCATCAACTCGAGAACTTGCTTGGAGAGTTCCCAGGAGTCTTCACCGATAAACCTGGTCGAACCGACATAAGCACGCACAAGATCGACACTGGAAATTCCCCACCAGTTCGTACCCCGCCATATCGTCTGTCCCCAGAACGCCGACAGTGTTTGAGAGAGCAACTCGATGAAATGTTACAAGATGGTAGAATCGAGCCATCAAACTCGCCATTGGCATCATCCGTAGTTATGGTGCCTAAAGCTAAGCGCGGTGAATATCGACTTTGTATCGATTACCGAAAACTCAATCGACAAACCAAACTTGACGCATACCCCATGCCTACTGTTGACACGATTCTTGAGTCTCTCAACGGTGCCACCATATTTTCGTCACTCGACTTGAAAAGTGGATACCACCAGATGGAACTGGCCCCAGAAGATGTGGAGAAAAGTGCATTTATCTGCGAAGGAGGTCTATTTCAGTTTAAAGTCCTTCCCTTCGGTCTGGTAAACGGACCCGCCAGTTTCCAAAGATTAATGGAGAAGGTACTTCATGGCCTCATTGGAAAGACGTGTTACGTCTATTTAGATGACATAGTCTGCTTTTCTTCTTCATCCAGCCAGCATTTGGTTGATCTCCGTCAAATTCTGACGCGGCTACAGAAAGCAGGCTTGACCGTCAACCAAAAGAAATGCTTCTTTGGTTGCTCCCAGATGCACTACCTGGGTCACATCATCGGAACGGATGGTCTCCAGATGGACCCAGACAAAATCAGTGCCATCTGTGAATACCCCGCACCGAAGAATGTAAAACAACTTGAGCGGTTTTTAGGAATGTGTACTTGGTATGCCAAGTTCGTCCCTCACCTGGCTGACATAACATCGCCACTAAACCGTCTACGACATAAAGATGTGAAATGGGAGTGGTCTGAAGAGTGTGACTCCGCCTTCAAGAAACTGAAGACTACCTTAACCTCTGACCCCATACTCATCTACCCCGACCTGAACCGTACCTTTGTGGTACATACCGACGCTAGCAACACTGGACTGGGCGCCGTCCTTCTCCAAGAGAAAGATGATGAGTTATGCCCCATCGCGTATGCTAGTCGTTCGCTCAATAGCCCTGAACGGAATTACAGTACCACCGAACGAGAGTGTTTAGCCGTCATTTGGGCACTAGAGAAATGGCGCATCTACCTTGAAGGACAGAGGTGTACCGTTGTCACCGATCACCAATCGCTAACGTGGCTTTTCCGCAAGGCCCGTCAAACAGGGCGGCTCGCGAGGTGGGTCCTTCGCATGCAGGAATTCTGCTTCGACGTCACTTACCGGCCCGGACCACTTCATGTCCTACCAGACGCCCTCTCCCGCGTTTATGAAGATCTCACGATTGGAGCCTTGTGGGATGAGGTTCAGCCTGACATGACCCCCACTCAACACGATACCATAGATGACGAATCCCCTGCGTCTAATGACAATGTCTGTGCAGCAACCGCCTGTAGACAACCTGACAGTGAAATAATTGACTGGATACAGTGTGACGAGTGTGAGGGATGGTTCCACCAGCTCTGCGCCAATGTCAGTCAAAGACGAGCGGAAAGGATGCCAACTTACACGTGTCCGAAATGCCGTAAAAGGCGATGGCTTGACCTAATGGAGCTACAATGGCTGGCAACGGGACATGCTCAGTCAGAAGGCTGTCCACCGTTATTTCCTAATCTACAAAAGTTGAAACTTGAACAAGCCAATGATCCGACTTTGACCAATCTGCGAGCACACCAACCAGCAGGATACCGTCTGCAAGATGACCTGTTGTACCACTACACGGGAGTCAAGTGGAAGATAGTGGTGCCCAAAACTCTACGTCGAATGGTGTTGGAAACTAGCCATTCTCAGCCAACAGCAGGCCACCTTGGTCGCGCTAAGACTCTGGATCGACTAGACCGTCTTGGCGTATGGTGGAGTGGAATTTCCCAAGATGTACGCGACTTCGTCAGAGCGTGTAAACAATGCCGCGAAACGAAACCGGTCTTTCGCAAACCCCCAGGTCTGATGCTGTCCACAACGTCGGAGAAACCATGGGAGGTCGTCGGAATCGACTTGATGGGCCCATTTCCCCGTAGTTATGGTGGACATGAATATCTACTGGTCGCGGTAGACCATTTCTCCAAATGGACAGAAGTTTTTCCCCTACGAAAAGCGACTAGCAAGGCTGTCATATCAGTAATTATCCGACAGCTATTTTGCCGTTTTGGTGCCCCGCGCAAACTCTTGTCTGACAACGGTTCCCAATTCGTATCCCGAGCAATGGAGACAATGTGTGCCGAATGGGGAGTCGAACAGGTGTTCATTACCCCTTACCACCCCCAGTCAAATTGGGTGGAGAGGGTTAATCGCAACTTAAAGGGTATGATCCGAGCTTACGTCAAAGAAGATCACCGCATGTGGGATATCCACGTCTCTGAGTTCGCGTTCGCGCTAAACACGGTGACCCACTCATCAACAGGAAAAGCACCATGCACAGTGATGCTAGGTCGTCAGATAAGGAGTCCCCTACACAACCAATGGAATCTTCCGGCATCAGAGGAAACAGATGACCCAGAGGTGGTGCAGGAAACAGTCCGTCAAACCATGCAGAAAACGCAGCAGCAACGAAAGAAACACTATGACAAACGCCGACGTGAGATCACACTCAATCCTGGAGATCTAGTAATGCTGCGAACCCACCCACGATCGGACGCGCAGAAACATTTCGCCGCCAAGCTCGCACCAAAATGGTGTGGCCCATTCTCGGTACTGGAACAGCTCACTCCAGTGAACTATAAACTTGTTTCCATGGCAACCCCTCGGAAGGAAGTAATCTCACATGTTGACCAGCTAAAACCCTGCTGAACTGTGACTGTGACACTATGTCAGTTTTCTTCGTCGCTTTTGTCTTAGCTGGACTGGACTGAAGCCCGGAGTCTACTTCGTACTAGTGGACAGACTGATTTTTAAGTCTAATCATAACAAAGTTCACAAAGTTCACAAAGTTTGCAAAGATACAAAATTACTTTAATTTGCACTTTTAAAATCTAGCCAATCCTGTACTTTTGGAAATTCTAAGATTTCTAGTTGACGTTGAAATTTAAAACTTTGGACAGTTGACAAAAAAGGAGATTCAATCAAGTTTTGGCCATGTTATAAACAAACTGTACAAATTGTTAAGTTTTTATAAATCCTTGGCAGCAGTATACTGTACAGAAACGACTATAATTCTTAAGGCTAACAAAACGCTGCAGATAGAACTCTACAGCAAAAGAGTGACGTTTGCACATGTTGATTATTTTTGAAACTTTAACTAAAGTGCCCTTGTTTTTTGCTTGATTTGTCAAAACACTCCCTTTTCTACATAATCTTATTTTAGTCGGGGGGAGTGTAACGGGACTTACTGTAATATGTGCATGTAGTAACCTTGTATTTACTGTGCATTATTCTATAGCCGTACATGTATGTGCCCATACATGTACATGTTCATTGTTTACATGCACCAACTACACTGCCCAAAGTCAAGGGCCACAATCTGTTGACGATGACATCATCGTCTGAGGATTATTATGGGATAGTAGTTCTGTTCTAAGATGGCTGCCTAATGAATGTAGATATTGTGATTCTCCCGTAATTGTGTCAATAAATCAAGTGTTATTGTTGAGATGTAAAGCCAAAGTTATCCAGTGCGGCATCATTCGAACCTAAAGAGTGTAATTAACCGTTACACCACCCCGCCCTGCCCCACCCCACCCCGTCCCGCCCCACCCCGCCCCACTACATTCCCCACCCCCACTACATTCCCCACGCCTGCGGCTTGCTCGCCCTTCCTTGAACCACCCCCTGCCCCTTCACACTGCCCTTCCCCTTCACATCGCCCTTCCCCCTCACGTTTCCCCATCCTCCTGCCTCCTTCCTCCCACCATTCCGCCTCCCCACATGCTTCAAGTGCCTCTCTCTACCTGCTCGTGCTTCCTCCGGCCACTATACGGGCTGCCACCTCTCCCACTGAACCCCGTCTCCCTTACACTACCCTCCCCTACCCGCTCATGCCATATTTCCACAGCCCCTTCCCCCTCCCTACCCACTTACATCCCCCACCCCCAAGCCCCTAGCCCTGGGTCTCAAATTTTTTTCTGGCGATTCCCTTGACGGGGTCTTGGTACACTTCATTCCCCCTATCAGTACTCGTGAATGATCTCACCATTCCAGCATGTATGAACTGTTCATTTTTTTCACTCTATGACCATCTCATTAGACATTACTCCTACAAAAGCTGGGGGGAGGGGGGTGGGTGCCTCGTGTGTACCGAGGCACTTTTGAAACCGGCTCCATTTCGCTGGGGAAGAAGTGACATAAATCTTGTCGCCAATCTAGACCAATCAGGACGCTTGGCAGTGCATTGCAAACATTCAAATGTAATGCGCGCAAATTGTAAACACTGTGCATGCAGTGTGATACATGTACTCGGTAATACTGGCTGTTGTCCGCATCGGCGATTGGCTGCTATTTAAAGCATACAGGGGAATCCGTTCCATTCACGTTGGTCAGCATGCATCACTGTTATTCATTTGAAAATAATACCGTCGCTGGAAATTTTGGTATGAATAAGGAACAGAACCCAATATAATTTCTGGAAAGTATAGAAATCGTTTCTTTTCTGCATAGCATGACCAAATGGAATAAATTACATCAAAATGACTCGGGCGTGTGTTTGCTGAACGCAACAGCCGCCTTACTTCACAGATTTGCGTGGATTTCCTCAGGGCATTGTAATGTCGCTTAGTAGAGTGGAAATTCCCTGAGTTCTCAGGATGGTGTCCTACAGGTTGTACACCACTTTTGGACTAAACACAATTTCCATTTACTAGATTTCTGCGGACCTTCATCAATCTATCTCAACGACACATCACAACTCGTGCTCAAGTACCCCTCCACCACCCACCTAGGAAGCACTAGCCTCATCATGCCTACTGCCCATGCCTACTCCAACTGCACTTGGTTCATCCACGCACAGCCCAGTCAATATTTGCAGGTGGATTTTGAGAGGTTTGAGCCTTACGTAGTCCAACCAGACGTCATGCTAGCAATAGGGATGCTTTTGGAAGATGGAAGTCCAGGCGGTGTCTTGAAGACGTATCAGAAGTTATGGGAGGCTAGTCTGGTTCTTAATGCTTCGGAAGCATGGATACAGCTATGGGCTGGCGCAGAGACGAGACTTGAACTCCGCATTACTGGAAAAGATCCGGGTAAAAATAATCCCATCCCCTTCAGTCAGTCTTCTTTATCCCCACTAGTTTATGCAGAATGTCACAAAAAAACATCCAGATCGAACCTGGCAATCTCAGAAGCTATATGTTTCCCCGGTGTAATCCGATCTGGTTCATGAACTAGAGTGTGACTTGAGAGCAAGTCCCAATTCTCTGAGAGCAAGTCCCAATTCTCTGAGAGCAAGTCCCAATTCTCTGAGAGCAAGTCCCAATTCTCTGAGAGCAAGTCCCAATTCTCTGAGAGCAAGTCCCAATTCTCTGAGAGCAAGTCTCAAGTCTTTGAAAGCAAGTCCCGAGTCTTTGAGAGTAAGTCCCGAGTCTTTGAGAGTAAGTCCCGAGTCTTTGAGAGTAAGTCCCGAGTCTTTGAGAGTAAGTCCCGAGTCTTTGAGAGCAAGTCCTAAGTCTTTGAGAGCAAGTCTCAATAAGTCTTTGAGAGAGCAAGTCCCAAGTCTTTGAGAGTAAGTCCCAAGTCTTTGAGAGTAAGTCCCTAGTCTTTGAGAGTAAGTCCCGAGTCTTTGAGAGTAAGTCCCAAGTCTTTGAAAGCAAGCTACCAAGTCTATGAGAGCAAGCTACCAAGTCTATGAGAGCAAGCTACCAAGTCTATGAGAGCAAGCTACCAAATCTATGAGAGCAAGTCCCAAGTCTTTGAGAGCAAGTCCCAGACAAGCAAGTTTAGTCCCAAGTCTTTTACTTAGACCAAGTCCCACGTCGTTGAGAGCAATTCTCAAATCTAAGAGTGTTCTCACCCAAAGTTTGCGAAACCTTTACTGAAATGTAGGACTGTCACAAACCGAGGCGGTACTAGTTTGTTAAGTGAGTAAGATATTCGTCTAATGACTGTTTTACTCTATTTCATTCTGTCTAGTACTATGTGAGGGAAATGATGCCTTCCTCTGCGAATCTGATCTTTCTTGCATCAACAGCAGTCAGAAATGTGATGGGTTTCCAGATTGTCTGGACAAGTCAGATGAATTTGGATGTGGTGAGTTTATGTTCCTTGGTCAAGAACGCTTTCAAGTTCAACTTCCAGTTGTTACGCCAGTTATGCCAGTGGTCCCAACTTGTTGATAATACCCTGTTTACACCGAAATCCCGAAGGACTTGAGAGTGATTTACGAAAAACAATATGTCAAAATGGCATTTCCTCAGGAGTTGGTTGGCAAGATCTTAAGTTCCTCCTATGTTACTTGTCAGAAGGTCGTAAGTTAGTCCTGAACACTCGGAATAACTCGGGGGGAATCGCCATCGCTCGGCACAAGTTCCCCGAAGGTATGGAACGGTTCAAAACGGTCGGGAAACGTTTCCCGAGTGGCCAACTTGCGACCTGATGACAAAAGTTTCATGACCACTCACGAGTCCAAGAAATACAGAATTTTACAACTAGTAAGTCGACCCTAACTTGTTCGTGCTTCGGTGTAAACATAGCATAAGGCTCTCCCAGAAATAAGTTAAGACTGTCTTAACAATAGTTGAACCAGTTCCAACTTATCAGAGAGGTTTCTTTTCAGGACCACGATTACATGTAGCTACACATCAGTTTTCCTTGCAAGAAGCATTTCATATACGGCCCAAAATAATCTCTACAATTACCTACACTACCCTATCAAAACTTTGGAAACACCTTGAAAGTTTTCGGTTTTTGAGCAGGAAGTATTATTTTGTTTATAAAACCAAGCTATTAAAGCAAACGGAGGTGTAAGGGGTATCTGGAGAGAAAGCAGTCATCTGGAGTGCTGTCCATCATGGAATGGCCTGCCCAGTCACCTGATCTCAATCCCATTGAGCTGCTCTGGGAGGAGTTGGATCGTAAGGTCAGGAAGAAATGCCCAACCAGCCAAGAACACCTCTGGAGAGTCTTAAAAGAGGCGTATGTCCACTGAATGTTCGGAGAAACTGACAATCCAGATGCAGAGATTGTGTGTAGCTGTCATAGCTGCTAAGGGGGGATTCTTTGATGAACATCAAGTTTAGCCGTTTCCTTTTGCATGCTCTCCAATTTGTTGATAAAGCCCACTGCTGAGGCCAAAGATGGCACTAAAATTAACATGTATATATTGCTTTTTGTTAGAATACACCTACATTTGCTTTCACAAAATTAACATTCACAGAATTAACATTCTGTAACAAGATTATGTTTTCTTCTCAAAAACCTGAAACTCTCAAGGTGTTTCCAAAGTTTTGATGGGTAGTGTATACATATACGGCCCAAAATAATCTCTACAGTTACTTGCACATGTTTCTACGTTGTTTCCTATAATTTAATACCAACTTGCAGGAGATTGCTTTGAAGAAAAAATGGATTGCAACAATTATGGTGTCTGTGTAGATGCGGCAAAACTCTGTGACGGGATAAACACTTGCTCAAATTATTACGATGAGCTCCACTGCGGTATGAACTTTTGTTTCTTTTGTCGTTGTACTGATGTTAGATTTATGTTGAAAATGACACCGGGCAGATGCTTTACAAGCTGAGTAATGAGGCATAGTAGTATACTCCCTCAGGTCTTCCACAAAATCTCTGACACCAGGCAGATGCTCTACCAGCTGAGCTATAAGGGACAGGGGTATACTCCCTCATGTTTCCCCCCTAGACCTCTGACGCATCGGGCAGATGCTTTACCAGCTGAGTTATGAGGCATAGTAGTATACTCCCTCAGGTCTTCCACAAAATCTCTGACACCAGGCAGATGCTCTACCAGCTGAGCTATAAGGGACAGGGGTATACTCCCTCATGTTTCCCCCCAAGACCTCTGACACCAGGCAGATGGTCTACCAGCTGAGCTATAAGGGACAGTGGTATACTCCGTCAGGTTTTCCCCAAGACCTCTGATACGCCAGGCAGATGCTTTACCAGCTTAGTTATGAGGCATAGTAGTATACTCCCTCAGGTCTTCCACAAAATCTCTGACACCAGGCAGATGCTCTACCAGCTGAGCTATAAGGGACAGGGGTATACTCCCTCATGTTTTCCCCCAAGACCTCTGACGCATCGGGCAGATGCTCTACCAGCTGAGCTATGAGGCACAGTAGTATACTCCCTCAGGTTTTCCTCAAAGACCTCTGACTCACAGGTGGATCTCTACCAGCTGAGCTATGAGTCACAGTGGTATACTCCCTCACGTTTTCCTGTGACACACCGGGAAGATGCTCTACCAGCTGAGCTATGAGGGACAGTGGTATACTCCCTCAGGTTTCCCCCAAGACCTCTGACACACCGGGCAGATGCTCTATCAGCTGAGCTATAAGGGACAGTGGTATACTCCTTCAGGTTTTCCCCAAGACCTCTGATACGCCATGCAGGCAGATGCTTTACCAGCTGAGTTATGAGGCATAGTGGTATACTCTCTCAGGATTTCACACTACAATATACATTTTTGAGATGTCTCTTTTATCTGCAGGGTACTGTGGGCCGTCCTTGGTTTACCTAGACCACTCCCAGCCATTCCGTCTCACCTCCCCTCTCATTGTACCGGAATCCGAGACTCTGTCTTGTATCTGGATCATACAAGCGTCACCAGGATCCCGCATTCTCTTCCAGCGACTGCAACTCTCGCTGAGTGGTACCTCCAAAGTGGACATCGGATCCGGCCGCAATCCGGGAATCCCTGGATCCTTAATTGCCTCACGATCATCTGGCCTTCTGCCAGCTAGGGTCGTGTCATCGCAGGACACAGCCTGGGTTACCTTCTACTTCAACAAGCATAGATACGATGGAGGAGATGTCTACTTTGAGTTTGACATCAAACAGTATAATACCACAGGTATGCATTTTACAATCCAAATACCTGACTTAGTTGCGATCAGGGCTGCTTTCGAGTGCTCGCCCCTTGTGCTCCTAGGCGTTGGGAACGTTACGTCACACACATGCGTACACACATTCGCGCTCAAAAGCGTCTTTCAAGTGTTGGTTAACCGGTTAACTGTTCGACTAAAGATTGTTGCTGATGTTTGCATTTGTTATGCGCACAATACCCCTAGGCCCCCAAAATAATCGCTGAACCTTTATCTGGTCAAAATGTTACTACGACCTCAAATAAATTTATTTCAATTTCATGAAGTCATTACAAATAACCCTCTGAAAACTATTGTAAATTCTTTAAAATTGGGTTTCATTCAAATGTTCGACAAAACCTGTTTTTCATATTTTTTTTTCGGTTAAACGGTTAACCAGTTAAACGTCCCATCCCTAAAATAAATAAATAAATAAATAAATTTATCTAAACAAAAAATGCAGACAACTCCAACTAACATTGAGAGAAAACCTTTGATCGAACTCGAGCAATTTTTTCTTGATATAGTTAACTCATTATTTTGCCCGAATGACAAGAACATGACCAAAGAACAGTGCATTCGAAGCATTTCGTGTTTTCAAAGTACTTTCTATTAAAGAGCACGTAGCACAAAATGTGACAAGTCCAAGTTATTTGGATGCATTCTAGCACAATCATTAAGATTTAAAATTGTCTTTTCTTTTTCTCCCAAAGTTGTCTGTTCGTGGTTCGAGTTTGGCTGCTCTGATGGGCTGCAGTGCATTCCGTCAGGGGACAGGTGTGATTTGGTCCTCGACTGTGATGATCGTTCTGACGAGCTTGGATGCTGTACGTGAATGCAAAGTGGTTAACAAGTCCTCTCTGTTAAATCCCAAATCTTTGAGAGCAAGTCCAAAGTCCTACTGAACAAGTCCTGAGTCTTTGAGAGCAAGTCCCAAGTCTTTGAGAGCAAAGTCCCCAGTTCTTGAGAGCATGTCCCAAGTCTTTGGGAACAAGTCCCGAGTCTCTAAGAGCAAGTCCCAATAGTCTTTGAGAGCAAGTCCCAATAGTCTTTGAAAGCAAGTCCCAATAGTCTTTGAAAGCTAATCCTAAGTCTTTGAGAGCAAGTCCCAATAGTCTTTGAAGGCAAGTCCCAAGTCTTTGAGAGCAAGTCCCCAGTCCTTAAGAGCAAGTTTAAAGTCTTTGTGAGCAAGTCCAAAGTCTTTGAGAGCAAGTCCAAAGTCTTTGAGAGCAAGTCCCAAGTCTTTGAGAGCAAGTCCCCAGTCCTTAAGAGCAAGTCCAAAGTCTTTGAGAGCAAGTCCAAAGTCTTTGAGAGCAAGTCCAAAGTCTTTGAGAGCAAAGTCCCCCAGTTCTTGAGAGCATGTCCCAAGTCTTTGGGAACGAGTCTCTGAGAGCAAGTCCCAATAGTCTTGGAGACCAAGTCCCAATAGTCTTTGAGAGCAAGTCCCAATAGTCTTTGAGACCAAGTCCCAATAGTCTTTAAGATCAAGTCCCAATAGTCTTTGAGAGCAAGTCCCAATAGTCTTTGAGAGCAAGTCCCAATAGTCTTTGAGAGCAAGTCCCAAGTCTTTGAGAGCAAGTCCCCAGTCCTTAAGAGCAAGTTTAAAGTCTTTGAGAGCAAGTCCAAAGTCTTTGAGAGCAAAGTCCCCAGTTCTTGAGAGCAAGTCTCAAGTCTTTGAGAGCAAAAGTCCCCAGTTCTTGGGAGCATGTCCCAAGTCTTTGGGAACAAATCCCGAGTCTCTGAGAGCAAGTCCTGTGTCTTTGAGAGCGAGTCCTGAGTTTCTGAGAGCAAATCTCGTGTTTTTGAGAGCAAGTCCCGAGTCTTTGAGAGCAAGTCCCGAGTCTTTAAGAGCAAATCCCCAGTCTTTGAGAGCAAGTCCCGAGTCTTTGGGAGCATTTCTCAATTGTTGCATACTGTCTCCATTTTTGCTCAACTACTGCTTTTTTTTACGGTTTCACAGATAACTGTCAAGCTTCAGAATATTCTTGCGGCGATGGTCAATGCATACACTATAATGAAATATGCAATGACATCCTCGATTGCAATACCATCTTGGATGAATATGATTGCTGTAAGTATACGCGTTGATCGTCTCATTTTCTTAGCAATCTAATACTGCATTTTTCATTTTGTATTTTATTTACAAATCCTTCTCTTCAACATAGTTTCTATGGACTGTATCGAAAAGCTGCCATCTTGTGGGGAAAGTTTTGATATTTAAATTGGTAAACAATGCAAACTTGTACAAAACGTACAGCCATGTGTATCTTCACGGAACAAACAAATCGCTCTTCGATATGGTCTATAGATAAAGCACGTTTTTAGAAACAGGTGTTTAAAAAAAAATAAAAAATATGCATGCCCAAATGAAATTGTGCCCTCTCCTTTTGTTTCGCTTAAGGATAGTGTACATAATTGGTAAACTGTTACAAATAGTTTTATCCCCCTGTGTGATTGAAGATATGCATGATTAAAACCAACCTGAGCAAAAACCAGCTCCGTACTTCGTCTAACTTTTGAGAAAACAGTAAAAAAAGGGTTTGCAGTCATTTCGCCCCAAAACCACTTCGCCCTGAACCATTTCGCCCTTAACCTCTGCCTGTGCACGAAGTGGTTTTGGGGGCGAAGTTGCATTTGGGCGATGTAGCGTTTGGACGAAGTAATTTAGGGGAAGAAATGGCACTCGGGCAAAGTGGTTTGGGGCGAAATTGCACTTGGGCGAAATGGTTTTAGGGCGAATTGAATTTTCGTCTCATGGTCGAGAAGAAAACTAATTGTTTTACTCATTTCTCAAAGACTAAAGCACTTCAGACAAAACCATTTCAGGGGAAGTTTTCTACGGTCATCATGTTTATATTGTGTAAGTTAGGCGTAAATCTGTGAACATTTCTGATTTTCGGGATTACCAATGATGTATACTGCCTTTTACTTCAAAATGGTGATGGCACCATTGCCATAATTATCACTGCTATCAGAAAATCATCCGAATCATCTCACTTCAACTAGATGGTTGCTTGGCCATAGCACACAACCTGTCAGACAATTGAGATTAAGTGGCTTGCCTATGGACACAAATAGCATAGTTTGGGCGCTCGAACCAACAACCTCTGGATTTTGAGCCAGGCTGGACACCCACTAGACACACGTAGTGAATCAATTTTAATTCAAACTTCGCAGATACTTTCTGCGGCTCAGGGTTTCTCAACGCTACAGCCAGCGAACCCACACCCATCCACTTTTCAGCTCCGCCGTACCACAAATATTTTTGCGGTTGGAGAGTGACAACCGACGATCCTTCCAACCACATCTATGTCGATATAGTCTCAATGGATGACCGTCAGACGTACTATCTCTACATGAGTGCCGTAGCGGATGTTTCTTCGGAGGACACTTTGCGGCTCTCAAGCTCGGCAAATCTGCCAGGCTCGACTTGGATCGCGGCTGACGGAGTTGCATATTTGGGCTCCGGTTCCTACAAGAAAAGTGCGGTGCAAACGGAGTTTGATTTGAACATGAGAGTCGAAACTGAATCAGGTATAATGCACCTATCAATTGTTTCCCCCACCCCTCCCCCCTCAGGGCTGCCCCACCTAAGAGGTGGGGATTGTCACTTTTCGCGTGACAAAATCCCCACCCCTGGGGCACAATTTAGGTGACAAAAATCCCCAACCTTGGGTGCAAAACATGTATTTCAACATGTATTTCAATTGGTCAAAATCCCCTGGGGCACAACAAAAGTGACCAAACCCCCACCTAAGGTTGTTTGTTGTTTTTTTTTTTCTTATTATTTTTATGAACTAAATCAATTTGTTTTCTTAATTGTCAGGACTTTGTGGAGTAAACCAGACACTCTTTGCAGAATTCAGCTTCTGTTTATCAAATCTGGCTGTCTGTGATGGCAAATTCGTCTTCAAGAATTATGTGGATGAGCTGAACTGTGGTACAATAGCAAAAAACATCTTTAACAAAAACATCTTTAAAGATAGTATACATGATTGGTAAACTGTTACAAATACTTTTATCCCCCTGTGTCAAAAAACAGTCAAAAAAGGGTTGGCAGTCATTTCGCCCTAAACCATTTCTCCCTGAACCACGGCCTGTGCACGAAGTGGCTTTGGGGCGAAGTGGCATTTGGGCAATGTAGTGTTTAGACGAAGTGATTTGGGGCGAAATGGCACTCGGGCGAGGTGGTTTGGGGCGAAATGGCACTTGGGCGAAATGGTTTTGGGGCGAATTGAATTTTCGTCTCATGAGACGAAATACAATTGTTTTACTCATTCAGAAAAAAACATTTTAGGGGAAGTTTTCTATGGTCATCATGTTTATATTGTGTAAGTTAGGCGTAAATCTGTGAACATTTCTGATTTTCGAGATACCAATCATGTATACTGCCTTTAAAGGTTTATCAGAAGTCAAAAAAAATTCCTTTGTTGCTGTTATTTTGAACGGCTTGTGACTTGAATGTAAACCCTCGTAATATTTTCATTAAAAAGTAACTACCGAATAAACCTTTTTGACGTTCTCAAAGCATCATGGGATTGGATGACAAGTGAAGCTGGCAATTTTCACACAAACCTATGGGGCTCTGGGGACATGACAATGTTCATCAATTTTATTCTCGTTTCTGTGAAGCGATTGACATGTGATCTTCCCACACGTTCTTCATCAAGGAAAAATGCAATTTTTGACAAATATCATTTTTATTCTAACTGTAGTAAAATGAAATAAAATGAGAAAATTTAAAATAATGCACACACTTACCAGTCTGTACTTTACAAAAGAACGCACCTGATTGGCTCTAACGTGGTAGCTCAACTCTGGCTCAACCAATCGTGACAGCCCTTCTATAATGGTACAAACTGGCGCCGTTCAAAAAGTTTATTTTATCTAAGCTCAATTAAAATAAAAATTATATTTGTCAAAAATTGCATCTTTCCTTGATCAAAAGCGTGTGAGAAGATCACATGTTAATCGCTTCACAGAAATGAGAATGAAATCATTGAACGTTGTCATGTCCCCAGAGCCCCATAGGTTTGTGTGAAAATTCCCAGCTTCATCTGTCATTCAATCCCATGATGTCTTGAGAACGTCGATAATGTTTATTATTATATAAAATGAAGCTTTTGCGGACACCGTGCGTTTCTGTTACTGTGCAGCACAGAGCCCAGATTCGATGTGCGTGCACGTTGGGCGCACTACAATCACACGCGTACGCGCGCGTCATGGATCGAGGTAATGGATTGCGTTCGTGTGCAACGCGCGCCAGAGTACAGTAACACAAAATACTGTACAACAGTAACAAAAGCGCATGCATTTGTAAACTGAAGTTTTTAACACCAAACAGACAAAAATCTCGCGGAAGTCTTTCAAAACAAAGCTTCATTTTATATAACAATAATAATATTGGATGTCTTTTCGGGTGATATGAGAATATACCGCACTCGTCATGAAAATACCGAACTCGCCTTCGGCTCGTTCAGTATTTTCATGACTCGTGCGGTATATTCTCATATCACCCTCAAAGCCATCCAATATTATATAATTACTTTGTTTTACTTTTCACAGAAATGTGCGGCGACCAAAGTATAGAACTACCTACAGATCACACAGTGTATCTCAATGTTCAATTCGACAAAAAATTGGACAAGTCGTCATACGCAGTTTATCAAAGTGGCCCTACTTCGGTCGCTACAGTTGAGCCAACCCAACCTATTATATCCCAAGATTCTGTGGGTCAATACGACTGTCTGTGGCAAATCACAGCGCCACCGGGCACGCGCATCGAATTAGCAGTCACTGCATTTTCCAACGATGGCAATAACGTGGTTCTTAGGATCTACGATGGCGGACATGCGCCCGGCGCGAGTCAACTCCTAAAAGTGGAGAGTGTGGATCGGGAACCTAAAACTATATATTTTCCTGGTAGTAGTTTATGGGTTGTACTTGTACATGATTTTCCATTTGGACCGGTGCACAAAATGGCTGTTATGCTCACCGCTTACGAAGTACAAGGTATGTTTTTTGTTTGTATGTTAAGTATTTTTTCCCAATTTTTTGTTGGTCATAACTGGATTTTAAGGAAATAAATTATTAGAATTGATAATTTGGACGATTCTAAAATGCCCTTACCATATATTGACATTGCCATCGCAATTTATTAAAATAATAATAAAAAAATAATAATTTGGTCGAGAGAAAAATTACACAGCCGTTATCGGGATTCGAACCTGGCACCAGACCTCTAATGTCACTACAGGTATTGAATGGTGATTATAGGCACCATGCCAAATATTGCACATTACTTTGCTTACGTTGCGCCCCCATGCAACACCCAGAGAAAAATTGGGTTCGTAGGAAAAACCTGAGGGGAGTACACCACTGTGCCTTATAGCTCAGCTGGTAGAGCATCTGCCCTGTGTGTCGGAGGTCTTGGGGAAAACCTGAGGTGGTATACCACTGTGCCTCATAGCTCAGCTGTTAGAGCATCTGCCCAATGTGTCAGAGGTCTTGGGGAAAACCTGAGGGAGTATACCACTGTGCCTCATAGCTCAGCTGGTAGAGCATCTGCCCTGTGTGTCAGAGGTCTTGTGGAAAACTTGAGGGAGTATACCACTGTGCCGCATAGCTCAGCTGGTAGAGCATCTGCCCTGTGTGTCAGAGGTCTTGGGGAAAACTTGAGGGAGTATACCACTGTGCCTCATAGCTCAGCTGGTAGAGCATCTGCCCAATGTGTCAGAGGTCTTGGGGAAAACCTGAGGGAGTATACCACTGTGCCTCATAGCTCAGCTGGTAGAGCATCTGCCCTGTGTGTCAGAGGTCTTGGGGAAAACTTGAGGGAGTATACCACTGTGCCTCATAGCTCAGCTGGTAGAGCATCTGCCCGGTGTGTCAGAGGTCTTGGGGGGAAAACCTGAGGGAGTATACCACTGTGCCTCATAGCTCAGCTGGTAGAGCATCTACCCTGTGTGTCAGAGGTCTTGGAGGAGTATCCATGCATTGTACCTTATACTATAGCTCAGTTGGACTTTTTAGAGCATCTGCTTGGTGTGATGTCAGAGGTCGTGGGGAAGACTTGAGGGAGTAATAGCTGTCTCTCATACTAGCTCAACTTGTAGAGCATCTACCCGGTGTGTCGGAGGTCTCGGGTTCAAATCCCCACGTCTGGTTGTTTCATTCCTATGTGTATTGTTTATATCTCCACAGAATGCAGTGCTGACCAGTACCAGTGCTTGTCTAATAAGGACTGCCTTGATAAAACACAACGTTGTAATGGCATCATTGATTGCCCGTTGTACTCTGACGAACTCCATTGTGGTAGGTGATGCTGCATGGATGTCACGTACATGCATGATTATCACATGGCTGTCACATGGCCGTCACATGGCTGTCACATGGCCGTCACATGGCTGTCACATGGCCATCACATGGCCGTCACATGGCCGTCACATGGCGATCACATGGCGATCACATGGCGGTCACATGGCAGTCACATGGCAGTCACATGGCCATCACATGGCCATCACATGGCCATCCCATGGCAGTCACATGGCCATCACATGGCGATCACATGGCCGTCATATCACTGCCACATGAACATTCTATGCTTGTCAGATGTAGAACTTTTATCCAGGTTGACGTCAGGGTTCTAGTCATCAAGTCCATCACAAGTCCTCACAATGAGCCTTCGAAGTCCCTGGGTCTTAATTCAAGTCACAAGCTAATCAAATGAACTCCAACAAAGGCATTCTTTTGTGCGTGTTCATCCTTTGCTTCTTGTTTCTGGACATTTAATTTTAACAGACTTAATTTTATCGGCTCTGGACTTGTAATGGGCTTGACTACAACCCTGGTTGACGTACATATTTTGTTTTATGCATATATGTAGGAGGTTGTTCTGCTGCTGAGTTTGAATGCGTCCCTGGTGTTTGCATTAAGAGGTCCCTGGTTTGTGACAAAACCACCGACTGTGGCGCTACAAATGACGAGTTTATGTGCTGTAAGTTTCTAAACAGTAAATACGAATATGCAATATTATACTGCCCAGTAAAATCTTTAAATGCGCTTATTTTAAATAGCACACATATCTACCCTGCAGGATACTCATGGTACTTGATTACCCTGGTCATTCATGGGCACAACTCTCTAGGGAGTATGCAGCGCCGGCAACCTGACACAAGCACTCAGGGGCTTGCAGATATCCATTAATTAGAGATTTCAAATTTCCTGTTTTCTTTCCATGGATAGTATTTTATATAATTGTTGGGTTAGAACGAAATCCATTTTCTGGGAAAATCTGAACACGCACTGATTCTTTAATCTCTATTCTTATTATTAGCCCACTGCAGGGATTCCCACGTGAATTTGACGGCAAAAGTCGACTACACGTACACGATCGGCTATCCAGGAAAAATAACGGGAGACTGCGCGTGGACCGTGGTTTCCCCACCAGGCACACGAATCCGCGCGACCCTGCTTCACCCTACGGGCTGTCGACTCGCATTCGGCGACGGACCGTACACTAGATACAGTAACACCACAGCGGCATTTCGCGCCGTGGGAACGCCAAAGTTGCGGTGGAAAGATTCGGCGGTGTCTAACCCGGACATTGCGTATCCGAGCACGGTGACTTCGCGCGGACCGTACATGTGGATGTTGAGTACTCATTGTGGTGACTCGGTGGCTAATGTCGGGTTTGGGGTTGAGTTCACGGCAATCGTGGAAAAAGGTACTTGGATCTTAAATTTCCATGGTATAGGGGGAATTTTGGCAACACAAACTATATTTTCAAGGAAATACCTTTGTCTGGTCTCAAAATAAAAGAAATAAGTTTCAGTTGTTCTGAAGGGATAACTTAGGCCCAATAAGGGTTACAAATAGTGTGACAACATGCCTTTCTAAAAACCCTGTGTACAAATTTCCAATGTACGCTCGTAACCGGGACGGACACTTGTGTTACATTTTATTCCTCACGTGCATGCAGTACTTAAAAACATAGCTTGTACACCTTGCAATGGTTCGGGTAGTCCTGTTTCCCATTTTGGGTGATGATGGTAGTGGTGTACATGTATTTAGACATCAACTGTACTTTAGAAAGAACATGAAGAGATGTCGTAAGGCAGAAATATCGGAGGCTAGACTATTCATTATAAATTCAAATCCCAAAATTTGTTTATCTGCAGATTGTTCAGACGGTCTTAAACTTTGCAATTCGGGTACAAAATGCGTAGAAGAATCGGCCTTCTGTGATGCAAAAGTGGACTGCCCCGAGTACGAGGATGAGATTGGATGCGGTAGGTATTATTAGTTGCTCAGATACAACCTTGAACTCAATGAAACTTGGAAACAATTTGCAAAGAAGTAATTTACTAATATTGTGGTCGTGTGTTTATTTTTCAGGAGACTGCAATGATGACGAGTTTTCGTGCCTTACTGGGGATATGTGTGTACCAACAAACTCACTCTGCAATGGCTTTATCGAGTGCAGTGACAGATCGGATGAATATTCATGTGGTAAACTTGGCTTTGAAATATGCAAACTAGAATTTTCTTTCAAATCTTCCATACATAATGCGTACGGGTTAAAAAGAAAATTTTTTGAAATGGTTCGTTATCTTTTAAAGGAGCATGGAGATCACATTTTTGAACACACCCCCTCCTCCCTCAACCCCCTGTTTTTCCCACGGTTTTGAGGTTTTAAGACCATATCATGTGTCATATTTTTCTCATTACCATTCTGAAATTTCGCATCTCGATCCATATATATTTTCAAGAATATCCTAAAAAACCACAGATGTTTTGTAAACTAATTTATCCATTCCATAAACCGGTGCAGTGATTTCACATCCAAGGCTGCTTTCGAGCGCTCGTCCCTGGTGCTCCCAGGCGTTGGGAATGTTACGTCACACACGCGTACACACGATCGCACTCAAAAGCGTTATCGGGATCCCTGGTGCACCACGGTCATTAGAAATTACATCCCCGCTAATAAAACTTGGGTCTTCCACAAAATAAATCACAGATATCTGATGAAAATAAATCATGAAAATATTTACAACGTTTGGTTTCAATGTGTTCAAAATATCAACCCAAATTTCCGGAATTATTATACGACGCCATTTTCACTGAGTCATGCGTGAGTACGCGCAACTGCGCATGTCTCCCAGTTGTCCCGACGACTCGGAGGTCGGGAGCAGTTGGTGCCACCATCTGGTGCACCAACGCCCTTTCGGGCGACCACCGGGGAACACCAGGGATCCCTGGTGCCGCGCTCGAAAGCAGCCCTAATTGGAGATTGCAAATTTTCTGTTTTCTTCCCATGATAGTATTTTAGGGAGATATTTTATACGATTGTTAAACTGAAATCCATTTTCTGGAAAAATCTAAACAAGCTCTGTTAAAGTTTAACAAATCTTTCTTAAATGTGGTACCCAACCAAACCCCCACCATCCCACCCCAGCCCACCACCCCAGCCCACCACCCCACCCCACACCACCACCCCACCCCACCCCGCTCAACTAACACCACACTTTTGCTCACACTTTTCTGTTTTTAACCAGAGCCATGCGGAGTCGGTAACTTCAACCTGACCAGTACCGAGTCCGTCACGGTCAGCTCCCCACTGTGGCCCAAGGCCTATCCAGAAAGCGTAGAATGTGTGTATCTATTTCAAGCCGACGCGTCACACCGAATCATGGTTACGTTTGTTGAGTTTAACACGGAGGCCGGATATGACTTGTTAGTGATTGGCAATGGGCACACAATAAAGGAGAATGTGATTCTAATGCTTAGCGAGTAAGAATTTCTTTCTCAAAAATGCTGTTTTTCAGATGAATGTTATCAAACTGCCTTCGAGTCGCAAGTCAAGTCAAAACTGCCTTCGATGCGTCCCAAGTCAAGTCAAACTGCCTTCGAGTCCCAAGTCAAGTCAAACTGCCTTCGAGTCCCAAGTCAAGTCAAACTGCCTTCGAGTCCCAAGTCAAGTCAAACTGCCTTCGAGTCCCAAGTCAAGTCAAACTGCCTTCGAGTCCCAAGTCAAGTCAAACTGCCTTCGAGTCCCAAGTCAAGTCAAACTGCCTTTGAGTCCCAAGTCAAACTGCCTTTGAGTCCCAAGTCAAGCCAAACTGCCTTTGAGTCCCAAGTCAAGCCAAACTGCCTTCGAGTCTCAAGTCAAGTCAATTGACTGCCTTCGAGTCTCAAGTCAAGTGAAACTGCCTTCGAGTCCTAAGTCAAGTCAAACTGCCTTCGAGTCTCAAGTCAAGTCAAACTGCCTTCGAGTCCCAAGTCAAGTCAAACTGCCTTCGAGTCCCAAGTCAAGTCAAACTGCCTTCGAGTCCCAAGTCAAGTCAAACTGCCTTCGACTGTGTTCACTGTAGCAGAGAATGGCATAAAGCAACCAGACTGTTGGTTGCAAGGCAATGGCATGCCCCACGTAGCAACAACAGCATAGTATGTGACTTTTTAAACTGCACCTCCATTTGAAAGTGAAGAATTCGGGGTGCCAGCTATTATGCAAATATTACACGCAGAAAGGCTAATATATTCAAATATGCATTTTCTTCGCAGCACTTCTGCCCCATCCAAACTAGCCTCTAAGCGGAACCAAATGTACATGGCGTTCTCGTCCGATCATTTAGTGGCTCGGGCTGGCTTTTTGCTTCATGTTGCACAAGTGTCGGAGCAAGGTAGGGCGCCCTCTATTGTTCATCTTAAACAGTACCGTGCCTGCACGTCCCAGTATTTATTTTTCAAAATAAATTTTGTAATATTGGGTAAAAAGTCAATATGGTTTATGCTACATTTACACCATGTCCCCGGCAGTCCTGGCGCCCCGGTTTGGCCAAAATGCTCGACTCGGCCCCAGTTGGGCCGGTGTGTTGCGTTCTACCACGGTGCGTTACGTCCCGGTACAGAAAGCATGGCGCGTCGTGCCGGTTCCGGGCCGCGAGGCAGATGGCGCGCCCCGGACTGTTGACAGAGCTGCTCACTGGCCGGTCACTGGCCGGTGGCAAGGGTGAGCTACTGTCATTCACGTTTCGCCACCCCGGTCCCCTACGCTCCCCGACGTCCATCCCGGTGCCTCCACGGTGCTCCTCTACCGGGGTGCCGGGACTGCCGGGGACATGGTGTAAACGTAGCATTAGTGGTGGGCGATTAGTGAATATTTTACAACTCGATATTTGCAGGTAATATACTCGAGTAACCGCACGGTTGCCAAAATTTCTTCAAGAGAATGGTGCTTTATTTTTACCTTGTGGAAACATACTGCCCATACTCGAAATTTTTATTTTTTACTTATAACTTTTTCTCCACAGTATCCTGCAGTCCAGGGGAAACGCCTTGCGACTACCGAGATCTGATTTGCGTCCGCGAGAGTGACGAAAACATCTGTCCTGATCGTACGTTTTATCAGTTCTTTATTTTTGCCTAAAAAGGAGTGAAGGGTCCCATGGGGCTTTCGTGTTCATATTCCCTCTTTTAGTATAATAATTCTGCAATGCATAGTTCCGACCTGTCAATCAAGCTGAACCTGCCGACCAATCACAATAGAGCTACGCAGACAGCGCCCACATAGGTCAGAGTGCATTTTCTCAACAAAAAAAACAACACGTGCTTAAGTGATGCTCAGCCGTACAGTTTTTATGCGGTGATTCAAGTGAATTTTGGTTTCAATGTCGGGCGTTTAGCTGTTCAAAGTGCGTATTTTATGAATATATGACATCCCTGTATAGTTCTTTACTTGTGTGCTACGATAACTGTCAACCCTAAAACATGAATACCTTTGAGTTTTCTCCAATAAATCTGATCTTTCCCCATTACTTTGTGCGTTGTGTGTCGCCATTTTTGTGATGGCTTGTGAGGTGTAGCAACAGTAACTAAGTGGGCGGGTTTAATTGCATGGGCAATCTCAGAGCTATGCATTCTGTAGTACCAAATACCTATTTGTAACAAAAACTAAAATATATAATAATAATAATAATAGCAATCTTATATAGCGCCAAATGCCAGGGCCTCTAGGCGCTTTACAGTATAAACCAAAGCGATAACATACATACATGTACATAGATAAAAAATATTAAACGTTAAAACCAAAGAGCATCATCAAGAGCATCAAGTCTGGTAATACTGAACAAAAAGATGTGTCTTAAAGGAGTGTGACCAGATCACTTTTTTTTACCCATAACTCCCCGGGACTTACCTTATGGGTCGTGAGATTTTTATATCATTACATCCGTTATATTTTTCTGATTACGAAACTGAAACTCCCGCGCTTCTAGGCCGCATATTTCCGAGGATATCGTCGAAAATCCACCGATTATTTGTAAACTAATTTTCCAGTATCAACGTTTATCCGCTGAAAGCATACTCGATAGTTTTGTTCAATTTTTTACTGGAAATTGCGAATGTTTTCGGGTTTTTGGGACATGGGAGGTGTGTATGGGAGTTACTTGATAATATTGGTAAGTTACATCGAAAACTATTTTCCAGAAACTCTGGTCACGCTCCTTTAAGCTGGGACTTGAAATTACTGATGGAATGAATTTGACGCATGCTGTTAGGAAGACCATTCCAGAGGTGTGCGGCTGAAAAAACAAATGATCTAGTATCACCATGAATTTTGTTGATGAGCGAGCAGGTACCCTTAATTGACAGTCCGATGATGATCTTAGAGACCTAGATGGGGTATGCAACTGGACAAGGTCAGAAAGATAACCCGGAGCTATGTTATGAATGGCCTTAAAGGTAAAAGAGTCTTAAATGCTAATCTTTGCTTGACTGGAAGCCAATGGAGCTGAAAGAGAATTTGTGTCATGTGCTCACGCTGACAATAATATTTCTATCCACAGTTGTTTGCAATTGGGCCATCACGACCATCACAGACTCTGTGATAGAACTTAAGTCACCCAACTACCCCCAGCCCTACCCGCCAAACCTCTACTGCAAATGGCCGGTGCCGTTTCGCAACACGCAACCGCTAACCGTGGTAGAGATCGTGCATTTCGTCACCGAGTCCACGGCAGACACGTTACGACTATCAGGAATCGGGCTTCAGAGCGGGGACGAAATGACATACGAATTGACGGGTTCAACGAAGCTACGTTCGGTCATCTTTAATGGAATGGGCACTGTATTGGTTCGGTTTGAAACGGACTCGAACGTCCAGCTTCAGGGATTTCATTTGCGGTTTATTCACAAGAACGGCAGCGAACATTTTGGTACGTTACGTTTTACTGAAGGGCATGCAAGCGGTCTGGTGGCAAAAATCAGTTGTTTGCGTGCCTTGCAGAAGGGCGTAACTGATAAACTTACTTTCTCAGTAAAATCCTGAAAACAAAACACTTCAATTGCCTTATTTATTACAACCTAACTTGGGATGGGAGAAAAATCATGTGATCCTCATCAGTATTCGAACCCGAGACCTTTAGCACACCGGGCGATGCTCTACTAGCTGAGCTATGAGGCACAGTGGTATACTCCCTGAGAAATGAGTAAAACAATTAGTTTTCTGTCATGAGACGAAAATTCAATTCACCCCAAAACCATTTCGCCCAAGTGCCATTTCGCCCCCAAACCACTTCGCCCTGAACCATTTCGCCTGTGCACGAAGTGGTTTTGGGGCGAAGTAGCATTTGGGCGATGTTGTGTTTGGACGAAGTGATTTAGGGCGAAATGACTGCAAACCCTTTTTTGACTTTTTTCTCAAAAGTTAGACGAAGTACGGAGCTGGTTTTTGCTCGGGTTGGTTTTAATCATGCATATCTTCAATCACACAGGGAGATAAAACTATTTGAAACAGTTTACCAATCATGTATACTATCTTTATATCCGTGGTTTTCAGTGCAACGTTTAATATAAATTCCCTCCAGAAGGCCGCTTTTTCTCATTTAGCGATGCGCATCAGGTTCATGTGCGAAAAGGCTGAGTGTGAATCCTCACTTAAAAGACTTTCAACAGTAAAGGGGGCATTTTGGCAACACAGACCATATTTTCCAGAAAATACCTTTGTCTGGTCTCAAAATAAAAGAAATAGATTTCAGTTGTTCTGAAGAGATAACTTAGGCCCAAAAAGAGTTACAAATAGTGTGACAACATGCCTTTCTAAAAACCCTGTGTACAAATTTCCAATATACATACATTGTGTACATGTACACATGTACGCTCATAACCGGGACGGCCTAAAATGTAACACAAGTAGTGTCCGTCCCGGTTACGAGTGTATATGGGTCTGTCCACAGTAATGGGGTACATTTGAAAAATACGTCAATAATTCCTTTCAGATGTCTTTAGTTTATCTCAGAATTATAGAAATGTCCTTGTTTTGTTCTCAGGAGATAACTTTTGCCCAAAAAGGTAAGAAATTGCTGCCACAACATACATTTTTGAAAAGCAAGTGTACAAATTTTCCTATTACGCATGTAACGTGGACGGACAATTTTGTGACTTTTTTTCCGTCTTTGTTACACGCGTAATAGGAAAATTTGTGCAGGATTATTTGTAGGATTATTTTTCTTACTCCTTGGTGAAAAAGTTATTTCCTCAGTTTAGTTTGATAATTTAAAGATAAAATTAAGACATTTGAAGTGAACTGGGACCTAAGATCTTGAATGTTACAGAAATGTACCCCATTACTGGACAGACCCATATTGGAAATTTGTTATCTCTTCAGAACAACTTAAACTTATTTCTTTTATTTTGAGACCTGCAGACAAAGGTATTTCTTCGAAAATATGGTCTGTGTTGCCAAAATGCCCCTTTACTGTGGAAAGACCCACATTACTGGTTTTCATTATCTTAAGGTCTTACTGAAGTAGCTATTTTTTTTTCTTCATAGGTTCATCAGAGCTACCTGGAGGTGTCTTTTTCCCATGTGATGATGGGTCTCGAATTACTGCAACTGCCAAGTGCGATGGATTTTTGGATTGTGCGAATGGGGATGACGAAATCTCATGTGGTACGTTAATATTGACACACTAAAGCCCGCCGCGCGTTTGCTCAGCACTTGGCTCACGTGTGCGGTGAAATTTTGCTGCGTTTTTTGCCTCGCAAGGCCGTGAGCCAAAAATCTAACGTGTTTGATTTCTTTTGCCTCGCGTGGCCAAAATCTCACCGTGTGCGGGGGTGCTGAGCCAAGTGCTGAGCTAAAATAAATGTAGCTGGCCAATTAAAAACCATTCCTTATTCACACGCGCGATCCAAAAACTGCGCGCGCCTGCGAACCCCGCCAAGGTCACCACACTTTAGCAAAAGTTTGGTGACCTTAGCGGTGCCCGCGCGCACTGTATTCATATCACGTGAATAGGGGATGGTTTTTAATTGGCCAGCTACATTCATTTTAGCTCAGCACTTGGCTCATCACCCCCGCACACGTGAGATTTTGGCCACGCGAGGCAAAAGAAATCAAACACGTTAGATTTTTGTCTCACGGCCTCGCGAGGCAAAAAATGCAGCAAAATAGTCACCGCACACGTGAGCCAAGTGCTCAGCAAACGACCTCACGTGTGCGGTGGGCTTAACCGGGGAAACCCAACTGCTGGGGGTAAACCTGCAATGGACTGGCATCCCATCCAGGTGGAGTAGCAATGCTCCTAGTCACTCCATGCCATGGAAACTAACAACCTGTTGGGGAAACCCAACTAACTGATGGGGTTAAACCTGCGATGGACTGGCATCCCATCCAGGGGGAGTAGCAATGCTCCTATAGTTACTCCATGCCATGAAAACTAACAACCTGTTGGGGAAACCCAACTAACTGCTAGGGGCAAACCTGCGATGGACTGGCATCCCATCCAGAGGGAGTAGCAATGCTCCTAGTCACTCCATGCCATGGAAACTAACAACCTGTTGGGGAAACCCAACTAACTGCTAGGGGTAAACCTGCAATGGACTGGCATCCCATCCAGGTGGAGTAGCAATAATGCTCCTAGTCACTCCATGCCATGGAAACTAATGACCTGTTGGGGAAACCTAACTAACTGCTAGGTGTAAACCTGCAATGGACTGGCATCCCATCCAGGGGGAGTAGCAATGCTCCTAGTCACTCCATGCCATGGAAACTAACAACCTGTTGGGGAAACCCAACTAACTGATGGGGGTAAACCTGCAATGGACTGGCATCCCATCCAGGTGGAGTAGCAATAATGCTCCTAGTCACTCCATGCCATGGAAACTAACAACCTGTTAGAAAACCCAACTAACTGTTGGGGATAAACCTGCAATGGACTGGCATCCCATCCAGGGGGAGTAGCAATAATGCTCCTAGTCACTCCATGCCATGGAAACTAACAACCTGTTGGGGAAACCCAACTAACTGCTGGGGGTAAACCTGCAATGGACTGGCATCCCATCCAGGGGGAGTAGCAATGCTCCTAGTCACTCCATGCCATGGAAACTAACAACCTGTTGGGGAAACCAAACTAACTGCTGGGGGTAAACCTGCAATGGACCGGCATCCCATCCAGGGGGAGTAGCAATATGCTCCTAGTCACTCCATGCCATGAAAACTAACAACCTGTTGGGGAAACCCAACTAACTGCTGGGGGTAAACCTGCAATGGACTGGCATCCCATCCAGGGGGAGTAGCAATGCTCCTAGTCACTCCATGCCATGGAAACTAACAACCTGTTGGGGAAACCCAACTAACTGATGGGGGTAAACCTGCAATGGACTGGCATCCCATCCAGGGGGAGTAGCAATGCTCCTAGTCACTCCATGCCATGGAAACTAACAACCTGTTGGGGAAACCAAACTAACTGCTGGGGGTAAACCTGCAATGGACCGGCATCCCATCCAGGGGGAGTAGCAATATGCTCCTAGTCACTCCATGCCATGAAAACTAACAACCTGTTGGGGAAACCCAACTAACTGCTGGGGGTAAACCTGCAATGGACTGGCATCCCATCCAGGGGGAGTAGCAATGCTCCTAGTCACTCCATGCCATGGAAACTAACAACCTGTTGGGGAAACCCAACTAACTGCTGGGGGTAAACCTGCAATGGACTGGCATCCCATCCAGGGGGAGTAGCAATGCTCCTAGTCACTCCATGCCATGGAAACTATCAACCTGTTGGGGAAACCCAACTAACTGCTGGGGTTAAACCTGCGATGGACTGGCATCCCATCCAGGGGGAGTAGCAATGCTCCTAGTCACTCCATGCCATGGAAACTAACAACCTGTTGGGGAAACCCAACTAACTGATGGGGTTAAACCTGCGATGGACTGGCATCCCATCCATGGGGAGTAGCAATGCTCCTAGTCACTCCATGCCATGGAAACTAACAACCTGTTGGGGAAACCCAACTATTAACTGATGGGGTTAAACCTGCGATGGACTGGCATCCCATCCAGGGGGAGTAGCAATGCTTCTAGTCACTCCATGCCATGGAAACTAACAACCTGTTGGGGAAACCCAACTATTTATGAGAATAAAGCAAATATTTTTGACTATTTTTCTTTACTTTTAGCTTCTGTCTTATGCCCCGGATTCTACCACTGCAGCAAAACTAAAACATGTATCAAAATGGACGAAGTTTGTGACGGCGCGGTGGATTGCCAATATAAAGATGATGAAATTGATTGTGGTAATTAACTAATACAAAATACCCCATTTACAAATTCAGTTTAGTTTCATTTTGAAAACTTCCAAATTAGGAATTTTTAGAAAAGTGGATTTTTGGTCGATTTTTAATAACCCTAGACCTGTCTGCGATGACCACCTCAGAACATTTCTTTTTTTTAAACAAAATTGTATTTGAAAACTGCAAAAATAGGAAGTTTTGGTACAAGTGGGCAAATTTTCATGAGTTTGGGAAATCTGTATTTCAACCACGAACCTTAATTCTGCAGTTCTGCTTAACATGCAGACGCCCTACCAATTGAGGTATCGAAGGTGATTGGGATTGGCTATCACTTTAGCTTATAAACAAACTCTACAAGGGGATAAAACCCCGGAATAAGCTTGGGACAGGCTTATAGGCACAGGCTTGTCAGCAATGGGCGCGCGCCAAATTCATGCTACGAAATATGCAGCTCCATAACAAAGGCATGGAGCTGCGTATCTCGTGGCACGAATTTGGCACGTGCGCATTGCTGCTGATCCTGTGCCTTTTTATTAATTTTTCCTTTAGGATAAACCTGGTTTTACAGGGTTGCATCGAACAAAACTAAACACCATGAAAGCATTTTTGTAATTGTTTCAGGAAACAAATTCCCATAAATGTTTTCCAATCAACTTTTCCAATCAAAGTGGGAGTTAGTTAATTCACCTGTTTTTTTTTCCACATAATTTTCCTCTAAATTTTGCCATCATAAATACAATACACTGTACTCAAATTTCATGCCATTATAAAAAACTGTTTGTGTTTTCATTTTTTTACAACAAGAATTTAATTTTAAAATCAATTGTTTTGCTACTATTTACAGCTATGAAGCGATGTCCCGAGAATTGCACCTGTGAGTTTATGGGGGATGCATTCCACGTGAGATGCCTTGAGAGCTGGCGACCAGAAGACATAAAGAACATTGCCAAGATTGTCCAAGCACTGTAAGGATGCATTGAACTCGTCTTAACTTTTGTGAAATCGATCCCAGTTCACTAGTACCCACTGCTGGGGGAAGGGCAAAATGTGCTCCACAAATTCTTGTGAAGGAAGTACGTCACATGGGGTCATGCGTAGGGCACTGTGGGTCGCTTACTATCGGGCGCATAAGAATAAAATACTATAATAATGATGGCATATAAGCATTTGTGTCGTTTTACCTTTTTTTCTTTGCCATTATTTGCAGTCAACTGTCCGGAGCTAAGAATGACGACACAGACTTGCTCCTTCCCGGGATGTTTAAGGAACTGGAATCGCTTCGCTTCCTGTACGTATAAATGTAACAGTATAAAGCTAAGCGTACATCGGCCTTGCAACTGGAAGCAACTCAACTGATCAGTTGCTGTCCATGTGTGCGAAGCGCGCACATCAACAGCAACTGATTAGTTGCACAACTAGCAGCAACTGGGAGCATCCAGCCATGTCTACATTTCCAGAGCGCGCACATCGACACAGCAACTGGAGTACATTGACCTTGCAACTGCAAGCAACTGTTGCTTGCAGTTGCTGTCGATGTGCGCGTAGGTGATCAGATGCAAGTACGCGGTGCAAGAGATTCACAGTGGCTTTAAAACTCTAGAGTACACTGTCACAGAAAATAAAAGCAACCTATTTGGTATTAAATGATTAGTATATATATCTTTTTTATTATGTTCACAGATCCATACCCTACAATGAATTACGCAGCATACCACAGGGCACATTCTACGGTTTGGAAAGCCTAACATATTTGTAAGTTTTATTTCATGTAAACTCCTCAAAAAAAGTTCGGAAAGTCAAGTTTGACTGACGATTTATCTCTTGTTACTAAATCATTTCCCTTGAATTCGGTATCATTGGAAAGCCCTGTTATTCCTCTTTACAGTGATGTGTCATTTGTTATGATTAATCAATTGGGGGATGTGCAGTATAGCGGAATACAGGGGTGGGTGGAAAGTGAAATGTCCGAAAATTCACTGCTATTGTCAAAAAGTGCATTGACACATTCCCATCCTCCAAGCAAAAGGGGGAATGCACTGCATGACAATAGCAGTGAATTTTGTGACATTTCACTTTCCACCCCTGTATTCCGCTATACTGCACATCCCCCAATTGATTAATCATAACAAATGACACATCACTGTCATTTCCAATGATACCAAATTCAAGGGAAATGATTTAGTAACAAGAGAGAAATTGTCGGTCAAACTTGCCTTTCCGAACTTTTTTTGAGGAGTTTAGTTAATACATTTGTGGGACCTTTTGTTCAAACATACTTGTACTTCCCCATTTAAAGACACAGGCTCGTCAGCAATGCGCGCGCACCAAATTCGTGCCACGAAATATGCAGCTCCATATGTAGCAAAGCCTGTGCCTTTAAATGTAATGAAATTACAGATCAGTTAAGATGTATTGTCAGTGCATTTTAGGTGACACCTCAAACAAAATTTGTTTTCTTGAATTGATATTTTTCTAGAAACACAAAAGTTATTCGCTTTCAAATGAGACATAAAAAAAAATCGACCAATGTTTAGTTATCGCACAATTACTGTCAATATTTCAAATTATTGGCCAATAATTCAACTGACGGTAAGGCGTAAAAACGGCCATATAAAAACAGTGATTTCACAGAGTTGCCGATGTCTAAAATACAAAGTATGATGTATTTTCGTTAAAATAAACTAAATGCTTTCAAAATTGGTTTAGAGAAAAAAAATCAAATTTGCCGAGAACCACGGGGAATATAACTTGAAGTCAGTTTTGTTTTTAGGGTTAATCACATTTTAAATACTTTTTTTTTAATTTTAAAAAGTAAAATTAAAAATCGTAAAATTTTCAATCAATCTTTATTTAACACAAAACAGTTTATCGGGAATTTGATGAAAGCAAAAAACGTGTTGTCGCTGAATTTATCGTTTTGTTTTTCTAAATTAGGAACATTTCTGGGAACAGTTTCACCAAGTTCAAAGCTCATATGTTTACGGAGCTGTCAAACTTAGAGGCACTGTAAGTATATGAAAGTCAAACAAGCCAATTTAAAAAAAAAGCTGTTTCCCAAAGGATGCAACTCTCTCTTGTGTGATCCCCTAAATGGTTGCCCTGTAGCCACCTAAATGAAAACACAATCCACATACTGACCCGGGCGGGAATCGAACCAGGGCCACATTGGTGGAAGGCGAGGAAAAAAATGCACACCCAACCTGATTCCCCGATACAACAATTGGAGCGGGACCTTGTCCAGATTTTTCCAGAAAATATATTTCGTTCTAACCTAACAATCATACCCTACTCAAAAAAAGTTCGGAAAGTCAAGTTTGACTGACGATTTCTCTCTTGTTACTAAATCATTTCCCTTGAATTTGGTATCATTGGAAAGCCCTGTTATTCCTCTTTACAGTGATGTGTCATTTGTTATGATTAATCAATTGGGGGATGTGCAGTATAGCGGAATACAGGGCCAGGGGTAGGTGGAAAGTTAAATGTCACAAAATTCAATGCTATTGTCATGCAGTGCATTCCCCTTTTGCTTGGAGGATGGGAATGTGTCAATGCACTTTTTGACAATAGCAATGCATTTTGTGACATTTCACTTTACACCCGCCCCCGTATTCAGCTGTGCTGCACATCCCCCAATTGCTTAATCATAACAAATGACACATCATCGTAATGCTACGTTTACACCATGTCCCCGGCAGTCCCGGCGCCCCGGTAGAGGAGCACCGTGGAGGCACCGGGATGGACGTCGGGGACCGGGGTGGCGAAACGTGAATGACCGTAGCTCACCCTTGCCACCAGCCGGTGAGCAGCTCTGTCAAAAATTTTGCCCCGGCAGTCCCGGCACTAATGAGAATCGTCCTGGGCCGCAGTGGGACGGGGCTTCCGTCACAGGGCATGACGGACCGCAGTGTGCCTTGACTCACCGGGGTGTGTCACCTTGGGATGCCGGGGACCTCTGATCGCGGCCGGTGCCTCGCGCTCCGCCACGTTTGGAAGCCCGGCACCCCACGGTCTGACAGGGCCCGACACGGTAGCGGCCACAGCATGGTGTGAATGCGGCCTGGTAAACTGCGGTGCGCCAAGGTTTGTGACGGTTGTTGCTCACGGCCAGTTACGCCTCACTGCGTCGCGCTCCAGGACGAAGTGAAAATGAAGGTGTGGAGCGCACTATTTATACCCACCGGGGCTCACCGGGTGACCACCGGGGCGTGAAACGTGACAGCTGCCACGTTCAGTCGCAGGGCGCCGCAGCAGACCCTAGCACACCGTCGGGAACGTATTGGGCCGGGACAACAAACGTGACACGAACAGGACGGACGTGAGGCACCGCATCAGAACTTAGCAGGCCGGCCTGGGACGTGGACCCATCCGTAGTGGAACGGCGCTTGAAACGTAGCGCGCCGTCCGCCTCGCGGCTCGGAACCGGCACGGCGCGCCATGCTTTACGTACCGGGACGTAACGCACCGTGGTAGAACGCAACACACCGGCCCAACTAGGGCCGAGTCGAGCCAAAGTAATAAAAAGACGACAAAAGTTCCACGGCACGCTACGTTTTGGCCAAACCGGGGCGCCGGGACTGCCGGGGACATGGTGTAAACGTAGCATAAAGAGGAATAACAGGGCTTTCCAATGATATAAAATAAAGGAAAATTATTTTGCAACAAGAGAGAAATCGTCAGTCAAACTTGACTTTCCGAACTTTTTTTGAGGAGTTTATAACACACCTCCCCAAAATACTATCCATGGGAAGAAAACAGAAAATTTGCAATCTCCAATTTGAATGTGGAAGCAAAAAGGTTGGTGTAATCACTGCACTGCTTTATGAAACGGATTAATTAGTTTACAAAACATCGGTGGTTTTGTGACGATATCCTTAAAAAATATACGGACTGAGAGTGCAAAATTTCAGAATGGTAATGAGAAAAATATGACGAGTGTAGTATCAAAATCTCAACACAAATGGGGGCTCAAAAATGTGATCCGGACACGCTCCTTTAAAACTAACATGAACTGAAAAAACATCCTTTTATTTATTGCAGCGTAATTACTGATGTGTCCAGCCTACGTGTTGTGGCTAAAGATGCATTTGCTGGTCTTGATAACCTTAAAACTTTGTAAGTGTGATACAGCTTGTTCTCCAACAACAACAACAATAACAATATAACAACTATAACAATATTTGCCGAGCTTAACATACATACTTTTCTAGCAGAAATTTATTTTCATGGAGCCTTTTAAACAAACAGCACAAAACATTTTGTAAACTTGTTTTAGAATTTGAAAATTTTGGCAAAACAACTTTGGTGTCCCCAAAAACTCCTTACACGTAACACATTTGTTTTTGTGCCATAAAAGTGTAATGAAAACACTGACAGACTAATCAATTGAGTTTTTAGCTTGGAATTGACTACATCTTTAAAAATAAACACATAAATGGTATGAAACAAATATTACACTGGTTCTAATGAGAAAAGGGCATTTTGGTGTCCCCCTTACGCGAGAAACCAATCATTTTTCGATGAATTGCATGTCACAAGTTGGTACCCTAGTTTATGGAATCACCCATATAGACTATAAGAATATGAGCAGATAAGTTTGCTAAAAATTATGTTTCTCCTTTTCTTAGCGTACTGGTTCGAGACACAGAAAGTAACATCCCCTTGCATGTTGAAGATGGTGCATTTTCATCACTGACGGAACTGACAAAAGTGTAAGTAGAACAAAATTATTATTTTTTGGGTGGGGGGGGGGGGGGGGGTGGCGTCCAAAGTTGTCAAAATGTTCACAGTTCTACAGAGCGTAGTATTTTTCAGGAGCCCCCTCCGTCAACATTTTTCAGTTTCAGTACCGTGAAGTGTCAAAATTTTATAGTGCATGTAAAGTCCTACGTGACCCTCGACCCCATCCCCTTTCCTACTGTCAATGGAAATGTTCACAACTTTGGACAAAATAGAATTTCATGTTCTTAAAGGCAGGATCGAAAAGATACAAATGGAATAATACCAGAAACGAAAAGTTTACAAAACTTAATTGGTACTTTCAATTAATTAGAAATGTGAGCAAAGTAATGGACAGAAAAAAAATAACTAACTCGTTTATTGTGGTTAAGTGCCTTGCCCAAGGGCAAGATTAAATACCTTAACACTTTCAATTGTTTTAATTACTCTAACACCTTTAATGCCAACCCAGGGAAATCTGGGCCTCAAGCCAAGCCCCACTCATTTGTGTACCCTGCGTAATAGAAGCTATCAATCATCCTACTTCTTGAAAGGGGTTTTCAAGTTATTATTAATGTGGATATTTATATGGTGCACATATCAGTTATATAATGGCACTTTATATTATTACCCCTGATCATTGGGCTCTTGATAGCATTCCTTAGGTGAACCTTTTAAGCACCCTGGGGAGTATACAGCTTGGGCAGCCTGCTAGGCACCCGTGAGCTAATCAAACAACACATTCACTACCCTCACAGGTACCCATTTACTCCTGGGTGGAGAGAGGCAAAAAGTGCTTTGCCCAAGGGCACACGTACATGCACCCTAGATGGATTCGAACTCACGACTTGCCTTTTAACATGAAAGTAAAATTTGTGTGATTAGAGAACTTAGCAGTAATTGGTAAATCCGCCTAATTATATATAATGGGGTATATGATAGGATTGATAGAGATGAATTTAGAAACATGAGAAAATTGCAATGCCCCGACTGGGATTTGAACCCAGATCCTTGGCATACATGGCCAACTACTCTACCAACTGAGCTATCTGGGCATCCTGACGGAGCATCACAACAATCTCATGCTAACCATACCACTTGACAGTTATTTTACCAATTACGGGGCTTTTCTATTACCTGTACTCTATTGACTGTTGCAGAGTTGTTGACGACTATCGGCTATGTTGTAGCTTCGTGACTGCAATACCGGCTTTCCAAATCGACAGTTGCGAAACCACTCAGTCACAACCACCGCTCAACCTATGTGGGTCACTCCTGCAGAACTACGGTCTACGCATCTGCATTTGGATTCTCGGCCTGAGCGCCCTCATTGGCAATGCGGTCGTAATCGTTTGGAGAATGCGTCGCTCCGAGACCAATTCGGGAAAACGGGTTCATTCTTGCATGGTTGTTAATTTGGCAGTTTCCGATTTCATCATGGGAGTATATATGATTATGGTCGCTGCGGGTGACGTACATTACGGAGAGCGGTACTTTGAATTCGCGCCGATCTGGCGGGACAGCTTGGCATGCAAAATGGCCGGTGTGTTGTCGGTCTTGTCTAGCGAGGCTTCGGTCATGTTCGTCACGCTTATTAGTTTAGATTGCTTTTTGCGGGTCGTTCTGCCGTTCAGCACTGTTCGTCTGTCGGAGAGATCAATTCGCAACATTCTGATTGCACTGTGGTTATCTGCCTTGTGTTTGGCCGTCATACCCACCGTTTTAGCCGATCCGGATTCTGACATCTACGGTTTGTCCGACGTTTGTATCGGGCTCCCACTTACGACAAAAGACGTTGGCGTTCGGCTGAAACCGAGCGACATCCACAATCCCTTCGGAAGTGCTGAGGACCTTCAAATCGTTTCCTCTGACTCGCAAAAACCGGCGTGGATTCTCTCGATCGTCCTTTTCCTAGGCGTCAACTTCGCATGTTTTTTAATCGTGCTCGTTTGCTACATCGCGATTTTCGTCCGCGTCAGGCGTTCGGTGCATCGGGTCAAGAGGACTGTGCATCGCGATCGCGATATCAAAATGGCGGTCAAGATGGCTCTCATTGTCGGTACAGACTTCGCGTGTTGGATGCCAGTCATAGTGCTAGGGATTCTCTCGCAATCCGGTGCGGTTCGCGTCAACGCAGCAGTTTATTCGTGGATTGTCGTTCTTGTTTTACCAATCAATTCGTCTCTCAATCCGTATCTTTATACTATCCTGTCTATCATCTGGGAGCATCGGCAGAATTCGAAGGAATCGTCCAGCTCGCCACCCACCAGTTTGAAACCTCAGAAGGGTTTAGTCGAAACTTTAAACTCTTTCCTGTCAGAAACAAAATGAAACTGTCAATGTTCACAGATTTACACATAACTTACACGATATAAACACGATGACAGCAGAAAACTTCCCAAGAAATGATTTTGTCTGAAGTGCTATAGTCTTTGAGAAATGAGTAAAACAATTATTTTTCATCTCATGAGACGAAAATTCAATTCGACCCAAAACCATTTCGCCCCCAAACCACTTCGCCCGAGTGCCATTTCGCCCCAAATCACTTCGTCCAAACACTACATCACCTAAATGCCACTTCGCCCCAAAACCACTTCGTGCACAGGCCGAGGTTCAGAGCGAAATGGTTCAGGGCGAAGTGGTTTTGGGGCGAAATTACTGCAAACCCTTTTTTGACTGTTTTCTCAAAAGTTAGACGAAGTACGGAGCTGGTTTTTGCTCAGGTTGGTTTTAATCACGCATATCTTCAATCACACAGGGGGATAAAACTATTTGTAACAGTTTACCAATCATGTATACTATCTTTAAGTTGACGTCGAAATATTCACATAACAGCTTCATTATGCATGACTGCATAAAGCTTTAATTTCTGGTACTGAAACAAAGAATTCCTCAATAAACATTAATTGATTATGTAGTTGAGTCGAGGAAACAAGATGTTGTACTCAACTGCATCATATCTCATTATGACATCCTCTTGCAACAGTGCCCCTTTAACGCACTCCCTAACTCCTGTGTACAGTGGCCCTGTTGAAAAAGGCCCCATTTGGCGGTGGGACTAGCGACAGAAATCTTGTCGCCTCTGCTGGACCAATCAGGACGCTTGGCAGTGCATTGCAGCATGATTGCAGGCATTCAAATGTAACGCGCGCAGATTGTAAACACCGTGCATGCATGTGATATATGTACTCGGTAATGCTGGCCGTTGTCCGCGTCGGCGATTGGCTGCTATTTAAAGGATACTGGGGAATCCGTTACATTACATTCTTCAGCATGTTATTATGATTTGAAAAACTGCAGAGTAAATTAAGATCGTCGTTTGAAAGTTTGGTAGGAATGGGACAGTCATAAGGAACGGAACCCAATAAAATTTTTGGAAAGTATAGAAATCGTTTCTTTTCGGCATAACATGACCGAATTTATTAAATTACATCAAAATGACTCGGGCGTGAGTTGGCTCAAGACAACAGCCGGCTCACTCCAGATTTGCGTGGATTTCCTCAGGGTATTGTCACGTCGCTTTGCAGAGTGGAAATTCCCTGATATCTCAGGATGCATTATGACGGCTTAACGAAAACAAATTTTAACCTATCACAAAATATTGGCCTGCCGAGTTGACATCTGAATTAAATCAAGTCGACTTGGCGAAATAATTTTATAAAGTTGACTTCGATGGAAGTGAGATGAATTTTAAATAATATAATTTGCAATTTGTAAATTATATTTTGCACATGGTGTATTAACCTAATATTGCATTTAATTGTTCCTTTGTTGTTTGTTAAGTTGTGCATCTGTGCAACACCATGAGAAATTGGGTTCTTAGGGAAAACCTGAGGGAGTATGCTACTGTGCCTCATAGCTCAGCTGGTACAGCATCTGCCTGGGGTGTCAGAGGTCTTAGGTGGGGGGGGGGGGGGACCTGAGGGAGTATACCATTGTGCCTTATAGCTCAGCTGGTAGAGCATCTGCCTGGTGAGTCAGAGGTCTTTGGGGGGGAAACCTGAGGGAGTATACCATTGTGCCTTATAGCTCAGCTGGTAGAGCATCTGCCTGGTGTGTCAGAGGTCCTGAAAAAAACCTAGGGGGTATACCACTGAGCCTCATAGCTCAGCTGGTAGAGCATCTGCCCGGTGTGTCAGAGGTCTTGGGGTGAAAACCTGAGAGAGAATACCACTGTGCCTCGTAGCTCAGCTCCATGGTAGAGCATCTGCCTGGTGTGTCACAGGTCTTGGGGTAAAAACTTGAGGGATAATACCATTGTGCCTTATAGCTCAGCTGGTAGAGCATCTGCCTGGTGAGTCAGAAGTCTTTGGGGGGGGGGGGGTGGACCTAAGGGAGTATACCATTGTGCCTTATAGCTCAGCTGGTAGAGCATCTGCCTGGTGTGTCAGAGGTCCTGGGAAAAACCTAGGGGGTATACCACTGAGCCTCATAGCTCAGCTGGTAGAGCATCTGCCTGGTGTGTCAGAGGTCCTGGGGAAAACCCGGGGTTATACCACTGTGCCTTATAGCTCAGCTGGTAGAGCATCTGCCTGGTGTGTCAGAGGTCTTGGGGAAAACCTGAGGAGTATACCACTGTGCCTTAGCTCAGCTGGTAGAGCATCTGCCTGACGTGTCACAGGTCATGGGGTGAAAACCTAAGAGAGTATACCACTGTGCCTCATAGCTCATCTAGTAGAGCATCTGCCTGGTGTTTCGGAGGTCTTGGGGGAAAAACTCGAGGGAGTATAGAGCATCTTCCCGGTGTGTCGGAGGTCTTTGGGAAAACCTGAGGGAGTATACCACATGCCTTAATGCCCTTATAGCTCAGCTGGTAGAGCATCTGCCCGGTGTGTCAAAGGTGTTGGGGACAACCTGAGGGAGTATACCACTGTGGCGTATAGTTCAGCCGGTAGAGCACTGCCTGGTGTCTTAGAGGTCTTGGGGGAAACCTGAGAGAGTATACCACTGTGCCTCATACTAGCCTAAATTGGTTTGGTAATTCGCCTAATCGCGCACATGTTTGTAAAGTTACTAGCTGTGTGTTGTTGACATGTATGTTTGAGATACCGTGGCCGAGTGGTTTAGGTGACTGACTCGAAATCACAGGTAAAAACTTGGGGTTGCGGGCTCGAAACTCGCCCCGGTGGGGGTACTGTGCCCTTGAGCAAGGCACTTAATCACACTTGCTCCATCCTTCGGAAGGGATGTAAAGCCGTGCTGCCGTTGTTCAAGTGTATATTAGGTATCGGTAGACGGTAACGCACTTTGAAGATCTCAGAGCATTTTATTCGTGAAGAGCAAGGGGATTCCCGGTGTCTCTAATTCATCATAGGTTTCCTCACGCTTGGGAGCGACGTACAGTATGGGCGCTTTTGAGAAATCCTTGGTTTGAGTATATACACACTGTACCATAAAAATAATAATGTATTTTGTATGGCACTTTCGACAAGTGCGCTGTTCTCTGATTACTGATTGGTTGTAAGTAATCGAGATTACGATCACGTGGTACGATTGACCAATGAGTACACACTGTACCATAAAAATAATAATTTATTTTGTATGGCACTTTCGACAAGTGCGCTGTTCTCTGATTACTGATTGGTTGTAAGTAATCGAGATTACGATCACGTGATACGATTGACCAATGGCTGCATGTCGTACACGATTTCCACTGAGCCAACTTTCCAGCCAAACATTTTCCTGACAAACATACGCATTCCCTGATTGGCTTATTATTAACACCGAGTAAATAATTAGCCAATCAGATAACATGGAAGAAAATTACCTATACACGTAAAACAAGGTCATGTGCCTGCAAAACACATTAGATGAAAAACGAAAGAATATCACAAGAATTGTGACAACAAACCAAAAAAAACAAATAGGTTTTTTGAAACGATTGGGAATTTGTGCCCATGGAAAACAACAGGGTGTATTTATATGGCAAAGTTCCTGGTCTATAATTGGGATAATTAGAACAAATATTTTTACATTCTCGGAAAGTGCGAGAAGAAAACAGATTAGACATGCCACTAGGCCAAAGAGCGCGCTGTAATCGCGTATTTATACAGACCAAACATGGGAAGTCAGACTTGGGCAAGTCTAACTTCTGCCAGGACCCGGCACCAGACCCGGCACCAGATCCAACAACATACACGGGGAATTACAGTCATTAGACGAGAAGCTTTAGACCAAAATTCGTGGCGTTCAGGTAATGTTTATACATATAATAGACATAAGAATATACAAACTCGGGATTTGTTTGTTTCTTGATCACGGCCTTACTTTGTTTTGTAGCTGTGCAGATCGAAATCATCAGTCAACCATGAAGTGGATCTTGCTTACCATCCTAGTCGCCGTATGTGTTGGTAGGTATACTAAACTATCCTCAGTGGCTCACATAAATGATCCCCGTGATAAATGCAGTATAAGCACTCAAGTAATCAATACTACCTGGAAAAACTCACTTCATATTTTTACGGACGGCTCTTTCGACCCAAATCTGAATACAGTCGGTTGTGCAATCAACATACCATTTCTTAATTATTCAAAGAGCGTTAGACTTAATGATGGCCTCTCCATCTTTTCTGCTGAACTGTTTGCTATTCTTCTAGCCCTTGAGTGGATAGAAGATGTAAAACCATTACACTCTGTTATTTTTAGTGATTGCTTGAGTGCTATACAGGCTATTTGTAGACCAATTCCTCAGAATAAAATTGCTTGTGATATTCGCCACATTCTAATTAACATCACACACCAAGGGAACACCGTTTTCTTTGAGTGGATACCTAGTCACTGTGGAATTCTGGGTAATGAAAAAGCAGACACACTTGCCAAGCACGCCACTCAAAAACACAACATTGATCACTATATCCCATTTTTAGATACCGAAATTAAACAGCATCTCAAAAAACAGCTTTAGGATAAAATGGACTGAAAGGGTCCCAACTTTGAACCCATATGAACATTGTAAACTCGATCCATCCTTTTCATTCACTAGTTGGGGGAAGAAACGCTCCCAAGAAATCATACTCCATAGATTACGAATTGGCGTATGTAAAGGACTTAAGAAATTCCTCTACTACTGTGGAAAACACCCAAACGGTATCTGTGAAATGTGTGGAGCTAGTGATAATGTCGGACACTTTTTACTCGAGTGCAACAGATTCAACGATCAAAGAAAATCCCTCCAAAATGTACTTAAATTACCAGACTCACAAATGACTCTCACTCATCTTCTTTACTGCCAACAAATTCTTAATTATGTACAAAGATGCAACATTAATATATAAAATTCTGTGTAAAGTGTGGCCAAATGATTTTATTAATATTGCACATGGATAGGGGATTTTTTGGGAGCACAGCTAGCGCTGGTGATTGAACGGGCAACATGGGTCGCAATTCGTCACCCGGAGGAATGCGGACCTGAAACAAGTACCAAACAGGAGCCTTGTGCTCCTGTTTGGGAAACGGCCGGCCTTGCGGGACCAGCTCTATGGCCAGCGCACCTTCCATCCTCATATCCATGCATCAACCATTGACTTTGCATGTGTGCAACTTTTTATCCTTTTTGCTGTTGCAGTAGAATAATTTACACTCCGTACTTTAGAGTCCCACAATATACGTCAATGTACTTTAATCATATTTTGTCGAATCTCAGTCCACCATAAAATAATACTACAAAAACATGTACCTTATACTTGTATAGCTTTAATCTGTTACACGCCCCGCACTAAGGGAATATGAATATCGCACTAAGGGAATAAGTGCGAGCTAACACTATGAGCAACTAACAATGGAAATTGTTATTAACAATGGTGTGTGCCCAATTTCCATTGTTAGTTGTTCATAGTGCAAGAGGTGAAAAGGGTTGACCTATAAGACCTTTTCAACTGCACCCATGCACGTCTGCTAGAGTTGGTGGGAAAATGTATAGTAATAGCGATTGCACATTGACGAACTTTGCGTCTAGATTTTAACTGTGCAACACATTCAGTGTGATACTGAAAATGTAATTTCTTTCAATTTGAGAATTGGATACGAGGTTTCCTGTGTTTTAGCAAACTTGGACGCAAAACAGTGCAAGTAAATTTCACATAATATTTGATTTATTGTTTTAGTTAAATACTAAAGCGCATTTACATCATAAACAATCTTAATATCAGAGTTTAACTCGTTGGTTAGTACTTCATTTATTTTGAGCGATATTGAGACAAGGATTTAAAGGCAGTATATAGTACATCATTGGTAATCTCGAAAATCAGAAATGTTCAAAAATTTACGCCTTACTTACATAATATAAACATGATGACCGTAGAAAGCTTCCCCTAAAATGCTTTTGTCTGAGGTGCTTTAGTCTTTGAGAAATCAGTAAAACAATTAAAGTTTTCGTCTCATGAAACGAAAATTAAATTCGCCCCAAAACCATTTCGCCCAAGTGCCACTTCGCCCCAAACCACTTCGCCCGAGTGCCATTTCGCCCCAAATTACTTCGTCCAAACACTACATCACCCACATGCCACTTCGCCCCAAAACCACTTCGTGCACAGGCCGTGGTTCAGAGCGAAATGGTTCAGGGCAAAGTGGTTTTGGGGCGAAATGACTCCAAACCCTTCTTTGACCGTTTTCTCAAAAGTTAGACGAAGTACGGAGCTGGTTTTTGCTCAGGTTGGTTTTAATCATGCATATCTTCAATCACACAGGGGGGTATAAAACTATTTGTAACAGTTTACCAATCATGTATACTATATTTAAGTAATCGCTTATAACATTATTTCTCTGATAATCCGCTGAGACTTAAATTACCGCTATTCTACAACGGAACAGTCGTATTTGCTTCGTCTGACGCCTATAATCCCCACACGCAACAGTCGTTGTTATGAATAGTACCTGTCTTAGGTCGATTAGACTTGTTCCCAGTCCATTCACGACTACGCTGCTGCCGTTTACGAAACAACCGGTCTAGTTAGAGACTTGACATCAAGTCTACAACGGAAGCGCTCATAATCAGTGACAAGTTTGTCTTATAGTTATAACCGTGCACCATATTTGATATAGAAATCGAAATTGCAAATGTAGTACAGTAAAACGTGTACAGTGGCCATTATAAACAGGTGGCCCCTTTATAAAAGTTCCGTTAGCAATATACACCTTGCATTTGGGACCAAAGATGGGTGACCACTATAAACAGGTGGCCTCTTTGTTATCGTGGCCGTAATGGCAGGTTTCATAGTACCTGTAGATGACACCCATGTTTGTCTCATTATGACTATCAGAAAGTGCAAATTTGATAAAATTTAGTAGTTATCATATATTCCATGTTTTTAATTTGTTTTAAAATTGTGCATTTAGCTAGAACCTGCATTCTTTCCCAAAAATTCCGGGATGAAGTCGTTTTTCCTTAAAGAAAAACAATTTTAGGCAGTCTTATAGGCTGTGCACGCAATGTTATAAGTGAGTCATTTTGTATTGCTATAAATCCTAATATCTGGTCAGATGGCTTTTGTTGAAAACAAAATATTTTTGGAGATAATCCTTTTGAGCTTTTTGCCCATTGTTTTATATCTTCCTCCTATTTTATCGACCCAAACTGGGGCTAAATTCACGTTTAAAAAATTCTCATGAGCTTCATTTGAAAAATAAATCTTGTCTGTCTTTGTAGGGCGAGGTATGTCTGTCAAATGCTACTCTTGTGGCTATTTATTCAAGCCGGAAACGCCACTAGGCTGCGGCGAAAACTTCGACGCCTCAGCTTCTTCAGTCACTGAGATAGAATGCGGCACTAAGAGTTGCCTGGTAATGATAAACATTAAGGGCACAGTTCGTCAGCAATGCGCGAGCGCCAAATTCGTGCCACGAAATACGCAGCTTCATAGCAAAGGCATGGAGCTAGCTGCGTATTTCGTGGCACAAACTAGGCGCACGCGCGCGCATTGCTGACGATACTGTGCCTTTAAAGGGACACACCGGCTTACTGTTTACATAATGTAGCGGTCTATCGTCCTTGACAATAATTTTTCGATGGTCGTTGTAAACAACAATTATCAAAATGTCGCGTAATCAACTAGAAATATTTAAAATTAACAAAAGAGACGAATGTTGGGCTATACGCTTTACCAGCCGTCGCGATGTAGGCCTATTAGGGGCCTTTTCCAAATCTCGGCTTCGTCTCCGTCTCCGAGCTCCGTGTGACCATACACCTTTTCGAAAATACCCCTGCACAAAAGACAACTGTGGAAAGTATAGCGATCCAACAACCTTCCCACATTGCAGCTCTGTCTTTTGTCCAAGTTCACTCAAGCAGTGCGAAAGGTCTAAGTTGAAGACGAAGACGGAGACGATCGAAGTCAAGATTTGGAAAAGGGCCTATGTATCATGTGTTTGTAAATAAAGGTGGCGTTCGATATGGGTCGACACATGTTTAACCTCGTTTCCCCTGACTCATGATCCGTCAGGTCAGCGCTGACTCGAGGAAGCAACTCAAACACAACATTTTGGTGTCTTTAGCGCCCTCAATAGTTAGCTGTTTTTTCTTTGGATATTATGACCCTTTTCCAAATCTCGACTCCGTCTTCAGGCTCCGGCTTCATGCGGCTCCGGCTCCAACCGCCACCGGCTTCACTTTAGCGAAGCCAAACCAAAAACCGTTTGGAACACTAGTCGGGCCTAGTAGGCCTACCACTCTTTTTCACCGGCTTTTTTTTAAAGCGCTAGCAGACGAGTTTTGTCGGCGGCAAAGTTTAGCAAACCTGCAAAAGTTCACAAAGTTGTTGTTGCTGTCACGTGATTTTCCAGTTCATGACGTCACAAAGCCGGCCAAAGTCACCTCTTTAGTCGACTTCGTTTTGGAGCCTCATTTGGGTCAAAACGAAGCCTCAAAATGAAGCCTGAAGCCGAGCCGAAGTTTGGTATGCGGCTTCAAGATGGCGGAATGGAGACGGAGACGGAGACGAAGCCGAGATTTTGAAAAAGGCCTATTTATTGAAAAAGACGCGAAAATTTGAGAGATTCTCTCGTCCGTATCAACACCCAAAAACCCTTCTTATAAAAGATATATTACTTCACACACAAAACATAATTTCGGCCAAATCTTGTTTTTTTGCAGAAATCAACAGGAGAAAAAGGCGACACAAAAAATTATTACAGAGGTTGTGATACTGATGACCCTTTACTAGGTGGAAATGTTTGCCCAAAAGTTGGTAACAACGACTGCCTGAGCGCTTCACAAAACGGCGTAACGGGGGTTGTGTGCTGCTGTAATACTAAGCTGTGCAACGCTGGGAGTCCAGTAACTGCCGCAATGATGACCACCCTAGCTGCCGTGATTCTCGCTATGGTCATCTAAGGGCGTGTTTGTTTCGGACGGATCCAGATTCAGATCTGCGCACCACTGTCTTGTTATCACTATGAGCAACTAACAATGGAAATTGGGCACAAACCATTGTTATTAACAATGGTTTGTGCCCAATTTCCATTGTTAGTTGTATCAGTTGATACATGTACAACCATGGAGGAAGTCTTTCCTTCCTCCATGGTACAACGTATATTGTGAACTAGACTTGGTTCCAAGTCCGACTCGGAGATCCTGGTTTGTTTTCCGTATGCGTAGCGCCCTCTGTTGATTTGTGAAATGTATGAACAGGGAACTAGTCTATTTCGGTCGAGATTGTGAACCGAAATAGACTAGTTCCCTGTCCCTACATTTCACAAACCAAAAGAGGGCGCTACGGAAACCAAACCACAATCTCGGACTTGGAACCAAGTCTAATTGTGAACTGGTTATGTGATTTTAAGCAAACTTTTAAATGTTTTAAAGTAAGATTAAACATTAATTAAAGGAGCTTGTTAATATTTTTCTCCGAAAATGGATATCGTTCCTACCTAAAAAAAATAACAATCATTTGCAATCTCTAATTTAGATGTGGAAGTAAGGGGGGATGGTGTAATCACTGCACTAGTTTACAAAACATCGGTGGTTTTTTGACGATATCCTTGAAAATGTACGGATTGAGAGTGCGAAATTTCAGAATGGTAATGAAAGAAATATCACACGTGATATGGTATCAAAATTACATCACAGGGATGTCAAAAAAGTGATCTGGTCACGCTCCTTTAATGTAAGTACGAAATTGTTTTAAAAAATGAAGGTCAATGAAAAATAGTGCACTCACGGTAAGGTGTGAAAACTGAGGATTATTTTCTATTGCAACAATAACTATGCTTTTATGTGTTCTCTACATACAGAAAATGCGTGCATGGTCTACCCGTACCCGTGTATTCCTCTGTACGCAAAAATGCCATTCGTTGCCCAGTTTCCGGACAAAATGGCGCCGCCCGTGGGGCAATGCATCGTTGCAATAGATCAGTGATAGATTTGCTAGTCCTGGAGTCAGGGGTGCACGCTGACAAATGGTAACCGTGTGCGGTACCTGGAATACCTCGCACATTAGTCTGTATGCTATTTCTAAGCTGGACCGTGTTGATTGAACATGTTGATCAGCAATTTTAAACCAGTCACATAACCCAAAATTCTCGAATACATCATTGCAGTTTGAAAACGTTCCAGCTTTCAAAGTTGACATCGATTTCAAGTATCGATTCACGATGACTATACATATTTCAACATTTTCTTTTCAACATGTAATTTTGGATAGCCCAACTTAAAAATGCATAGAATAATGTGCGATGTATTCTAGGTATAGGCCTACTGCGCAGACTTTCGCGCTGGTTACTATGGACAAGCTGGGAAACGGCTTGATTTGCCAGGTAGTCTGGTGCTTGACTCACTCGCATGCGAGCGCCATAGCGTGAAGGCGGGAGTCTAGGATTTATGCAAATCTATCACGCAACTGGTCTATTGCCATATAGAGCCTTTGCACGGCGGCCATGACAGGGGGCAGTCACATTGTCACAGTATACATCAAGCACGAGTAGTCACTTTGTGGATATATTGTCAGGTCATTTAAATATGAAAACCTGCTCCCTGTCATGGCCGCTGGTGCAAAGGCTCTATTCTTTGTGCATTTTTATCTGGTTTTCAGGGGCTCGTATCTTTTGTTCTTTACATAACAATAATGTATGAATTGCACTTGAAATGACGTCTTTTGTTTCTTGGGTATATACTTCTCCGTTTAAAATTCGTTCGCCTTATTTTTCAAACCTTAGCCTCGGTGTATTATTGAGACTGGAAAATGCAGCAACCACTCGTACTTATTATAATATTTCTAAATGTTGTTTAATACTGTTTGAAATGAATCGATGAAAATAAATAAATCAGACAATTTAAAACGGTCTCCAAACTGCTTGAAAATTAGTAATTGAATGAAAGTTTTAAGGAATTTCACTTAGCCTTTGTTAAATTTTTCTCTGTCCGCGCTAAAACGCGATTTATTTTACTACAGTAAAAGAACATTATATACATTTGTAAATATTTTTGTTTTTTTCCCGCATAGACTTTATTTGCATAATAATGGCAAGATCGACATAATTTCGATGTATTTTAGTGTTTGTTGTCCAAACATAATCGCTGAGGCGTAGCTGGGGGAGGGGGAGGGAGGAGGGGTTGACTCATTTTCCACGTATGAACAAGTATTTCAAATCCTTGAAATGGAGGGGCGTGTCTGGAATGACAAGTATGTGAACTTGAACCAAAATCTAGGCCGATGCCAGTTCAGGTTCTGGACGATATCATGCATTCGACGATTAGATCGTGTAAGGCCAACAAAATATATGTTCTGTCTCTGGTCAGCGCGCGCGCGTCGGATTCAAGCATGCGCGTCTGTCCCTTTTTTTCCTTCGCTCGTTCCCAGCCGCCCATACTGGGCGCTGGCTGGGACAGGCTAATTTGTTTGCGCCCTCATTGGCAAAAATTTGATACAGCAATGTGCATGCAAAGTCTGCCTGACAAACAGTGAAAAAGTCATGAAAGTGACGACCGTAAACGTAAACGCGCTCGGTGTGCAACACATTTTCGGCTCGATCTGTCGCGGAAATCCATCGATTTCTCCTCTCTCCAGCGAGTTCCTCAGCTCCGCCTTGACAATGACAATTGAAGGAAGTGAGTGTGTCTCTTCCAATTATACTCCCGCAATTTCTTCAAATAAATGCACAGAACCCGAACAATCGTCGGCCTTCCCATTTGGTTTACACTGACGTGAAATACGCACAGCTAGGCGAGCATGGACACAGTAATGGCGGATAGCAACGGTTGTCAAGGTGAGTGATCACGTGGGTGAAACCCAAGAATACGTTCGCACATTCCCACCTCCCAAACCGGGCGCTGGGGTACGGAAAAACAGCTCAGCTGGTAGAGCATCTGCCCGGTGTGTCAGATGTCTTAAGAAAAACTGGGGGATATACCACTGTGCATCATACCTCAGCTGGTAGAGCATCTGCCTGGTGTGTCAGAGGTCTTGGGAACACCTGAGGGAGAATACCACTGTGCCTCATAGCTCAGCTGATAGAGCATCTGCCTGTTGTGTCAGAGGACCTGGGGAAAACATAAGAGGGTATACCACTGTGCCTCATAGCTCAGCTGGTAGAGCATCTGCCTAGCTGGTGTGTCGGAGGTCCTGGGGAAAACCTAAGGGGATATACCACTGTGCCTTATAGCTCAGCAGGTAGATCATCTGCCTGGTGTGTTAGAGGTCTTGGGAAAAACTAGGGGAATATATACCACTTTGCCTCAAAGCTCAGCTGGTACAGCATCTACCTGGTGTGTCAAAGGTGTTGGGGAAAACCCGAGGGAGTATACGCTCACACTCCCAAGGAGCGTTCAAAATTTTCGAAATTTCCTGCTCAATCCAAACAAAAGGAGCATTGTGACTAGGATCAAAAGTTTGTCTTTCTTAAACTGTTTTCACTGAATGGAAATTACGATTCAAGCTGGGCCTAGCTATGTTAATTCTGAAAGTTTTCACGATGTTTTTCACGCCACTGTCACGCGTATACGTACGGCAGCAACAAACGGCAAGTATTATGCAATGCACATGCGCGATGGTATGCAAACACACGAATGCGATTGAATCGCCGCTCACAACATACAGTAAAGACATACAAGCTTTTATGTCTTAGCTATGACGTCCTAAATTTTGGATATTGCAGGGTGCACACAAGTAGTAAATAGGCAAGATCTGTGCGCCGAGCTCATGAATATTTTGTATGCCCTTCAAATTCTTTTATATTAGAGAGAATTGCGAGCTGAACGAGTGTGGTCTTGTGTAGAATATGACTATCGCCGCGATGTGGGGTATTTTTTCTTTCAACTACAAACATTTTGGACACTGTAGCTCCTAAAAGTGGCCCTATTTTGCCCAGTAGCGTATGTGCCTTTGTTCCAAAATGGATGCAGGTCTGATTAGCAAGTTTCACTGTTGTACGCTTAGTTTTGTTTCAAGTGGAAATTAGGGAATAAAAGTGACGGATTACCCCCATAAAATTGAACAGAATTAAAAAATTGGGCATTTAGCATTGGTTCCTATGGGAGCCCTATTTACTTGTGTGCACACTGCAAGGCATTTTTTGATATGTCGTAGGTAAGATGTCATAAACTCAGGTAGGACATATGATGTGTCTCAGACTTATTAAGACGGTTATATTGCAATCCACCCCTGGTGCTCCGAGGCGTTGGGAACGTTAAGTCACACACATGCGTACACACATCACGCTCAAAAGCGTATCGAGATCCCTGGTGCACCACGGTCATTCCACATTACATTCCCGCTAATAAAAGCTTGGTTTTCCACAAAATTAATCACAGGTATCTGATGAAAATAAATCATGAAAATATTTACAACATTTGCATTCGATGTGGAAGCTTGAACATTTAAAATATCTACGCAAATTTCCAGAATCATTCTACGACGCGCCAACCATTTTTGCCGATTCATGCATACTACGCGCATCTGCGCATGTCTCCCAGTCGTCCTGACGACTCGGAGGTCGGGAGCAGTTGGTGCCACCATCTGGTGCACCATGCGCGCTTCCGGGCAAGCACCAGCAGCCGATTTCACGAAACTTTACGCAATTGCGCAAGTCCACTTACGCCATAAGTTATTGCGCAAGTAATGGCGTAAGTGGACTTGCGCAATTGCGTAAAGTTTCGTGAAATCGGCTGCGGGGCTGCGTTCCAAACACGCGAACGGTTTGTTAACGTTGGCGCCAACGTTTGCTCGTGTGGAATGGATTGTTTGCCAAAATACATTGTCAAGATGGCGGCGCCCACAGTCACAACAATCGTACCTTCGTTGTAATGTGGCTTTCCGCTGCTTTCAAATTTTTTAAGGAAATGTGACACGTTGCTATTGATTGTGTATCGCCAGCGATAAGGCAGACAACCAGGAAAGGTGCAATTTATTCGTTATTTTCCAATTTGCAAACCATCGTCAGTCGTCTTTCATGCCGCGTGCGCCATTTTGAAATGCCTCGCGAACAACTTAACAGTTTGTTGGCCAACGTTGGCGAACGTTGGTAGCGCACAATACGTTCCACTCAAATTGTTGGCCAACGTTGCCAACGTTTGCAAACGTTCGCGTGTTTGGAACGCAGCCCTGGGATCCCTGGTGCCGCGCTCGAAAGCAGCCAAGGTCACGTGCCTGCAAAACACATTTAGATGAAAAACAAAAGAATATCACGAGAATTGTGACAACAAAGCCCCCCAAAAAACAGGTTTTTTGAAACGATTGGGAATTTTTGCCCATGGAAAACAACAGGGTGTATTTATTTGGCAAAGTTCCTGGTCTATAACAATTGGGATAATAAGAACAGTACTACCAGACGCGTGACTGTTTTGCCTTTTAACAAATATTTATACATTCTCGGAAAGTGCGAGAAGAATACAGATTATATAGGCCAAGGCCGGGGCGCGCTATAATCGCGCATAACAGACCAAACTTGGGCATGTCTAACTCCTGCCAGGACCCGGCAGCGATTTTTTTTTTCCGTACCACATATTCCCTATGGGACCACAATCTAAGCCTCTGATTGGTCCGCTGGCCAGCGCCCTCATTATACATTAGCATAGTTAATCAGATCGAGCGTACACTATGAGCAAAAACATGTACATGTTCATTGTGAGCCCATTGTTAGTAACAATGGTGTGTGCCCAATTTCCATTGTTAGATGTTCATAGTGGTACATGCGTGCCTGTATAACGCGTACACATATAGGCCACTATGTGTATACGTAATGTACATCTCATGGTCGCGAGGAAGGAACAGCTAGATGTCACTGTAGTAGGCCTATACGCGTAGGGCGAACAACCACATTGCAGCACGATATGTTGCAAAGAGGTCACGCCATCCAAGAAATTTTGAAGCCAATTCCCCTTTATTTGTTCGCCCCTTCCTATATTTTGTTCTCAAATGAAAACAATAAAAAAAGGCGTTTGTTCGCAACGGGGATTACAATTAATCAGTAATTGATTGAGCTTGCGTCGGGGAGAAAGAATGTCAGGGTTTGTTTTTGCCCTTACCCGACGTATATTAGCACTGGAATTTGGAACATTAATGGTTTTTGTTATCTAAAAAGTCAGGTTTTCTCTAACGTTTTAAATGAATTTCCGAAAATTAGGGAGACACTGAAAATGTATGCCACTGCCAGGGTTTTGTGTGTAAAACTACCGTACTAGTAGCCATTTCGAGACGAGAGCAAAGACAACTACATTCCTGGTTTCGCCCAGTACAGCGGTGGGGTCTTGACCCTTGCCTGACTGCAAACCCCCAAGGCAGCGCGGTCAGAATACTGGCGCATTAGTAATGAGGCGGTAGTTTCAAATTTGTACGCATATATGTAGTGCTATGGTTCAACTCAAACACAATGACAACGACAATAAAAGCATACTATATACACTTATGGCAGTTCTACTTCAAGATAAATTTAGTGGATTTTCATGCAGTATTGTGTTTTGTTTTTAATTGTTTATGAGTGGTTTGTATTTGTATGCACTGTTACACAATCTTTTGGACTTCAATCAATAGACTGCCGAAGTGAATACGTCACCTTTTGTTGGTTGCCTATAGGCAATTGGATCTAAATTAAAAATCACTCAACCGTGTCTCAGTGTTTTTTCAATGGTACTTTTCCCGACGGCCATGATAGTTTAGATCCAATTGCCATTGCAACGCACGTTACACTTCGGCTGTTTATTCATTGAAATGCAACCCGAATCGAAAGCGTTGATGCCAGAATTAGTACACCAGTACGGCTGCAATGGTTGTAATGCTATTGCATTGCGATATGCTGTTGCATTGCGAATATGGATCCACCATGTAGCCCATTGCGCTATGGACACATGTACGCACGTGGGAGTATCATGCACTTTGGATCATGCATAATACATGACTGATGAGGAGAGCGGACCAATCAGAGGCTTCAGTTAGGGTCCATAGCGAATATGTGGTACGGAAAAAAATCGCGGCCCGGCACCAGTTCCGGCAGGCACCAGATCCAACAACAGTACACTGGGAACAGTCATTTGACAAGAAGTAACTAGACCAAAATTCGTGGCGTTCAGGTAATGTTTATACAAATAAACATAAGAATTTAGAGTTGGTTATTGATATTGTGCCTTTGAAATGACTTATAATAAAGGCACAGGCTTGTCAGCAATGCGCGCGCGCCTAATTCGTGCCACGAAATACGCAGCTCCATAGCAAAGGCATGGAACTGCGTATTTCATGGCATGAATTTGGCGCGCGCGCATTGCAGACGAGCCTGTGCCTAGTATGTAAATTTGTTTTTAAAAATTCAACATTTACAAGATTTACGCAAAAAACTCAAGTTGTTTCAAATCTCGTGTGTTTTGCACTGTTTGATACTTGTATTTAATAGTTATTTGAGGGAAACAGTAACTTTTTTGACTCGTCTTGTTTTGGATTTATCCCATTAAAATGAGCAAATTATTGTTAACGTAATCTATAATGTTTAGCGAAATACGGCGAACACATTTCTGTTATATACAAACTCGGGATTTGTTTGTTTCTTGATCACGGCCTTACTTTGTTTTGTAGCTGTGCAGATCGAAATCATCAGTCAACCATGAAGTGGATCTTGCTTACCATCCTAGTCGCCGTGTGTGTTGGTAGGTATACTAAACTATCCTCAGTGGCTCACATAAATGATCCCCGTGATAAATGCAGTATAAGCACTCAAGTAATCAATACTACCTGGAAAAACTCACTTCATATTTTTACGGACGGCTCTTTCGACCCAAATCTGAATACAGTCGGTTGTGCAATCAACATACCATTTCTTAATTATTCAAAGAGCGTTAGACTTAATGATGGCCTCTCCATCTTTTCTGCTGAACTGTTTGCTATTCTTCTAGCCCTTGAGTGGATAGAAGATGTAAAACCATTACACTCTGTTATTTTTAGTGATTGCTTGAGTGCTATACAGGCTATTTGTAGACCAATTCCTCAGAATAAAATTGCTTGTGATATTCGCCACATTCTAATTAACATCACACACCAAGGGAACACCGTTTTCTTTGAGTGGATACCTAGTCACTGTGGAATTCTGGGTAATGAAAAAGCAGACACACTTGCCAAGCACGCCACTCAAAAACACAACATTGATCACTATATCCCATTTTTAGATACCGAAATTAAACAGCATCTCAAAAAACAGCTTTATTATAAAATGGACTGAAAGGGTCCCAACTTTGAACCCATATGAACATTGTAAACTCGATCCATCCTTTTCATTCACTAGTTGGGGGAAGAAACGCTCCCAAGAAATCATACTCCATAGATTACGAATTGGCGTATGTAAAGGACTTAAGAAATTCCTCTACTACTGTGGAAAACACCCAAACGGTATCTGTGAAATGTGTGGAGCTAGTGATAATGTCGGACACTTTTTACTCGAGTGCAACAGATTCAACGATCAAAGAAAATCCCTCCAAAATGTACTTAAATTACCAGACTCACAAATGACTCTCACTCATCTTCTTTACTGCCAACAAATTCTTAATTATGTACAAAGATGCAACATTAATATATAAAATTCTGTGTAAAGTGTGGCCAAATGATTTTATTAATATTGCACATGGATAGGGGATTTTTTGGGAGCACAGCTAGCGCTGGTGATTGAACGGGCAACATGGGTCGCAATTCGTCACCCGGAGGAATGCGGACCTGAAACAAGTACCAAACAGGAGCCTTGTGCTCCTGTTTGGGAAACGGCCGGCCTTGCGGGACCAGCTCTATGGCCAGCGCACCTTCCATCCTCATATCCATGCATCAACCATTGACTTTGCATGTGTGCAACTTTTTATCCTTTTTGCTGTTGCAGTAGAATAATTTACACTCCGTACTTTAGAGTCCCACAATATACGTCAATGTACTTTAATCATATTTTGTCGAATCTCAGTCCACCATAAAATAATACTACAAAAACATGTACCTTATACTTGTATAGCTTTAATCTGTTACACGCCCCGCACTAAGGGAATATGAATATCGCACTAAGGGAATAAGTGCGAGCTAACACTATGAGCAACTAACAATGGAAATTGTTATTAACAATGGTGTGTGCCCAATTTCCATTGTTAGTTGTTCATAGTGCAAGAGGTGAAAAGGGTTGACCTATAAGACCTTTTCAACTGCACCCATGCACGTCTGCTAGAGTTGGTGGGAAAATGTATAGTAATAGCGATTGCACATTGACGAACTTTGCGTCTAGATTTTAACTGTGCAACACATTCAGTGTGATACTGAAAATGTAATTTCTTTCAATTTGAGAATTGGATACGAGGTTTCCTGTGTTTTAGCAAACTTGGACGCAAAACAGTGCAAGTAAATTTCACATAATATTTGATTTATTGTTTTAGTTAAATACTAAAGCGCATTTACATCATAAACAATCTTAATATCAGAGTTTAACTCGTTGGTTAGTACTTCATTTATTTTGAGCGATATTGAGACAAGGATTTAAAGGCAGTATATAGTACATCATTGGTAATCTCGAAAATCAGAAATGTTCAAAAATTTACGCCTTACTTACATAATATAAACATGATGACCGTAGAAAGCTTCCCCTAAAATGCTTTTGTCTGAGGTGCTTTAGTCTTTGAGAAATCAGTAAAACAATTAAAGTTTTCGTCTCATGAAACGAAAATTAAATTCGCCCCAAAACCATTTCGCCCAAGTGCCACTTCGCCCCAAACCACTTCGCCCGAGTGCCATTTCGCCCCAAATTACTTCGTCCAAACACTACATCACCCACATGCCACTTCGCCCCAAAACCACTTCGTGCACAGGCCGTGGTTCAGAGCGAAATGGTTCAGGGCAAAGTGGTTTTGGGGCGAAATGACTCCAAACCCTTCTTTGACCGTTTTCTCAAAAGTTAGACGAAGTACGGAGCTGGTTTTTGCTCAGGTTGGTTTTAATCATGCATATCTTCAATCACACAGGGGGGTATAAAACTATTTGTAACAGTTTACCAATCATGTATACTATATTTAAGTAATCGCTTATAACATTATTTCTCTGATTATCCGCTGAGACTTAAATTACCGCTATTCTACAACGGAACAGTCGTATTTGCTTCGTCTGACGCCTATAATCCCCACACGCAACAGTCGTTGTTATGAATAGTACCTGTCTTAGGTCGATTAGACTTGTTCCCAGTCCATTCACGACTACGCTGCTGCCGTTTACGAAACAACCGGTCTAGTTAGAGACTTGACATCAAGTCTACAACGGAAGCGCTCATAATCAGTGACAAGTTTGTCTTATAGTTATAACCGTGCACCATATTTGATATAGAAATCGAAATTGCAAATGTAGTACAGTAAAACGTGTACAGTGGCCATTATAAACAGGTGGCCCCTTTATAAAAGTTCCGTTAGCAATATACACCTTGCATTTGGGACCAAAGATGGGTGACCACTATAAACAGGTGGCCTCTTTGTTATCGTGGCCGTAATGGCAGGTTTCATAGTACCTGTAGATGACACCCATGTTTGTCTCATTATGACTATCAGAAAGTGCAAATTTGATAAAATTTAGTAGTTATCATATATTCCATGTTTTTAATTTGTTTTAAAATTGTGCATTTAGCTAGAACCTGCATTCTTTCCCAAAAATTCCGGGATGAAGTCGTTTTTCCTTAAAGAAAAACAATTTTAGGCAGTCTTATAGGCTGTGCACGCAATGTTATAAGTGAGTCATTTTGTATTGCTATAAATCCTAATATCTGGTCAGATGGCTTTTGTTGAAAACAAAATATTTTTGGAGATAATCCTTTTGAGCTTTTTGCCCATTGTTTTATATCTTCCTCCTATTTTATCGACCCAAACTGGGGCTAAATTCACGTTTAAAAAATTCTCATGAGCTTCATTTGAAAAATAAATCTTGTCTGTCTTTGTAGGGCGAGGTATGTCTGTCAAATGCTACTCTTGTGGCTATTTATTCAAGCCGGAAACGCCACTAGGCTGCGGCGAAAACTTCGACGCCTCAGCTTCTTCAGTCACTGAGATAGAATGCGGCACTAAGAGTTGCCTGGTAATGATAAACATTAAGGGCACAGTTCGTCAGCAATGCGCGAGCGCCAAATTCGTGCCACGAAATACGCAGCTTCATAGCAAAGGCATGGAGCTAGCTGCGTATTTCGTGGCACAAACTAGGCGCACGCGCGCGCATTGCTGACGATACTGTGCCTTTAAAGGGACACACCGGCTTACTGTTTACATAATGTAGCGGTCTATCGTCCTTGACAATAATTTTTCGATGGTCGTTGTAAACAACAATTATCAAAATGTCGCGTAATCAACTAGAAATATTTAAAATTAACAAAAGAGACGAATGTTGGGCTATACGCTTTACCAGCCGTCGCGATGTAGGCCTATTAGGGGCCTTTTCCAAATCTCGGCTTCGTCTCCGTCTCCGAGCTCCGTGTGACCATACACCTTTTCGAAAATACCCCTGCACAAAAGACAACTGTGGAAAGTATAGCGATCCAACAACCTTCCCACATTGCAGCTCTGTCTTTTGTCCAAGTTCACTCAAGCAGTGCGAAAGGTCTAAGTTGAAGACGAAGACGGAGACGATCGAAGTCAAGATTTGGAAAAGGGCCTATGTATCATGTGTTTGTAAATAAAGGTGGCGTTCGATATGGGTCGACACATGTTTAACCTCGTTTCCCCTGACTCATGATCCGTCAGGTCAGCGCTGACTCGAGGAAGCAACTCAAACACAACATTTTGGTGTCTTTAGCGCCCTCAATAGTTAGCTGTTTTTTCTTTGGATATTATGACCCTTTTCCAAATCTCGACTCCGTCTTCAGGCTCCGGCTTCATGCGGCTCCGGCTCCAACCGCCACCGGCTTCACTTTAGCGAAGCCAAACCAAAAACCGTTTGGAACACTAGTCGGGCCTAGTAGGCCTACCACTCTTTTTCACCGGCTTTTTTTTAAAGCGCTAGCAGACGAGTTTTGTCGGCGGCAAAGTTTAGCAAACCTGCAAAAGTTCACAAAGTTGTTGTTGCTGTCACGTGATTTTCCAGTTCATGACGTCACAAAGCCGGCCAAAGTCACCTCTTTAGTCGACTTCGTTTTGGAGCCTCATTTGGGTCAAAACGAAGCCTCAAAATGAAGCCTGAAGCCGAGCCGAAGTTTGGTATGCGGCTTCAAGATGGCGGAATGGAGACGGAGACGGAGACGAAGCCGAGATTTTGAAAAAGGCCTATTTATTGAAAAAGACGCGAAAATTTGAGAGATTCTCTCGTCCGTATCAACACCCAAAAACCCTTCTTATAAAAGATATATTACTTCACACACAAAACATAATTTCGGCCAAATCTTGTTTTTTTGCAGAAATCAACAGGAGAAAAAGGCGACACAAAAAATTATTACAGAGGTTGTGATACTGATGACCCTTTACTAGGTGGAAATGTTTGCCCAAAAGTTGGTAACAACGACTGCCTGAGCGCTTCACAAAACGGCGTAACGGGGGTTGTGTGCTGCTGTAATACTAAGCTGTGCAACGCTGGGAGTCCAGTAACTGCCGCAATGATGACCACCCTAGCTGCCGTGATTCTCGCTATGGTCATCTAAGGGCGTGTTTGTTTCGGACGGATCCAGATTCAGATCTGCGCACCACTGTCTTGTTATCACTATGAGCAACTAACAATGGAAATTGGGCACAAACCATTGTTATTAACAATGGTTTGTGCCCAATTTCCATTGTTAGTTGTATCAGTTGATACATGTACAACCATGGAGGAAGTCTTTCCTTCCTCCATGGTACAACGTATATTGTGAACTAGACTTGGTTCCAAGTCCGACTCGGAGATCCTGGTTTGTTTTCCGTATGCGTAGCGCCCTCTGTTGATTTGTGAAATGTATGAACAGGGAACTAGTCTATTTCGGTCGAGATTGTGAACCGAAATAGACTAGTTCCCTGTCCCTACATTTCACAAACCAAAAGAGGGCGCTACGGAAACCAAACCACAATCTCGGACTTGGAACCAAGTCTAATTGTGAACTGGTTATGTGATTTTAAGAAAACTTTTAAATGTTTTAAAGTAAGATTAAAAATTAATTAAAGGAGCTTGTTAATATTTTTCTCCGAAAATGGATATCGTTCCTACCTAAATAACAATCATTTGCAATCTCTAATTTAGATGTGGAAGTAAGGGGGGATGGTGTAATCACTGCACTAGTTTACAAAACATCGGAGGTTTTTTGACGATATCCTTGAAAATGTATATACGGATTGAGAGTGCGAAATTTCAGAATGGTAATGAAAGAAATATCACACGTGATATGGTATCAAAATTACATCACAGGGATGTCAAAAAAGTGATCTGGTCACGCTCCTTTAATGTAAGTACGAAATTGTTTTAAAAAATGAAGGTCAATGAAAAATAGTGCACTCACGGTAAGGTGTGAAAACTGAGGATTATTTTCTATTGCAACAATAACTATGCTTTTATGTGTTCTCTACATACAGAAAATGCGTGCATGGTCTACCCGTACCCGTGTATTCCTCTGTACGCAAAAATGCCATTCGTTGCCCAGTTTCCGGACAAAATGGCGCCGCCCGTGGGGCAATGCATCGTTGCAATAGACCAGTGATATATTTGCTAGTCCTGGAGTCAGGGGTGCACGCGGACAAATGGTAACCGTGTGCGGTACCTGGAATACCTCGCACATTAGTCTGTATGCTATTTCTAAGCTGGACCGTGTTGATTGAACATGTTGATCAGCAATTTTAAACCAGTCACATAACCCAAAATTCTCGAATACATCATTGCAGTTTGAAAACGTTCCAGCTTTCAAAGTTGACATCGATTTCAAGTACGAAAACACGCTCTATTTCGTTATTTTGACGAAAATTCACGATGACTATACATATTTCAACATTTTCTTTTCAACATGTAATTTTGGATAGCCCAACTTAAAAATGCATAGAATAATGTGCGATGTATTCTAGGTAGGCCTACTGCGCAGACTTTCGCGCTGGTTACTATGGACAAGCTGGGAAACGGCTTGATTTGCCAGGTAGTCTGGTGCTTGACTCACTCGCATGCGAGCGCCATAGCGTGAAGGCGGGAGTCTAGGATTTATGCAAATCTATCACGCAACTGGTCTATTGCCATATAGAGCCTTTGCACGGCGGCCATGACAGGGGGCAGTCACATTGTCACAGTACATCAAGCACGAGTAGTCACTTTGTGGATATATTGTCAGGTCATTTAAATATGAAAACCTGCTCCCTGTCATGGCCGCTGGTGCAAAGGCTCTATTCTTTGTGCATTTTTATCTGGTTTTCAGGGGCTCGTATCTTTTGTTCTTTACATAACAATAATGTATGAATTGCACTTGAAATGACGTCTTTTGTTTCTTGGGTATATACTTCTCCGTTTAAAATTCGGTCGCCTTATTTTTCAAACCTTACCCTCGGTGTATTATTGAGACTGGAAAATGCAGCAACCACTCGTACTTATTATAATATTTCTAAATGTTGTTTAATACTGTTTGAAATGAATCGATGAAAATAAATAAATCAGACAATTTAAAACGGTCTCCAAACTGCTTGAAAATTAGTAATTGAATGAAAGTTTTAAGGAATTTCACTTAGCCTTTGTTAAATTTTTCTCTGTCCGCGCTAAAACGCGATTTATTTTACTACAGTAAAAGAACATTATATACATTTGTAAATATTTTTGTTTTTTTCCCGCATAGACTTTATTTGCATAATAATGGCAAGATCGACATAATTTCGATGTATTTTAGTGTTTGTTGTCCAAACATAATCGCTGCGGCGTAGCTGGGGGAGGGAGGAGGGGTTGACTCATTTTCCCCGTATGAACAAGTATTTCAAATCCTTGAAATGGAGGGGCGTGTCTGGAATGACAAGTATGTGAACTTGAACCAAAATCTAGGCCGATGCCAGTTCAGGTTCTGGACGATATCATGCATTCGACGATTAGATCGTGTAAGGCCAACAAAATATATGTTCTGTCTCTGGTCAGCGCGCGCGCGTCGGATTCAAGCATGCGCGTCTGTCCCTTTTTTTCCTTCGCTCGTTCCCAGCCGCCCATACTGGGCGCTGGCTGGGACAGGCTAATTTGTTTGCGCCCTCATTGGCAAAAAATTGATACAGCAATGTGCAAAGTCTGCCTGACAAACAGTGAAAAAGTCATGAAAGTGACGACCGTAAACGTAAACGCGCTCGGTGTGCAACACATTTTCGGCTCGATCTGTCGCGGAAATCCATCGATTTCTCCTCTCTCCAGCGAGTTCCTCAGCTCCGCCTTGACAATGACAATTGAAGGAAGTGAGTGTGTCTCTTCCAATTATACTCCCGCAATTTCTTCAAATAAATGCACAGAACCCGAACAATCGTCGGCCTTCCCATTTGGTTTACACTGACGTGAAATACGCACAGCTAGGCGAGCATGGACACAGTAATGGCGGATAGCAACGGTTGTCAAGGTGAGTGATCACGTGGGTGAAACCCAAGAATACGTTCGCACATTCCCACCTCCCAAACCGGGCGCTGGGGTGCGGAAATGCCGCGCAAAACCACTGCGAAAGGATCAGTGTACATCAGCATGGTACAGACACTCCTTTCGCAGTGATTTTGCGCGTTTTTTTCCGCACCACAGGCTGATGTACACACATTTTGCAGTGGTTTTGCCCAGTTTTCCCGCACCCAACCACTAGCACTGCTCAACTTCGCATATGAGATCCTTCGAAGAGCGTGCGTGACGTCACCCAACAACAGGCCTGAATAACAATGCATAGTTCCGAGTTTGCCAAGTTAGCCCCGCCCCCTTGGATATTGTTGCTATGGCTCACACGCTATCTTCAAAATGGCGACATCCAACGCACAAATGCAAAGCAATGGGACTTTCAACGGAAAGCACAGATTCATTGGAGAAAACTCAAAGGTATTCATGTTTCAGGGTCGACAGTTGTCTTAGAACACACCGAGTAAAGGGCCAGTAATACAGGGATGTCATATCATGACATACGTGCTTTCGTACCTTTGAACAACAAAACGACCGGCCTTGAAACCAAAAATTCACCCGGATCATCGCATACACACTGTACAAATTGTATGGGGCAGAACATCGCGTGATGTGTTGTGAGACAGTGCACTTTTACCTATGTGGGTGATGTCTGCTAGCTCTGTTGTGATTGGTCGGCGGGTTCGGTTGATTGACAGGTCGGAACTATGCATTGCCGTGATTGGCCATATTCTGTCATCTGACTTTCAGGTGACATGTTAACGTGTATTTTGTATGAGACTTTTGGCTTTGTGCTCTAACCATTGATTGGCTGCAAGTAACCCAGATCGATTGACCAATGGCTGCATGCCGTACACGATTTCCACTGAGCCAACTTTCCAGCCTTTACTGGCAAACATACGCATTCTCTGATTGGCTAACTATTAACACTTAGTTAATAATTAGCCAATCAGATAACGTGGGAGAATATTCCCCTATAACACAAAGGTATGTGCCTGCAAAACACATTGGATGAAAAGCGAAAGAATATCACGAGAAAAATTATGAAAACAAACAAAAATCGAACATGTATTTAAATTAAAACAAGTGAGAATTTGTGCCCATGGAAAACAGCAGGGCGTATTTATTTGCCATAGGGCACAACAAACCCTAATTAACATTCATTTATTCTCCCCGAAGCAAGCTAAATCAATTACTGATTTATTGCAATCCCCGTTGCTAACTGATTCGAACCGGCCATTCAACACCGGCTAGCTCGGTGGTCGCCTTGTTTGCAGGAGGTCGTGGGTTCGAATCCACCCAAGCACGCTATGAAGTATTTCATAGTGTCTATGGAAAGCACTGAGTATACAGTGCTAATGTACGTCGGGTAAGGGAAAACAAACCATAATTAACATTCATGCCATAGGCTTAGTTCCTGCTCTATATCCGGGATAATAAGAACGATACCGGACGCGTGACTATTTTGCTTTCTAACAAATATTTATATAGCTCACTTTATTAAAATAAATTAGCAATGATGTTTGGCAAATGAAAGTGATTGTGCGTTTCGCACGGAGAGTACGGATAATTTTGAGTTAATAATTATTGACAACACTGTTCCACTACCTCTTTGTATACATTGTGTTGTGTCCATAATTATGAGCCAGTGTTTGCAAACTTTGAAAACAACAAACTCACTTTCGATTTTGGCACAATTTTTGAATCATGTTTGGGCACTTTTTCAATAGACAGCCGAAGTGTGACGTGGTTGCCATGGTAATTGGCTCTAAACATCATGGCCGTCGGAAAAAAGTACCATTGCAAAAGCATATAGACACGATTCAGTGATTTGTAGTGTAGAGCCATTGCCTAGGCAACTAACAAAAGATTATATATTCACTTCGGCAGTGTATAGACCCTTTGCACGTGTTGTCATGACAGGAGGCATGAGTCACATTGTCACTGTGTGTCATGCACGAGTATAGGCACTGGATCTATTGTCGTATTTAAATATGAAAACCTGCCTCTGTCACGACAATGCCTCACAAAAACGCTAACTCCAGAATGGGAGCGAAATTACTATTTGCCCGACCCCAGATCCGTATCTAAACTATGTGTATCTTCCCTTACGGAGCCACGTTGCAAACATATAAAGTTTCGCGTCTCGTACTAAAGTATCCTCGTGTACATTTGTTGCTAGGTCCTGCCCTGATAATTCTTTATTTGAAGAAGATTGTGCTGCAGATAGCCAGCTAAAATATGACCGCGTTCAGAAAACAGCATATTGGAATCATGCAAATTCGCAAGGACGAAAACCAGATGTCCCGATATCATGAACAAAAAATATGTGTCTATATTGTATTTTGCAGGTAAAAATCAAATTTAAAGGCAGAGGCTCGTCAATGCGCGCGTGAGGCTAAATTCGTGCCACAAAATACGCATTAGCAAAGGCATGGAGCTGCGTATTTCGTGGCACGAATTTGGCCTCACGCGCGCATTAACGAACCTGTGCCAGCATTAAACCTAGCGATACGGATAAGTTTTTAAATGGGCCCTGGCGCCAAATTCTCCAGAGAAAAAATGTCTAACAGATAATTGTAATAAGACCAGACAAGATGGTCTGAAAGCTCTTTGGCAGTGTGCTAACGCGACAATTAAGTTCATTACAAACGTCGGTAATAAGAACGGCAAAAGCTGTTAATTTTTAAGGCATCTTCGATAACTATATAAAACCTTTAAGCCATCAACTATATACGCTATTAGAAGTAGGAGGAAAACCCCCAGAGGAATCTCCTGGGGATGCAACAAGGGGCCTGTTTTCGCGATTTTAACCCTGGCAGAAACCTCTGCCGTAACTGGGTCCTTCCACGTTAATGGGCCTACTTGAAAAATGAGTCAATAATTCCTTTTAGATGTCTTCAGTTTATCTCAAACTTAAAGAAATTTACATACATATATTTCTGAAAAGCTTGTGTACGAATTTCCCCTTATACGTACAGTTGAAGTCAGAAGTATAAATACATGTACACCACTTCCATCATCACCCAAAATGGTAAACAGGACTACCCGAACCATTGCAAGGTGTACAAGCTATGTTTTTAAGTACTGCATGCACGTGAAGAATTCCACAGAATGAAGAATTTAGTAAAGACTGTTATAAAAATGGTGTAAGCACCCCAGTTTTAACACTTGGTTGCAATTGTATTTATACTTCTGACTTCTGGTGTATGTAACGTGGACAAACAAAATTGTGACATTTTTGTCTGTCCACGTTACATACGTAGGGCCGTATGCTATATGGAAAAATTGTGCACGTGGTTTTCAGAGATGTATGTCGTGGCAGCATTTTCTTACCTTTTTGGGCAAAAGTTATCTCCTGAGAACAGTACAAGGGAATTTCTTTAAGTTTGAGATAAACTGAAGAGGTCTGAAAGGAATTATTGACTTATTTTTCAAATAGTCCCATTAGCGTGGAAAGACCCATCTGCGGATTCAACCAATGGGCGGCAAGGGCCGTCTGCAATATAAGCCGTTCATTGGCTGAACAAGTAATACGACACAAACATGTTTTTGGTTATTGTGGCGAAACAGACTTTGGTTTCTCCCATGTAGAAATAAAACAAACAATCGCCCGTGAGTGTGAACATAACTGCAGTTAGGAATCAAATTTCGTAAAATCATGCATTGTATAAAATAAGAAAACACTCCCATCAACCGAGAATTTAAATACATTTTGAAATTCAATTCACACAAGGGCAAACATAATGTGCCTATTGGTCAAATTCAATTAACTATCTCGGGCTAAATAGACACCAGCCCAAGCACGCAAAGGTAACGAAGGGCGAGTTGCGCTAATTGCCATTTGTGCATCGCTTCCCCGTACAGTCCAATTATACACAGGCCCTTGCCGAGTGATGGAGAAATTTTGACCCAGCTCATAAATTGGTTTCTATGTGCAAAGAGCGCTGTTAAAGGGCCTCTGGTATGGTCAATTATTTTGGGCTAATTATTTGCAGTGTTATGCAAGATTTTTATACCACAAAGTAACAAGACATTACAAGTGTTAATTTTCGTTTGAAGCCAGAAAGAAGCAGCCTTTTGTTTACCTTTTAAACTTCCTTTGCCAATAGAGGGCGCTGTTTGTGTGACGTCACTTTAGGAACCCCGATTTAAAGGGAAAACAGAATTTAAATTAGAATTGTCTCAAACTGCTAAAAAATTCCCCGCCAGTGTATTTTTGACTGAGAAAATGCAAAGGATAACAAAAACATCTAAAAACTGAAGAAAATAAAATGGATATTGGTGCACAAAATATTGCCGTACCTTTTTGTAGGAAATCAGCGTCTGTTGCATGTAATTTTTACATATAAATTTTGAATGTTTTCAAAGGTTAATGATTTTTTATTTTAAAAATACATTTTGCTGTAGGCCTAATTCGTATCTATTAAAAACAATGCAATAAAACACACAATGTGTATTTGAACTAAAATACGTTTAAATTACAAGAATGCGGGCCGTTTTATGTTTTTTTTTTTAAAGTCAACAATTGCAAATTGTGCATGCCTTGTCTACCCAAGCGACATTTGGGGAGCTGTTACGTGGAATGCCACAATCTAACCAGACAGGTTGATTTAAATATTTAATTAATTAAATTAAATTAACAATTTCGGTTTGTTGTTTAAAATTGGCAAGTCGGTTATTTAAAATTACAGTTTGTCTGTAAATTTATTTAAACAAAACATGACTATACTGTGATTCCAATTTAGATTTTCCCAATAAATTATGTTTACAGGTTGGTTTGTTATTTTGAATAATAAAGTCGACATGTTATTTTGGAATACAAAATTCTCTAGTATTTTTACAGAGAATTTTGTTTACAGTGCAGCTGAAATTCTGCAGGCTAAATTACCAACATTCGTCTTTGGAGATGTAATAAATGCTGTTCCGGGAATCCATAAAAGGTTTCGTCTCCAAATGATATGGGCCGTTGAACGTAACCCAGTAGAGATATATTGTAAGTATCTGTGTTCAGAACAGATTTCGTCTGGAAATTTTCTTTAGTTGCAACATTTATTAGCTTTTGAGTTTAGAATTAACAATTTGCAAATTGAAAGTTGTGAAGCCAACAGGTGCAGTTATTTAGACTCTGACGTCTGGAAAAGTTCCACAAATGAAAAGCGAAAGTGTGACGTAGGTAATTTGTTCTAAATATTGAGCTATCGGATAAAACATCCACTGCAAAAGCACAGAGAGACGGTTTAGTGATGTTGGCATAAAGAGCCATTGTCCCTAGACAACTAACAACAAAAAAGTGACATTTTTACTTCGGCAGTTTCGGTATTTCATAACCAGGACCGTATGCTGAATACATTCTGTAAATAGATCTGAAACTATTAATGACGTCACGGTTTGTTTACATGCGCGCAAATCTATGTGGGAGTCTCAGGGTACCAGACGACATTGGGCCATAGGAAAGCACGTATGTAAACAAACCGTGACAGGTCCATTCAGCCACCAGTCCTACGCTCTACGTAAACAAGTGTCGCATGGGACAAATGTTGGCGACGTACGAGACAGAAACTGTCGTCGTCAGAATGTGAAGTGCCGGGACTGGATAGACCCATTGCACTGGCGGCCATGACAGGAGGCATATTTAAATGATGTGACAATAGATCCATGCCTACTCGTGCATGACGTAAGGTGACAATGTGACTGCCCCCTGTTATGGCCGCCCGTGCAAAGGATCTATTGAAACTATCCACAAATTTTGAGGACGAAACATTTATGATACATATAGACCGTACCGAATAGCCGCCATTTCGTAGGGCACCTTTTGTTACTTAAACCGTTCAACAATGGAAGCACAATATGTGCAACCATACATGTCCTCAGGGAACAAAGAATCTGCTCTACGAAATGGCGGCTATTCGATACGGTCTATACATGCCGAAATTCAGACCGTATCTTTGTAGCGTAATTAGTGCCAAATTGAAACATTTTTAAGAAATGTTACATTTTGTGTAATAATCTTCTTCGTGCGATTTTCAGATCATGTTTAAGTTATTACATCACTTTGTATAATTTTCAGTTCCCAAATATCGGGAGAAAAATGTATCTTTAAGCAACTTCGACAGACGCGCAGATTCCCATATCCTCTTCTGCCGTGCGGACATCCGCAGGTCATAAACCATCCATTCGTTGCTATGGAAAACTTCAAGTAGATGATGTAAAAGGAAACTTTCCCTTTCAATGCCAGTCTTTAATTGCTTGGCCAGATTTCAGGTGCACCGGAGAAGAGAAAAAAATCAGGTTACAAATTTACGAATGTGGAAACTGATCGAGTATATATAGGGCTTTGAAAATAGCTGGCATTGCATCGTCACCGCGTTCCGGTGTTGTTTCAAGCTTGACGTGGCCGTACAAGCCACGGCGCCTGTGTGATTTGTTTGAACTGGTCAAAACCTCGCTCTACCAACGACCAACATCAGTTGGATCGTCCGTAGTTCAGCTGAGAAGAGTGTTTGCTGAACTCTCAGACCATTAGTAGTTGGGACGATTATCGTTAATGTTTGGTGTTCGAGCATCGTGAACTCATAGTGAAATCGCTGACGTTTGATTCTAACTGACGAAGGGGGAAAACGGTTGGAATTACCGAAGGTAAGTTAACATTTATTATACTTTTAATCTTCTGGTCTTCTAGTTTTTGTTCTTAAAAATAGGACCGATTTCTTACGCATGTATCAGTGCATTTTTTGTATCGTTTGTAGAAGTGTTGCAATAGCGATAACATCCGTCATGTGTCTAGCTATGAGTAGCAAAGGGTTGAGCTCGCAAAAACGAATGTCATTTTTGAGGTTCATTCAGTGAACTTTACTTGGGCTCACGGAGTTGTGAGGACTTGCGGGGTCTAATAGAAGCCTCGTTTGAATTTAATGAGGGCCCATGGAACAATAGCGGGGCATTAGCAAAGCCTAAAACACACCACTGTTGTTTATTCGCGTGATTTGACGAGGGTGCCGATGGAGTTGTGAAGATTTGCAGGGCGTTATCAAAGCCTCGAATACAACACTTGTTTACTCGCGTGATTTAACAAGTCCTTCCCATTTAACGATATTTAAAAAAAAATTGTGGGGTACCGGGCATGAGTGGTTCAAGTCGTTGCCTCGCAACACTAGGGTAAAGACTTGGTGTACTGGGTTCGATATACCCGGTCGTGGTACCTATGCCAAAGAGCAAGGCACTTGCTCAATGGCATGGGTACCACTGCCACAATAGCTTCATCCTTCGGAAGGAATGTAAAATTGCTGCTCAGCTGCTCTTACAAAGGCTGTGGAGTTAGCATCAAGAGGTGTTCATATACGATACTGACCGATAAAAATAAGCCAAATATATCAGCTTCATCAATCTTTCAGTCGTCAGAGTACAATTTGCGTTGCTTTTTTGAACCGTACTTTTCTTTTACTGTAGATGAACCGCCATTTCTCCTTTGGACTCCTGGTCATTCTGCTACTCATTGGGACAGTGGCTGTTTCAAGCGAGTTGTATTTCCCGGGTAAAGTTTGAAGTAGACTTTCGAGCATCCTGGAAAATTATCGAAATAACAACAACAGGAACGTCACTTTTCCTATTTTCAGTTAGTATCTCGTATTTTCGTGACAATTTATTTCGAGAAGGCGGCATCCCTATTTCACGATTTTCGTTTTTAAATAAATGAGCCACCGTAGATAGCTAATTTTGAACTCTTGGTGGCAGCAAACTCGCTTCCATTCTTTTTTTCGCGCAGAGCACGTGTTCGGGCAGGCGAGTGTTTACTTGTCCACAAAACGTGCGTTAAGCTATGGAGTTTGTGAATACAAAGAGAACAAACGAGGAACAAAAGAAAGGAAGTGAGGCATAAAGGGGAACAAAGGAGGTAGGCCCTACCCTAGACCCGTGAACAGGGCGCCGTACCTTGGCTCTGATATTTGTAATAGGTACAGGTGCACTCGGACTCGCCCCAACGTTCCATTATTCCAAAGAGTACGCATTGATCCGATGTCTAGTTTCGGTGAAATCGTGAGGCAAAATTTAGACCCTCTGTGAGACAAAATACAGGACGTTTGCCCCAAAATTAAATATGCGCATGTGCGATGGCGGAGAGGTCAACACTAGACTGGTTTCCTGTCCTTATATTTACTTCCCCTTCGTCGTATAGGCCTACGTCTAGTGTTTACCTCTCCGCTCTCGCGCATGCGCATATTTGATTTGGGGGCAAATGGCCTGTATTTTATCTCACGGAGGGTCTAAATTTTGCCCCACTAGACATCAGATCGATGCATACTCTTAGGAATATTTGAACATTGGGACGAGTGCACCTAGTATCAGAGCCAAGGGACAAATTTCATTTGCGTGAATTTGCCACAGATTTGGGGTTGGAAACGGCGCCTGAAGGGCGGAGGTACGATGCCCTGTTCACGGGTCTAGGCCTACCCATGTTTTCCTTCCTCCATCATGTCCATGCCATATGGCCTACCAAAAACCTTCATTCATGTCGGGGCGCGCACAGCTTGTACTTTTGTAGAAACAGGGTGCCCTTAAATAGTTGCCACTGACATCAGAAAATTTATCGTTTTAGGCCAAAAAAAAGAACTATATTTAGCATAAGTTAAAGTATCCCAAAATGATGCGGTGCAGGTTTTTTTTGTTTTGTTTTTTGTTTTGTTTTGTTTTTTGTAAGTGGTTTCCGAGCAATAAAGTCAAGTTTATTTACATTTAAGCCAACCGTATTTACTGCCAAAAATCCAGGGGCAACTTTTTTACAAAAACCTTTTGTTTTTAAAACTTTTTTACGAAAACCTTTTGTTTTTAAAACTTTTTTGAAAATAACTTTTCAGTTTCAACATGCAAAATCGCCTCTGTGGATCTTGCAACAACTGTCAGCTTGTCGACGACCGCGGCCGAGCCGTACGAAGTCCGCAGTACGGACGACCGAGTCGTGTACTGCTGGACCGTGTATGCCCTACATGCCCGCCACGTCAAAGCGTCTCTGAAATATGTAGAGAATTTCCCTGGGGAAATCACTTTCGACGCCGTGGAGCTGCAGGAGTCTCCTTTGGCAGGAAACCAGTTTGTGCCGGGTACCGGGAAGCCCAGCATTATGTCGGTCCCGTCGTCAGCAGTCGGTATGGTGGTTACTGTTCCCACGGACTCCAATGCAACGTTTAGCTGTGACTTGTGGGCCATCAACACAGGAGATTTACGTGAGTCTAAAAAGCACCTTATTCATGCCATTGGTCGGCAGTTTGTAAAAGTCGGACCCTCCGGATCTTCCGGATCTTTGTTAAAAATTGATATTTAACGAACAGAAAGTACCTAGTTTGACTTCTAAATACGCTTACATACCTTTTACCACCATGTATTGCATAAATTTGTAATCATACACCACATCGACTATCCACAAAGTGAAATTTTTAAAGAAATAGGCGTAGGAAGTGCAGGACACTAAGAAAAAAGAAATTGGTTTTTGTCCACTTTCTGTTCATTAAATAGCCATTTTTGAAAAAGATCCGGAAGATCTGGAAGGATCCGGAGGGTCCGTTTTTCACCCACACCCCCATTGGTCTCAATAACCGATTTTCAGTTTTTCTCTGATACCTCTGACTCATGCTCACCGGGCAGATGCTCTACAGCTGAGCTATGAGGCACAGTAGTATACTCTCTCAGGTTTTCCCCAAGACCTCTGACACACCGGGCAGATGCTCTACCAGCTGAGCTATTAGGCACAGTCGTACATGTATACCCACTCAGGTTTTCCCCAAGACCTCTGACACACCAGGCAGATGCTCTACCAGCTGAGCTATGTGGCACAGTGGTATATTTCCTCAGGTTTTCCCCAAGACCTCTGACACACCAGGCAGATGATCTACCAGCTGAGCTATGAGGCACAGTGATATACTCCCTCAGATTTTCTCCAAAACCTTTGACACACCTGGCAGATAGCTCAGCTATGAGACACAGTGGTATATTCCCTCAGGTTTTCCCCAAGACCTCTAACACACCAGGCAGATGCTCTACCAGCTGAGCTATGAGGCACAGTGGTATACCCCCTCAGGTTTACCCAAAGACCTCTGGCACACCTGACAGATGCTCTACCAGCTGAGCTATGAGGCACAGTGGTATACCCCCTCAGGTTTTATACCCAAAGACCTCTGGCACACTGGTCAGATGCTCTACCAGCTGAGCTATGAGGCACAGTGGTATACTCCCTCTCAGGTTTTCCCCAAGACCTCTGACACACCTGGCAGATGATCTACCAGCTGAGCTATGAGGCACAGTGGTATACTCCCTCTCAGGTTTTCCCCAAGACATCTGACACACCTGGCAGATGCTCTACCAGCTGAGCTATGAGGCACAGTATACTCCCAATTTTTCTCTGTGTTGCATGGGATGGGAGCGCAACTGAGCAAAGTAATTTATGCAATACATGTATTTTATACAGTTTTTATTTGTTTCTTTTCCAAAGTTACATGCGAATTGACCCAGCATCTTTGCACACATGGAGCATCATTTTGTGTGGACGAGGACACCAGTTGTCTTTGTCTGGTAAACCCCGCGGCCAATTGTGGTAAGTTGAGTTTTTCATGCTTAGTAAAAATGGGCAGAGTACCAATTAAAAATAAAGGTTTTAGTTTAGATTCTAGCTGGTAACATGTTTTGCTAAGGCTAAGCCCTATATATTTTCCTGTGCTGAGCAGGGTATGAATTCCATTCACTGGTCCCCACCGAGATGCTGTATGTTTCAGGGTCATAGTTGAGTCCATCACAAGTCTATCAAAAGTCCACAGCCGATAAAATCACAAGTCCACGACAAGTCCCGTACAAGTCCGTCACAAGTCCAGTAACAGGAAGCAAAGGATGAACACGCACAGAAGAATGCCTTCGTTGGAGTTCATTTGAATAGTTTGTGACTTGAATAACGACCCAGGGATCGTCTTGTGGTGGACTAATGAAGGCTTCTGAGGACTTGTAATGGACTCGACTACAATCCTGGTATGTTGAGTCTTTGGAGCAGGGCAGAAAAAAGTTTAATATTTTTAAGGAAATTGTTGAATGTTTTTCACGTCTAAATTCACATCCATTTCATTGGCGGATCCAGCCTCATTAAAATACAGGAATACAATGGATTTATAGAATACGTGTGGTCTAGTGGGTATACAGCCGTGCTTGTGGTCCAAGGGTTATGGGTTCGAGCCCCACTCGTGCCAACGTGGTTGTTTCCGTGGGCAAGACACTTGATATCAATTGCCTCGTCAACCCAAGCGATATATTGGGAGCTGTTAAGGGAATGCCACAATCTAACTGCTGATTAGAGTTGGGCGCCTTAGCCAGGTAGCCACCTAGTTGAATGTAACACTTGTGTTACATTTTAGGCCGTTCCGGTTATAAGCGTATATTGGAAATTTGTACACAAGGTTTTTAGAAAGGCATGTTGTCACACTATTTGTAACCCTTTTTGGGCCTACGTTATCTCTTCAGAACAACTGAAACTTATTTCTTTTATTTTGCAACCAGACAAAGGTATTTTTTGGAAAATATGGTCTGTACTGTTGCCAAAATGCCCCCTTTACCGTGGAAAGACTCAAACACACACACACGGTTTATCGGGCCCTAATAAATCAAGCTTTGAATAGCTTATTGGTTCTGGCCCAATTGTTTGGAAAATAATAGAGTATAATCAGTCGTAATTGTAGTCTAGCATTTCTCCAGAATGATAGATTGTTTTCACAAGCCATTAGCAAAAATGGTACATTTTTAGGTTAATAATAAATAGTAAAGTACGACACAAAACTCAAGTATCAATCACTGGCTCAGTTGGATACTAAGTGCCCCACAAAAATGTCCTATTCGTGACCAATCGGTCATTTTTGTTCGGCAAATTAACCCTATATTGCTTGGATTATAAACTATATTTTTTCCTCCCAGAGACAGAGAGCCACTTCAGTGCTTGCACTGCGATTTCGCTTGAGAACGGAAAAACCACAGTACTCGGCGTACCATCTCTTGGCAATCTGCCAGAAGACTGGACCCGCGACATCCCGACCACCGCGCATTGTTGGACCATCACTGCACCCTACGGCAAGACCGTACGAATCTCGTTCAGCGTGCCGTTGACAGCTAATAACACACGCCACGTCCAACTATTGGCCGTCCAACCGGATGCTATAATAGAAACGACCGAGGCTAGACTGGTTTTCGAGACCGACTCAGTCCCTAATGCGTTGCTGTCGCTGCGTTCTAGTGTTACGCTGATCGTCGGAGTGGCGTATAATGCAACAGATGACGAAGATAGCCACGCCTTCCATTTTGCAGTAGAAGTGGGCGGAGACATTTTAGGTATGTTTGTCCATGTGGCATTTCTGTATTCATTTATACATTGTGGAAATTCTCATATTCCAATGTTTGGGAAAGAATTGAGAAACTGTTGATCATTAAATTTTTGTTCTACAGACCATAGTATTTTTCAAGACACTCCTCGATCTTCCCTCCCGAAAAACTATACTTATTTTAAAATAAATTGTCAGTACATGTACCTTAAAATGTCCACATTTTACAGCGAATTTAAAGTTTGTACGCGGCCCTTGACCCCCCCTCCCTTCCTATGCTTCGGTGCGTGTTGCATTGCGCATACCAAGCTGCAAGCGCGGTACTCGGACTATCCCACTAGGAAGGGAACCCCCGATGATTTCTTGCATTTGCAACATTTCTGTTTCAGGACATGTTTGCCAGTATATGTTTGATACCGTATTCAAAGATACATGTATGTTACATTATTTCGCCAAACGGACTCACCTTAATGAACAAACTCTTGTGCATTTTCAGTTTGTGTGTACATTTTTAGAAGCCTCTTTTTAATGATATGATTGAAATGATTATGAGTCAACATTTCTGAAATTTCAAACAAAAACCTAAAAACAGGTCATTTTATCTCTAGATTTAAAGGCACAGGCTCGTCAGCAATGCGCGCGCCAATTTCGTGCCACGAAATATGCAGCTCCATAGCAAAGGCATGGAGCTGCATATGTCGCGGCACGAATTTGGTGCGCGCGCATTGCTGACGAGCCTGTGCCTTTAAGCAAATAAACTTTGTGCTCAGAATGCCTGAGTAGCGAATATAAATCTCTTTCTTAAAATGGACTAAATTGCCTGTAAAAAATCACGCATCAATTAATTTATAACATCGCTTCCTGAAAAAAAAATTGCATCTCAAAATAAAATACGCGGCAACCTACAGGCTTTTAGAACGGCAAGATCAGTGCTTTTAACGTCAAACAAGGAGACAGAATTATAAGATTCTATTTAGACAGAGCACTCAATGAACTAATCTATCAAATGTATTATCGAGTATAAAGTCGTCTCGCTCAATTTCTTGTCATACCGTACTTCATTTAAGATGGATGCGACTCTTCAGAATTGTCGTGTCTGCCAAGCATTGGTGTCAGCCGCCGTTTCGTGTGTGACGTCGAATCTGAAAGTCTAAATCTCATTGAGCAATGGAACTGCGGTAGGTTTTATTGCTTTTTGGCATGAAACAGTTGCTGACAACAGAAACTACAAAAAATAAATTTAAAGTCCATTTTGTACAGTTGAACATTCTTAATAAGAGGTTATTGGGACCTTGCAGATTACCTTGTTATAACAGGAACCTTGTATTATCAGGAATGAAAACAATGAAGAGCAAAGGATTGGGACCGAACATTTTGCTTGTTATAAGCAGAATGTTGTATTAAAGGAGCGTTTCCAGATCGCATTTTTGACTCCCGGCCCCTCCCCCCACCCCTCCCCTCCCCCCACCCCTCCCCTCCCCCCTCTTCCATTTTTCACATGGATGTTGAGATTTTGATACCATATAATTTGTCATATTCTTCTAATTACCACTCTGAAATATCATGCTCTTAATCCGTATATTTTTAAGGATATCGTCAAAAAAACACCGATGTTTATTTGTATAATTTACCCGTTCCATAAAGCAGTGCAGTGATTGCACCAACCTTTTTGCTTCCACGGTCTGTATTCAAATTGGAGATTGCAAATTTCCTATTTTCTTCCCATGGATAGTATTTTGGGGAGATATTTTGTATAATTGCAAGGTAAGAACGAAATCCATTTTCTGGAAAAAATCTAAGCTCCTAAATAAGTGTACTAATAATAACAGTAAGAACAGAAATAAGAATCGGTTTCAAACCAACAAATTTACAAGAAAAGTATGACAAAATGTTAGTAAAAAATTCACTTTTACTTTTTGTTCTTCTAAAAATAGATAATCTTTGTGGGGAACACAACATCAACGTGACTGCCACAGAGGAAATGACACTCGAAGTCAGGGTACCAGCTTTGTATTCCTACTCGTGCATGTGGCGGACTACCAGCGAGTCTGGTACCTCGGTGTACATTGATATCATTGAAGGGGGCAGTAACAGTAATCAACTCAGCTTGAGCGAGGACCCAGACTTTCCACCCGAATCGTCATTGGTTGAGAATTTTGCGAAAGTTGCGGGTTGGACATATTACACTGCTGGTGAGACTATGTTTTTAAAAGTGACTTCCCCCGTGCCAGGCAACGAACCGAGTAGTGTGATGGAATTGCGAGTCAGAGCCGAAAATGAGACAGGTAATGGCTGAAACGTCTCTGGAATTTTTTCTTTACCTTAAATTTATTTCTCAATTTTGTAGCTTGAAGTTAGAACACATCATTGGTAATCTCGAAAATCAGAAATGTTCACAGATTTACACATAACTTACACAATATAAACATGATGACGGTAGTAAACTTCCCCTGAAATGGTTTTGTCTAAAGTGCTATAGTTTTTAGGATATGAGTAAAACAATTGTTTTTTGTCTCATGAGACGGAAATTTCGCCCTGAACCACTTACATGTAGCTCCAAAAGCCACCTTGCACCCAAACCACTTCGTCCTTACACCACTTCGCACGAATGCCACTTCGCCCCAAAATACTTCGTGCACAGCCTATACAGCACAGGCCGTGGTTCAGGGCGAAGTGGTTCAGGGCGAAATGGTTTTGGGGTGAAGTAATCGTAAAGTTCGTTTCGACTGTTTTCTCAAAAGTTAGATGAAGTACGGAGCTGGTTTTTGCTCAGGTTGGTTTTAATCATGCATATCTTCAATCACACAGGGAGATAAAACCATTGGCAACGGTTTACCAATCATGTGTTCTGCCTTTAAATCATTAAAACTATTAAAGAAATCACATTTTTGAGGCCCCCATTTTCCCCATGGGTGTTGAGATTTTGATACCATAGGCCTATCATTTGTCATGTTTTTCTCATTACCATTCTGAAATTTCATGGTTTCAATCCCTATATTTGTTAGGATACTGTAAAAAAAAATTAATGTTTTGTAAACTAATTGATCCGGTTACATAAAGCAGTGCAGTGATTACACCAACTTTTTTGCTATATCCAAATTGGGGATTACATATTTCCTGTTTCCTTCCCATGGTATGATTGTTATGTACATTAAAACAAAAACCATTTTCTGGAAAAATCTTTAACACACTCCTCTAAATTAATTTCCACATTAATTCACCCTGGTGTCCAAAATGTACGTCCGACACCATGCACTGCCGTTTTGCGATATAAAGCAAAAAATATTCTGTGCTAAGGAAATTTGTGTTCTTTTGTTTAGCAGAAAAATTTGCTTAGTCCAAAATTTGTTTGTTATATAAAAATAGGTTCATAGTCAAAAAATTGCAAAAAATTGCATTGTTTTTAGCAAGAATAGCAGAACACCAGTCAATAGACCGATACAGTAAGCTCCGCCCATTTTGGAATTGACCAATCACAGCCTCAGGTTGAGGTAACCAAAAAGTGGATCTCCATTTTGGTTACCTGAGTCCTCAATTTTGTGCACAGAGCTATGGCAAAATGCAGCACGAGTGACGCAAAAACACCATAAACATCATTTTTATCAGCGCAGAGGACCCTAGCCAGTTTAAAACGGATTGTATAAGACTATTATATCCTAATACCTACTTTTAATCCCTTAATAAATGTGTTTTTGTGTAAACAGGAAAAACTCACCAAAATTAGCTTGTCGTTTTGCTATGTTGTGCATTCACTGCGTTCTAGATGTGTGTCGAGATGTTTTTGTTCGATCACGCGCGTTACGCATATTGCAGGCGTGTTGTACGTGCACGCACACGACCGGATACTTGTAGTAATAATAGGTTGGACTTACTCCGTTTGATGACACAAATGACTGGACAAAGACACACGTTGAAGTTAACTGAACATCGCCATGTTGGGACGAGTATTGTAATCAACACAACAGGTCAAGGGTCACTATGACGTAGGGATATACTTATGCATATTCAACATCTCCCCTCTCTGGAAATAACAAAACTTGTTAACATGAAAATACAATTAAATATTAAACACTTGGAATTTGTGTTGATGTGTTTGCAAAGAGAATGTAATGCAAATGAATCATTAGAGTTCTGTTTTGTTTCACTGTAAAATGTTTCATGAGTCCTTTTGACAGTCCATTATGATCTCTAGAATTCTTTAGAGTATCGATGAATGTTTGTAGTTTACTAGAGAGTTCAGTGTCCAAATAAACAATTGAAATGAACTGATTGATTATCTGAAAGTGTAATGAGTTCACAGTCCGAAGAGTATTAATGTCTGAATCTGAATGTTCGGTTTCGATGAGTGTTCAAATCATGACATAGTCCTGATGCCACATAGGTGTGTTCTTCATTCGCTCAGATTGTCTCAGGGTGTGTTGTTGCTGAGCAGGGGCTGTCTGTTTAGCTACAGGCTGTCCTGGCTGGAGGTCAAGAACTGGTTCCTCGGATGGTTTTGGCATAGAGACAATGTGACGACGGTTCCTTCGATACTGTGTTCCGTTCACTTCTACGATGTACGATCGGGGGGATCCAGCAGTGCGAATAACTTTCCCCATTGGACTGAGTTTCCCTTTTGTGCGAATTTTCACATGATCTCCTGCGGCCAACTGTTCCAATGCCCGGGCACCGTGTTTGTGATTGAAGTACTCTTCTCTCTTCCCCTTGCATTTAGCGTCAGTGTCGTGCAGGTTCTGCCGGTTGATGAGTTTGGGACGAAGATTCTTTGGCAGCATTGGTAGTGTGGTACGTAGCTCTCTGCCCATCAAAAGGCTTGCGGGACTCACTCCGAGACTTGGGAGCGGAGTAGTGCGGTAGGCCATTAGAGCACGTACAGGGTCAGGTTGACGGAGAATGGTCTTGGCAACATGAACAGCTTTTTCGGCCTGTCCATTTGCTTGTGGATAGTGTGGACTGGTGGTGATGTGGTTGAAGCAGTATTCCTTTGCGAATTGTTGAAACTCTCCAAGGAATTGCGGGCCATTGTCGGTTACGACTACCTCTGGAATTCCGTAACGAGCAAAGGTAATCTTCATGAAATTGATGACTGCGGTAGATGTTGTTTTGTGGAGATGGTGAATCTCAATCCATCTTGAGTAATAGTCAACAACTACCAAGTACTGCTTGCCATTCATTTCAGCAAGATCACAGGCGATGCGTTGCCATGCTCTCTGAGGCAAGGGCGTTGTTATCAGGGGTTCTGCTCTCTGTGCGGGTTGTTTGTCTCTGCAGAATTCACATCGCTGTATGTACTGTGCAATATCAGTTTCGATTCCAGGCCACCAAATGGCTTGACATGCACGAAGTCGGCTTTTGGATACACCGTGGTGACCTTCGTGAAGTTTAGCGAGCATCTCTTGTCGCATGTTCTGTGGAATGACGATGCGATCACCATAGGTGAGAATGTCGTTGACTTGGCTTATTTTGTCTTGTTCTTCCCAATATCTCTTGACATCGGGTTCAACATCTTTGACGTACTTTGGCCATCCATTCTTAACATAGGATGCCACGAGTAACAGTTCGCTGTCTTGTTCAGTCTCATGAGCAATTTCGACGAGCTTGTCATCTGATGTCGGCCACTGTTTGGTTACCATGGTTACGTGAGCCGTGATTTCCTCTTCAAGATCATCACTGGTGTCTGCTGTCGGAGTCGTTTGGATCGGTGCTCGCGACAGAGTATCAGCTACAACGAGGGTTTTACCTGGTGTGTAGACGGCGGTACAGTGATATCTCATTAGGCGCATCAGTAGGCGTTGGCAACGAAGTGGTGCATCACACAGGTCCTTTGAATTTATCAAGGAAACGAGCGGTTTGTGGTCGGTTTGTAGTGTCACGTGTAGTCCTCTGATGTACACATAAAATCTCTCGCATGACCATACGCTGGCTAATAGCTCTTTCTCAATTTGTGCGTACTTTCTTTCAGCAGGACTCAAGGTTCGCGAGCAGTAGGCCACTGGCTTCCAACTGTCATCGCTCTGTTGTTGCAAAATGCATCCTCCAATACCATAGCTACTTGCATCTGCGCTAACCATGGTTGGTTTCTTCGGGTCGTAGTATGCAAGCGTTGGTGATTTGGTCAGGAGTGTCTTGAGATGTCTGAATGCATTTTTCTGTTGTACTCCCCATATCCAATGAACATTATCTTTCAGCAGATCCGTAATTGGGGCAGCAACTGATGATGCATGTGGGATGAATCGTGACAACCAATTTGTCATCCCCATTAGTCTCTTTACTTCTTCCTTTGAAGTAGGTGGTGGCATTTGCACGATTGCAGCAATCTTAGATGGATCCGCATGGATCCCATCTTTATCCAACTGAAATCCAAGGAAGCCGACACGTTGTTGTGCGATCTTTGATTTTTCCTTGTTGAGGCGCAATCCAGCATCCTGGAGTATTTTAAGCACAGACTTCAGTCGTTCATCATGCTCTGTTTGCGTGCCACCGGTGATGAGAATGTCATCCATATATACCACCACCCCTTCGAGGTCTACGAGTAGGTCACTCATTATGCGCTGATACACTTCTGGCGCTGATGTGATGCCGAAGGGTAGACGTGTAAAACAGAAACGCCCGAATGGAGTGATGAAAGTGGTGAATTTCTGACTTTCACTGTCCAGTGGTACCTGCCAAAATCCATGTTTGGCGTCAAGAATCGAGAAAACTTGCGCTCCTCCGATTTTCCCCAAAATCTCTTCAAGTGTAGGGATTGTGAAGCGCTCTCTTGCTACAGCTTTGTTCAACTGACGAAGATCAACACAGATTCTGATTTTATTGTTCTTCTTGGGCACTATCACAATTGGTGCACACCAATCTGTTGGCTCTGTGATTCGGTTGATGATGCCCTGTCGTTCCATTTTTCCCAATTCCTCTTTCAACTGTGGGAGCATTGGCAATGGAATACGACGTGGAGCTGTCACGCAGTAGGGTGTAGCTGTGTCTGTCAGCTTGATATGAACTGGTGAGCCCTGCAGACATCCGGTACCTTCGAATACGCTGTCTGGCCTTATCATGGTATTATATACTCGCTTCAGTAAACCAAGAGTCTCACAGGCTTCTTTACTGAGAACTGGCTTTCCTTTATCCAGAATCTTGAAAATCAGTGAATACGTTTTGTTCTTCACTTCACACGACAACTTCTTCTGGCCTTTGGGCATGACTTTGCCACCAAAGTAGCCTTGTAGACGCGTTGTCGTTGGTTGCAGAGTTGAGTCACTTATTTTAAGTGAGTCGTACAAATCAGTGGGCAAAATGTTCACTTCAGAGCCGGTGTCCAACAAAAAGTGTATCATCTGACCTTCTACATTGATGGACTGTTGCCACACGTCATGCTCTGCTTTGTCTGTGCGTGTGTGATGCACAGAACCGACGAAGAAATCATTATCTTCTGCGCTGTCATCCTCAGGCTCAGTTGGATCTTGTTGTACTGATCGCAACTTTTTGGCTTTGCCCCGGCATACTGATGCAAAATGGCCAATCTTGTGGCAGTAATTACATTTCTGTCCACTTGCCGGGCATGTCTTGTGACTGGTATCTCGACCACAGCGGAAACATGATTTCCCATTCTGTTGCTGTTTGTCGTTTGACTGAGTGTGCGGTCTTGTAAACTGCTTGGCTTTCCTGTGTAGTGCATGAACTGAAGCTGTGTCCACGCTGCCCTTTAATTCACGTAAGTCTTTCACGGCTGTTTCAAGGGTTTTAGCCAAGTTGACGGCTGCTTGGAAGCTCAGGCCATCTTTGGTGAGAAGATGCTTCTGGATGTTCTCACTACGGATACCACACACTAATCTGTCACGCAAAGCTTCATCTAAGAACTGACCAAACTTGCAGGTACTGGCCAAATTCTGTAGGGTCATGGCATATTGTGCAATACTCTCTGAACTCTGTTGGTCTCTCTTGTAGAATCTGAATCTCTCTGAGACGGTCAGGCGTCTGGGGCCATAGTGCGCAATCAAAATCTCACACAGTTCAGAGTAGGATTGTTCACTGAGTGGAGTAGGCTCTGACAAACTTTTAGCGGTTTTGTAAACATTGGGGCCTACAACACTTAACAGAACAGCTGTCTGTTTTCCTTGTACAATATCATTGGCTTGAAAGTACAGGTCCAATCGTTCAATGTAATTGCGAATGTCTTCTACCTCATCATAACAATCGAGGCGACCGATCAGCGGCGCGTGGAAGTGCGCCCCCACTTGAGCGGCAGGTTGTGCCATTGTGGAACGAAATAAACAACGAAGAAAACGGCTTTATTTACGTGTCCCCAAATGCCGTTATATCGATATATTATGTCCAAAATCTCGACAGGTATCTTAGAAAACCACCGCTGCTACCATGTAGTAATAATAGGTTGGACTTACTCCGTTTGATGACACAAATGACTGGACAAAGACACACGTTGAAGTTAACTGAACATCGCCATGTTGGGACGAGTATTGTAATCAACACAACAGGTCAAGGGTCACTATGACGTAGGGATATACTTATGCATATTCAACAATACTTAAGTGCACATTTTGCTTTCGAGCGTGTAGTTTCTGTGTGCGTGTTCGTGTTTCAATACGCGCTGACCAGGGCGTGGACGCTGACGCACGGCGCGGCCACGCGACTTTACTGCACAAGTGCATCACATGTGTGGCATGTTGCTAGGCAAATTCTAAATGGGCGGAGCTTACTGGATCGGTCTATTGTAATACACATCATATAAGATTTTGACTGAAAACCCATTTTTTAAAAAAGCAAATAGGTTCTGTTCTTGGCAAATTTTTGTGCTTAACAGCGCCATGAAATTGGCCTTAGGGCCAATTTCAAAAGCTGTTTAGCAAAAATATTTGCTTAATCCAAAATTTCTTTGCTTTATAAAAATGAGTTAGCAGTCAAAATCTTATAAGTTGTGTATTACAATTGACTGGTGTTCTGCTATTCTTGCTAAAAACATAAGTTGGCATACAATTTTGACTAATAATCCATTTTTATAAAGCAAACAAACTTGGGATTAAAGGCACATAAAACAGGCTCGTCAGCAACGCGCGTGCGCCAAATTCGTGCCACGAAACACGCAGCTCCATGCCTTTGCTATTGAGCCGCGTATTTCGCGACACGAATCTGGCGCGCGCGCATTGCTGACGAGCCTGTGCCTTTAAGTGAATTTTTCTGCTAAACAGCTTTATGAAATTGGCCCCCATGTCACTTGAAATTTTGATACTCTAGTTGACAGATATTTCATTTTACGTGTATTTTGAAAACCCCAAGAACAAGTTTTTAATTAAAATCTTTTTTCACCAAACTTAAAGACAGTATACATCATTGGTAATCTCGAAAATCAGAAATGTTCACAGATTTACGCCTTACTTACACAATATAAACATGATGACAGCAGAAAACATCCCCTGAAACGGTTATGTCTGAAGTGCTATAGTCTTTGAGAAATGAGTAAAACAATTAGTTTTCGTCTCATGAGACGAAAATTCTATTCGCCCAAAAACCATTTCGCCCAAGTGCCATTTCGCCCCAAATTACTTTGTCCAAACACTACATCGCCCAAACACTACATCGCCCAAATGCCACTTCGCCCCAAAACCACTTTGTGCACAGGCCGTGGTTTAGGGCGAAATGGTTCAGTGCGAAGTGGTTTTGGGGCGAAATGACTCCAAACCCTTTCTTGACTGTTTTCTCGAAAGTTAGACGAAGTACGGAGCTGGATTTTGCTCAGGTTGGTTTTAATCATGCATATCTTCAATCACACAGGGGGATAAAACTACTTGTAACAGTTTACCAATCATGTATACTATCTTTAAAGCAATATATCACTTTTTAACTACAGGGCTTTGCGGGGACACACAAACATTATTTGCACATCGTCGTACATGCCTGCCAACGCAAGCCGTCTGTAACGGACATGCTGACTTCGCCGACTTCTCGGACGAAATTAATTGCAGTGAGTTCTTTTGATCTCATGTACCGACTGGCAATTATAATTTCCTCTCAGTTTGATTAATTTGTTATCGCTAATAGACTCTTTGACAAGTAACTACTTTTATTTTAGCAAGGGAACTGTTCACAGGACTTTTCTTTGATATCCTGTTTTTGATTTTCCTGTTTGCGCAGCAAATTTTAAATTTCAGGGCCAAGTGGTTTTTGGGCGAAATGACTGCAAACCCTTTTTTGACTGTTTTCTCAAAAGTTAGACAAAGTACGGAGCTGGTTTTTGCTCGGGTTGGTTTTAATCATGCATATCTTTAATCACAGAGGGGATAAAACTATTTGTAACAGTTTACCAATCATGTATACTATCTTTAATGTCTTTCTTTTCAAAAACTGATGTACATGCAGACGTATGTGGAACATACAACATTGATGTTTTGGTCGACTACCCAGCTTCGATTGTCGTCAATACAGACATTGCTCATCCGCCAATAATCGTAGCCCAAGGCAACGTTTCGGCAATATCGCTTTCTACAGGAGTTCCGCGGCTAGACGCACAACCCCACGCAACCGACTGCATCTGGCGAGTGAGGGCGCCCTCCGAGTCCCTCCTCACCGTCGGCGTGTCCGCGTTTAGTCTGGTAAACGACACAGGGTCATGGTTGCGTATTGTTGACGGCGGTGTCCCCGTAGGGATCCGGACTCTGCTTGCAGTGGACTCTAGTACGGATCTTCCCCGGCGCCAGACTTTCTTTAATGTCACGAGTCTTTGGGTGTTGCTTAGCAGCGATGGACCCGGCGAATTGACGCAGATGAGCATTAAATTTAGCGTCGAGGATGCAGTAGGTACGATATTCTTAAAGGGCGTTTACACTATCGCAGAAAAATGGCTTTGCGAGTGCCTGTTCCATTGGTTTGCACACAGGAGCTGGCTTGCCAAAACATGTGACGTCAACAACTATCATATTCCCATTACTGTGTCCATACTGGCACGCCAAAGCGGAAATAATTTAACACTGATAGTTCTACATGTACCATCAATCCTGAAAAACAAGTCTCAACAAAAGCACGGTATATCCGTTTCAAACAGTCTATCAACATTTAAAAGTCGTGCCAACCTTTTTTTTTTCTATTTTTGTGCAACATTTTTTCAAATTATTTTCACTTAGGCATTTTCACTTTGGCATGGACACAGTAATGGCGGATAGCAACCGGTTGTCAAGAAAGTGAAACCCAAGAATTCATGGCAAATTCATGGTGCTGTCGGCAAAAAAATAAAAAAATCAAGAATCATAAAGGCACGGCTATATCGACAATGCTATTACAGCGCTGGTAATATCTATATTAAATCGTCACTAGTTCTCCCGCGAGGGCGCTCATCCGTTCACAAACCGCACCATTTTGGACTGAAATATAATCATGTGGTGTTTGATACCATTGTTATTAACACTTTTAGTAAGGTTTTACTTGTCGACTTTTGAAAAGAAATTTGGGTCACTGCAAATGATGTACTCCACCTTTAAAGGCACGGGCTTTTCAGCAATGCCTGCGCGCCAAGTACGTGCCACGAAATACGCAGCTCCATGCCTTTGCCTTTATAGCATTTTACACTAAAGTTTGTAGAATACGTGCATGTAAAACCTCTATATTCTCTCTTCACAGTGTGTGATGCAGACCAGTTTTCCTGCCCATCCCATACACAGTGCGTTAGCTTAACCGATCAATGCAACGGTATAATAGATTGCGAGGACTACGGAGACGAACTCGGATGCGGTAAATATGCGTTTGTGACATGTCACCACAAAATGAGCTGAAAGTCTGAATTGGTATTTTTTAATTCAGCAGAAAAACAGCTTTCCAATGGTATATAACACATAAGGTAAAACTAACCAACGCAACACAGCTTGGAGAAGTGGTAGTGTTCAAACAAATCTTACTAATCTTTAAACAGAATATCTTACGAGGCACAAAGAAAGCTATCGTCGAAATTAGTCTAAAAATAAGAGTATTTCTAAAACAACCATTCCTGAACTAGAAAGTCAAATTTGTGGGTGCACATAAGCTTGGTAATGGCCAACACACAAGACATTTCATGAAACATGTGAAATAAATGATAGTTATTGCTGAGCAGCCTGTTACGGGACCGGAATTTGAAATTTTGTGTTATTTTGAAATACCCCTATTTTACTAGCAGTGAAAATGTAGTATGCTAAATCTTTGACCCATGGAGAATTTTGCTTTACTTGCCTGCGGGAATTAAAGGCAGTATACATGATTGGTATCTCAAAAATCAGAAATGTTCACAGATTTACGCCTAACTTACACAATATAAATATGATGACCGTAGAAAACTTCCCCTGAAATGATTTTGTCTAAAGTGCTATAGTCTTTGAGAAATAAGTAAAACAATAAGTTTTCGTCTCATGAGACGAAATTTCAATTCGCCCCAAAACCATTTCGCCCGAGTGCCATTTCGCCCCAAATCACTTTGTCCAAACACTACATCGCCCAAATGCTACTTCGCCCTAAAACTACTTAATTCGTGCACAGGCCGTGGTTCAGGGCGAAATGGTTCAGGGCGAAGTGGTTTTGGGGCGAAATGACTGCAAATCCTTTTTTGACTGTTTTCTCAAAGTACGGAGCTGGTTTTTGCTCAGGTTGGTTTTAATCATGCATATCTTCAATCACACGGTAGGATATAAAACTACTCGTAACAGTTTACCAATCATGTATACTACACTGTATCTTTAAAGCATTACATTCCGCATGTTATCAGATTACTTTTGGAATTTCTACAGGTCGGTGTTCTGAAAACCAGTTTGAATGTATCCCTAAACCCGAAGTGCTGTGCATCGACCAAGCGAAAATATGCAATGGAATTTCGGACTGCACTGCGTCAAATGATGAGTTTTTGTGCCGTAAGTTTAGAGAATGTTTTAAGCCAGTTATACTGTACCAGCATCTGTAAGAGCCACTGAGGCAGGCTGTGCCACTCTGTCTGAAGTGCCTCCCTGAGTTCCTGATAAATTGCAATCTTTAAACATCAAATTCTGTTTGGTCATTTAATCGTGACATGTAACTTATACCGGTTTTGCATTTTTAAATTTAATTTAATTTGTTAGTATTTGTACACTCGACCAAAAAAGTTCTGTCACCAGTAAGACATTTATAGATATTTATTATTAAATTGGATTTAATGTAGGAAAATAATATATCAAATTTTAGCTGAACATATCACTCAAAGGAATAGAGCAAGAGAGATCATGATGGCAAGCTTCACTGAACAGGAATGCAACAAAGGAGTGTGGGGTCAGAATCTGTAGAAGATGTCTTGTGCCCGGAAATAACAGTGGTCTCGTGCGTTCTCGAGGTCAACTTACATAGTCTATACCGTTGAATTTGGTCTATTTCTGTATAGCTAGATGTGGCGATTCCAGAGTGTTCCTGAATACAGGGGACGTTTACACCATAAAGCACCTCGACCAAACGGTCTGTGTTTGGGCTGTGACTTCACCTCCAGGTATGAAACGCATGCAGTGCTCGGCAGGTTTTGGCTAAAGCTACTGAGCCTTTTCACGCTTTAACACACGTAAATTTGATGTGCGTTGCTTTCAGGGAATGTAGAGTATACCGACTAGGGCTGTGCCAATTATTTAAATATTCAAATACTCGATCAATATATTTGAATACAAAATTTAGTATACTGAAACGCAAAAGAAACCTTTAAATAGCAACAATAACACTGCGTGTAGTAATGTGTGAACTTATTTGTGGACAATAGTGTCCTCACTGTCAGACCAAACAGTGTCTGAAGGTCACTTGAACCTTCAATGGTCACTTCATGGCACAGCTGTTAAACAGCTGTTTCGACTGTCAGTGATTACCCAAGGCGTATGGGATGATTGTAATGAGCCTCCGGGCTTGCTAATTAGCTTACGTGATAGCCAATCCCAATCAGTGATGAGGAACAACTGCAATACCGTGATTCGAGACCACCAGTTGGCTTCATAGCTCAATTGGTAGGGCGTCTGCACATTGAGCAGAAGGTCTGCGGTTCAAATCCCGGTGGACCCAAGTTGCTTTTCACTGCATCCAGATTTCCAAAACTCAAGGACATCTGTCCACATTGTATCAAATTGAAACCAGTTAAACTTTTACAAATTTACCAAGCAAAAACTTGCTACGTCAAATTTGTGTTCGCAATCACTTTTGGGTATAAACTATCCTTAACATAGAAAGTAATAATTTTTTATTTTGCCCAGGCACGCGTATTCGAGTGACGCTCCAACACCCCTCTGGTTGCAAACTGACCTTCGGGAACAGCCCCTACAGTCGATACATCAACTCCAGAGTCGGTTTCCGTACTGTGGACAACACACGCTCTGCCCTAGTTCCCTTTTCGCCCGTAGAAACCCGCGTGACGTACCCGCCAATACTTTCTTCAAGTGGACCGGCATTATGGATTATGAAGAAATTGTGTCGGTTTGCGTATGACAACGACGGCATTTGGTTACAACTCCGAGTGTTTACTGACATAGGTACGAAACACGGGACAAGAGAACAAATTGTGGTCCTCATCAGGATTCGAACCCAAGACCCCACACACACCGATTAAAAACCTGAGAGAGAACACCACTGTGCCTCATAGCTCAGCTGGTAGAGCATCTGCCTGGTGTGTCAGAGGTCTCGGGGAAAACCTGAGGGAGTACACCACTGTGCCTCATAGCTCAGCTGGTAGAGCATCTGCCCGGTGTGTCAGAGGTCTTGTGGAAAACCTGAGGGAGTACACCACTGTGCCTCATAGCTCAGCTGGTAGAGCATCTGCCCGGTGTGTCAGAGGTCTTGGGGGAAACGTGAGGGAGTTCACCACTGTGCCTCATAGCTCAGCTGGTAGAGCAACTGCCTGGTGTGGCAGAGGTCTTGGGGAAAACCTGAGGGAGTATACCACTGTGCCTCATAGCTCAGTTGGTAGAGCATCTGCCCGGTGTGTCAGAGGTCTTGTGGAAAACCTGAGAGAGTACACCACTGTGCCTCATAGCTCAGCTGGTAGAGCATCTGCCTGGTGTGTCAGAGGTCTTGGGGAAAACCTGAGGGAGTATATCACTGTGCTTCATAGCTCAGCTGGTAGAGCATCTGCCCGGTGTGTCAGAGGTCTTGTGGAAAACCTGAGGAAGTATACCACTCTGCGATCATAGCTCAGCTGGGAGAGCATCTGCCTAGTGTGACGGAGGTCCTGGGGAAAACCTGAAGGTATATACCACTGTGCCTCATAGCTCAGCTAGTAGAACATCTGCTCTACGTGTTTTGTCCACTTTTGACTTAAATTTTATACATTTTACTCTTAATTTTGAAGATTGCCCGGCACATTTGAAGCGCTGCTTATCTGGAACGACGTGTGTGGAACCATCAGCTTTTTGTGACGGAAAATTAGACTGTCCCGAATACGAGGATGAATTTGGATGTGGTAATTTTTAACTTCTATTTCTCTTGGTGTTTTTTTTTTGCCATTTTGTTTGACATCTGGGTCATTCTATAAATTTGGGGTCCACTTTTTCTGTCCCCGTTACATATCTGACATCTTGTAAAATGTATTTTGTAAATTCAGGACATATTCTTCAAATGCCTTCTATTTCAAAGAGTGATTACGTAAAATACAATTCATAAAAATATGGTTTGAAGGCATTTTTAATGATACTTGTATGGCAAATAGCAGTATGTCAGGTGTAACGGGGACAGAAAAATGTCACACGTTGGACCCCAAATTTATAGAATGACCCATCTGTAAGTTTTTTGTGAACAGACTGTGTCGAATAGCTGCCTTCCTGTAGGGCAACTTTTGACATTTAAATTGGTTAACAAAATCACCAACGTTTAATTATCGAACAATTATTGTCAATATTTCAAATTATAGGCATAGGCCTATTAAGGGCGCTAAAGACACTAAAAGGTTGCGTTCGAGTTGCTTCCTCGAGTCAGCGCTGACCTGAGAGATCATGCAAGGTGTGATGAGTCGGGGAAAACAAGGAATCGAGGTTAAACACGTGTCGACCCATATCGAACGCCACCTTTATTTACAAACACATGATACATAATAAATCGCGACAGCTGGTAAAGCATATAGCCCAACATTTGTCTCTTTTGTTAATTATTTCTAGTTAATTACGTGACATTTTGATAATTGTTTTTCCACAACGACCATCGAAAAATTATTGCCAAAGATGCTAGATCGCTACATTATGTAAACAGTAAGCCGGTGTGTCCCTTTAACTTTATGAAACAACAGGAATTTGCTTATTCAAGACAGATTTTTTTCGTTCTTTTGGCGTTTTCAGGAACATGTAGTCGTGACGAATATTCCTGTCTGAATGGCGACGGGTGCATACCTTCCCAAAAACTCTGCAACGGTGTTGACGATTGTAACGACAAAAGTGACGAATATAATTGTGGTAAGAATATGTATTGATTAGTATACTTTTTTGGGGTATTTTGAGGCTAAAATTTGAATTGGTTTTACTTGGTTTTGTTATAGAGTAAATTCTTACTGCAGTGAAATTGCACAACATTTATTGAATATTGATTTCTGGTTATCAATAATTGATTATCCTCAAAGATTACACTAACGGATGCTGCGCAGTTGCTTGCGCGTCGCATTCACGTGATGCATGGGCGGATCCAGGGGAGCGGGGGGGGGGGGGGGGGGGGGGGGGGGGGGTCGCACGGCATCCCCTTTTTAAAAAAATAAATAAAAAGTGGTTAAATATTGCCCGAGATCGCACCACAGAGCATCTAAAATCCAAAATGTTCGCACCCCACGCCGTTAGGGCTTCATAAGCATTTCATGCCTAAACATTTCACGCTCTCCCCCTTTGCAAAATCCTGGATCCGCCCCTGTGATGGGCGCTATAAAAGTGCCTGCACTGACAATGCACTATTGATTGCTTTCCGGTGACATCACCTCTTCCATCCACCATTTTGGTGGGCATTTTTCATGACCCACGTGGCTCGAGTAATAACCGGCAAAAAGAACAGCTTCTCTTGCCCAAGGCCCTCATTTCCTACGCCTATGCCATTTTTTACTTTATTGCATTTCTAACAGGACCCTGTGGCGAGTCACACTACAACCTTTCCGACGTGCAATCCGTGACTGTCAATTCGCCAGCCTGGCCCCACGCTTATCCCAACAACGTTGAGTGCAATTTCATGTTCGTAGCGGCACCCGGCAATCGCATCAGGGTGAACTTTGTGACCTTTGACACAGAAATCAGCTTCGATAAACTCTGGCTTGGCAACGGACTGGTTGCTAAGGAAAATGTCATTCTGGAACTTAGTGGGTAAGCACAGGAAAAAAAAAGTCATGAAATTAGTCTTTTGCGAGTAAACTTTGCACAATGCATAGTTCCGACCTGTCAATCAACCGAACCCGCCGACCAATCACAACAGAGCTATCAGATGTCACCCACATAGGTCATAAGTGCACTATACACTCACAACAACATGATCACGCGATATGTTCTGCCGGCCCCATACAATTTGTACAGTGTTGTATGCGACGATCCGGGTGAATTTTTGGTTTTAAGGCCGGTCGTTTCGTTGTTCAAAGGTACGAAAGCTATATTTCGTGATGATATGACATTCCTGTATTACTGGCCCCTAGGCCTTTACTCGGTGTGTTCTAAGATAACTGTCAACCCTGAAACATGAATATCTTTGAGTTTTCTCCAATGAATCTGTGCTTTCCATGCCGAGTCCCGTTGCTTTGTACGTGGTGTCGCCATTTTTTTGCGATGGCTTGTGAGCACATAGCAACAATATCTAAGGGGCGGGGTTAACTGGGCAATCTCGGAACTATGCATTGGCTGGCGCCCCAAATTCTTTACATTCAAATGGAGGTGCAAGTTAGAAAGTCACATACTATGCTATCGTTGCTACACAGTGCAAGCCATTGCCTCGGGGTACCGTGGCCGAGTGGTTTGGGTCATTGACTCGCCATCGTAGGTGAAAACTTGGGGTTGCGGGTTCTGACCTCTCCCCGGCTACGGTATGTGCCCTTGCGCAAGCACTCAACCACACTTGCTATATCCTTCGGAAGGGATGTAAAGCCGTTGGTCCAGTGTGTTAGGGTAACGGTAACTCACTCTAAAGATCCTAAAGCATTCTTTCGTGAAGAGCAAGCGGATTCCCCGGTGTCTCTGGACACTTCTCATTCTTCATGGGTTTCCTCATGCTTATTGCGAGTGACAGTGCCTTGGGCACTTTTGAGGAATCCTTGGTATGAATACCAGAAAGAAATAATAATATTTATAACATGGTAAAACAATGACTTGTAACTCATTTAACTTGACAAATTTGATAAATTTGATAAATTTGATAAATTTGATAAATTTGATAAATTTGATAAATTTGATAAATTTGATAAATTTGATAAATTTGATAAATTTGATAAATTTGATAAATTTGATAAATTTGATAAATTTGATAAATTTGATAAATTTGATAAATTTGATAAATTTGATAAATTTGATAAATTTGATAAATTTGATAAATTTGATAAATTTGATAAATTTGATAAATTTGATAATCTCTAAAACATTTTCTCGTAAACAATTGCTCTTTTTTCTTTGTACAGGAGTATGTTCCCTTCTGCAGTGGCGTCGAGGCAAAATTTGATGTATTTATCATTTAAATCAGACAACATTATCTCCAAAGCAGGATTTTCACTTCGCGTTGAACAGCGATCTGAAGGTGAGACTAAAACAAACATGCTTTATTTTGGGGTTTTTTTGGGGGGTGGGGGTTGTTTTGTTTTTTTGTTTTTTGGGGGTGGGGGAGGGGGGGCGAACCTGAGGGAGTATACCACTGTGCCTCATAGCTCAGCTGGTAAAGCATCTGCCCGGTGTGTCAGAGGTCTTGGGGGAAACCTGAGGGAGTACACCACTGTGCCTCATAGCTCAGCTGGTAGAGCATCTGCCTGGTGTCTCATGGTTTTGTAGCTCAGTTGGTAGGGCATTTGCCTTGTGTTTCAGAGGTCCAAATCTCAATGAAAACCTTATGAATTTTTTTAAAAGTTAAATGGTCGAACGTCCCATTCTTACTGTGAATTTATTTTTATTTTACAGACTTTTCGTGTAACACTGATGAAACTTTGTGCGACTTCAGAGATCTTATTTGCGTCACTGAGTGGAGTCAAGAAGTTTGTCCGGAGTGTAAGTGACTGTTAAAGACTTTATTGATTGCTTTCCGGTGACGTCACGCCTTCCATCCACCATTTTGGGTGTCATTTTTCATGACCCACGTGGCTGGAGTGATTACCGGCAAAAAAAGCAAGAAAAGCTCATTGGTTGCACTCACCTCTGTTGCTTAACCTTGCTTTATGTTGTTGCGCCATGGCTGTTGTATCGATAAAGGGGCAAATACATAACACCTGCACCTCCTAACCATTGCTAGAAGTTGCCCAGATTAATTGGCATTTGGTCTATAACCCTTGGAAATTTGTACCCGTAATGCCAAAATTATCTTGAAAATGCAAGAGGCCGTCCGAAGTTGTCAACATTTTCACAGTTCTACAGAGAGTAGAAGACTCCCTCCTGCCTTCCCCAAAATACTATGGTACTAACATTTTGTTAGTACCATAGAATGTCAACATCTCACAGTGCATGTAAAGTCTTACCCAGCCCTCGACCCTCCTAACCCCTTTCTACGCTTTGAATAACCATTAAAATGTTAACAACTTTGGACAGCCCCTTAACACAACGACTGGAATCTTCCATTATCTTTGCAGGGGATTGCAGCAACAGCGTATTCGAAGCCAGCAAAAAGAGCGTGCAGTTCAAGTCCCAGAATTATCCCCTTCTGTACCCGTCCAACCTGTACTGCAAATGGATAGTGCCATCGCGAGACAGCAGCCCCTACACTCGCGTGCAGATCGAAGTCTTTGTGACGGAGCCCGACCGCGACGTGTTGCTCGTCTCCGGGCGCGGCATGCTCGGCGAAGAACGAATGCTAGAGCTCTCCGGATCCACGAAAATTAGCTCAGTGATTTTCAACTCTACACAACTTGTGGCCCGTTTTAAGACAGATTCTACGGTTGAGTTAACTGGATTTCATCTGATTTTTAGTAACGCCGACCCTGGATTTGGTAAGTTATGTTTTATAAGACCCTGCAAGTCCTCTCAACTCTGTTGGGCTTTATTTAGGGATTAAACGTGGGTTTGACCGCTCTTAAACATACGTTTAAAACCGGATAGGGTCCTAGGCACTAATAATGGCCCAAGCTGAAGGCGTGTGCCAACATCAGTGCTCAGGACCCGTTTAAAACCGGCCAAACCTACTTTTAATCCCATTCATAAATACTTTTTTGCGTAAATCGGTAAAACTCTTGTCGTATTGCCATGTTTTGCATGAATTTACTTTCCTATCGCTTTCGTAAGAACTGCTAGCTGTGCCGTGAGTTGGTTTTGTTCGATCGCGCGCGTTACGTATAATGCAAGTGTTTTGTATGCGCACGCACACGACGGGGTACTTGTCACAGTGGACAATTTGCTTTCGGGAGCGTGCAGTTTCTATGTGCATGTGCGTGTTCCATACGCGCTGACCAGACCGCGGGTGCGGCCGCTAGCTAGGCTCAAAAGTGTTTAAGACTGACTTTATTCTGTTTAAAACTGCCCACATGATGTGCTTTCAGCCAATAATGGCCATTAAAACTGTTCTTTCTGCATTCTTATTTTTAGCCTCGGAAACGTGGTGTGACGAATCATATTTCAATTGTCATGACGGAACCTGCTTACTGCCGGAAGCGAAATGTGATGGTTTCATTGACTGCGAAACTGGGAAGGACGAGAATTCTTGTGGTAGGTTGACAATTTGTGTTTCAAAGCTTTCACAAGGCCCTGCAAGTCCTCACAATTCCATGGGTCTTAGTGCTGTAGTCAAGGCTTTCACTAGGCCATCACAGGGCCCTGCATGTCCTCACAACTCCATGGGTCTCAGTGCTGTAGTCGAGGCTTTCACTGTGCCATCACAAGGCCCTGCAAGTCCTCACAACTCCATGGGTCTCAGGGCTGTAGTCGAGGCTTTCACTAGGCCATCACAAGGCCCTGCAAGTCCTCACAACTCCATGGGTCTCAGTGCTGTAGTCGAGGCTTTCACTAGGCCATCACAAGGCCCTGCAAGTCCTCACAACTCCATGGGTCTCAGTGCTGTAGTCAAGGCTTTCGCTAGGCCATCACAAGGCCATGCAAGTCCTCACAACTCCATGGGTCTCAGTGCTGTAGTCGAGGCTTTCACTAGGCCATCACAAGGCCCTGCAAGTCCTCACAACTCCATGGGTCTCAGTGCTGTAGTCGAGGCTTTCACTAGGCCATCACAAGGCCCTGCAAGTCCTCACAACTCCATGGGTCTCAGTGCTGTAGTGCAGGCTTTCGCTAAGCCATCACAAGGCCCTGCAAGTCCTCACAACTCCATAGGTCTCAGTGCTGTAGTCAAGGCTTTCACTAGGCCATCACAAGGCCCTGCAAGTCCTCACAACTCCGTGGGTCTCAGTGCTGTAGTCAAGGCTTTCACTAGGCCATCACAAGGCCCTGCAAGTCCTCACAACTCCATGGGTCTCAGTGCTGTAGTCAAGGCTTTCACTAGGCCATCACAAGGCCCTGCAAGTCCTCACAACTCCATGGGTCTCAGTGCTGTAGTCAAGGCTTTCACTAGGCCATCACAAGGCCCTGCAAGTCCTCACAACTCCATGGGTCTCAGTGCTGTAGTCAAGGCTTTTACTAGGCCATCACAAGGCCCTGCAAGTCCTCACAACTCCATGGGTCTCAGTGCTGTAGTCAAGGCTTTCACTAGGCCATCACATGGCCCTGCAAGTCCTCACAACTCCATGGGTCTCAGTGCTGTAGTCGAGGCTTCACTAGGCCATCACAAGGCCCTGCAAGTCCTCACAACTCCATAGGTCTCAGTGCTGTAGTCGAGGCTTTCACTAGGCCATCACAAGGCCCTGCAAGTCCTCACAACTCCATGGGTCTCAGTGCTGTAGTGCAGGCTTTCGCTAAGCCATCACAAGGCCCTGCAAGTCCTCACAACTCCATGGGCCTCAGTGCTGTAGTCGAGGCTTTCCCTAGGCCATCACAAGGCCCTGCAAGTCCTCACAACTCCATGGGTCTCAGTGCTGTAGTCAAGGCTTTCACTGGGCCATCACAAGGCCCTGCAAGTCCTCACAACTCCATAGGTCTCAGTGCTGTAGTCAAGGCTTTCACTAGGCCATCATAAGGCCCTGCAAGTCCTCACAACTCCATGGGTCTCAGTGCTGTAGTCGAGGCTTTCCCTAGGCCATCACAAGGCCCTGCAAGTCCTCACAACTCCATGGGTCTCAGTGCTGTAGTCAAGGCTTTCACTGGGCCATCACAAGGCCCTGCAAGTCCTCACAACTCCATGGGTCTCAGTGCTGTAGTCAAGGCTTTCACTAGGCCATCACAAGGCCCTGCAAGTCCTTACAACTCCATGGGTCTCAGTGCGGTAGTCGAGGCTTTCACTAGGCCATCACAAGGCCCTGCAAGTCCTTACAACTCCATGGGTCTCAGTGCTGTAGTCGAGGCTTTCACTGGGCCATCACAAGGCCCTGCAAGTCCTTACAACTCCATGGGTCTCAGTGCTGTAGTCAAGGCTTTCGCTAGGCCATCATAAGGCCCTGCACGTCTCACAATTCAATGGTGTCTTTCTTTTTGCAGCTGAGGTGTACTGCCCCAGTTTTTACCACTGCAGTCGAACAAAGACGTGCATTCAATGGGAATATGTATGCGACGGTAACGCAGATTGCGTAAATGGAGATGACGAACTTGAATGCGGTAAGCATAAATGAGACTTTCCACGGTAAAGGGGGCATTTTGGCAACACAGACCATATTTTCCAGAAAATACCTTTGTCTGGTCTCAAAATAAAAGAAATAAGTTTTAATTGTTCTGAAGAGAACATAAGTGCCCGTCCCGGTTTTTTCGAAAGGCATGTTGTCACACTATTTGTAACCCTTTTTGGGCATAAGTTATCTCTTCAGAACAACTTAAACTTATTTCTTTTATTGTGAGACCAGACAAAGGTATTTCCTCAAAAATATAGTCTGTGTTGCCAAAATGCGCCCTTTACTGTGGAACGACCCTAATGTATTTCAAACTCAAGAACTCTGACACACTGGCCAGATGCTCTACCAGCTGAGCTATGAGGCACAGTAGTATATACTCCCTCAGGTTTTCCACACTAAGATTTTTGTCCGACAGACACGACAGACAAAAGTCTGTCCTGTCTGTCGGACAAAAATCTGATACTAGTGTAGACGTGCTTTATGTGGGGTTCATAACAATCTGGAGGAAAACGCAATTTATTTTTTCCTGCAGATACCAAGCGGTGCCCTTCCAACTGTACGTGTAGCTACGTTAACGACAAATTTCACGTACTCTGCCACAATGGCTGGGCTTTGCGAGACGTAAATGAGATTGCGCGAAAGACGGCTGCTCTGTAAGTATGGCCAAAAATTCATTGTTTGTATTTTTGGCATTCATTCATTTTGGTTTGTGTTTTTTCCAAATGTGGTTTTCTTTTTAATGTTTGTTTTATTTTTGTTTTATTACCTTCAGGCAGCTGTCTGGGGCCAGAACTATTTCCAACCCTCTTATTCCGGGATTGTTTAAGCAGTTTCCGTACCTCCAATCATTGTAAGTGAAATAACAAATTTCAACAAAAATTATAACTTTAACAAGATAAACTCCAGTTATTTTTTGCACACACATTGTCCTGAAGCCAATTTCAAAAAGACGTTTAGCAGAAAAAAATTGCTTAAAGATAGTATACATGATTGGTAAACTGTTACAAATAGTTTTATCTCCCTGTGTGATTGAAGATATGCATGATTAAAACCAACCTAAGCAAAAACCAGCTCCATACTTCGTCTAACTTTTGAGAAAACAGTCAAAAAAGGGTTTGCAGTCATTTCGCCCCAAAACCATTTCGCCCAGAACCACGGCCTGTGCACGAAGTGGTTTTGGGGTGAAGTGGCATTTGGGCGATGTAGTGTTTGGACGAAGTAATTTGGGGCGAAATGGCACTCGGGCGAAGTGGTTTGGGCGAAATGGCACTTGGGCGAAATGGTTTTGGGGCGAATTGAATTTTCGTCTCATGAGACGAAAACTAATTGTTTTACTCATTTCTCAAAGACTATAGCACTTGAGACAAAACCATTTCAGGGGAAGTTTTCTACGGTCATCATGTTTATATTGTGTAAGTTAGGCATAATTCTGTGAACATTTCTGATTTGCGAGATTACCAATGATGTATACTGCCTTTAATTCAAAATGTTTGCTATATAACAATTGGTTAATTGTCAAAATTGTATGTCAACTTTTGTTCTCAACAAGAATAGCAGAACACCAGTCAATTGTAATACACATCATTTAAGATACTAACACATGCAATTTGATTTAAAGGTAGTCTACATGATTGGTAAACTGTTACAAATAGTTTTATCTCCCTGTGTGATTGAAGATATGCATGATTAAAACCAACCTGAGTCAAAGTCAGCTCCGTAAAAGACAGCTTTAACTTTTGAGTAAACACTCAAAACTTTGTCGTTATTCTCCTGAAAGCGTTACAGTCACTTCGTGCCATATAGCCACTTTCCCCTAAACCACGGCCTGCTCACGAAGTGGCGTTTGGGCAAAGTGGTCCAGGGCGAAGTGGTTTTGGGGCAAAGTGACCGACATCATTTCAAAAAAGAATTGTTGTCTCATTAGACGAAAATTAATTGTTTTTACTCAATTTCTCAAAGACTATAGTACTTCAGACAAAACCATTTCAGGGGAAGTTTTCTACCATCATCATGTTTATATTGTGTAAGTTATGTGTAAATCTGTAAACATTTCTGATTTTCAAGATACCAATCATGTGTTCTACCTTTAAAGCAAACAAATTTAAATTTTGCATTTAGCAAATTTTCTGCTAAACAATCTTTATTATGAAATTGTCTCCAGGCCTTGTATAAATTATTTGGCTATGTTTTTCATCATTTTCTCGGAGCGTATATGAGATACTGAGCTGACTTATACACAGGTTGGTTTTTATCATACATATCCTCAATCACACATGGAGATAACGCCGTTTGTAACAGTTTTCTAATCATGTAATCTGTCCCGAAGAAAATCATTACACATGCGTGACTTCAGAAAGTGAATTAAAAATGTCTTCTTTTTTTTTAGGTCACTGTCGAACAGTACAATCCCTTCAATTCCTATCGGAGCTTTTGAGGGTCTTGCAAACTTGACATACCTGTAAGTACACCATGCTTATGGCCCATTAAATTTGGGCAACACGGTATTATTGTAAAAGAAAAAATATACCCAGAACAAAAGACATTGTATTAAAGCCCCAATAGACCGTATCGAATAGCCGCCATTTTGTAGGGCAGTTTCTTTGTTCCTTGAGGACATGCATGGTTGCACATATTGTGCTTCCATTGTTGAACGGTTTAAGTAACAAAAGGTGCCCCACGAAATGGCGGCTGCATCATTTGCAGTTACCCAAAATTTTACTTCGCGAGTTGACAAGAAAAACCGGGCTAAAAGAGTTGATAGCAATGTTAACAAACACCACATGATTTTTTTTTACGTGTGTGTGTAAAATGGTACCTTTTTGGGAGAAATTGCCAACTGAAGGTGGTTTTTTTTTCAAAAAAGTTATCTGCAGACAAATTTTTACCATTTATTCATACGCAAAAACCATGCATTGATTTTTCAGGATTTCTGAAGTATTACTGCATTTACATGTATGTGGCTGAAATTTCTACAAGGCAGTTTATCAGTATTATTCTCTAGTTATGTAAAGCTGTTGTTTCTGTTTTTAAAAGTTTTAACAGTGTCTTTAAAACAAGCGCAACTTGTACATTTTTGTTAAACAAAAACAAGAAATATGAACCACTGAAAACGTGCAAAACATCTCATTGGGTTTTTTTTGTAGGAATATTTCTGGCATCAAAGTTACCGAAATCAACATGGATATATTTTCAGAACTTCAGGAACTACAGGCATTGTGAGTTACATTTTTTCGTTTACGTGATATTTGCATTTAAAAAAATACATCTACGCATATAATGCTCGTAGTAACTTTCTTGTCTTTCTCTTTGAAATATTTCGCCAGACATGAACATTTTCTTAAAAATTATGGTAATTCAGGCAGGGTTGTAACGAGTCTCCCTCTGCTTGAGTCCCAAGTCAAGTCGAGTTAAACTGCCCTAGAGTCTCAAGTCAAGTCAAACTGCCCTCGAGCCTTAAGACAAGTCAAACTGCCCTCGAGTCCCAAGTCAAGTCAAACTGCATGCCGTCAAGTCAAGTCAAGTCAAGTCAAGTCAAGTCAGGCATGTTGGTAAAATCGGTTCAAGTCGAGCAGCATTCATGTAGGGTATTTTTGTTGTTCTCGCCAACAATGTTCCATGCTAAAAAGAAAGCTTTAGTTTTGAAAAATAGTTTGGTCTTTAAAATGACAAAAAAATGCATAAAAGGTCAATTTCATTTTTGGCAGACCCAAGTCAAAAAATGTAGAAGTCCGAGTCAAGTCAAGTCAAGTCATTTGAGGTTTAAGTCTCAAGTTAAGTCAGTAAATATCAGAACTCGAGTCGACTCGAGTCTGAGTCGCGAGTCGGAGTCATTACAACCCTGAATTCAGGCAAGCTATAGAATGCTTTGTTCAAAATTAATTCTAATGATATCCAAAAAAACTTGCAAAATTTATTGGTCTTTTTGTATTTTTTATTTTTCGCTCAAGAGTAATCACCAGCGTCCCAGCACTTAAAGTTATAACCATAGGAATGGACATGGACCTGAAGAATCTACGAACATTGTAAGTCTGTGTACAGAATTTGCAGTATCTCAAAGTTTTAATTAACTATTTGACTATGAAAAAAAAAAAAAGACTCATGATTTAAACTGTTGAATGCAATAGCACCCTCATGTGCAAGAAACTAGGCTCCTGACTACTTTGGTATAATGGCTATGGTGTCTGTGCAGTATAACCATGCAACCAGCCTAAATAGGATGGCAGCAGGCTGAGCTTTGCACAATTTCTTAAAAGCATAGACAGTACGTGTTTTATTGTTTTTTTTCGGAACGTAGATGAGGTACGGAACAAACTTAGACAGAGGTTGGTTTTTATTTTATACACAAGGGTTGTAGTCGAGTCCATCACAAGTTCATCACAAGCCTTCACAAGTCCATCACAAGTCTCTGGGTCTTAATTCAAGTCACAAGCTATTCAAATGAACTCCAACGTACAAAGGCATTCTTTTGTGCCTGTTCATTCTTTGCTTCTTGTTACTGGACTTGTGACGGACTCGACTACAACCCTGTTATGTAGCCTATCAAATGTGGGATAATGCTGCTTTTAATAGTTTTCCAATCACAAAATCTAGCTGTCCTAAAGGGTGTTGGTTTTTGCAGGGTTTTGATTCGTGGAGTTGTTGGGAGCGACCCTTTGGTTGTCGACCCTAAAGGATTTTCGCCTCTACCGGCTACAGTTAAAGCGTAAGCAGCAATGTCAATAATTTATTTACGAAATGGAGAGAAAGAAAAGAATATTGGTAGTTCTGCCGATTACATTTCATAAAAAAGTCAAACTTTGGCTCCTGTTTTTGGGAAAGACCCATGTACATATTCTGTTAAAAAGGAGAAACCTGGTGAAAATGAATCTATAAGCTGCCTGCGTTTTGGGTAAAACTTAATTTTCGGGATTCTGTTTTACAGGGTGGTTGACGACTACAAGGTGTGCTGCTATTTCAGACGTGATATACCAGGGTTTGACATCGAAAACTGCCAAACGACCCAGTCGCAGCCTCCGTTAAACCTCTGCGGCTCGCTCATGCAAAATTACGGTCTTCGCATCTGCATGTGGGTTCTAGGACTCAGCGCACTGTTCGGTAACAGCGTGGTGATCGTATGGCGTCTCAGAAACAGCGCTAGCGAAAATAGTCGCGGTGGCGATAACGCCAGGAAACGAGTTCATTCGTTCATAGTTCTCAATTTGGCTTTTTCCGATTTTCTAATGGGCGTGTATATGTTAATTATAGCTGCCGCGGATCTGCATTACAGAGAGGGTTATTCCAATAAGGCCGATGAATGGCGATCGAGCGTCGCGTGCAAAGTCGCAGGGATATTGTCAGTCTTGTCAAGTGAGGCGTCTGTGTTTTTCGTCACGTTAATAAGTGTCGACTGTTTCCTGTCCATCGTGTTCCCGTTTAGTTGCAAACGGCTGCAAGAGAAATCTGCACACCTGGTCAGCTTGACCGCGTGGTCCTCAATTCTTTGTCTGAGTATCGTGCCAACGATCGTGACCGATTCGGACTCGGATATATACGGTTTGTCGGACGTTTGCATCGGTCTGCCGCTCACGACGAAATCAACGGGCGTTAAACTTGAACCTAGCGATGTTCCTAACCCGTTCGGGGATGGTCAGTCAATACACATCGCATCGCCGACCGGTCAAAAACCTGCGTGGATTCTTTCAATCGTAGTTTTTCTCGGCATCAACTTATGCTGTTTCTTAATCGTCGTTGTTTGCTACGTCGCCATTTTCATCAAGGTTCGAAAGTCCGTGGGTCGCGTTAAGCGCAGCCAGCTCCGCAACCGCGAAGTCAAAATGGCGGTAAAGATGGCGCTGATAGTCGGCACGGATTTCGCATGCTGGATGCCGGTGATTATCGTCGGAATTTTGTCGCAATCGGCGAAACTCCAAATCGGAGCTGAGGTCTATTCTTGGATTGTCGTTCTTGTACTTCCGATTAATTCATCCCTCAATCCGTATCTCTACACCATATATTCCTCAATTATTGAACAACGGAGCTCAAAATATATTGCCGAAAAGTCTCTGAACAAAACCGTGAAGCTCCGATCCAGATCAAATGAGACGCTTAATTCGTACTTGTCAAACAACCAAAACATATAATCTATGTTTTGTTTCACTCGCATCAGATTGTCAAGTTTAACAATTATTATTAATTCTTCTGGTATTGAAACCGAGGATACCTCAGAAGTGCCCGAGGCACTGTAGCTCATAAGCCTGATAAAATCTGTGAAGAGAAGACGCTGAAGAAATGCTAAATTTTAGAGGTGGGAGGAAAACCCCTATACAGTTGTGTATAGGGGAAAACCCATGGAATCAAGCAGGGATTGAGAAACCAAATCCACATTCTGACCCGGATGGGATTCGAACCAGGGCCACAGAGGTGGAAGGCCAGGAAAGTACCACTATGGCAACTCTCCCAGTGATCATTATCCTACTTTTTTAATAGATTTAAAGGGCCATGACATGCTAAACAACTTGATGCCTAGTCTTTGCTGCATATGATGGATTACTTGTTTAACAAGACATTAATATTGTTCGATTTTATGTAAAATTATTGAAAGGTAGCCTTTTTAAACTTTGAAGATTTAATTGCAGTAAATCACAGAAAGAGTGCGCTGTTTGGGGTGCATCACTTTAGGAAGACACAAGGGAAAAGTGAAAAAAAAACATAAGACTTCAAGTTGGAGTTGTGGCAAATTGCTGCAATTTCCACCCCGTTTTGTCATGTCAAACAAACTCCATGGATTACAAAAGTTTCAGCAAGTTTGAGAAAAAAAGTGGAATCTTGTGTGCACAGTTGAATTTAATTTTCCTGTGTTTTCCTCTTGTGACATCACAACCTTGCTCATGAATATGCATAATTACATTAGCATAAAAGCTAAAAACTTTTGTTTTAACATGCACCCAAACAAGCTCCAAATTTGTATGACTGTAACTGAGTAGAGTAGTTTCATAGCATAGATTTTATTGATAAAAATTCCTAATAATGGCCCTTAAGGGGTCGTTCAAGGTTGTCAACATTTTCACGGTTCTACAGAGCGTAGTATTTTTTAAGACGATCCTCCCTCCCCCCAAAATACTACTTATCAACATTTTCTGTCAGTAGCATGAAGTGTCAACATTTTACAGCGCATGTAAAGTCCTGCGTGGCCCACGACCCTCTCGCCCCTTCCTATGCATTGTAGAACCGTGAAAATGTTGACAAATTTGGACGGCCGCTAAATGTATATATGCAGCATTGTAAATTTGCACGGTGATGTACATGTATTTTTTTAGATGTGCACAATACAATTTATTCCTGGAATAAAAAGAAGGTAATATTTATGGTTTTGTTGTTGCTCAGTTCTGTTTTTGAAAGATGAATTTAGAAACACAAGAAAATTGCAGGGCCCCGACTGGGATTCGAACCCAGGTCCTTGGCTTACATGGCCAATTGCTCTACCAACTGAGCTATCTGCATTGGCATCCCGCAGGGCATCACAACAATTCTCCTGTTTACCTTGCAACAATGCAGCGGGGCAAATCCATGCCAACCAATTGGCCTATCCTGAAGGCCTATCCTGAAGAGAGGTCTTACCTCCATGGGGGAGGGGGTTGGGGGAGGGGGAGGCGGTGTGGGTTGGGGGGGTGCAAATCCATGCCAACCCATTCACTATATATGACAGGATTGATAATTGAAAGATGAATTTAGAAACACGAGAAAATTGCAGTGCCCCGACTGGGATTCGAACCCAGGTTCTTCGTATTTGTTGTTCTTGTCTTGTAGGATAGCTGTTGCTATACTGATGTTGGGGTATTGAGCAATATCTCTGAGATATAATTCTCAGCCGGCCGAGACTTGCTCTTGAAGACTTATAGAACTTGAAATTCCGTCAAAGCTTTAAGTAAATGAATTGAAATTTTCTCTTGAAGACTTGGGAACTTAGAAGAATTAGAGGCTGAATTGAGACTTTCTGTGATAGATTGAGGACATTGAGATTTGTTATCTTAATTAAAGACTTAAGACTTGCTCTTAAAGACTTGGCAGTTGGCACCTGCTCTCAAAGACTCTAGACTTGAATTAAGACTTGTTCCCAAAGACGAGACTTATCATGACTTGTGCTTTAATTAGTCAGCGCATTGCACGCAATAGGCTGCGCAAAAGTGGAAGATCAGCTCCTGGGCAAACATTAGCAATGCTAGTTTTCCGGGATAATGTGAATGCTGCTTCCCTGAGACACTATGGGAAACACTTCATAGCGTGCTCGGGTGAAACTCGAACCTATGAACTCTTGCATACTAGCACCCCCACCCACCCCCCATCTCCCACCTGGGTGAGCAGTCGAGGTCAAATATGGAATATCACCTATGGGTTCTAGGCAACATTTCTTGCAATTTTGAAGAAAATCTTAATTATAAATTTCTTGGTCAAAAATGTTCTCAATATTGACAAAAAATTGACTTTTTCAAAATGTCTCAGAGATGACTCCTAACGAATTTTTTTCCTGTTTGGAAACCATTTCGGCAGTTTCCAAAACTAATTTCTGGATGAGCAGTCTAGGATGAGCAGTCTAGGTCAAATTCAAGAAATATCATCTCAGCAACATTTCCTGCAATTTTGAAGAAAATCTGAATGATAAACTTTTTGGTTCAAAAAAATATAAGTAAGAGCTAGTACTCAGATTTTGGTAATTATCATAAACGAAAATTCATCCCGCCCGAACCTATTTTCACCCTCTCCCCTATCTCCCATCTGAAAGTAATCTTTAAGAATAATGGGGCAATGCTGCATCGTGTTTACTGCATTCCATTTCTATTGTCATTACATATTATGCATGAGAGGTGGCGCACGCGAACCTTTGTTTGCGACTTGCGGGGGCCGCTAAACAATTCCTAAGATGTTTGAATACAATTAAAACAGGTGGTTGGGTGGCGGAGGGAATATCGCTGGGTCGCAGGTGCATCTCAGATAATGTGGGCGTTTGCTTGGGCGATTCCAGATTTTTTTAAGGAATCGATACACAGTAGGAATTGATTTCCTTTATCTAAATTCGATTCTCAGTGATAGCTTGGCAAGCCGATTCCAGAAATCGCCTAACATTTCCGAAGCCAAAATACATGGCTTCTGCAAGAGTAGCCTACTCGGCTTCTGATAATGTTTACATTGTAGGGAACGTGTGTGACAATAGCACTGCAGGCTGGCACGTTTTAAAGAATCGATTCCTCAGTGGAATCGCGATTCCTTTTTGGAATCTGAGTCGATTCCGAAAATGCTGGAGTCGACACTTGGCCCTTGTGTCCATTCTTCGGTTACGTAACCACCGCATTCCGGACGAAGCAGTGAGCCGTGAAAGCAGCAGGCAGATTTTCCAACAGACGAACTACCGACGGCCGGTCAAGATGCTGGTGATACGGGGACGTTCTTGACAATCTACGCTATATTTTTAGGTACGTAAAATTCGACGATTGTAACGGTTATTATCCTGTGTTTTCATGCTATGAAATATTTATACCGTTTTTTCTGGGTCTTATTTGGGGTCGGCATATGGTCGGGGGATTTATTTAAGACGCGTGGGTTGATTGAAAATGGGTGAATTTGGAGGTGAAAATGAGCTTGTTTTGTGATTCCTTATCTGGCCAGGGGCGGGGTCCTTATAAGGGATACTATATGAACCATCTTTCTAATGCAACTGTTGTTTTCTCTTTCAGACTGGAGTCGTGTCCTGCATAACGGCGGCTTCTTGGAACAGGTAAATTTGCGGATTCGTTAAAATATTTGGAAAGAATTTACAAAAGACAATTAAGTCGGACGTCACATAAGCGCCCCTGCATCAGAACAATTCTAAAACTGTTTTTCCTAGTAAAATCTCAGGGTTTTTTTCCATTAATAGATTTCACTTGATAGGCCCTATTGACGCTAAATTAGTAAGTCATTTTAAGGAAAAAATAGTGACGTCCGAGTTTGGAATTCTTTCTGAAACATAAATTTTGGAGTGTAAAAGTGTCATTTTCCTTCAAAATACGTGGAATAGTTTCAATTTGTAGATCAATGTGTATAGAATTCTCATTTAGGAACAATTAAATTACAACAAAACAATATGAGGCCATTTTGAGCGATGATGGTAAGGGTTTCAGGAACCTTTTATTTTTTTCATTATTAACAGCAATACTTTGTCTTTTCTTCACAGGTTTTGATCACCAGCCAAGGGTCCAGCTTAAATGAAGTAAGTATCACTCTCTATTGTAAATTTAAAGGTGCATTGTGCTTGGAGCCAATTTTACCATGAAAATCTGGGCAATTCTCAGTTTGATGTAAATGATAATAGTACTGGAGTTAGTATACATTCACTACCAAAGTAGGTACCGTACCTATTTTTCTGTGTGGAGAGAGGCAATTTATGGTAAAATGCTTTAATTGCCCAAATAGGCACATCTACAACCTTTTGAATTAACCAAGGTATTGAGTACGTATGACACTTGACTGTTTGGATATCAAAATTTCACACTAAAATTGGCTCTCTGTATATATTTTTACGGAAAGAACTGACCTCCAAATTTAAATCTTGTGGCAAAAAGTAAAACTAATAACAATTGGAATGTGGCCAGTGACATTAAAAAAAAAGCTAAGTTAGGAAAATAACTAAATTATTAACCTTTTCGCAATTTCATTGCTTAAGAAATGAGTGTACACAAGTAAATTTACTGACAAATTTCTGGTGTCCTTTAATAATAGCGTATTTCATGTCTCTTGACATCTCAATGTGTTTTACAACTATCCGTAACCACCTCAATATTGATACGTCGGCTAGTGGCGGCTGAGACATTAGGAAAATTCCCCTTCTCTTTCAAAAGAACGTTCTAGGATCTTTAAGGTGCATCACACAACACTGGACCTAGGGCTTTACATCCCATCCACGGGATGGAGCAATTGGGGTCAAGTGCCTTGCTCAAGGGCATAAGTAGCTCAAGTAGTCTGTAAACCACAACCTTCCGGCGTTTCCACCTGAAGTTTGTGAGTGAATGACCCAAACTGCTCAGCCACGATAATTAACTCCTTCTGCAAATTACTTGCACTATGCTAAATGGAGAACAAAATTGCATGATTTTTATCCGTATATCATCGTGAAGACGAAATCTGTGCATATCAAGTTGAATTTGTGAAAAGGCTACATGAATACGCATATATCGTACAGACTTGACCTACTCATCTGTGTCAATAGTCGAAAGGTTCCATGTTGTGAATGGCCAAAATTTTCATTCATACATGCTGGTAAATGTTACAGCATAAAAACCCATATTTTTGGCATGTAAGGCTAAAACAAACTTTACTTATTGCATATGTGCCAAGTGAATTAATTTACTTGCTGGAGTGGTTAAAATTGGAGGTCGGTTGAATTCCCTATTTTTAACTTGTGCTACAGACATTTCATTATGCTCTTTCCTGCTATGTACAAACTGCATGTTATAATATGAACTTATGTTAGCCATTATTCCAGCAAATGCATCAACATTCACTGTCCTTGACAACCGGTTGCTATCCGCTATTACTGTGTCCATACTATGGCATGCCAAAGCGAAAATAACCTTTTAAAATGTTGACGCATATTTTCGCAAGAAAAAAATATGTTTGCATGACTTTTAAATTTTGATAGTCGGTTTGAAACCGGCATAGCGTGCTTTTGTTGGCAAGTTTTTAAAAATTGAGACTTGTTTTTAAGTGTCGAGAATTATTAGTCTTGAATTATTTCCGCTTTGGCGTGCCATACGTCAACAACTAAGGCTGGATTCGATTTAGTGGCTTTGGCTGTTGCTATGGGCGAACAGTGACGGTCCTTAGAAACAGCACAGCCACTAATTTGGATCCAGCCTAACATATCGGCGTCCATACTATGGCACGCCAAAGCAAAAAAAATTCAAGACTGATAGTTCTACCATCAATCCTGAAAAACATTTTTAAAAACTTGCCCACAAAAGCATGGTTGGCCGGTTTCAAACAGTCTATCAACATTTAAAAGTCATGCCAATTTTTTTTTCTTTTCTTGCGCAACATATGGGTCAACATTTTAAAAAATTATTTTCGCTTTGGCGTGCCATAGTATGGGCACAGTAATGGCGGATAGCAACCGGTTGTCAAGAAAGTGAAACCCAAGAATAGGTACCCATTTACTCCTGGGTGGAGAGAAGCAAAGTGCATTGCTCAAGGGCACATGTATTGCAATTTGAACCCACATTTAGAACTAATCAATGTCTCAAATGCAATCCTCAGCACATGAATTGACATTTTTGTTTTGTTGAAAATGAAATGTGTAACATGCAGTTTGTGCCCTTGCATAACAAGAAAGAACGTACTGAAATGGCCTGGGAAGGAATTGAGTACTTGACCAGGATTTTTAGAATTTGTGTGTACATAACATGAGAATGGCTTTAAAAAAATTATAAATTTGGTTGGAGTTGAGAAGTTGATCAGAATTGTTTTCTTTAAAACGACTCATCAAGCATCAGTAAGAGCAGATTTGATGTAAAAACTGAAAATTTTAGGGTAAGAAAGATTTAAGATTTTGAGGAAACATTCAGATTTTGAGGAAACATACATGTACCTACACAAGGTCTGAAGCTATGATCAACTTCTCAATTCTTTCCCTATATTTTAACCACTCCTAAATTTATGCTCGTCATTTTATAATTTTTAATAATTCTTACTTATAAATTGATAATCATCTAAAAACAAAATTAACCCCATTTATGAGGAAAGAATTTAGTACTCGATTATCACTAAGACCTGTAGAAAACCTTACAAATTTATATATTTTGGGCTGAGTTTTTGTGATCATGACTAGAAATCAGCAGTGGATCCAGGCACTATCTGGGTAGTGCTTGAAATGTCTGAGCCGAGATCTGCCACTGATTTCTAATTATACTTGCAAAAACTTGACCCGGGCCCTGCAACATCCAACTCATTTTAGAGCGAGTCACATTGTTTTCGGGTAAATTATAGGTTTTTTAAAATCAAATCTGCAAGTTCTGATGGTTAAACTTTTTCCTATCCCAAATTTTGGTATACAAATTAAACTTTGGTAAAAATTTAGTACTCGGACGTCACTAATTTTGCCTTAAACATTATTTATTATACATCAATAAGTGCAAATCTAATGAAGAAACCAAAATTTAGAGGGAAAAATATGAAGAATTTACTAGGAAAAATTTATAGAATATTTCTGAGTTGTCCCATAGGCTTCCTGCATGAGGGCTTATGTGACGTCCGACTTGTAAATTATTTCCTAAACTTTTTATATTAAAATAAGTTCTTCATTCAAAAAAACAAAATTTTACGAGTTTCGTTACTGAGTTTTTTTTGTGAAAATGAAATGTAACACTCTAAATTTAACTACTAAATCATGTGTAAATTTTCTCGTCAAAACATGTTCTTTATCTGCAAACCTGAATAAGTGTTGTGATTACATGAATTTTCTGGTTACGAAAACTGAACATGTTTAAACTTATTATTTTGATAGCACTTGATTTCCAGCAAATGTAATAAGTGATGTTTCAATGAGAAATTTAACGTATAAAACGAAAGCCATTTTAAAATGTGTTGATCTAAAATTATTTTTTTGTTATTTTCTTTTTCAGAAATGGCAGCTCCAGAGGCCGCCTGATTCGCTATGTTTTTTATGTACGTTTGTGCCCTGATAAATTGTAATCGAGAATAGATCGCCGATTTGAGTCAATTGGGTATGTAGACGAAAAGCTTGACAGTCAATTTTTAGCTTACCATCATGTATTTAATGACAATATGTGACTTTATTCTGATTTACTAAGTTCGAAATGTATTTTTATGTTTAATAAATCATTTAAATTGTATTTCTTTGTACACCATTTTTATTAATGTTTTCTTTAACAGGTACAGGAGGGAAACCTCAAATTTAATACGTTAGAAAATCGGACAGGGGGCAACCCCTGTTCGATTTTCAAATTATAATTATGGTCCACCGTGCCCTGGACTATCTGTAAAGACAATAGCAATTAGGACCTTGCATAAATTAAGTTAATGAACATTTTACTTGAATATATTACTTGGTTTACTTATTGGAGTACAGAATAAAATGAGACTTGTTTACAATTGAAACCTTTGTTGTCACTGACTTTTATTTTGACTTTAGAAGTTACTTTATATATAAAACTTTAAATAAGATTGTTTACAAACAAACAACTACATTTAACAATGCTACAAGAGAAATAAATACAATTGGTTGTTGCTAAATGAAGACAAGAACATTTAGTACAAGTCAATGTTTACAAACTGATAGTCATTTTATTTGAGCAAGTTTTGGTTTGTTTACAAACTGATAGTCATTTTTTAGACACTGAAGAGTTGATTCAAATCATTCAATGTTTACAAACTGTTAGGTTTTTTTTTTGGAGAGAGAGAAAATACATGAATTGAATGGGAGAAGACTGCTGAAACAAATTAAGTTACTTTGGGTTTGTTTACAAACTGTTAGTCAATTTTTTAAGACTTTTGAAGGATGTTATATTCAACAACTATGGTAGGTTGAGCAGAAGGTTCAGTTGACTTGATTCTTTCAACATGGGTCTGCGGAGGGAAAAATAATGAATTGTCAAATGTTTTTCCAAAGTTAACGTAATTTTGTGTTTTAAAACTAAAAATGCACCAAAGGATTGTTTGAAAATTACACATCATAAAACAAGTGTCTGATATAAAGTTCCACCAGACTTTAAAATAATAAAAATAGGGACGTGAATGATTTCCATGCTGTAAACTGCAACTCTTTAAGGTCCAATGCGTCGTTTGGTTTTTCGAAAACTGGAGAGACTTTATATGGTAAATGCCAGTATATTTGGACTTACCATGAGTCAATCTTGGCCACTTTGAAGACGATGTAGTGAGGTCTGCCAAAGCACAAACAGATCTTGAAAATATTCAGCTCCTGGTCAACATCTCTTGGCACATGTCTTCGTCACCTGTCACAAATGAAGAAAATATAACGTTACAAAATACTCCAAGTTTAGAGAAAATTAAAAGGTGGATAGTTTCTGAATTCATAAATAAATTGACAATTTTTCAGTTTGGCTGGAAATATAAGGACACGTTAGGTTGCTGACAAATAAAGATTCACATCTGATTTTGTTTACAATAGTGGATTGCCTCACGTATGGTGGAGTTTACAAATAAACAATACTTTTGGAAAAATTAACGTGAAGTGTGGAGCAAGTAAAACACAAGATTTGAATGCGTAGTGGAATCTTCCCCGATGTGTATTCACTGTAAAAACTGCAGGCTACATTTCAGAGTTGATCGGGCTGGTGAAGAAAAATCAACAGACCAAAGGACTGTGACTTACCTATACTGTAGGTCAACACTGGCCAGATTTCTTCTCCCAGCAAACCTCAAGATGATGGGTGGTGCATATGAACAGTAGCCGCAGACTGAAAGAAAGGGAAAGAAAATTTAAAAGTTAACTCGGTTACAGTACTTAGAAATTAGAGCTAAGACTTGAAACCAAATATCCGACACTGAACAGTAAAACAACCAAATCTCCATTTTCAAGTGAAAAATGTGTGGAGCTGTGAATGAACTAAATGCATTTTATGGAAGCAGAATTGATCCAAACAAAAGATTGTTTAATGTGATCCACATGTAGTTCATTCACACTGCTACTGCGTGTCAAAAAAACATGTCCTACTTTTGATCTTAAATATGTTAAATTTTGGTTAAAATCCGTCGGAAAATGACAAAGTTATTTCAAATCGAAAGTAGGATTTGTTTTTTACACGTAGTACAACCGCAGCAATGTTATCATCTGACAAAATATGACGGTGCAAAATCGGCATCCAAGAACAAACAGGCCTGAAAATTATATTTTTGTAATTTGCAAAAATGTGCCTTACAAAAGCGCCCCTTGTTGCAGAAGCTTAAAACATCAGATCTAGAATACAGAAGGCTGTGGGTTCGAGTCCCACCCAAGCGCGAATTGCTGATATAGTTCTTGGGAAAGCACTGAGCAAAGGTGCTGATAGATTATATTGGGAAAGAGCAAGCTATTCCCAATTTAAAGAAGTAGTATCAAGCTGATCATTACAATACCTGAAAGCTGCTCATGATGACAAATGAATTCCAACGTGGAGTCCAATAGTCCAGGTGGGGCCAAGCATGGGCAGCAACACAAGGGAGCTTCACAAACTGGTCCTGTTAAAAAGGAAATCATATGAAATGCTGTGTGATAAGTAATGATTTTAATTTTTTTTTCCTTCAACTGAAATTTGTTTGTTTTTGTTTGAAATTGATGTAGTATTTGTTTTATAATTTTGTGTGTAAAATAAAATAAAAATCAATTTTAAATCGAATGTTGGTATTTAAAAATATTTCAAGTGCATTTAAAAAAAGGTAGTGTAGCTTGATATCTTTCTACACCAGATGCATGTATAAAATGCAGATTACCTTGTTATAACAGAAACCTTGTATTATCAGGAATTTTAGAAATAAACAAAGGATTGGGATCTAACTTTTCCTCGTTATAAGTGCAAACAAATGGAAAATTAACATGTTGCAGTAATGCAGGTATGTAAATGAGCAATTTTTTTATTAAGATTTTGATTAAGGTAAGGATAGTACACCCAGATGTCAGTATTAACTCATTTCATTCAATGTATTGGGGCATTCTGGGTAGCATCATGATGAAACCATGGCCAATAGGTGACTTCTAAAAAACCAAACTGGAACTCAACTTTAGGGGAACACCATTCATGAATAAACAAGAGCAAGGGCAAGAGGGGAAAACGTGTTGGCACAATCAGTGTGTTGGGGCATTCTGGGTAGCATCATGATCAACCCATGGCCATTATGTGACTTCTAAAAAACCAAACTGGCACTCAGCTTCAGGGAAACACTATTCATGAATAAACATGAGCAAGTACAAAACAGGGAAATTTGTGTTGGGGCATTCTGGGTAACATCATGATGAAACCATGGCCATTAGGTGACTTCTAAAAAACCAAACTGGAACTCAGCTTCAGGGGGACACCATCATGAATAAACATGAGCAAGGGCAAGAGGGGAAATGTGTGTTGGAGCAATCAGTGTACTGGGGCATTCTGGGTAGGATCATGATCAAACCATGGCCATGATGTGACTTCTAAAAAACCAAACTGGAACTCTGCTTTAGGGGGACACCATTCATGAATAAACATGAGCAAGGGCAAGAGGGGAAAACGTGTGTTGGCACAATCAGTGTGTTGGGGCATTCTGGGTAGTATCATGATGAAACCATGGCCATTAGGTGACTTCTAAAAAACCAAACTGGAACTCAGCTTCAGGGGAACACCATTCATGAATAAACATGAGCAAATACAAAACAGGTAAACGTGTGTTGGAGAAATTAGTGTATTGGGGCATTCTGGGTAACATCTTGATGAAACCATGGGCATTATGTGACTTCTAAAAAACCAAACTGGAACTCAGCTTCAGGGGGACACCATCATGAATAAACATGAGCAAGTACAAAACAGGTAAGTTACGTGTGTTGGAGAAATTAGTGTATTGGGGCATTCTGGGTAACATCTTGATGAAACCATGGGCATTATGTGACTTCTAAACAACCAAACTGGAACTCAGCTTCAGGGGGACACCATCACGAATAAACATGAGCAAGTACAAAACAGGTAAACGTGTGTTGGAGAAATCAGGGTTTTGGGGCATTCTGGGTAACATCTTGATGAAACCATGGGCATTATGTGACTTCTAAAAAACCAAACTGGAACTCAGCTTCAGAGGGACACCATTCATGAATAAACATGAGCAAGGGGGAAGAGTACATTTAGCATGCTGCAGTGACATGTAAATAAGCAGCAGATTTTGATTAAGGCAAGAATACTACATCAAGATGTCAGTATTAATTAATGATGCAGTACATGTAAATGAGCAATTATTTGCATAAATTTGAATACTACACAAACTATCAAATTTAAATGCCAAATACCACTGCTGATTTTTTGTAAAAATTAATTGAATTTGACAGGAGATTTTGATTAGAGATACGACACCAACATGTCAGTTATTTATTCCTAAGGGTCGATTCACACTAAGCCTTTTCAAGCATAAATTTTTCGATGTGCGTCAATTTGAGAAAAAGCGATGTGGAGGGAATTACATTTGTAGGATTGAGAAAACCACAGAATGAACTTGGACAGAAAGTGTTTTTGTGATTGTGCGTCATTTTACTCCAAACTCCCTCCTTATTGCTTTTTCTCAAAGCGACGCGCATCAAAATTACGCGCGAGTGTGAATTCCCCCTAAATGTGGCCAAACCTTGCACCAGCCCCAGGCGACTAAAGACATTGTGTCACTCCCAAAAATGAAACTGGTCCAGAATTTTAGACCCAAAGATATAGTGCCATAGGGGTAAGATAGACTACTCTACCCTGACCTCTGTAGAAATTCAAGGCGCCATTTTAGCAAGCAAACTAGACGCGCCTCATGTCTGTTTGACATGACTCTCGCGGATGCTGATTTTTCTCTCATCCCAAGTTTGGTTGTTTCATTTCAATGGTGATTAGGCACCATACCAAATGTTGTGTTGTTACTTTGCTCAGTTGCGCTCCCATGCAACACTGAGAGAAAAATTTGAGTTCATAGGGAAAACCTGAGGGAGTATACCACTGTGCCTTATAGCTCAGCTGGTAGAACTCCTACCCGGTGAGTCAAAGGTCCCGGGTTCAAATTTCGATAAGGCCCTTACAATTTTTCTCTCATCCCAAGTGCGGATTCTGCTTTAACTATTCGCCACAACATCGATTACACCACGAGAGGCATGTCAAACAGACACAAGACGCGTCTAGTTTGCTTACTAAAATGGTGCCTTTACATACTTTATTGAATTGATTTTGCATGGGTGGGCTATCTTGCACTTTTGCTGCTATATCATCTTTGAGGAAGCCCTACCCATGCATGCCTATAAGCAGAAGCTAGACAAGTTTACTACAGTGGAAAGTCACCATTAACGAGCATCGTATCTGAACCATAACAAGTGTTTGTTTTGGTGACGTTTGATGCAAATAAATGGATATACTATAATAGTTAGGAGCCATGAGCGATGCTCACTGTAGCAGATTGTTCTTTATGGTGTTCATTATAGCGAATTTCCACTGTAAAAAAAATTGGAATGATGGCCAAAAACTCACCTCTCCTGTGTTTTCAGTATCCATGGCAACACGTCCATTTTTGTAGTGTCTAATATCAAGCTCCACAGTCTGTGGGCTCCATCTCCAATCTGTGAATACATAAGAAACAAAAATTAGCAACTGTGACAGAAATGCAACCAATCCAGGCTTTGACATTAACCAAGGCCACCGAGGCCAATGGCCTCATATGCCCTGCTGAGTTGGCCCTGATGCCCCTTCAACTTGGCCAGCATGCTCTATCTCAGGCCTTGACATTAACCAAGGCCAATGGCCTCAAGTCCTGCTGAATTGGCCCTGATGACCCTTTAAGATACACACTTTCTAAGGCCAACTTGGCCAACATGCCACATCCCAGGCCTTGACATTAACCAAGGCCAATGGCCTCATGCCCTGTTGAGTTGGCCCATATGACCCTTCAAGATACACGCTTTCTGAGGCCAACTTGGCCAACATGCCTTATTTCATGAAGCTTGCATGTATACACCAATAACCAGTGCACATTTGACCGATGTTGGCCGTGGTGCCACTTCAGTTGAAATTTTATAAAAATCAAGGCCGGAGTGACCTGATCAATTTCTTAACATTGAGCAAGAATTGCAAAGTTCATCTTTATTATTTTTACCTTAAAATAAATTATCAAGCATTTTTTATTCCATTTATTTCCCAGGGTGTTCCCAAACAGTTTATTAAACTGAAACTGGCTTCCACTGGAGCCCTGGTACAATTTCATTTAAACACAAATTTGAACAAGATGTACACATGTACAGGTACAGTCAATCCTTGTTAATAAGACTAGAGGTCCATGTACATTACCTTGTTATAATAGGAACCGGAAATAGTTTACAAGTCGTAATCACCTAAGGCCAATGAAATTATATAACTAGTTTCTCATCAACCATTTATCAAATTTTGGTGAGGGATTTTTTTCATTATTCATTATTCATTATTTAACGGCACAGGCTCATCAGCATTGCACGCGCGCCAAATTCGTGCCACGAAATACGCAGCTCCATAGCAAAGACATGGAGCTGCGTATTTCGTGACGCGTATTTCGTGACACGAATTTGGGGCGCGCGCGCATTGCTGACGAGCCTGTGCATTTAATCAAGGAAAAATACAACCTTTCATGTCTTTACACACGAAATGCCATTTAGAAACTGATTATTAAAGGCTTTAATCTCGCCCAGAAATGGTTTGGTGCCAGTATCAATTCCATTGAGTTAAGCCGGGTAGCTTGTGTTTGAAGGAACAAGTTGAGATGACAAAATTATATGGGAAATGAGAAATATATTTGAATATAAACACAAAAACTGCAAAACACAGATTGCGACTGCACAACTCAAATGGAAACCTTTCACTTGGGAGGAGTTTGCATCTGATTTTCCCCCTTTTTTTGCAAAATAATGAAATTTTGGCATAATGAAATTTTTTGGTGAGGGGTCAAAATTATATGCGGGCGCTGACGAGAAACTAGTAATCTAATTTCATTGGCCTAAGGCCTCAAGTACTAATGCTACATTTACACCATGTCCCCGGCAGTCCCGGCGCCCCGGTAGAGGAGCACCAGGGAGGCACCAGGATGGACGTCGGGGAGCGTAGGGGACCGGGGTGGCAAAACGTGAATGACCGTAGCTCACCCTTGCCACCGGCCGGTGACCAACCAGTGAGCAGCTCTGTCAAAAATTTTGCCCCGGCAGTCCCGGCACTAATGGGAATCGTCCTGGGCCGCAGTGGGACGGGGCTTCCGTCACATGGCATGACGGACCGCAGTGTGCCTTGACTCACCGGGGTGTGGCACCGTGGGGTGCCGGGGACCTCTGATCGCAGCCGGTGCCTCGCGCTCCGCCACGTTTGGAAGCCCGGCACCCCACGGTCTGCCAGCGCCCGTCACGGTAGTGGCCACAGCATGGTGTGAATGCGGCCTGGTGAACTGCGGTGCGCCAAGGTGTGTGACGGTTGTTGCTCACGGCCAGTTACGCCTCACTGCGTCGCGCTCCAGGACGAAGTGAAAATGAAGTTATGGAGCGCACTATTTATACCCACCGGGGCTCACCGGGAGACCACCGGGTGACCACCGGGGCGTGAAACGTGACAGCTGCCACGTTGTTCAGTCGCAGGGCGCCGCAGCAGACCCTTGCACACCGTCGGGAACGTATTGGGCTGGGACAACAAACGTGATACAAACGAGACGGACGTGAGGCACCGCATCAGAACTTAGCAGGCCGGCCTGGGACGTGGACCCATCCGTAGTGGAACGGCGCTTGAAACGTAGCGCGCCGTCCGGGTTCCGGGGCGCGCCGTCCGCCTCGCGGCCCGGAACCGGCACGGTGCGCCACGCTTTCCGTACCGGGACGTAACGCACCGTGGTAGAACGCAACAAACCGGCCCAACTAGGGCCGAGTCGAGCCAAAGTAACAAAAAGACAATAAAAGTTCCACGGCACGCCACGTTTTGGCCAAACCGGGGCGCCGGGACTGCCGGGGACATGGTGTAAATGTAGCATAACAACACCTAGGCATGGTAGGGCAATGGCTGAATAAAGTTTTGTCATCCAATCCCATAATGCATTGAGAACGTCGATAAGGTTTATTCGACTTCCCACATTCTGGCCAAGGCCGACAGAATGAATAATTTGGTTTACCGTCCATCGCCGGCATGCTGTCGTGACCCCCGCCCCCCCCAAAAAATCATTATTTACAAAAAAAATCATTAGGCCTATTTGGAAAAATACTACCTCACTGAAAGATAGACAAAGCCTGGGGTGTACTTAGGCCAAACAAAATAAATGGTGTGTTTACCGTAACCCGACCAACCTGGATTTGTTAAGGCCAAATTGCCGACCTCAAACTTCTTATTGCTAATTTTCAAGTTGATAATTTTAAATGAGCACTATTTGCAATAATTTCCAACGAACATAACATTTTCTACACTTGTACATGAACATGGTTATGTAGTGTTAATAGTGAGTTTCAAACATTGCAAAACAACACGCAAATGCATGAAGTAACTGAAATGTAAAATAAATTGACAAAATAAAATTATTTTCCCGCCTACCTACCTGGATTTGTTTTGGCCGTTACCATAAGCGCACCATTTATTTTGTTTGGCCTTAGCCTAAAATATTTATTTATTTATTTATTTATATACTACATCCAACAGCGGGGAGACCGCCGATTACAGGAATGGGAGCAAGTGTGGTTGAGTGCCTTGCTCAAGGGCACAGGTGCCACAACCCGTAACGGCCAGGAATCGAACCTACATTCTAGTACTAGCACAGCCACAGGAACTTAAGTTTGACGCACTAGACCGCTCGGCCATAACACCCCACAATAGCAATTGTCACATGTGTTTTGACAAGTTGGGGGAGGGACTTTGGTAGTTACATGCCACTTTTGACGTCATATCATGCCCAGTGCGTTAAAATGGAGACAACGAGTCGACGAAATCCAACCGAACATTCCCGAAGGTTGCGTGATTTTAGGAACGATGCTGATGCGGGGGAGGGAAAAGAATGGAATACATGCATGCACATGTTTGCTACTTTTAGAAGGCTAAAAGTGTTGTTTTGGACGTTTTATATTGGGACGTTATCATTTTCTATATACACTTTTAGCCCCTTAACATTTTAACCACCTTCGATCGTGTGGACCGTTCTTACACGCCCTCAAGAGGCCAGATACACATGTGTAATATCGTACCGTAAATTCCAAATCAGACATTTAAAAACTCACCATCGGGGTCCTTGTAATCTCAAGACTTTTGTACCCTTGTCGTTCACTGTCCATGATGACTCAAACATCAAAAAAGGATAGAAGGAAGCAAAATCTGGAGTAAAATCGACAAATCTCAGCGAGCATGGTACCCCAGACTTCATGCTGAGACGCGTCAAAAGGAAAGTAGTCCCACCAACGCGGATGGATTTTGTTTAGCCTAGACTGGACCCATGTCCACAAATTTACTTCCCCACGCGTTGTATATGAGCGAGAGCAGCGTAGCGCACATAGACAGGGGGCAGGTCTAGGCTAAACAAAATCCATCCGCGTGGGTGGGACTACTTTCCTTTTGATGCGATCACGTGGGTAGCGAATTCAACATGCATGACGTGTCAAGTCTCCCGTCTGTCCAAATTTGTCGATTTTACTCCAGATTTTGCTTCCTTCTATCCTTTTTTGATGTTTGAGTCATCATGGACAGTGAACGACAAGGGTACAAAAGTCTTGAGATTACAAGGACCCCGATGGTGAGTTTTTAAATGTCTGATTTGGAATTTACGGTACGATATTACACATGTGTATCTGGCCTCTTGAGGGCGTGTAAGAACGGTCCACACGATCGAAGGTGGTTAAAATGTTAAGGGGCTAAAAGTGTATATAGAAAATGATAACGTCCCAATATAAAACGTCCAAAACAACACTTTTAGCCTTCTAAAAGTACATGTTTGCAAGCTCTGCGGGGCTGATGAGAGCATCGTGCGGCCGGTGTGTGTCTGCTATATTTAAAAGTGTACTGTGCATCAGCCCGTGAAATGAAATAATGAATAACGAAAAATGAAAAAAAGCCTCATCACTTTTCAAAATCCCTTGGACGGTAAACCAGATTTTTTATTCTCGTGGCGCAAGTCATGAAGTCGTCCGTCGGCCACCCTACAAACCTAAAATTGACACAAACGGTTTGCAATGAAAACCATTCTTTGCTCTCACCTTGTTTTGCCATTGAACATGCAGTCTTCAAGCAGTTGAACTAGAAGGTCCGGAAAAAAATGCACAATATTTTGCTTTTTCTTTCGCTTTTTCGTAAAAATCTTCTCTTCGACTTCTGTTCACATTTCGTCAAAACTTGGCGGGCTCATGACGTTGAGGGCGCTGTTGATAACGATTGTATGAAGTGCGCCACCAAGAGTTTATACATGCGAAACATCGTCTTTGTTGAGCACGACGTAAAACGCGAGCAAATATTGCTCTAAAAATCACCGGAAATTTCTCGCCAGAATGGTAAGAAGTCACATCAAACGTATTTTAACTTTTAGAACCCCTTTGTGTGTATGTTTTTGGAAAGAATTAAGTAGTTGATCGGGACTTGTCATGTGTGTGCAAAACATACGATGAGACGTGAGACAGGCTAAACAATTTCTAATCAATCAGTGTAGGGTACCAAGAATGCTGGACAACTCGTACCCGAGAACTCGACCCGGGAAAACTTGAACCCGAGACAACTTGCTTGTTATATTGTTATGTTATTTTGTTCTAACATCAATTTTTGTTCTCTTCTCAACGTCCTGACAAACGTCCCGCAAAAATCACAGCAAAGTCGCGACAAAGTCCTGGGCCTGGCAAATGTCCCGGCAAAATTGTGCAAAAGTTCCAGGAAAATACGCGGCAGAAATTGCCAGCAGAAGTGCCGACAAAGTCGCATCAAACGTCGCGCCAAAACTCTCAGCAGAAAAGAAAAAAAAATCAGTGAAACGGTTTCATAAAAGTGGCACACGTGTACAGCGTTCTAATTAGCACTGGTCCGTTGGCCAAATGACAGTTGAAATGGTCTCGGGCCAGCTGGAAAGCCTTCCCAAATGGTCCGGCTGTCCAGTTGAAATAAAACAGTACTAAATTTAAAGGAGTGATGAAATAACTTTGATTTTTTTTCAGACTCCCACGGCCGGTTCCAATTTATTCCCCTGGAGTGAGAGACTGCACTTGCAGTATACATATATGTCTCTGGGGCTGGAGACTTGATGACTAGTTTTTATTTAAGTCGTAAATCAATCTCATTTCCCAAGTCCAGTCACAAGTCATTTTCTCCAGAGTCAAGTCGCATGTCAAAAACCAAAAACTGACTTGACCCCAAGCCAACAGGTTGAAAAAGACCAGCTCTGCCCGGGTAGTACTATGGGCTAATTCTGTATAACTGCCCCCAAGAGTACACTCACACTTTAAAAAGAACAACTATAAAATTTAACGGTATTAAACCGGGCCACTTGAAATGCCGACGGGCCAGTGAAGATTTAATACAACTGGCCCTGTTGGCCAGTTGGGAAAAAAGTTAAGGGCGAACGCTGGTGTACATGATGGAAAGGGTACGAGTCGTCGAGTTGTCCCGGGTACGACCTGTCCCAGGTATGACTCGTCCCGGGAACGAGTTGTCCCGTTTCCGGGGACCAACCCTCAACAAAGCAATGGCTGCATCCGGCTGCCGATATGTGCCACGTGTCATCATAACTATGTTAATGCGTTGCTTAACTGAGTGACGTCACTTAACCCAGCGACGCTTTCAACCTCAAAACTCGGCTGAAATTGTAACTTTCAACTTCAAGGCAGAAGTGAGAATAATCTACACAATAGAATGTAAAATGCAACAGTAGATCATTGAATAATGTTCCAAAGAATAGATTTTCACAGTCCCCTACTTTAGCATATCCTTAATTTTCATCGCAAGTCCAATTATCCGCCGCTAATTAGTGCAACACATCGGCGATCACTGGATTCAATCAGCACTCTCTAATTCCTAAGGCACAATTCACAGGGTTAGGATATAACATGGACATCTATTGGCTATTGGCTTGACAACAGACTAGTATTCAGCCAATCAAATGCTTTCTAACAAGCAAGGTACGGGCGAATGTGTCTCGATCGAGCGAACGAAAACGTCGCTCAATCTAGCGTTGGTCCCCTACTGCTAATTGTTTCCTCACAAAATCTGAATTTTTCTCACTCAAAATGTTTGTTTTTTTCCCCCATCAAATCTGTATAGATACCGTACACGTTCGTCACTAATCCCTCCTAATATGACATCATAATAAAAGTGTAAATTTGGTTAGGAAACATGATTTTAGCAATGAGAAAATATCAAGTATTTCTTTGTTGATTTTGAAAACATTAATGATGTTTATGTCATGCTCCACAGATTTAGTATTAAATGGAATCTCAACTGGCGAACGTGTACGGTAGTTTTTCTCTTGAACTATACTAAACTGTATTTTCTAATGAAATCCCGGCCATTTAAATGCCTGCTTCTTTCCTCCACACAGGCTTCGTCTAAGACCCTGGAAATTACCCAAGAAGCGTGGTTGGAGAAACTACAGAGTCTACACATCACACGCTCTGATATGAACAAACTTATTATGGATTACTTAGTCACAGGTTAGCACTGAAACAATTGGGCCGGGGGAAAATTGGCCTCAAAATTACGGACATTGTTCTGGGTCCTAAACTACTGTGTCCAGTTCACATTTTTGCACCCCCATTTTTTCCCATGGGTGTTGAGATTTTGATACCTTATGTGTCATATTTTTCTCATTACCATTCTGAAATTTCACGTTCTCAATCCGTATATTTTTAAGGATATCGTCAAAAATCCACCAATGTTTTGTAAACTAATTTGTTGGCTGCATTAAACAGTGCAGTAATTACACAAACCGTTTTGCTTCCACGTCCAAATTGGGGATTACAAATTTCATTCTCATGGACAGTATTTTGAGGAGGTATTTTATATGATCGTTAGGTTAGAACGAAATCCCTTTTTTTGGGGGGGTGGGGGGAAAATCTAGTCATGCTCCTATAACAAAAAATGTGTTTTTGCTTTTATTATTTCAGAGGGTTTCAAAGAAGCCGCAGAAAAGTTTCAGCAAGAGTCGGGTACCCAACCAGCGACGGCGTTAGATTCAATGAGTGAGAGGATACTGATACGGGAAGCCATACAGGAGGGCCGGATAGAAGAAGCAATCGGATTGGTCAATGATCTCCACCCAGAACTCTTAGACAACGATAGATATTTGTACTTCCATTTACAGGTTCGGAATTGACCAATATTGAGTGGCCTAGTGGGTAACGCTGACTTTGCTCGTACCCACTGCCCCTACAGGGTGCTGGGATGGGCTGATATGCTTCACAGACATCTGTGAAGGAAATACGTCACGCTAAGGTCACAGCTACAGACGCGCGGAGCTTTGTGGGTTGCTTGCTGCCAGACGAATAATTAATAAATAGTGTGCTAATGTTTATATATCCAGTGCAAAAATCAAATTTACGAATGAAATGAGTGTACTGTGTACCTTGCCATTATTAGTTATTAATGATTGCATAATGGTGCACATTTCATATGGATATGGGTAATTCCCAAAATTAGGGGTCCAAAATGTTTGGTGTCCCAGTTACGTATGACACTCTCTGCTTCAAAAATCACCACTTATGACCACAAATTCTCAGTAATGGACTGTGGCCTGTGATTATAGGGGGCAGCATCATTTTGTTTTCAGATTCCTGAAAAATATTCAAAACAAAAGACCATAAAGGCTTATAATTTGTTCCATGGTACTGGATAGGAGTTTGGTGTCCCGGGTTACCTACGCCAATGAAAATTGGCTGTAGAATGAGTTTGCATTAACCTTGGTGCCATATCTACACACAAACATTAAATTTGAGTGGCATTTGTTCAAATAAAAATAATTATTTTCTACCGGGGAAACACTTTCAATCATTAAAAACACTTGGAAATCTTAAAAAGCATGTCACACTTTTGGACCCCTAATTTTGGGAATTGCCCATATGCTCACATACATTGTATCTTATAATGGGTTTGTGAAGCCAAATGTCTTTCACAGTCTAAACATCAAGATACATACATGTAGGTGGGTGGTGCCATTGGCAGCCAACGGCCAGAGACACCAGGGAATCCCCTTTCTCTTCATGAAAGAATGCTTTGAGATCTTTTATGTGCATTACACAACACACTTGACTAACGGCTTTCTATCCCTTCCAAAGGAGGGAGCAATTGTGGTTAAGTGTCTTGCTCAAGGGCACAGGTACCACGGCTGGGTATCAAACCGACATCAAGTTTTGACCCGAGTGTTCCGAGTCAGTGACCCAAACCACTCGGCCACGGTACCTCAGGATGATTTATTCTCTGCAGCAAAAGCCCATGGAATTGTATTCAAATATAGAACCTGTGCTTGCCCTGGAAAATCTGGACCACAGTACCTCACATAAATGAAACTATGTCTTGATTTTTTTTCTTTTCGTCACAGCAACAATACCTAATTGAGTTAATCCGGAATGGCCAATTAGAGTCCGCCTTAGAATACGCCCAGACACATCTCGCAGAACGAGGGGAAGAAAATGCTGAAATCTTACCGGAATTAGAGAGGACACTAGCTCTCCTTGTGTTCGAGAACCCAGAAGCCTCGCCATTTGCAGATCTTTTACATCCGTCACAGAGACAAAAGGTCAGTTGGACTGTTACAAGTCTAATTTTATTTTGGGATCGAGTTTAAATGTGTGTTTACTGGCAAGTATGTAAGTTTTGTGCTTAAAGCAACTTATAACAAATTAGCACCCTGGGGTCAACTTCATAAAGCTGTTTAGCAGAAAAATTTGCTTAACCACTTCGCGACCACTGGCATTTTCCAATTCATTCCCCTGGAGGGCTAGCGGGAGACTGCACTAGCAGTATACATGTATGTCTCTGGGGCTGGAGACTTGATGACTAGTTTTTATTTCAAGTCATAAATCAATCTTATTTCCCAAGTCCAGTCACAAGTCATTTTCTCCAGAGTCAAGTCACAGGTCAAAAGCCAAAAACTGACTTGACCCCAAGCCAACAAGATAATAGTGACCAGCTCTGCCCTGCGCTAAACCTGTATAACTGCCCCCAAGACACTCACTCAGAACTGCATATGCAGTTCCCCCTCGCGAAGTGGTTAATCCAAGATTTGTTTACTGTATAAAAATGGGTTAATGGCTTGAGTTTTTAGCGAGAATAGCAGAACACCAGTCAATTGTAATACAAATCCTATGTCATTTTAAAGGCACAGGCTCGTCAGCAATGCGCGTGTGCCAAATTCGTGCCACGAGATACGCAGCTCCATCTTTAAAGAAAACAAATTCTGATCAACTCTTACCGTGATTTTCAGTGCGCGGTTTTACTCCAAGCCATTTGTTTTAAAAGCGACGTGTAAAACCTGCATGAATCTAGCCTAAAGTCTTACATTTTTTCCCCACTTACCTTTTAGGTTGCCAGTGAACTAAACTCGGCCATCTTAGAAGCGGAGAGTCGAGAATCCATGCCCAAACTAGCCAATCTCTTAAAACTCCTTCTGTGGTCGCAAGAACAACTGGATCCTAAGAAAGTCAAGTTCCCCAAAATGAAGGACCTCGCAAAAGGAGAATTCTATGGACCCAAATGACGGGGGCCCAACTGGTCAACAATTTGTCAAACTTTAGATCTTGAACTTTTTAAAGACAAGTCGCCCTATTACAAGGCTCTCGGTAAGGGCTACCAAAGTCTGTTACGGGCTGCACCAAAACAAGACCGGATTAACTAGACTCTGTACGATATGGGAGGGGTAACTAGTCCGCACCGAGTTGCCCCGCCCCTATTATAAGCAAGCGGAGGTCTCGGGTTCGAATCCCGATAAGGCTCATCGCTAATTATGACTTGTAAGTTGACAATTATCTGAAGAGACTTTTAGAGGTAGTTGTCTGTGCTTAAGTTCTGCAGTGGAACTCGGGATCAGCTCCGGATCACAAACCGAGTGTAAACGCTCTCGGGACCAAATTGGACCCGGATCAGACCCCGAGATTTTGGTCTCGCGTTGACGGAGGTTCCACCCTGAGCTCGGGATCAGTTTGCGGTTAGATAATAAATTAATCTTACCGCATCTGCTCCGGGGGAAAAGCCCGCGAAATTCAAGCTGCCTGTACATAGAGCATGACCTTTGACTGCAACTTCTGGCGCTGTGCTCGACGACAGAATGTAAACGCGGCACTCCGAATCATTGCATTTAACACCGACGCATTCTTATCAAGGGATCAAGATTGATCCCGAACTCAGGACCAGTGTGTGAATTCTCGACACCTAAACAAGAATTGTATGGTTGAGCGTGGAACCAGGTTTACGGAGAGACATGTTCTGGGGACCCAAAAGATAACATTAATTGTTTCAGACGACAGTTGACCACTCTCACCGACGGCCATCAAGTACGGGTGTTGCTCGAAATAAAAATGTACGCTAAAGGTCTGATCCACCTGGCAATCTGTTGGAAGTGACGTCATTTTAATAAGGGAGATCAGTTATCGAAAATAACTGAAAAAATTAAAGCACTTTGTTTAGGATCATCGAGAAACAACTTCCTGGGTGAAACTTACCAAACTCTGCCTAAAAAAAGTCTCAGAAATCAACATTTTGGATGTAAAATTTTAGTACATGTACAAGGATTTTGCAGACTTCAAAAATATTATTTTAATTTAATGTATTTAAATGTGGTATTTTATTTAGTTGTGTACTTTTTGTAATTATTAAAAGGTTTTTATGTTTCATTCTTTTAAAAACAATGAGCAGAGCAACCGCGTGTAGTATTCAGTCGTGTGATTTCACATTCATTTCTGCTGTAAAAAGTCCTCAAAAAAAGTTCTGAAATTAAGTTTGACTGACGATTTCTCTCTCGTTACTGAATCATTTCCCTTGAATTTGGTATCATTGGAAAGCCCTATTATTCCTCTTTACGATGATGTGTCATTTGTTATGATTAATCAATTGGGGGATGTGCAGTATAGCATAATACAGGGGTGGGTGGAAAGTGAAATGTCACAAAATTCACTGCTATTGTCATGCAGTGCATTCCCTTTTGCTTGGAGGATGGGAATGTGTCGATGCACTTTTTGACAATAGCAATGCATTTCACAACAAGAGAGAAATCGTCAGTCAAACTTAACTTTCCGAACTTTTTGAGGAGTTTAGTATCTTTTCTTGAAACCACACAACACTTTATCTACTCACCATTAGCCTCCAGCTATGTCCAAACGTCTGGCATGAATTTTTCAGCGCACTGAGTGACCTCCCATGCTGAATGTCTTGACTGAAGTCTAATGGAAGGAAACCGATTCGTGCACCAAACGTTTTAAAGGGAAATTATTCCCAAGAAACAAAAGACCTTGTGCTCAACAAGTGGAACTCGTAAATTATTTTAATGCAAAGTTCACAAAGAATGGCGATGCCTCGCCATTTTGTCCAAATACTTGGCAAAGAATGATGTTTTTGCGGACAACTTTTTTGTGTATTGTCATAGGAACGCACAAAGGACTTGTACGTAAAGACGCCATACTTTTTCCAATATTCGGACAAAATGGCAGCGCCCATACTGCGACGCATCGCTAAAATTGGCATTCTTTGTGAAGTTCGTATCAGTTTCTCAGTGGGTTATATTTCTTGTTCACTGAATTAAAATAGTTTACAAGTTGCACTGGTTGAGCACAAGGTCTTTTGTTTCTTAGGTATAATTCCCCTTTAAATTGTTCTATACATGTATGACAATCGGACTGTATTCACGCGGCATGAACAGAATTTGATGTGTGCGAAGCACTAGCGGCAACTGGAAGCATCCAGCCATGTCTACAACGCGCATATCAACAACTGTTGCTTGCAGTTGCTATTATTATTTTATTATTTCTTTCTGGTATTCATACCAAGGATTCCTCTAAAGTGCCATTGCACTGTCACTCGCAAGCGTGAGGAAACCCATGAAAAATTAGAAATTACCAGAGACACCGGGGAATCCCCTTGCTCTTCACGAAAGAATGCTCTGGGATCTTTAAACTGTTACCTAACACACTGGACCAAAGGCTTTACATCCCTTCTGAAGGATGGAGCAAGTGTGGTTGAGTGCTTTGCTCAAGGGCACAGGTACTGCAGCCGGGGGGAGATTCTAACCCCCAAGTTTGCTGAATGTGCGCATACGTCTGCATCTTTGACTGTACATGATAATATAAAAACCCAAGAATACAATTTTACATGTGATAAGCCATACGTTTATTGGTACACTGTATCACCACACAAACACCGACAACTTGTGTGCACATTCCACATGGATAATGTGTCGTGATATTACGGTTAATAAATTCAGTGTTCAATATATACAATCGGATATAGGGTTAAATTCCTTATAAACAAATCGAAAAAGGCTTTCGTATTACTGCAGAATTTTTACAGATAGTTTCTACGATCATAGAGAGAGTACTTTTTTTATATCGACGTATCTTTGTAATTCTATACATTTACAACACACTGGAGAAAGTAGGCATATTTTCAGCTACGGTTTAATACTTACTGTGTATTAAAATTTTTTTGTTTTTTTTAATATTTTTCCCTTTAAACATTATTGTCTGGTGCACTGACTATGTGTGTTGAACAGAAAATGCTGCTTAAGCTGTGTCCGCATTGGACTTGTTTTTCGGGAGACGATGGTAAAATGAAAAATGGATAAATTTGAGTTTTTCAACACTGGAAATTTTTACCGAGAGCATGCGCAGTGCCCATTTACAGGGCCCGGATGTACGCTTTCAGAGAGCTTTTATACCGACTCGATGTGTCCGCATTGGGCTTATCGTCTCGGAGACAAGTAAAGTTACCTGGTCATTTTTTTCTGGGCAGCAGTTGGCCAGGAAAAGTAACTGCTGGACTCGGGAAAAGTTACTGAGAGGGAAAACTTCTTAGGCTGTCCACGCTGGATTAAAAATGGGAAAAGTACCCATTGTCTCGGTAAGCAGTTTGACACAAAAAAAGTCCAAGGCCGACAGGCCTTTACAGAAAATGGCAGTTTGCCACCCATATAATACAAATTTTAGCTCCTTTTGCGCTTAGCACAATTTCCCTGTGCTCAGTAATACTTTTGCTAAGCAGCTCCATGAAATTGGGTACTACATGTAGTTGGTGGTTTAAACTAATTATCACGGCCAATTTCATAAAGATGTTAAGCAGAACACCGGTCAATTGTAATACACATCACATACGATTTTGACAGCTAACCCATTTTTGCAAAGCAATTTTTTTCCCCGCTAAACAGCTTTATGAAATTGCACCTGCATTACCAAATTGCACATTTAAAAAAATGTGTTAGTCTGGTATCAAAATTGTTTTCAAATTACACACATCATTGGTAGGCTTGATCACTCTCAATGTACACTCGTTTACAGTGTCAAGAAGTCAGGGCACCAGACAATGTTCATTTAAAACACAATATGGCTGGATCCGAATTAGTGGCTATGCTGTTTCTAAGGACTGCCATTGTCCGCCCATAGCCAAAGCCACTATTTCGGATCCAGCCTATTTAATATAGAGTAGTAAAGTGAAAATGTCACCCTTTGTGTGTTCCCAAGGTTACTGGGTCTACACTAAAACCAGTGAACTGTTTCCCTGCACTTTAAGCAATGGACATTTCAGATTACCAGTGAATGTTTAGACCCACTTACCATGGTATAAAAACAGACGTCACACTTTAGCAGTCTACATTTCAATGTGACGAGTTACACAGTTAATTGTCACTGCAAGATTACACCAATGTCAGTTTTAAACCTACATATTACAGTAATGGGGTACATTTGAAAAATAAGTCAATAATTTCTTTCAGATGTCTTTAGTTTATCTCAGAATTAAAGAAATGTCCTTGTTTTGTTCTCAGGAGATAACTTTTGTCCAAAAAGGTAAGAAATTGCTGCCACAACATACATTTTTGAAAAGCAAGTGTACAAATTTTCCTATTACGTATGTAACATGGACGGACAATTTTGTGACATTTTTTTCCCGTCTTTGTTACATGCGTAATAGGAACATTTGTGCACGAGGTTTTCACAAATGTATGTTGTAGGACTATTTTTCTTACTCCTTGGTGAAAAAGTTATTTCCTCAGTTTAGCTTGATAATTTAAAGATGAAATTAAGACAATTGAAGTGAACTGGGACTTTAGATTTTTAATGTTACAGAAATGTACCCCATTACTGTGGACAGACCATCTACATATTACAATTCTACCTCAACATAACTACACATACACATAGCTGGCTACGTTCACACTCACAAAAAAAAACTGGATTTAAATGCGAGTCACCAGGTTTGAGATTTGTTTTCACACACCAACGGTTATTTGCATGATTTTTGAAGTGTTTACAAAATCGAAACGAGTTCACTACGTTTAATACACTTTTGTCTGAGAGCACACATGGTCAATATTACGTGTGCGCGGCTACCACAAAAATTCAAAAACTGGCTAGCTAGCGAGTGCATGGCTACGGAATTCAGCACAGCTTGTGTAAAAACTTACCAATTTCAATGTTGCTAGAGAAGTGGCTATGAAAGTTGAATGCGGCTACGTGCAGTTTGGGATCGTCCAAAGTTGTCAACATTTGCACGGTTCTACAGAGCCTCCCGGGCCCCAGAAATACTACTTATCAAAATTGTTCTGCCACTACCATGAAATGTCAACATTTTACAGTGCATGTAAAGTCCTACGCAGCCCTCGAACCCCCTCCTATGCCTTGTAGAACCATGAGAATGTTGACGGTCCATTAAAGGCACAGGCTCGTCAGCAATGCGCGCCCGCCAAATTCGTGCTCGAAACACGCAGCTCCATGCCTTTGCTATGGAGCTGCGTATTGCGTGGCACATATTTGGCGGGCGCGCATTGCTGACGAGCCTGTGCCTTTAATCTAACTTGGCCAGTGGTGTAGCACAGTGTACAAGGTTTGGCTAGTAAATGTAAGGAGGCTAGGAAAGGACATCACAAAAGGAAGTATCTACTTTGGCCACTGGGGCTACTAATGATATGGCCTTTGAATTTAAACTGCTCATGTGGCTAATTTGGGCCCGCTTAGCCATTTTTTAGATCAGACAATCTAGAGCAAGTTCGATTCACGAGCAGAGTCGACTACTGGTCGAACGTCATCCTGGCAACACACATGCGCACTTACGTTCAAGAGTGAATGCCTTTGGTTATAGTCAACTGGTTCCGTGCAAAACGCTGCATCGACTCATTGCCTGATGGGTACCAGTGACCAGCACGACAGTGCCCTGTGGGCTGGTTCCAAATGGTTGCTGACCAGACACGACTAACCATCGTTGGCTAGACTGCATTCGGTTGGAAATAGTTGAACTATAGTTCGTCAATCGACTCAACTTGCCTCTAGAAGCGTCATAGCATAAAGCCACTGACCTTTAAACAATGGACAGGATATACAAAAGCAGATGCCTATGTAAGTTTTGAAGCAACGCATCAACCATGTTGCTACAGGCAAGAAAATGCTTTGCCTAGACTGCTCCCCTGTCAATAAGATCACTTGCATTCCACTTAACACATGTAAAAGTCGTTTCACGAACCAAGCTGGCTCATAAAATGCAATAGTGTTAAAAAGCCATCAAATCTTTCTTTTTTTTTCCATTCATTTGACAAATATATTTTTGGGAAAAAAACAGATTAAAAATGTTTCTTGATATATGTGACCGGCTCCAGCAAATCCCAACACTTGTGATGAAAATTCAAAATTTAAGTTTTGGTATCAGCTTAGTGTGCATACAAAAAGGTATCTTTTAAAACATGTTTGAGGAAATTCTGATAATTTTTGGCGAAGTTATGACCAATTAAAGTATGACAGATCAGAAAAAGTGAAATGGAGCTATTGGTCTTTAAAGTTTGACAAACTAGTTGATTATTTAATTTGTTGTCAATAATATGAGGAAATTTGAGACAGTTCAAACAACAAAACAAATCTTGAATGTATCCCGATGTTGATTCTGCCAAATTTTCAAGTTGGTCCCAGAGGCCATTTTTTCAAGGTTGTGGGCCCATATCACGTAATGGGAAATGCCGAGAAGCGTCGGGTTTTGCCAGAGTCGGTCACATATTATGAGCCTATTTGAACAAAGAAAAACTACAAATATCTGATATGCCATTATGCGTTGGTCAGTGATCCAAAAAATAGTTTTTGGTGCAGAGATAAATTTTATAATCGAAGACGTCAATACAAAATAGTGTATTGAAATCTTCATAATCGGTAGTCATTGCACACTTACGATAAATAATCGGATAAAAAAATAACGTCTATCGTAATCTTATTTTAATAAATATCAAAAATCATTAAATTTTGGGTTCAATTTCTTGTGACCATAAAATATGCGGATTATGATTAAATTTCGATTCGTCGCGAAGGAGAATATATTACTGATAAATCTCAATGATATATAGATGATATAAATCATTTGGGTTAATTAATAGCGCACCAAAAAAAAAAATTAATTAATCACAAACGGAAAATACAGTATTACATGTATATGCTGAATTGCAGCATTTTAAAACTATGCCTGAATGTGTGGTTTTGGATATGGCTGTGTGCCACTGCCAAAGTATAGGGTTGTTACCGAGACATTATAGCCGAAGCTGAAGCCGTTAATTCACAGACAGTCATTTGCACAACGATATTCTTTCATTACACATCAACCTCACGGCCTTTGACAAACAAAAGGCCAAAAAGAGGCTTCGCACGAATCAACACAGTACGCTTACAAACATGGTAAGCGTAACACATTTTTTGCATTGTCCTACCTCTTCAGATAGACTCCACCTATTCATTCGAAAGGAAAGTTCAATCTTGTCCCCTGAATCATTCATATAGAGCGCAAACTGCTGCTCGGCAAGGTGCCAGGCTTTTTATGCATTGCAATCTTCCTCTTGACAACGATATTTGGAATGCATATTTAGTCTGGCACTTTTCCAGTCGGCAGTTTGCATTCTATAGAACTGAGTCGGTGAACAAGACTCAACTGTCCTAGTGGATAGGGTCTATATTCCATTTGTTATTGTTACACAACTGAAAAAATAAATAAAGTAAAATCAAAATTAAAACAAATCAAAATAACAGGCGAGTCACGTTTCTTATGGTGTGACTTACCAATATATTACTGTGGAATGAATAAAAAAAATATTGCTTTGTGCTCAAGATTTGGGCATATTCTGTGTCGAAGAAATACCTAAAAATGTACAATTTGTCAAAAAAAAAAAATCTTAAACCATTTACTAACCTTGCATGCTATATAAATGTGGAATGGCTAAAAACGAAATACATGTTCCCATGTACCAAGTTGTATTCCGTACTTAATTCTACAGATATAAACTAAATATATAAAATATTAGCTAAAAACAACACAGGAAAATAAATAACCCCTTAAAAATAGAGCAAGTTTTGAGCCAGGCGTTGGCATTTGGATTTGCGTAGTGGTTCTTTCCCCGCCGTTCACCTCCTGTGTCCCAGGTTCGATTCCTGGGTATGTATGTGGATTGGGTTTGCAGTCCCTACTTGACTGCGTGGGTTTTCCCCTGGGGCATTTCTCTGGGGGTTTTCCTCCCACTTCTAAAACTGCAACTCCTTCTTCGTCATCTCAAGTTGATAATAAAGTATAGTTAAAGCTAAAACGGTATAGTTGATGGCATAAAGGGCCTTAGTTGCCGAACAACCACCAACATAGTGACAACTCGAAGGAGTCACTATCTTTGTATGTAGAGCCACTGTTTAGCCAATAGACAGAATCGAATAGCTGCCATCTTGCAGGACAATTTTTGACATTTAAATTGGTCAACAATGTAAGCACAAAATATGGAGCCTTGCATGTCCTCAAGGAACTAAGAAACTGCCCTACAAGATGGCAGCTATTGGATACGGTCTATATGGTGGGTTCATGCAAAGAGCGAATTAGCTATATTTGCTAAACTAAATTGCTTAGTGGTCTAAAGTTGGTCACTTATACCAGGGTTGTAGTCGAGTCCATCACAAACTTGACAAGTCCGTCAATTCCAGTAACAAGAAGCAAAGGATGAGCACGCACAAAAGAATGCCTTTGTTGGAGTTCATTTGAATAGCTTGTGATTTGAATTAAGATCCAGGGACTTGTGGTGGACTTGTGAGGACTTGTGAAGACTTGTGAAGGCTTGTGAGGGCTTGTGAGGGCTTGTGAGGGCTTGTGAGGACTTGTGAATGCTTGTGAGGACTTGTGAATGCTTGTGAGGACTTGTGAAGGCTTGTGAGGGCTTGTGAGGGCTTGTGAGGACTTGTGAATGCTTGTGAGGACTTGTGAATGCTTATGAGGACTTGTGAGGACTTGTGAAGGCTTGTGAGGACTTGTGAAGGCTTGTGAAGGACTTGTGAAGGACTTGTGAGGACTTGTGAGGACTTGTGAGGACTTGTGAGGACTTGTGAAGGCTTGTGAAGGCTTGTGAAGGCTTGTGAGGACTTGTGAGGACTTGTGAATGCTTGTGAGGACTTGTGAGGACTTGTGAGAACTTGTGAGGACTTGTGAGGACTAGTGAATGCTTGTGAGGGCTTGTGAATGCTTGTGTGGGCTTGTGAGGACTTGTGAGGACTTGTGAACGCTTGTGAACGCTTGTGAGGACTTGTGAACGCTTGTGAACGCTTGTGAGGACTTGTGAAGGCTTGTGAGGACTTGGGAATGCTTGTGAGGACGTGTGAAGGCTTGTGATGGACTTGACTACAACCCTGACTTGTACTACATTTTGAACTATGGAATGACTTGAAATTTTCTGCTTAAAATCTCTAAAATTCATGTTTGGAAGATGTCGGTCTAAATCGCTCGCTCAACAAACTAACGAAGATAACGTCAAAACAAATTATTTAAATGGAGGGAAAAGTAGGAAGCGGTGGGGTAATTAGGGTGGATTCACACTAGGCTTTTTTCACGTGTTACGCGTGTAAATTTAACGCACATCATCACCTCAGGAAACTCGGTACAGAGAGAATTACGAGTGTAACGACATTTTTAGCAGCAATAGTTTTTGTGATTCTATGATTTTCCCTCCATCGTTTTCACCAAATTCCTTTCACACCACAATTTCTGGAGGCGACGCGTGTAAAATTTACCCACGTTAATGTGTGAAAAAATATTAGTGTGAATCCACTCGTAACCTCTTGGTAAATTATGTGGCTCGATTTATTTTTTCAATGAGGTAGGTTGTCTTGTTTTAACCGTCTATAGAAAGTTTTGTGGCTAATAAAATATTGGCAACATAATCTGAACTAAACGTAAAAATCTACCCAAAAATACAACTACCCTGTATTAAAATCTGAAATTACCCTATCGGGTACTTTATGGCATATAATACGCAGTAGCATTTTTTTCCTACGAAGATGGCGTCTGTGAACGTGATCAATTGTTTGTTTTGGTGATATAATACAGAATTCTCAACAGAAAAATAACGTTAGTGATAGTTCATATCATTCCAGGCCAAAATTAAAAATCAAAACAAACAAACAAATTTCAGCAAAATTTGGCAGAGCACCACTCAAAAACAATACAAATGATATGGAATTTTAGTCGATAACCCTTTTTTGCTAATAGCACACTTTTTTTCTGCTCCATATTTTCTTATAAACGACGCCGTGAAATTGGGCCCAAGTTTTACACCTTATAGATGAATTTGAGAGACGTTATTTTCTGTGATGGTCCAACAGTAATCGCGCATGTGCGTAATTTTGAAGTAAATATGAATTTTGGTTAGTCAGATTAGGACAAAAATCCATATGTCCGCCATGCGGCGTGTGTACTGCATGATGCATAAACATCAGTTGTTCAAAAAGCAATGCGGATATGTCTATGCATCCGTACTGCGCTTTCCGTATTGCGTTTTCCGTTCAAATCTTATACGCTCTAGGGAGCTATTGAAAAGGATGGCGCGCACACTGCGCATAGACATTTTGTGTGTAAAATTCACTGGAAAATGGCCTCAAATACGCTCCTTCTAAAAAATTTCGGCAGTTTTAATAAGGTGAGTGGCAAGTTATAATTTGTAAGAGATAAGAAAAATGACAGTCAATAATGTTATTGTCCCACCAACTTACCAAAATCAATCAAAATTTGATGACTTGAATTTTTTAATCTGGTACTTTCACATTCTGTGCGGGGCTTGCAGTACAGAAATACGCACACATGGAATGTCAAAATACGCATCACGCATACGCACAGCGCACCACGCACAGCGCACTACGCATACATGAATGGCCTCTGTCTACAGCAACCGTTGACACGTCTGATTTATATTGATACAGAAATAAAATAAAAAAGGAAATTGGATTTTCCGATAATTATCAACTTTCTGCACCGCTAGAGAGATCTGGATCAGTTTCATCGACCGTTTCCGGCTGTTGGACCGGTTCCGGTGAAGGCATCAACCCGAGTGCGGTGCCCGCTTCCTTGATCTGTAGAAAGATAATTGCATTAAACAGGATGCCAGACTTGTGATGGGCCACTGATCTCTTTTAGACAATATACAAATACAACATGGTTTGATTGGAAATAGTGAAAACTAATGACCCCGAGGTGTTGGATGATTGTTATTATTATTATTATTATTTCTTTCTGGTATTCATACCAAGGATTCCTCAATAGTGCTCATTGCACTGTCACTCGCAAGCGTGAGGAAACCCATGAAAAATTAGAATTAGAAATGGCCAGAGGCCAGGGATGATCCCCCTTGCTCTTCACGAAAGAATGCTCTGGGATCTTTAGAGTGCGTTTCCATATTACCTATTAAACACACTGGACCAACGGCTTTACAAGTGTGGTTGAGTGCCTTGCCCAAGGGCACAGGTACCGTAGCCGTGGGGAGGTTCAAACCTGCAACAACAAGTTTTCACCTATGATTGCGAGTCAATGACCTAAACTGCTCGGCCACGGTACCCCACTATCTCCCAAGGCGTACGCCGAGGGAGACAGTCCTAATCATTCAACACCCAGGGATCATAGTTTTCACTATTTTCCCTCAAACCATGTTGTATTTTTTTTACTACACCTCATAAATATTCTGTCAGGCAGCCGCGTTATTTCATGGATCCAAACCTTTATTTCTGGTATCGCAAAGTGAGCCTATAACACCGCCACGCAGACGTCGGTTTGATTTCTGCTGTAACAGACTGGTACAATATGCTCACCACTGATTTCCACGGGTACGCACGTAAAAAGCATGCATCGTTGGTACATTTAATCACAAAGATCACAACGCACTGGGACAAATCTATGGCAGTGAGCCAAAGTGTGTGATAGTATCTCCGCATCACACACGCGCGCGTGCCACACGCGCGCGCGTGCGTGTGACGACACGGGAAAATAATCCTACCTGTCGCATCCAGTCTTGGCATTCCTTCTTAGAGCGCGACAACAAGTCCGCTTGACCCTTTAGCACCCTGATGTTCCAGGCAAAGTTCTCCGAGGCCTGTATGGAAATTCCAAAACAAAATGTTTCGATGTAAACTAGACTTGAGATGGACTCTACAACAGCCCTACAACCTAGCCACTAAACTCCTCGTGTGGTCTAGTGGGTATGAAGCAGGATTCCCAATCAGGTTGTGGGTTCAAGCCCCACTATGACCAATGTGTCTGTGTACCCGGGCAAGGCACTTAATCCCAGTTGCCTCGTCAACCCAAGCGATCTTTGAGGAGCTGAATGCCACAATCTAAGTGCTGATAGGGTTGTGCGCCTTGGCCAGGCAGCCACCCAGTTGAAGCGAAATGGTTCTGGTGATTCCCTGATGGCAGCGGTAATAATGGCAACAGCGCCAGGAGCACACCGCAGGATGGACATGTGCCCTATATAAGTATTCATTATTACTATTATTTAAAATGTAACGTACCTTGGACAGCCGTTTTCCCTTCAGTCCATCTTTGGTTAGAAGATAGTTGAGATTGTCCTTCATTAGATAAAACAAAATATAAGAAACAAAATCATTAATAAGGTAATGAAAGTGCGGATGGCAGTCTCAAACAGTACGTATAAAAGCCTGGTCACACATACGCATGAACATGCCAGTGTCACGCGTCAAGTATGGCGTGCCAAGCTAACATTTAAAAATATGCCTATTTCTTGACGTGCCAAGTTAACATTTCATCCCGAAATTGAGATATATTTATTTCAAATAGGTATGTATTGACGTGCGACGCTGGCATCTTCACGTGTATGTGTGACAGGGGCCAATTTCATAAAGCTGGGTTAGCAGTCAAAATCGTGTGAGATGTGTATCACAATTAACTGGTGTTCTGCTATTCTTGCTAAGAACACAAGTTTACATACAATTTTAACTATTAACCTATTTTTAGAAAGCAAACAAATTTTGGATTAAGCTAATTTTTCTGCTAAACAGCTCTAAGAAATCGGCCCACGCCGTACACCCTGTTTATACTTGATCCCGAGCTCGGGGTCGAACACCGAGCTCGGGATCAGCCCCGGATTACAAACTGAGTGTAAACGCTCTCGGGACCTAATTGGCCCCGGATCAGACCCCAAGATTTTGGACTCGTGTTGGCGAAGGGTTCGATCCAACGAAATTCAAGTGGTCTTGTACACTGTACATGCACAACCTATGCACACATTTATCAGGGGATCAATCTTAATTCGAGCTCGGGACCAGTGTAAACACGGTCGCTGGACGCTGATTATGGCCCAAGGCAAACTACTAATGAAAGCTACTAGTAAAAACGGTAATTCCAGTAAAATTCCCAAAAAAGAGGGTCTTACATGAAACTCCAGCCCCGCTTTCCGGACTTCATCGATTCGGACAACTAAACCGTCAGCTAGTTCCATCAAGGTTTTACTCTCGGATACCATCTAAAATAGGAATCAAACGACATTTTGTCAGACTAAAAACATAAAGTAGTCGAGTTGTCGAAAACAAGAAATTTGATGCATATAGGCTAAAGGAGCGCGACCAGATCTATTTTTGACGCCCCCATTTTTCTCATGGGTGATGAGATTTTGATACCATATCATGTGTCATATTTTTCTCATTACCATTCTGGAATTTTGCGCTGTCAAACCGTATATTTTCAAGGATATCATCAAAAAACGAACGATGTTTTGTAAACTAATTTAGCGATTCCATAAAGCAGTGCAGTGATTACACCAACTTTTTTGCTTCCACATCCAAATTGGAGATTGCAAATGTCCTGTTTTCTTCCCATGGATAGTATTTTGGGGAGGTATTTTATATGATTGTTAGGTTAGAACGGAATCCATTTTCTGGAAAAATCTGGACAAGCTCCAAAATAAGCATGACTTGACTGACAATTTTAGGAGGCCTTTAATTACTCAGAATGTTCAAAATCTTACCAAATCGAATGCACTGAGCGCCTTTTTCAGCATGTCCGGGGCGCTCCCCTCCGACTCCAAAAACGCAAGCCCCTCCCTCATGGAGAGTCGTAACTGTACAGTGTCCGAGGACCCCGCTAGTCTGGTAGCCAGGAGCCGTATGCACTGCTTGAGGTTTGCGATGGAAGCCAGACCGCAGCCTTCCTTGAATCGTGTCATAGCTAACTGAACGTTCTCGCGTAGCTCGCTGCCTTCTTTGAGCGGAGCCATTGATGCCTGGAAATGTAAAAACAAGCCCAATTTGCTGACGTCACCCTGAGGTCATCCAACCGTAACTATGCGCCGTCCGGGACATACACACAAAGATGCATTATGCTACATGTAGCATAGCTAATGTTGAACCATGGCAGTGACAATGTACGGAATAATGTTCATGCAGGGTGTGAGTGGAGAACCCAAAAAAAATCTGAAACTGCAATCGTGAGGCTGAAATTGCGAGAATGAAGCCTGAAGACCTAACGGCGTGGGGTCCGGGGCACTGACATCTTGATGAATTTATGTCCCCAGTTGGTGCATTTTATGGCTTTGAGAATGGAATTTTGTACTGAATACTGGCTCGCACATGGCATGCGCTAGAAAAATGCAGGAAAAAAAATCAGTGTTTACGCATGGGAGGAAAAAAGCAGAAATGTCGGGAGAAAAAAAAAGCTGAAATTAAATTTTGGCACATTAACAAAAAAAGCTGAAATCGGCTAACAATCTGAAATTTCACACCCCTGGAAGAGCCAGTTGGTTTTTTAACATTTCAAATTATCAAAAGAAACAGAGCATATTTACCTTAAAAACTTCATCTATGCCCTTGACTCCGATTGATCTGACATGGGTGTAGTCTCTCGTCCTCTTGGACTTCTTAACCGACATGCCTCGTCTTGTTGGCTTCTACAAGGTCACAATTTAAAGAATCTTGGATAAATTTATAGTTTACTTTGTCAACGGCAACACACAATATTTGTCATGTGCTTAAAGAACATTCATAAATACCTTAGATAGTTTACGCATCCCTATTGGCTGAGAGCATGTCACATGGCCAGTTTTAAACGGACGATGAAGACCAATGATAAAGACCGGCCGGCTCGTGTCTGTGCCCGCATCCTAGTCAGCGCATATGGAACACGCACACGCACACAGAAACTGCTCGCTTCCGAAAGCAAAAGGTGCACTAGTGACAAAATCTACCCGGTCGTGTGCTTACAACCTGCCTGCATTACGCGGGCGATCGAACAAACAACTCGACGCACAGCTAGCAGTTTGAATGGAGAACGCGATGAAGGAAAAAATGAATGCAAAACATGGCAAAAATTTCAAAACGGCAAGCAAATTTGGTGAGTTTTACTGATTTACACAAAAAGGGTATTTATGAATGGGAATAAAAGTGGGTTTGGCCAATCTTAAACAAGAAGTTTAAAACCGGCTAGGGGCCTACTCGTCCAGGGTCCTTATTCACAAAGCACCCGCAACGATTTGCTTTACATCCCTTCTGAAGGATAGAGCAAGTGTGGTCGAGTGCCTTGCTCAAGGGCACAGGTACCGAAGCCGGGGGAGGTTCGAACCCGCAACCCCAAGTTTTCACCTATGATTGTGAGTCAATGACCCAAACCACTGAAGTTCACGCTTAGTAAATAATTGTTCGTTAACTTAGAATAAGCTTAAACAGAAATTAAATTTGCTTACCCCTCCTCCGCGTTTATTTGTGACTGCTACATGGACGAACAATGACGCTGGTTCTATTGAGTCGCCAGTGTTGGAAAGCAACTTAAAATGTCTGTAACCTGAAAGAAAATACGGTTAAAAATAAATGCAAATTATACTGACCAAAGGATCGATGATGATGATAGATGTATCTCATTTTATCGGTCAGTACCGTGTATGAACACCTCTTGTGGTGAGGCTAACTGCACCAGCCTCTGTAAGAGCCGCTGAGGCAGGATGCGCCACCCTGTCAGAGGTGCCTCCTTGAGCTCCTGCACTTATAAAGCTGTTTTAATCAGGTTGAAAACTCAACAATTTTTTCGGGGAACATTTGTAAACGGGAATTTCTAGGAAATGTCACAGCTCATTGCTGTGGGAATCACTTTGTTCAAACGTGGGGGGGGGGGGGGGGGGGGGGGGGGGGTACACCCTCCTTACACACAACGAGTCTGTTTACCTTCCCAGCATGATGCTGGTACCCATTTATACACCTGGGTGGAGAGAGGCAAGTGGGGCAAAGTGCCTTGCCCAAGGGCACAAGACATTGGTTGCAATGGGACTCGAACTCACAATATTAAATTACACAACATTTTCTTCCCTATTGACTACAACGGAATTGCGAGTTGACGTACCCGGTTGCAAGCACTCAAATGGAATGGTGTACTGGCCGATAAACTCGTCTCCAATATAATCGTCGTCCAAAACGATGAATCGCACAAGGGCGAGCTCGGGCAAGTTGACGGTGAAATCAAAGCTTTCGTCGTAGATTGGATTGTACCCTAGAAAGAGAAGAACATTATAAGGGCATGTTCACCCCTCTTGAGCATATTTATTAACACCAAGAGAATCCACGAAGGTAAACTACACACAAAGGAAGACATCAAATTCAAAATACTGAGCCCGACTGTGAAACACCGAGCGTTTCAAAATCGGCCTATGTAGAACAGATTTTGCATCTACGTCGACTCGTCCAGACGTATCACGTGCATAGCTATGCCCTGGTTACTGCTATTTGCATATTGCCCGCCGACCCGATACTTTTCATTAGGAAAATACTCCAAAATCATAAAGTGGATGGATCTAAAAAGGTAGGATGATTGTATTTTGTTTTCATAGATTATTGACTGGCTCAAATAAATTGTGATTTTTGGCGAGGCCCAGTCTTCGAACAGTACAAACTCTAATTCCCCTTCATAAGACCAATTACAAGATTGGAAGACTTTTAAAAACAGGAACAACAGCATTACATAACTAAAGAATAATGTTGATAAACTGCCTTGTAGAAATTTCAGCCATATAGATGCAGTAATACTTCAGAAAACCATCAAAATCCCTGCATGGTTTTTGTGTTGAATAAATGGTAAATAAATCATTTGCTAACGATTTTGTTTGGTAAAAAGCACCTTGAGTTGGCAATTTCTCCCACAAAGGTACAATTTTACACGGAAACAAAAATCACGTGGTGTTTGTTACCATTGCTATCAGCACTTTAAGTCAGGTTTTTCTTGTCAACTCGTGAAGTAAAATTTTGGGTCACTGCAAAGCTCGTCCGGGGCTTGTTCTACCTAGCAAAAACTAACGTATAATTCTTGCATACCGTTATGAGGAATGGTTTTGGTTCGTTCTTCAGCGCAGTCCGCCGGAATGCCAAAAATCTCCATGGAGACATAGGGGTCAATGACCTACAATGCAAGAATTGTAAGTGATCATATAATATTGCATGGCTTTGAGGGTGATATGAGAATATACTGCACGAGTCATGAAAATACGGAACGAGCCAAAGGCGAGTTCAGTATTTTCATGACGAGTGCGGTATATTCCCCCTGAAAAGACATCCAATATTATTATTGTTATATAAAGATATAAGATTTCCACAAAGATATTTCCATAAAGATATAAGATTTCCATTCTAACTGCATTAGCTTCTGTTACTGGTGCAGTATTTTTTGATACCGTACTCCCACGCACGTTGCACACACACACACACACAATGCATGACAAGCACATACGCTTGTGCTTTTGTGTGCCCAGCGTGGACGTACATCATATTTAGGCTTTGTGCTGCACAGTATTATAAAGGCGCGGTATCCGCAAAAGCTTAATTTTATATAATAAAAATCTTTTTTTTAATAAGTTAACGATCAAAATTCCCCCTGAAATCTCATAACTTTTGGTGGAAATGTGTATGAAAATACAGATATATGTAAATATACTATGCAATGGAAATTGAACGCTAACTCACGTCTCCCTTGGAGCCTGACCCCTTCGGTTTGGGGAACTTTTGCCCGCTGATGATCTTAATGTGCAGTATTTGGGGCGAGACCCCTGGAATAATGTCCCTGGAGTTGGCACTGAAGTAGGAGATCTCTGCAAGATCAAAAACACCATAATTAGTAAAAACCATGTGCCAGATTTTGGATTTCTTTGTGGATTTTTGAAATTCAAGCAATGTTCATACGGACAGAAAGTTTTCACATTTTGTAAAAACAAAGAAATTTCAAAAAAAAGAAGAAAAAAAGTGTGAATAGAAATCATGTCAGGTACCCTACCTTCTCTCATAACTCCAGGCTTGAGTACGTAGCCGCACTGGCCATTCTGCCGGAATTTACCGTCATACAAGTCCGTCATGAGCCCCGACGTTTGGTAGTTTAGAGCAACTAAATAGCACACAATTTCAAATTAAAAACATTGTCACACCCATAAAAGTTTGAAGATTAAGATTCAACACAGTCATCCTGAGGGCTTAGCATATTTCCACTCTGCTAAGCGCGTTACAATCCCCTAAGGGTGCACCCAAGTAAATAGGCAGACATCTGTGCGCCGAGCTCATGAATATTTTGTATGCCCTCAAATTCTTCTTTATTAGGGAGAGTTGCGAGCTGAACGAGTGTGGTCTTGTGTAGAATATTACTATCGTCGCGATGTGGGGTATTTTTTCTTCCAACTATAAACATTTCAGACACTGTAGCTCCTAAAAGTGACCCTATTTTGCCCAGTAGCGTATGTGCCTTTGTTCCAAAATGGATGCAGGTCTGATTAGCAAGTTTCACTGTTGCAGGGGTAGTTTTGTTTCAAGTGGAAATTAGGGAATAAAAGTGACGGATTACCCCCATAAAATTGAACAGAATTGAAAAGATGAGACTTCAATGAGAATTTTGGTTGTTGTCCTGAGAAGCTGAGAGAGTTGTGAGTATTTTTAAATGATTTTTGAAAATTAGGCATTTAGCATTGGTTCCTATGGGAGCCCTATTTACTTGGGTGCAACCCTAAGGAAATACACACAAAGATTCAAAGTAAAATTTGGTAAATATTTGGTCAAATCCAGTCAAATTCGGTCAAACCTGGCCAAACCTGGCCAAACTCGGTCAAACTTAAGCCTCGTCTACACTGGCAAACAGATACATGTTTGCTGATGTTTTTCTGTGTCTCTACATTGGCAAACAGAAGCAAACTTCTTGAACGGTCACGTGATCATGATTGGCTGGCTCTAATCACATGACTTATAACTGGTCCCTGATTGGGTCAGACATAAAACATGAGCAAACAGATGTTTGCCAATAGCTGCATGTCCAAACACCGGAAAACACAGTTTGGTAAAGTTTGCTGTTGTTTGCTAATGTTTTATGGGCTGTCCACACCTGCAAACTTTTCTGAAAAACATGACCAAACCTCAAGTTTGGTCATGTTTTATGTGAAATGTTTGCCAGTGTAGATGAGGCTTTAGTCAAATTCGATCAAACACGGTCAAAATTTGCTCAAAATTTGCTCAAATTTTGGTCAATACAATTTCGCGTTATTTTCAGTGCGTCTCGAAATGGCGTTTCAGTTGTTGTACATAAACAATGCAAGAGCATTACAGAGAGAGAGAGGATTTTCAGGGACAGGACAAATCCTCTGGATTCATAGTGACAAAAAGATGCACAAATATTATCGGTTTACGCGGAATGGCGTCATGAAAATTATTGACGTATTTGTGGCTTTCGGGTTTTACGCTATGCTGCTTCTATTCCACAACATCCGATCATGGCATATCTGAAGCTAGTGTAGCTGCAGAATCGTGCATCGAGTCACTGAATTTATGGTTGTTTACGCGTTACTAAGCGATCGTCCTCGTCCAATAAATTTATTTATAATTAATACTCATCGCTATTGCGACGGCTTTAGTGAAATGCAAAATCCATCGCCATCGCAATAACGATGGATTTGAATTTAGCGATCATTCTAACGATGATCGCAAAACAGCGTGTTAGTGAAATCGGTCCCAGGGCGAAATGAATTTACGTCTCACGAGACAAACAAAATTGTTTTGCTCATTTCTCAAGGGCTATAACACTTCAGACAAAACTTCAAGTTTGGTCATGTTTTATGTGAAATTTGCTCAAAATTTTGTCAAATGTTGCTCAAAATTTGGTCAAATGTTGGTAAAATTTTGGTCAAATGTTGGTAAAATTTTGGTAAAATTTTGGTCAAATTTTGGTCAAATGTTTGTCAAATGTTGGTCAAATGTTGCTCAAATTTACTACAACTGACTCATTTTCAGAGAACAAGATACATTTATTTACCAATTTGGCAGCCACAGTTCCAGAAGTCTTGTGGGTTGTAGTTACTGGAGTCTACCCTGTTGAGGTTAGGGTATATTCTTGTCAGTAGGTGCTTGTTGTGACTGACAAAGTCCTCCGCACAGTCCCGGGCAAACTTGATGGCCGTGCATTCGCTAAGTGAACAAATCTCCCAGTATCTCTCTGCAAACAGAAAAGGGTAATGAGGGCAAATATTACCCCTCGTCATTGGGCTCAGTAATATCATTTAATTTTCCAGTATCACTCTGCCAAGAAAATAATAATAATAATGGTAGATTCTTACCGCTGCCTTCAGGAAATCACCAGAACCATTTCGCTTCAACTATGTGGCAACCCGGCCAAGCGCACAACAAAATAAAATTGTTTTTGAATAATGTAACTTACGTTTCTGGGCTGCTTCATGGAAATCGTCAAAGCGTACAGATTTGCATAGTGTGACAAGGTCAGACAATTCCTTAATGAGTGCACGCTTCTTAAACCCATCCTGGAAAAAAAAAGAACAAGGGAGGCCTGGTTGGCGTAGTGGTTCTTTCCCCGCCTTTCACCTCTGGCATCCCGGGTTTGTATCAGGGGCGTGTATGTGGATTGGGTTTTCAGTCCCTACTTGTGACATCGTTATTTAGGGTTTGTTTTGCCATTACTCAACGTAACCGAGTTAGATAGACGCATGCTCAGTGCTTCCCCAAGACACTATGAAAAAAACGTCATGGTGTGCTCGAGTGGGACTCGAACCCACGACCTCCTGAATCCTACCTTTTTAATTTTCCTCCTCTCGCCATCTGCCCCCTCGTCTTCATCTGTCACTTCCCCCTCCTCCCCCACAAAATTGGCCGGAAGTTTCTTACCCTGGAATGAAGCCAAAGTTTAAACCTCGTATAATATACGATTAAACAAACGAAATGCAAATTACACTCCGACCGAAAGATTGAGAAACATTGAGAGATGTAACATTTTATCGGTCAGTGACGTGTAAGACCACCTCTTATGGCAAGGCTGACTGCACAAGCCTCTGTAAGAGCCACTGAGGCAAGGTGCGCCACTCTGCCTAAAGTGCCTCCCTGATCTCCTGCACTTCTAGGGCTGTTTGGGAGATGCGTGGCTCTAGAGGTCAGCTCATCCCAAGCAGGTTTAATCAAACATTGCACTTGTTTCGTTGTATAAAAATAATCATAACATACCTTCAGAATAATTTTCCCCTTGAGTTGTTCCGGCGTCGGCAAGTAGGCAGACGACTCGACCGGCGAGTCGACTTTTAATTTATCTGTGATCAATTAACAAAAAATAGCCTCGTGTTGGATTGTTGGATGTTGATAATTAAATAAATGCATAGTTCCGACCTGTCAATCAAACCGAACCCGCCGACCAATCACAACAGAGCTAGCAGACGGCGCCCACATGAAGAAAAAAAAGAGTCGCGATTCCATCTTTCGCGGGAAAACGTTAAATATACTGATTGTGTTTAATAGGTAGATGTACGTGTACTTTGCAAAAGTACTCATATTGTGCCGACGAAAACCCAATTATTGGCACCGAACGGCACTAAAGACCTGGCCTATAACACTCACATTTTCTTAATAATGTGGAAATGATCAGAGGCTGAATATTCTTGCAGAAGTTGGTGTTTTTGCCTCCCGAATTGCTCGGTAATTTCTGGAATCAACAAGCTATCACTGGGAATCGAATGTAAATGAAGGGAATCGATTTCTACTGGGAATCGATTCCTCAAAAATCTGAAATCGCAATTCCGATTCCTTAAGTGGAATCAATTCTATTGGACTCCGGCGTGGAGTCGCCCAAGCCTAATACGCGAGCGCCACAGCGCAAATGTAACATGCTTATTTCAGACTGACTTACCCCCAAATACCGTCTTGAGGTAATGAGCCATAACTCTTTGCTGTTCTACACTGCAGTGGTTCTCAATAGACACTAACAATGGATACCTATGGAGGAAAAATACATATTTTAAACAAAATTTCAAGTGACCTGAAATAACCACATTACATATGTGACGGGCTCTACGAAAATGAGTCACAAGTCGCGCTGGCTAGTATTCTTTTTGCGACCATAAAAAGAAATCCGCGGCAAATCCACGCTCAATAAAATACCAAAACACAATGGAAATTCCTGGCGGTGCCCAGATACCGCCTGGAATGTCCGTGTTCCCCCTGGAATGTTTGTGTTACGCCTGGAATTTGTTTTGTGTTTAGGTATTTTAATGAGCGTAGAAATGCCACAGATTTCTTTTTATGGTCGCAAAAAGAATACTAGCCAGCGCGACTTGTGACTCATTTTCCTAGAGCCTGTCACATATGTGAGCCGCTCCACTGAAAGTAGGCGCTTGTCGCACAGGCCAGAACTGAGATAATGGTTAATTTATGCATGTATGTCAAGTAGGGCATTTTTTTATCGATACCAGGATTTCTGCATGAGACCACCTATTAAGTATCCATCTATCACCTAAAGAAGTTTAAGTGAATAAATACTACCGGAAAACAGTTTTTGTTTTCAGTGTTTTTTTCTAAAGCATACCTTCATGAAACTAGGCTAATGGGAAAATCACTGATATTCCATGCTTATTTTTCATTGCCTTCGGCAGGGGTTGGCACTATATCCCATACACCAGTGTTTTCCTATAGGTATAGGGCTTTTGGAGTCAGAATTTGCATGGTTGCTAAGGACTTTATGCCTCAACAGAAGTACAACCTTTTTTCTCTAAAGCACTTCTTAAAAAATTGTGCTCTTGGTCATCACGGAAATGGTCATAACTTGGTCAATTTTTGACGGATCGACATAATCTTTGTAGTTTTGTGAAGCTTCGGCGGACGCAAAAGCATTACGTGTAGAAGACACATGTACAACTAAAACAACCATTTTTGAATGAAATTTGTGGGTGCACATAGGTTTGGCATAATACCCAACACAAAAGACATTTTAAGAAACTTATAAAATAACTGATAGTTATTTCTGAGCAGTCTGTTACAGAACATGAATTTGAAAAGTCAGGCCCGTTTCAAACATCGAGATTGGGCCATGTCAAATTAAATTCAACTTCATTTATTTAATTTAAAACGGCACAAGCACGGCGTTAGAAACCGTTTGGCTCGGCAAATTGAATCCGGCTCGACAGAAGACTTTAGCTCGACAGGGTCTGCCATGCTAACTCAATTTAGTGCGGCAGTAGCACGGCGCGGTTTCAAATGTCGTGCTTCTGCCGTGTCGAATTTAATTCCAGTTCGAAGTTGGGCTGCAATTTTGTTTACAATTAGGAATGCGCATGCTCGTAGCGCGTATGTGAGTAAAGAAACAACCAACAAACAAGCCCATCAAAATAATAAATATTGCGACATACAATGGACAGAATGGAAATCGCACGTGCACAACGTCCATGACGTGCACAGTACTCATCCGCCATGTTGGATGTATTTAAGCTCAACTGGGAGTTTGCAATTAAGTTCCACGTTTGAAACCACTGCCGTGCTTATGCCGTTCTACCGTCGCGCTAAATTGAATTTTATTCGACACGGCATAAGCGCAACGTTTGAAACAGGCCTCACATTATTTTGTAAATGAACTTACTGTGAGGTTTCGAATGCATGTTGGTTAATGGCCTCCACAACGGCCTTGAAGGATATCTTGGACGTCAACGTGTGACCGTGGTAAATTATTGGTTCCCCGTTGGCTCCGTCCCAACAATCCACTAAAAAAGGCAAACAATCAGAGTTAATTCATGTCTCGATTCAAATCTCAAATCTCGAAGAGCAAGTCTTGATTCAAGTCTCTGAGATCCACTCAATTTAAATCACAAGTCTTGAACAGCATGTCTTGATTTAAGTCTCAAGTCTTGGAGAGCGAGTCTTGATTCAATTCTCAAGTCTTAAGGCCTGTCTACACGAACCAACATTTGTTGGCCAACAAGGTCCAACACGTGTCTGACGATGTCGCCCGACCAAAAGTTGGATGGTGTGGACGTCCCTCCAGACAGCATCCAACAATATCCAACTAGTTGGAACATGTTTGAACATGTTTCTATCACCCGACTTTGTTGGAGCTTGTTGGAGAAATGGGCCGATAGATTAGAACGCCTGTCACGTTACAGGCAGCAACCAACTGCAGTCGAGATATGCTGGAACATGTTGGTTTGCACGGTCGAGCACATCCATGTACCGCCCAACAAGTTCCAACTTCATGTTGGTCCTTGTTGGCCAACAAATGTTGGCTCGTGTAGACGAAGAGCGAGTCTTGATTCAAGTCACAAATATTTAAGAGCAAGTCTCAATTCAAGTCTCAAGTCTTGGTGAACAAGTCTCAATTCAAGTCCTAAGTCTTTAAAAGTAAGTCTCGATTCAAGTCCTAAGTCTTTAAAAGTAAGTCTCGATTCAAGTCCCAAGTCTTTAAAAGCAAGTCACAATTCAAGTCTCATGTCTTAAAGAACGAGTCTCGATTCAAGTCCCAAGTCTTTAAAAGCAAGTTTCAATTCAAGTCCCAAGTCTTTGAGAGCAAGTCTTGATTCAAGTCCCAAGTCTTAGATAACAAATGTCAATTATTCAAGATCAACTTTCGATTCTAGTCAAGATTTTAAGAGCATGTTTTGATTCAAGTCTCCGGTCTCTACTCAAATTCTACACGTTTAAGATAAAGCCTCGATTTAAGTCCAAATTCTAAGTATCGATTCATGTCTCAAGTCTTCAAGAGTATGTCTCAATTCAAGTCCCAAGCCTTGAAGACCAAGTGTTTATTCAGGTATCAATTCTTTAAGACCAACTCTTGGTTTAAGTATAAAGTCTTTGAGAGCACATCTCATTCTTTCCTTGCCTTCCACCAACGTGGCCCTGGTTCGAATCCCGTCCGGGTCAGTATGTGGATTTGGTTATCTCAGTCCCTGTTTGATTCCGTGGGTTTCCCCACATCGCCTCACATTCCCCCTTCCCCAAATGATTTCCATTTTTGGATCCAGAGACACCCTACTGACACCCTGTGGCCCATCCCGTGCCCCCTGCCATCCCCTGTTTATACTCACATTCGACCCATCGACACCCTTTCTGAAGAGCCTTAACGTATGCCGAGACACTTGAGGGTCCCTTCAGTTGATCTTCAGTCAGATATCTGGAGAAATGTACAAGAACAAATCACAAAACAATCAGTTACTTTACCTAAATAGAGCTATGAGGTAGTGGGTGTACTCCCTCAGGTTTCCCCCCAAAGACCTCTGACACACCGGGCAGATGATCTACCAGCTGAGCTACGAGACACAGTGGTATACTCCTTCATGTGCCCACCCCCGCCCAAAGACATTTGACACACTGGGCAAATGCTCTACCAGCTGAGCTATGAGGCACAGTGGTATACTCCCTAACATTTTCCCCAAGACCCCTGACACACCAGGCAGATGCTCTACCAGCTGAGCTATGAGTCACAGTGGTATACTCCCTCACATTTCCCCCCAAGACCTCGGACACACCAGGCAGATGCTCTACTAGCTGAACTGAGGCACAATGATATACATATACTCCCTCATGTTTTCCCCAAGACCTCTGACACACCAGGAAGATGCTCTACCAGCTGAGCTATGAGGCACAGTGGTATTCTCCCTCACTTTTCCCCCCAAGGCCTCCGACACACCAGGCAGATGCTCTTCTAGCTGAGCTAAGGCACAATGATATACATATACTCCCTCAGGTTTTCCCCAAGACCTCTGACACACCAGGCAGATGCTCTACCAGCTGAGCTATGTGACACAGTGGAATATACTCCCTCAGGTGGTATACTCCCTCACGTTTTCCCCCCAAGACCTCTGACACACCAAGCAGATGCTCTACTAGCTGAGCTATGAGGCACAGTGGTATACTCCCTCACCGTTTCCCCCTAAGACCTCTGACACACCAGGCAGATGCTCTACCAGCTGAGCTATGTGACACAGTGGAATATACTCCCTCAGGTTCCCCCCCCCCCCCCAAGACCTCTGACACATCAGGCAGATGCCCTACTAGCCGAGCTGAGGCACATTGATATATAGTTAAAGTCAGAAGTTTACATACATGTACACCACTACCTTCATCACCCAAAATGGTAAACAAGACTACCCGAACCATTGCAAGGTGTGCAAGCTATGTTTTAAGCACTGCATGCACGTGAGGAATTCCACAAAATCAAGAATTTAGTAAAGACTGTTACAAAAATGGTGACAACGCAAGTTTAAGCACACCAGTTTTAACACAGTTGTATGTAAACTTCTGACTACAACTGTACATATATACTCCCTCAGGTTTTCCCCCAAGATCTCTGACACTGGACAGATGCTCTACCAGCTGAGCTATGAGATACATGTTATTACATACATATGTACATGGATTTTACTTAAGAACCTAGAAATCATAGAAATGGTGAAGAAGAGATGTGTTTAATGATAAAATGGAGTGGGTCTGATGATTTTATGTGGGAAGGGTTAGGTATCATGCTGATTAATGCTTTTTTGGATGCCGGGATGTTGAAGAAAAAAAACAATTTTGGACATACAAAAAGCAATTGTAATATTCTTCTTCTATAGTGTCAAATAGGACATTTATGTGTAGGTAATCCTTCTTCCAAAAATTTACAAAACATTCTGGTGCTCATATAATGAGCACATGCTCAAATTGTTTTTTGCGAAGATTTTCATTCTTTCTTTTTCTTTGAATAACAAAATATAGCTGGTATAGAAAGGCATTTGATTATATTCAGCACAATGGCCATGGCGCAACAACCTAAAGCAAGGTTAAAGGCCCAGTGTATCATTTGCAATGACCCCAAAAAGTAATCGACGAGTTTACAGGGGAAAAGTTCTGAAAGTAAAGATTGAATTAATAGCAACTACCCAATGAAAGGTTTCCGCTCAAAATGATATAATTGCAAACGATTTACTTATTTTTGGTTCGCATCTACGCGGTCCAAAATGCATGGGCGCTGTGTACTGCGTGTGCGTGTTCCAACGCGATGCATTTTTATGGATCGCGCGCACACGCAGTATATGATGCGCGCCACGGAGTGTATGATGCAAGCCACATAGTACCCGATCAACTGAGAACGAATATTTAAAACACCCCGCCAAGACCAGGAAAACGCATATGGATTTTCATTTTGTTTATAGACGTGGTACATTTGACAAAGCTGAAATTTCTTCGGATGAGTTTGTTGATGTCTTTCTTTTGATTTATAATGGTTTTATTCGCAGAATCACTCAAAAACAGATCATCTACAGGGCCTTTAAGCAACAGAGGTAAGTGCAACTAATAAGCCTTTCTCAATCATTTTGCAGGTTAGCACTCGGGCCACGATTGTCAACCGACACCCAAAATGGTGGAAGGCATGACGTCATCGAAAAGCAGTCGTTTTTAGAGACCGCTCTCAAGTGGCAAAATTGTAAGTTGCAGCCTGATAAACTTGACACTACTGTAAACTCATATTATTGATTGCTTTCCGTGACGTAAAACATCCGGGAATGTTTGGTGGTCAACGGTCACGCACGTACACCCGTGCGCAAATAGACGTACACGAACACGCGAAGATGCCGCACATGCACGCGCGTTGCGATACGTTCAAATGATTGAGCATGCACTCGGCTTGTAAAAACAAGTGTTTTTACTTGATCACAATTTTTAGCCTGAAGAAAGACATTTTTATCGTTATCGATACAACAGCCATGACGCAACAACATAAAGCAAGGTTTAGTAACAGAGGTGAGTGCAAACCAATGCGCTTTTCTTGCTTTTTTGGCCGGTAATAACTCGATCCAAGCGTGTCATGAAAAATGGAAACCAAAATGGTGGATGGAAGGCGTTACGTCACCGGAAAGCAATCAATAGCGTTCTTGAAGGGACTGAACTAATCGGAGCTTTATATCCAAATGACAGTTGAAATCATCTCGGGCCAGCTGGAAAGCCTCCCCAAATGGTCCGGCTGTCCAGTTGAAATAAAACTTGTACTGGGGAGAACCCTATGACTACCAAATTTTCCTAATTTATTCAATAAAATGTGGTTATTGCAAACATTAAAGGTCGACTGTGTGTAAAAAGAACAAACAGAAATTTTAACCGGGCCACTTGAAATGCTGACGGGCCAGTGAAGACTTAAGCCAACTGGCCCTGTTGGCCAGTTGGGAAAAAAGTTAAGGGAAAACACTGTCCAGAGAGCGCTATATAAGCAATGAATAAACAATCAAACGAATGATGGCCGGGACTTAGAAAAGGAAGCTCTATATCGAGAAGAGCTTTATATCAGGGGTTGGTATAACGGGACTTTACTGTACTTGACTAAAAACAGCTAGGGTTGGGATGTGCACAGGAGCTAAGGGGACAAATTGAGAAAAATCTTACTTTGGTGGACCCAGAGGTGTAGGATGTTTGGGGCATATTCCCATCCGTGGCCAGTTGCGGTACCTACGGAGGGAGGTGGGGAAGGGTGGGGGGTGTAAGAGGTGAATAAGGCGTGGGGGTGGGGTGGGGGTTAGACCAACCACCAAAATTATGGACAAAAGACAGGTGTGATGAAAATTGATAGGAAAGGAATTTGGGGCATGGGGTTGGAAGAATGTTACAGGAAAGATGTTAATTGTGGTTTTTTTTTGTGTTTGTGAGAGAGGCTGAATCCCGAGCTCGGTGTTCAACCCCGAGCTTAGGATCAAGTGTAAACAGGGTGTCAATGGCTACCAAAGAATGCTACCAAGAATGCTACCAGTTAATTAGTTAAGGGTTTATGAGTTGGGATTCAAAGATAACAGAAGTTTCACAACTATGAGAGAAAAGTTGGGTTTGGAGGGAAAGCCTGATGGACCATACTGCAGTAACTCTTAGCTCAGCTAGTGGAGCATCTGCCCGGAAAGTCGGAGGTCTTAGGGGAAAACCTGACTGAGGGAGTATGCCACTGTGCCTCATAGCTCGGCTTGTAGAGCATCTGCCTGGTGTGTCAGAGATCTTTGGGAATCCTGATATGGGGTATACCACTGTGCCTCATATCCCAGCTGGTAGAGCATATGTCCGGTGTGTCAGAGGTCTTGGGGGAAACCTGAGGGGGTATACCACTGTGCCTCATAGCTCAGCTGGTAGAGCATCTGTCCGGTGTGTCAGAGGTCTTGGGAGAAACCTGAGGGAGTATACCACTGTGCCTCATAGCTCAGCTGGTAGAGCATCTGTCCAGTGTGTCGGAGGTCTTGGGAGAAACCTGAGGGAGTATACCACTGTGCCTCATAGCTCAGCTGGTAGAGCATATGCCAAGAATGTCACAGGTTTCAGAGGACATACCTATTAAATGGAGTTTACCACTGTGCCTCATAGCTTAGCTGGTAGAGCATCTGTCCGGTGTGTCAGAGGTCTTGGGGGAAAACATAAGGGGGTATACCACTGTGCCTCATAGCACAGCTGGTAGAGCATCTGCCCGGTGTGTCAGAGGTCTTAGGGGAAATCTGAAGGAGTATACCACTGTGCCTCATATCTTAGCTGGTTGAGCATTTACTTGGTATGTCAGAGGTCTCGGGTTTGAATCTTGATGAGGACCATTTTATTTTTCTCTCATGTCATGTTTGGTTGCTTAATTTCAATGATTAAAGGTGGTAGAGCATCTGCCCAGAGTGTCAGAGGTCTGGGGTTCGAATCCTGATGGGGACCATTTGATTTTCCTTTCAATGGTATTTAGAGCTAGTAGAGAATCCACCCAGAGTGTCAGAGAGTCTAAAGTTCAAAACTTGTTTCATTTTATGGTGATCAGGCACCATACCAAATACTACGTTTGTTACTTTGCTCAGTGATGTACCCATGCAACAATAGGGCGCTTTCACAAGGGGTCAAAAGGTCACGGATCACTTTTGCTTGTCCTCCAGATCGGGAGAGAACAATAGAGCCAAATGGGGAAACGAACGTGGCTACTAGCAGAAAAGCACGTGGCTCTATTGATTGCTTTCCGTGACGTAGAACATCCGGGAATGTTTGGGTGTCACCGGTCACGCGCCAATAGACGCACATGAACAGGCGTACCAAATACTCACCAGCGTATTTTCATTCAAAAATCCTGCACGCGCGCATTGCGATACGTTTAAATTATTGAGCATGTAGTCAGCTTGTAAAAACAAAAGTGTTTTTACTTGATCACGATTTTCAGCCTGAAGGAATACATTCTATCTTTCTTGATACAACAGCCATGGCGCAACAACATAAAGCAAGGTTAAGCAACAGAGGTAAGTGCAACCAATGCGCTTTTTTTTGGCCGGTAATCACTCGAGCCACATGGGTCATGAAAAATGACACCCAAAATGGTGGATGGAAGGGGTGACGTCACTGAAAAACAATCAATTGTTATCTCCCGATCTGGAGGACAAGCAATAGTGACCCGTGACCTTTTGACCCCCTGTAAAAGCGCCCTACGGAAAAATATTTCTAGGTTTCCAAGTTTCTTATTTTTGAATGTGTAAAGTGTAACAGAATGCTCACGTGTTGTGTGACGACGCAATAAAGTAATGCGTCAGTGGCTGATTCATATCTTGACACACGCTGCGGTGCTGGAAATCGAAGATGTCACAATCTTCGGACAGCAGGTAGTTGGTGAAACCTGTGGGAAACATTTGTAATAATAATAATAATGAATTTTGAAGGTGTATATATAGGATAGGATTGACAATTGGAGATGAATTTAGAAACATGAGAAAATTGCAATGCCCCGACTGGGATTCGAACCCAGGTCCTTGGCATACATGGCCAACTGCTCTACCAACTGAGCCACATGTATCAGGGCATCAAGTCGGAGCACCATAAGAGTGGCAAACTGTTGGTCCAGTGTGTTGTGTATTGCACTTAAAGGCCCTATGTATCATTTGCAAGATAGAACTTTATACAGATTCGTGGAATAAGAGTGTAACATATCTAAGGAAGAATGTTGAATTCTAGCTAAGACATTTTAGCTACATAGATGCATCAATGCTTCAGAAAACCTTGAAAATATATGTGAATTTTGTGTACAAGTGAATGGTTAAAAAAGTCCTGCGCACAGGACTTTTTTAGAAAACCACCTTCGGTTGTCAATTTCCAACATGAAATACCATTTTGGACGGAAATAAATTCATGTGGTGTTTGTTACCATTGCTATTAACACTTTGAGTAAGGTTTTTCTTGTCAACTCATGAAAAACAAAATTGGGTCATTGCAAATTACTTTTCCTGGCCAACTTCTTCCCAAGACGAAAAAGTTCAATGCAGACACAGCGAGTCAGTAAAAGCGCTCTGGAAGCGTACGTCCGGGCCGTGAAAGTCACACTGCGAAGGGACACTGCGCATGCTCTCACACGGTCTTGGTAAAATTTTACTGTGCCAAAAAGTCCAAATGCGGACAGCAGTAAAATTTAGCCACTTTTTATTTTACCATCTTCTTGGTAAAACCTTCCAAAAAACAAGTCTAATGCGCACACGGCTTTAGGGGATTCCCCGGTGTCTCTGGCCGTCGGATGCCAATGGCACCACCCGCCTATGTATCTCGATGTTTAGATGGAAGACACTTAATCAAAGGCTTCATGCTTATGGGCCGTTAATTCAAGCCAGTGTTTTAAATGCCCATTGTATCATTTGCAATGACCCAATTTTGTTTTTCATGAGTTGACAAGAAAAACCTTACTCAAAGTGTTGATAGCAATGTTAACAAACACCACATTAATTTATTTCCGTCTAAAATGGTATTTCATGCTGGTTTTCAAAAAAGTCCAGTGCACGGGAATTTTTTAATATTCACTTGTACATAAAATCCATATATAGATTGTCAAGGTTTTCTGAAGCACTGATGCGTCTAAGTAGCTAAAAAAAATTAAGGCTAGTTTACCAACATTCTTTCTAAGATATGTTACACTCTTATTCCACGAATCTCTAAAAAGTTTTATCTTGCAAATGATACATAGGGCCTTTAATCAAAAATTTGTACCATCGACTGACACTCACCATCAATTCCAAGATGGCCTTTCTCTCGACCCTCCGTTGACGGCTCGTATTTATTGATAATGGCCTGACATTTCTCTCTTGACACGCCAGCCATCTGCAAAAAGAAATAAACACCTCTTAATGAATAATTCCGATTAAAAGCAACATAATGTGACATGTGATACCCTGTGTGGCTTGCATACCAAAGCCAGGGGGCACATGAGAGGCACATAATGTCATTTGTACAAATACAAAGAAATTAGATCTAAACTCCTCAAAAAAAGTTCTTAAAGTCAAGTTTGACTGACGATTTCTCTCTTGTTACTAAATATTTTCCCTTGAATTTGGTATCATTGGAAAGCCCCGTTATTCCTCTTTACGACGATGTGTCATTTGTTATGATTAAGCGATTTGGGGATGTGCAGCACAGCTGAATACGGGGGCGGGTGTAAAGTGAAATGTCACAAAATACATTGCTATTGTCAAAAAGTGCATTGACACATTCCCATCCTCCAAGCAAACATCCCTTCCGAAGGACGGAACAAGTGTGATTAAGTGCCTTGCTCAAGAGCACAAGTGCCACAACCCGTCACTGCCCGGAATCGAACCCACATTCTAGTACTGGCACAGGAACTTGAGTTTGACGCACTAGACCGCTCGGCCATAACACTGTTAGTGTGGACAGCTCATTATTAACTCCTTAATTTAACACGTGTGATCAACCATGTTGTACAGTGCGTGACCAACAATATTGCCAGAAATAAATTATGTTATAAACTTATGGCAACACACAATATATTACTTTATATTAAAAAAATGCTCAAAGTGCATTCATGCATATTTAAACGGTCGACACACAATTTAGTGGAGCGAAACGTGTCACACAGAACTCGTATTTTTTATTGCAAATAAAAGCATGTTCACGCATGGATAGTCGTGGTTGGTTATGACCGATTCAACTTTGAAATTTGCGATCACACACGTCACGGCGGCGAAGCGTGACTATCCATATTGAAGGAATCCTGCGTGTTTCTAATGGGACTAATTACCGGATAGTTACGGAAAAGACAGAAAATTAACTCAATAGACACAGGTCTTATCCGCTATTTTCTGGTAAATAGTAGCACAAATTTTCCCCGGTAATTTTCTTTTTTGAGGAAGGAAAATTTCTTTTGTTACCCGGTATACATGTACACACAATACTAACCCCTTGTTCTGCTTCAAGAAATATTAAGAGATCGTCTATCGTCATGACCTCCGAACTTGAATACCTAAGAGAACAAATGAATGCATAGTGTTCAAATTACATGATGACAAAAATTGCAGAGATATGAAGAGAAATTTAGGTCAGTTAACAGCGATTAACCAGGCGTCGAAATTAACCTGAATTTCATGCTGGTCAGAAGGACCAGTAGATTAGAGAACTCTACTGGTCCTGCTGAAAATTTGGTGGTCCACCGGTGCTTTTCAAAATGGCACCGAGATACTACAACACTTTCTGGTTTAAGGTCATTGAGAGCAGGATGGACGGGATTGCTTTTTGATCCAACACTGAGACATGTCTGAGGAGATCGGAGAAAGAAATGAAGTTATCTGAAAATGTCTAAAGCGATCAGGAATTGTTTGTGGTAACCAGGAATTGTTTGCATTGAGTAAGAAATGTTTACTGTGGGTTAGGCATCGGGGAATGTTTCCATGAGTCAGGAAATGTTTTCACTGGTCCATCGGACCAGCATTTTTGACAGATCTAGTGGTCCTTCTGATTTTTTACTGGTCTCAGACCACAGGACCAGTGCTAATTTCGACCCCTGTTAACAGAGATTTTCTGACAGACAAACATTTTTGAAGAGTACATAGAATTACTTCATGAATTTTAAAGATAGTATACATGATTGGTAAACTGTTACAAATAGTTTTATCCCCCTGTGTGATTGACGATATGCATGATTAAAATCAACCAGCTCCGTACTTCGTATAACTTTTGAGAAAACAGTCAAAAAAGGGTTTGCAGTCATTTCGCCCCAAAACCACTTCGCCCTGAACCATTTCGCCCTGAACCACGGCCTGTGCATGAAGTGGTTTTTGGGCGAAGTAGCATTTGGGCGATGTACTGTTTGAACGAAGTGATTTGGGGCGAAATGGCACTCGGACGAAGTGGTTTGGGGCGAATTGAATTTTCATCTCATGAGACGAAAGCTAATTGTTTTACTCATTTCTCAAAGATTATAGCACTTTAGACAAAACCATTTCAGGGGAAGTTTTCTACGGTCATCATGTTTATATTGTGTAAGTTAGGCGTAAATGTGTTAACATTTCTGATTTTCAAGATACCAATCATGTATACTGCCTTTAAAAAAAATGTATTTAGGGTTGTTGTAAAATAAGGATTATTTCAAGGTTCAAAGATTGCACAGGCTTCAATAAACTCCGACGACAAAAATGTTGGCGGAACGGTTAACCGGCACTTGAATGAATTTCAAAACCAGTTATTTAAAAGCATTTTAAAAGGTTTTCTTTAAAAGGATCTTGTCAAGATTTTTCCCAGAAAATGGATTTCGTTTTAACTTATAACAAGCATATAAAATACCTCCCCAAAATACTACATGTACCCATGGGAAGAAAACAGGAAATTTGCAATCTCCAATTTGGATGTGGAAGCAAAAAGGTTGGTGTAATCACTGCACTGCTTTATTTAACCGGATAAATTAGTTCACAAAACATTTGTGGTTTTTGACGATATCCTTAAAAATATACGGATTAAGAGCACGAAATTTCAGAATGGTAATGAGGAAAATATGACAAATGATATGGTATCAAAATCTCAACACCCATGGGAAAAATGGGTGGGTAAAAAATGTGATCTGGACACGCTCCTTTAAAGGCAGAGGCTCGTCAGCAATGTGCGTGCGCCAAATACGTGCCACGAAATAGGCAGCTCTTTGGCTTTGCTATGGAGATGAGTATTTCGTGGCACGAACTTGGCACGCTCGCATTGCAGACGAGCCTGTGCCTTTATTTCTTTTACCAAAATGAATCCCATAAAATAAAGATTATAAATTTTTATCAAATTATTTCCGCATCTACAACTGACCTGACTAGTAAGAAATATATCTCCGGCCTGGTGGTCATCTCTTTAAAAAGGTCCACGAACTCAAAGCTGGTTAGCGTAGGTTTGGACGCCCCGTCTCGTACCTTGCACAGAGTCATTTCCTGTGGGGGAAGAGAGAGGGGGGGGAAATGGGGCAGGTGCAATGGTCGTGAGTATAATCAATCACTGAATGGAGTCTCGTAGTCTTCCAACAAATGCTGCCATTGATTAAATAGATTTCAGAGTGCAATTTGTCTGTACGTCCGCTGACATGGCAGGCCTTAGTCCGAATATCTTGGCATGTTTGGACATGATTTGGCAAAGTAGGATCTAAATGACATTATACCGAGCAAATTATACCGAGCAACTAAAGAAACGAACATTTTCAGTTTAATCAATTTAAAAATTTTGTTTGTAACTAAGTTGACATCAAAATATTCACGTAACAGCTTCAGTGTGCATGACTGCACAAAGCTTCTGTGTGCTCAAAATTCCCATTCTCGAGATTGATTGCTTTTTCAATCAAAAGTGGAGAAAATGTTTGCGTTTCGTTGGTTGCACGGTATATACATGTATCAATTTAACATAGTGTTTGATTGATTTTCGCCATCTAAAAAAAAAAAAAAAACACAGATTTTTATGATTTGTGACAAGGGTTTTCCCATTCCATTGTGCTCACATGTTTCTCATACATCCAAAGAATTTTAAAATGTTTTTTTCAGTGTTTTTTTTGGGGGAAGAGTGGGAGCGTTGGTTCGTTAACATAATGAAAAGGTTTTTTTTCCATGGTCTGTCACAGAATTAACAGAAGGTTTTTGTTTTTGTGTACAGGGGAGCATGTACACAAACATGAGTAGACGTTTTTCAAGTCGCTGTGAGCAGGGGCACCGGTACGAAAATTTGCAGAACATCCACTACGGGGTGTAGGTCCAGTCGTTTGTAGTCTTAGTTCAAGTCTGAGATCACTTATACTTCACCAATTATGGGAAGTACCCTGTGCATAACTGGTACATGATACATGAAGAAAGACTTGAAATAAGTCTAAAAACGACAGGACCTCCCACATCCTCCCTAACGGTACCCCCTGCTGTGAGCAGAGAGAGGGACAGTTTGGGAGAGACCCCATGTCACATATCGTGGTGGTATAGACCGTATGGAATAGCAGCCATCTTGTAGGACAGTTTATTTGTTCCTTGAGGACATGCATGGTTGCACATTTTGTGCTTACATTGTTGACCAATTTAAATGTCAAAAGTTGTCCTACAAGATGGCAGCTATTTGATATGGTCTATACATTGTATTCTCAAAATGACAACAAAATGCCAGACATTCTTGGAAAATGTAAGGTTTTTGTTTCAATTTTGCCTTAAAACTTGTCTATTTAAATGCTGTTTGAAACTGCCAATACAATGGTAACTTTTTTTATAAATTCCACTGAATTAAGCCGTGTCTGCATTTGCTTTTACTGAGATGATGGTAAAATGGCTACATTTTACTGCTGTCCGCATTTGGACTTTTTGAAACAGGAAAATGTTACCAAGACCGTGGGAGAGCATGCGCAGTGTCCCTTTGCAGAATGACCTTCACGGCCAGGACGTACGCTGCCAGAGCACTTTTACCAACTCGCTTTGTCCGCACCGAACTTATCGTCTCGGGAAATGTTCCCTGGTCACTTTTCCTGGGCAGCAGTTGGCCAGGAGAAGTAACCACTGGACTCTGGGAAAAGTTACTGTGCGGAAAACGTCCTAGGCTGTCTGCATTGGACTTAAAATGGGAAAAGTACCCATCGTCTTGGTAAGTTTTCCCAAAAAAGTCCAATACGAACAGGCCTTTACATTCACTTGGCTTCGGCTTGAGATTCCTGAGTCAATGGCAGCCGGCTAAATTACCCCCCACAGACACATGCATAATCTTCAGCCGTAGCCATTAATGTACATGTGGATACAAGAACACGAAGCCTGACCTTAAACTTCTGTTTGACTCTCATGGAGGTGACGCCATTGTTGAGTTTCTTAACGAGCTGCATGACTTCAAATTCATCAAGTGTCCCCACATCGGTGCCCGCCGCTTTCTCAAACATTTCTTGTAGCCATGTGTTGATGGGAAGGTCATAGGTTAAAGGTCATACGTCAAACTATTGTGTATCATTATTTTAAAAGCAATGTTTGAAGAACCGTAAAAAAACAAAAAATGCACAAAACATTCAAACATTGTTGCAAGTGTAGCTGAGCGTTTTTTAGCTCTGGGCTGGTATTCACAAAAGCCCAATCTAAGTAGGGTAATTAAAGGTAGAATATTATTGGTATCTCGAGGAATCAAAAATGTTCACAGATTTACTCATAACTTACACAATATGAACATGATGATGGTAGAAAACTTCCCCTGAAACGGTTTTGTCTGAAGTGCTATAGTCTTCGAGAAATGAGCAAAACAATTAGTTTTCGTCTCGTGAGACGTAAATTCATTTCACCCCAAAACCATTTAGCCCTGAACCACTCGCCCCAAAAGCCACCTTGCCTCCAAAGCACTTCGTCCTTACACCTCTTTGTCCGAATACCACTTCGCCCAAATGCCACTTCGTACACAGGCCGTAGTTCAAGGCGAAGTGGTGCAGGGCGAACTGACTGGAAAGCTTCTTTTTTTACTGTTTTCTCAAAAGTCAGACGAACTACGGAGCTGACTTTTACTCAGGTTGGTTTTAATCATGCATATCTTCAATCACACAGGAAGATAAAACTATTTGTAACGGTTTACCAATCATGTGTTCTGTCTTTATGTCTGGAATTTAAGTGGAGCACTAAAATTTATTGACATTAAAGGCACAGGCTCGTCAGCAATGCGTGCGCGCCAAATTCGTGCCACGAAATACGCAGCTCAATAGCAAAAGCATGGAGCTGCGTATTTCGTGGCACGAATTTGGCGGACGCGCATTGCTGACGAGCCTGTGCCTTTCAGTTATTTTGTAAACACGAGCACACTTACACAGATTCTGCTTGTCCTTTGTTCTGGGCGGTCTCTAAAGATCAACTACTAATTTTTTGTACATAAAGTGTGCACCTTCGTCCATATGTTACGTATGCACTGTACTTGTATATAACGTACTCAACTATGTATTTCGCGGCCTTGTAGATTCGCCACTGTGTATACATGCAAATGTAGGCTAGACAAACTCAATTTCTATCCTTATTCATAAACTAGAGAAAGGAAAAGGTGTCATGTACAAGGACACAGCACAAAGACGTCTCAAGTCTTTTCTCTAAGGAACGAATTGAAAGGATATCGGTCGCGCATATCTTGTTTCTTTTCGATTGCTTCGGGCGCTGGGGGAAAAATGAGACAAAAACAGGTTTAGTTGAAAGGCACGTGTAGGATACAAAAGGCTTTACATACGTTGGTTGAGAGTGAATTACAAGGGAATCTTGTTCGTTTTCAGCCGTGAGTTTTTTCCAATAGGTTTTCTTGAACAAATCCGGAGGCCGCCGTTAACCCCCAAGATTCGTTGGTTAACCCACCTCGCTAGCAGGGTTAGAAATTACCCCTGTTAGAAATTACCCGGGTTAAGTGGGGTTTTGAGGCAGTTTACCCGGAGAATTGCTAACCCCAGAAGTGTAGTGTGAACGCTCTGAATTACCTGGGGAATTACCCGGGTAATCTCGGGGTTAAATTTTTCGTTAACCCCGAGATAACCCGGGTAACAGCATAGTCTGAAACCCCTATTTCAGAACCAGTCAGGCCCACCCTGGGAAATCTGGGCCTCTAGCCAAGCCCCATTCATTTGTGTAATCTGCATAATAGAAGCTACCAATCATCCTACTTCTGGCCCAGTGACACAATGTAAACAACAGCTGTTTGCAACCAATGGCCTGACAGAGAAATAGCCCCAGGGTACAGCGCTTCTGGAGTCTCCCCACCCTGGGAAATCTGGACCTCTAGCCAAGCCCCATTTTATGTGTGTACTCTGCATAATAGAAGCCATCAATCATCCTACTTCTGGCCCAGTGACACTATGTAAACAACAGCTGTTTGCAACCAATGGTCGACAGAGAAATAGCCCCAGGGTACAGCGCTTTCTGAGTCTCCCCACCCTGGAAAATCTGGGCCTCTTGCCAAGCCCCATTTTATGCGTGTACTCTGCATAATAGAAACAACCAACCATCCTACTTCTGGCGCAGTGACACAATGTAAACAACAGCTGTTTGCAACCAATGGCCTGTCAGAGAAATTGCCCCAGGGTACAGCACGTCCGGAGTCTCCCCTTTGAGTTCCCATGTAATTTTAAGTGCAACCACGTAATATTTCTGTAAAATTAAGTCCAATCTGAACGGGACTTAACTTACATTTTCCTTTGTTGCCGCCAATAAGATACGACAGTCCCGTCACCCAAATGTTGGCCTCGTCGGGCGAGTTGGCCACGAGGTCCAAGGTTTCGTAGTTATCGCCAAAGATGACGGAGAATGCACACTCCTCGGGGAATTCCGACGTGGACTCGCGACTCCGGAACGTCTCCGTGTTTTTGCCAACTCGCACCTCTTTGACCGATTCGATAAGAACTAAAAAACAAACGTAAATGCACGCACAAAAATCTAATGAACTGCATTTCTTTGATACAATTATGGACAAATGTCCGTGAGTTTGGGAAATATGGATGCAGTGAAAAACAACTTGGCTCTACCGGAATTCGAACCACGGACCTTCTGCTTAATGTGCAGACTCCCTACCAATTGAGCTATGAAGCCAACTGATGGTCTCAAAAAAGGTACCGCAGTTGTTCCTAACTGATTGGGATTGGCTATCATGTGAGCTTAACAATCCATACAGAGGGATAAACCCTTCAATTGAGATACCATCCAAACCCCTTAAAGACAGAGGCTCGTCAGCAATGTCCGTGCGCCAAATTCGTGCCACAAAATACGCAGCTTCATGCCTTTGTTGTGGTGCTGCGTATTTTGTGGGACAAATTTGGCGCGCGCACATTGCTAACGAGCCTTGCCTTTAATACTTTATTATAAACATGACACTGAAAGCGTACTAACTCACTTCTTGCTTTGTCCGGTTTCTTGGACGTGGGGTGCCATCTTATTTCCGACAACTCCTCGCTGAGGCTGAAGATTCGATGGTATTGCCTGGACTGTGATCGGACTTTGATGAGCTCACAGCCTGCTTGCATGAAGGCTAGGCAGTCCGAGGCTGCAGAGGACAAACAAATAATAATATGAAACTTAAAGGAGTGTGTCCAGATCACATTTTTATCACATGGTTTAAACTTCGTAACAACTTAAGGTGCAATCAACATCTTAAACATCATTAACTTGAAAGTACAAGTACGACAACATTAATGCTTCGCCGATAATCATCCACGTTACCGTGACAAAGGCTAGCTCAGATAGATCACGGGAAAATTCAATTTTAACGATGTCGACGATGAGCCGCCCAGATTAGTTCATTAATCACGCGCAACGGGCAACAAATCAATTGCTATAGGCATTAGCTGTCGTCCCCTAGGGAAATTTATAATCTGTTATCGAAATCGTTAGAGGCCCCCATTTTCCCATTTTGGTACCATGTGGGGTACCCTGGCCGAGTGGTTTGGGTCACTGACTCGCAACACTCGGGGGGGAAACTTGGGGTTGCAGGTTCGATATACGGCCATGGTACCTGTGCCCTTGAGCAAGGCACTTAAACACACTTGCTCTATCCTTCGGAAGGGATGTAAAGCCGTTAGTCCAGTGTGTTGTGTAATGCACTTACAAGATCCCACAGCACCCTTTCGTGAAGAGTAAGGAGATTCCCTGGTGTCTCTGGCTGTCAGCTGCCAATGGCGCCACCCATCTATGTATCTCGATGTTTAGGTGGAACACACTTGTAAGCTTAATGCAATTCAACCTACGGGCTGCGATTTGAAGTTCATTAAACCTATTTTTTTCTGGAATTTTGTGCTCTTAATCTATATATTTTCAAGGATATTGTAAAAAAAAACAACCGATATTTTGTAAACTTCAGTTCCATAAAGCACAGAGGTAATTACACCAATTGTTTTGCTTTAACATCCAAATTGGAGATTGCAAATTTCCCATTTTCGTCCCATGGATAGTATTTTGGGGAGGTATTTTATATGACTGTTAGGTTAAAACAAAAACCATTTTCTGGAAATATCTGAACACGGTTTAGCCGTAACTGCTAACACCAATAAAGAAGAAAATCATTGTCAGATATTTAAGCAAGTTCATCTTATGGGAGGTATATTTAACATTTTCTGCCCAGGTTTTACAATTTATTCAATAACTAGGCCCTATCTATCAACTGGGATGTCGCCTGCAAAAATTCAATTACTCCGCTAGAACATCAAATATTTTGACATCGTCTATGCTGGCCGAGTCGAAAAAAAATAGCAAAATAAAAAAGTGGGGGGAAACGAACATATTAATATTGACCGGTGACCCAAATACAACATATTCGGTGGGTGAAATTGATTGGAGGTGCTGGGAAAGTGTGTGGGTTGAGGGATGGGTGCAGGGGAGGAGAAACAAAAAGTAAGATTCGGGACTTGAATTGAGACTTGCTCTTAAAGACTTGAGATTTGAATCAAGACTTGCTGTTTAAGACTTGGGACTTGAATTGAGACTTACACTCCAAGACTTGAGACTTGCACTCCAAGAATTGAGACTTGAATTGAGACTTGAATCAAGACTTGCTTGAATTGAGATTTGCTCTCAAAGACTTAGGACTTGAATTGAGACTTGCTCTTCAAGACTTGGGACTTGAATTGAGACTTGGTCTTAAAGACTTGGGACTTGAATTGAGACTTGCTCTTAAAGACTTGGGACTTGAATTGAAACTTAAAGATAGTATACATGATTGGTAAACTGTTACAAATAGTTTTATCCCCCTGTGTGATTGAAGATATGCATGATTAAAACCAACCTGAGCAAAAACCAGCTCCTTACATCGTCTAACTTTTGAGAAAACAGTCAAAAAAGGGTTTGCAGTCATTTCGCCCCAAAACCACTTCGCCCTGAACCATTTTGCCCTGAACCACGGCCTGGGCACGAAGTAGTTTTGGGGCGAAGTGGTTTTGGGGTGAAGTAGCATTCGGACGATGTAGTGTTTGGACGAAGTGATTTGGGCCGAAATGGCACTCGGGCGAAGTGGTTTGGGGGCAAAATGGCACTTGGGCAAAATGGTTTTGGGGTGAATTGAATTTTCGTCTCATGAGACGAAAACTAATTGTTTTACTCATTTCTCAAAGACTATAGCACTTTAGACAAAACCATTTCAGGGGAGGTTTTCTACGGTCATCATGTTTATATTGTGTAAGTTAGGCGTAAATCTGTGAACATTTCTGATTTTCGAGATACCAATCATGTATACTGCCTTTAACATGCATGTTAACAACTCTGTCAAACACAAACATTCTTTAAACTTCGTAACATCTTAAACATCATTAACTTAAAAGTACGACAACATTAATGCTTCGCCGATAATCATCCACGCTACCGTGACAAAGGCTAGCATAGATAAATCACGGGAAAATTAAATGTTAACGATGTCGACGATGAGCCGCCCACATCAGTTCATCAATCACACGCAACGGACGACAAATCAATTGCTATAGGCATTAGCTGACATCCCCTAGAGCAATTTATAATCTGTTATCTGAAATCGGTAGAGAGGAATAAGCCTAATAATAGCATAGGTTGTGCATGACAAGGGTTATATATGGTTATACCTCAACCAAGGCGTGTAAACACATCAATCTCTTTAAAGGCCCAGTGGATCATTTGCAATGACCCAAAAAAGTAATCGACGATTTTACAGGGGAAAAGTTCTGAAAGTAAAGATTGAATTAATAGCAACTATCCATTGAAAGATTTTCGCTCAAAATGATATAATTTTACCAGAAAATAATCCGTAAAGATGAAATTATTTAGATCGTTTGCAAACGATTTACTTATTTTTGGTTCGCATCTACGCGGTCCAAAATGCATGGGCGCTGTGTACTCCGTGTGCGTGTTCCAACGCGATACATTTTTATGGATCGCGCGCACACGCAGTATGTGCGCCGCAGAATGCATGATGCAAGCCACATAGTACCCGATCAACTGAGAACGAATATTTGAAACACCCCGCCAAGACTAGAAAAATGCATATGGATTTTCATGGTTTTTTTAAACGTGGTACATTTGACAAAGCTGAAACTTCTTCGGATGAGTTTGTTGATGTCTTTCTTTTGATTTATAATGGTTTTAGTCGCAGAATCGCTCAAAAACAGATCATCTACAGGGCCTTTAATACGAGAAGTGTAAGCGGAGCTTTGAAGATAATGAAGGGGTGTGGCTATGGGTGCTGGGCTTTTTAAAGGGGAGGGGCATGGAAAACTGCTTTAAAGTTGCACTGTCTGTGTTTGGGTTAGAGGATTAAACAAATTCATTCGCACAAGCGAACGAATTTAGAAAGCTTACGTGTCTCTGTAACGAAAAATATAAAAAACTTAAATTTCCGACAACGGGAATTGGAGATACAAGCCTTTTTCCTGAAACGGGCTTCACATGTTGTACATGTGCGCGTACGCTCAAATGTACATGTGTACAATGTACACATGTACGCGCATATGTACATTTACGTCATAACCCTGTCGAATAAATGACAGGGCCTGTCTTTTATGGGCCTGTCTTTTAATGCTTTCTGTAATCGGATTTAAATTAGTTTACAAAACATTGGTGAACTTTTGTCAATATTCCTGGAAATATACGGATTGAGTGATGGTTTCGCTGTGTCGTGTGAAAGTACGTCAAATCACCCGACCGTGTAATTATAAAGTCAAGTAAACAATCCCCCGCTTCTGTCTCAAACCTTGTGAGTGTAGGATATGTATCAATGCTTTCAAGAAATTGAGCAAAGCCACTGTCCTATTTAGAATGGTTTCCTTGCTGTGCCGCATGCAAAACGGAGACTTTGTGCCTAGTTTCAATCACATGAGGGCGACATTGTAAAAAAAGGTCTGTACACAAGCATTTATATAAATTTAAGAGATTGTTTTCTTATAAAAAAAGATAACATTTTGGGCAGAATCATTGCCTTAAAGGCCCATGTATCATTTGCAATGACCCCAAAAAGTAATCGACGAGTTTACAGGGGAAAAGTTCTGAAAGTAAATATTGAATTAATAGCAACTATCCAATGAAAGGTTTTCGCTCAAAATGATATAATTTTACCAGAAAATAATCCGTAAAGATGAAATTATTTAGATCGTTTACTTATTTTTGGTTCGCATCTACGCGGTCCAAAATGCATGGGCGCTGTGTACTCCGTGTGCGTGTTCCAACGCGATGCATTTTTGAATCGCGCGCACACGCAGTATATGATGTGCGCCACAGAGTGCATGACGCAAGTACCTGATCAACTGAGAACGAATATTTGAAACACCCCGCCAAGACCAGGAAAACTCATATGGATTTTCATGTTTTTTTTAAACGTGGTATATTTGATAAAGCTGAAATTTCTTCGGATGAGTTTGTTGATGTCTTTCTTTTGATTTATAATGGTTTTATTCGCAGAATTGCTCAAAAACAGATCATCTACAGGGCCTTTAAGGGCTTAGTCAAAATTTTAAGTGAAAATGTTTATTCTGATTCAGGGTTATTGGAAATCTTGTATACTGTGGGGGTACCGTGGCCGAGTGGTTAGGGCCATTGACTCGCAATCATGGGTGAAAACTTGGGGTTGCGGGTTCGAATCTGGGTTCGAATCCGGCTGCGGTACCTGTGCCCTTGGGCAAGGCACTTAACCACACTTGCTCCATCCTTCAGAAGGGATGTAAAGCCGTTGGTCCAGTGTGTTAGGTAATGGTAACGCACTCTAAAGATCCTAGAGCATTCTTTCGTGAAGAGCAAGGGGATTCCCTGGTGTCTCTGGCCATTTCTAATTCTAATTCTTCATGTTTTTCCTCACGTTTACGAGCGACAGTGCAATGAGCACTATTGAGGAATCCTTGGTATGAATACCAGAAAGAAATAATAATAATAATAATAATACTAACTTGAACTTTAAAAAACGTCCAATGCGGGGAAAAAGCTTGTTCAACAAGGTACAAAAAAATAAGGCTCGCTTTTCCTGTCTTAAACAGATCAAATTCCTTCATCTTCCATTTTCTGGTGGCAGAGTGTTATTGTAACACGATCCTAAATCCGAGATGCGGCTATAAAAAGGTGTGCAGAGCTGCTAATGCATTGCAAATTGCACTACCGACACCGGAGAGTGGTTCACGCAAAAACACCACACAAATATTTGCCTAGTACCGAGAAAAGCAATGCAGTCGGATCCGAGTACATTTATAAGACATTTTGAAGACTTTTTGCATAATTCCCGCCCATTCTGTGCATGCGCAGTCAGTACTGCCATCTTGACAACATGAGACACGAGAGTACATGCCAAGACAAATCTGTTGTATTAGATTCAGTGGGACTGCAACTCTGTTCGCGTACTTTGTCTTGAAACAGTCGCCAATTTCAAGTCTGCAAACAGTCTCGAACCATCGCAGCCCAGTGGGATACAGGCTTAAATGTTGAATACCACTGATAAGGCACATGTATCGTATCATTACTTGCCTTACACTTAATGTTCTCCACATACGTTCACATAAGTACAAGTAGAATACACTTTATTATCAACTTATCTTACAAACACACCCATCAAGTGAAGCCACTTTCACCGTTTGTTTAAAAATAGCCACTGTTAAAGTACTCTTGCCAGAAAAGCAACCTCAAATTTATCTCCATCAACAAAGATATGCTCCTAAAATGCTACACTTTGCAGCCCCCACTCGCGTACATTAACGTGAGTGTGCTTTAACATCGAAAGCAGCTGCACGAACGTGGCATTTACGCATATATCGCATCATCATCATCGCTCGTTTTACGCTTTTAGTACATGCCCAAAAATCAGCTTTGAGATTTTAACACGTCTCAACGAGGAAATGTCCAAAGTCCATACTCCGAACGTGCTTTCTACCCGGTTTTCGCCGGAGTGTTTTCCTCAAAGTTACGACGGGACTCGTTATAAACAGACCTCAAATTGCGCTTGGGTAAACAGTCGCGGTTTGGAGACTCGCAAGTTTGGCAAACAGAGAGTATCGTCTTTGGGTGGGCTAATAGGGAGTAAATGGGAAGAGAGGTAGAGATGGAAAGGATGGGGACAGAAAGAAAGAAAGAGAGAGAGAAAAAAAAGTGGATGACGTCGGAATAGAAGGGTCTCATTGATCATTTTCTTGCTAGAATTCAAGAGTTAATTTTTAATAAAATGGCGGCAAAGAAATGCTCAATTTCAATGGGACAAAAAGAGGGTATTTTTTCGCACACATTGAACATAAAATCGAAGGAAATTACCTCCTAGAATCAACAGCTTATTTAATTCGATACAAATGTGGACAATATAGTCCATGAGTTTGGAAAATCTGAATGCAGTGAAAATCAACTTGGCTCCACCGAGATTCGAACCACGGACCTTCTGCTTAACGTGCAGACACCCTACCAATTGAGTTATGAAGCCAACTGGTGGTCTCGAATCATGGTAGTGCAGTTGTTCCTCACCGATTGGAATTGACTGTCATGCGAGCTTAAAAAGCACTACAGAGGGATAACCCCTTCAAAGAAATAATCACCCCTCCTAGAGCTTATTTATGTCCAAGATATGCTTCCCACTTGCATTTTAGAAAAAAATGTGCTTCTCATTTCCTCCGACTAAGTTGATTCTGTGATCTTCAGTTTCACTCCAAATTCCATCCCCGCCACTTTTGCTCAAAGCGATACGTGTCAATTTTATGCACGTTAACGCGTGAAACGGCTCAGTGTGAATTGACTCTAAGCAATCACCGCTACTTTTAAAAATAACTGCAGATTTACTGGAAAAACCTAAATTGAGGAGTGAGAAAAATGCGAGATGTGTGAGAAAAATGTGTGGCCTGTCTAATATGTTTTGTAGCAAGGTCTGAAGCCATGGTCAACTTGTCCATCATTTCCCGATTTACTAAAAGCAAATTTTCAGTTTGCATACATACGCATTGGCTTGGGGCTTGGGGCTTGGGGCTTGGGGCTTGGGGCTTGGGGCTTGGGACCCCCCCCCCCCCCCCCCCCCCATACGCATGGTGTACGCAATTTCAACAATCCCCCCCTCCCCCTCCCTGCATACGTACTTTATGGACGACCCCTTTTACCCCATGAAAAGAGGCACTTTCAGAATAGCAATCATCCTTTCTCGGCCCCAAAAAAATAACACTGCAACACGAGAACGGTGCAAGCTTTCAGATTTAACGCTTTCACAAATCCCCTGATCTTTTTTCATCGCGGTGCTCCGATTGAAGGAAATCACGGGATTTGTTGCCATGGAAACAGTGCCTTAGCACGACCTGAATTACAGTTCGAAGACGACACCGTAAACAAGCTCAAAATAGGCATCCGTGGACAAATAGCTTCAGTCTCATTTGATAAACGCACTGGAATTGTCGTCGTGACCGCTTTCCTTTTCCATCTTGTGCAAGCTAGTTGTGAATCTGTAATGATAAACTGTCTATTAAAGTGATAACCAGGCGTCACGGGTAAGACATCTACTAGGGGGGAGGGGGTTGGTCCAGTCGTTTTTAGACTTATTTCAAGTCTGAGATCGTGTATACTTCACCAATTATGGGAAGTACCCTGTGCATAACTGGTACATGATACATGAATTCAGACTTGAAATAAGTCTAAAAATGACAGGACCTACCCTCTCCTCCCCCCCTAGCATCCTGAGATCTCAGGGAATTTCCACTCGGCGAAGCGGCGTTACAATACCCTGAGGAAATCCACGCAAATCTGTGGAGTAAGCCGGCTGTTGCGTCTAGCAAAAACACGCCCGAGGCATTTTGATGTAATTTAATCAATTTGGTCATGTTATGCCGAAAACAAACAATTGCTATACTTTCCAGAAATTGTATTGGGCTCTGTTCCTTACGACTGTCCCATTCCTACCACAATTCCCGGCGACGATCTTATTTACTCAGCAGCTTTTCAAATTAATAACAGGGATGCATGCTGACGAATTGAATAGAACGGATTCCCCAGTATGCTTTAAATAGCAGCCAATCGCCGTTGCGGACAACGGCCAGCATTACCGAGTACACACTGCATGCACGATGCTTACAATCTGCGCGCGTTACATTTTAATGCCTGCAATGCACTGCCAAGTTTCCTGATTGGTCCAGAGGAGGCGACAAGATTTCTGTCGCTTGTTCCCCAGCGAAATGGGGCCGGTGGCATTGCTTTTTTGTGGGGGCCCTGTGGCCAACTAAGGGGGGTGGGGGGGATTTGGGGGGGGGGGGGGTGGGGGGAGTGGTGTCCACTTTCCAGTCCCCCACTGCATACATGCATGTGCATGTGCATGTATAATAACCACTCTCATTACAGCACTTTCAGCAGACATCCATGCAGTCAGTTGCAGCTATTGACCCCCTTCGAACACGTGCAAATACGCCATTTTGGGAGTAAAATAATGCTGAGTCATTGTGGAAACGATGTGCGTGCGCGCTGTGTGTGTCTCTGGTGGGCGTAACACGGTTTAATTCACCAATGGGAGCCTTAGCATTGCGCGTTACGCACGCTATGGACACACACAACACGCACGCACATTGCTTCCACAACGACGCGGCATTATTTGACTCCCAAAATGACGTCATTGGCACGAGCTCAACAGGTATATTGTTTTCATAAATACTTTCGTTAAACTTTTCCTTGCCTTTTTCAGGGCGTTACACAAAAAAAACATGTATCAGGATTTTTCCGTGGGGGCGCACCTTGAGTAGTCTATTGCAGACCACTTATTCTCTAGACCTTTTCCAAAATCTGAATACATCTTCATAAACTGCACGAACGGCTCGCCAAAATCTTTAAGTCAAGGGCACTGTATTTTTCATTCTATGATTGAATTACGGTAATCCAATTCTGGACGCTGTGCCGAGCGGTTGGCTGTCGATGTCCAACCCTTTCAATAGACCCAGCTGGTAGAGTGAGCTACCTTGGAATTTTGCAAGAAATTAAAAATACAAATTTTTTCCTTGACGAGGAAAATTGATGTAAACATGGTACTAAAAAGGACACCATTACAAAGGCCAGTACAGATGTACATGTAGTTGAAACGTGATGTGAAATACAGATGTCGGCCAATAATTTTCTTATTATTCAAGCATGTACATGTAGTTGGGTCTTTTCATGGCAATGAGGTACAATTTGAAAAACAAGTCAAAAAGTATGTTCAGAAGGCTTTAGTTTAGGATTATTTTAGCCTGGGGTCACACGAGAAAAAATCTTGTAATTACTCGATAATGATACGATTCTATTTAGTTCCAACGACGACCGTGGTCAGACGACAAACTTGTTATTATCGGATTGTAATCGTATTATAATAAAGTGGGGTCACACGAGCAACACAATCTCGTAATTATATTGTAATCCATCCCATCGTCCCTTGCGGTGACTCTCCCGTGTTGCGTTTGCATGCTTGCCGTCTCATCGCGCCGCACGCTTCTGTCGCTCTGTTTAATGAAAAAAAGTATGCCAGGTGCGCGCGCGGTGAAGCAGAAAGTACGCACGCGTGCGCGTGGGATGCCAGGATTATAATACGATCACACACGTTTTTTGCCAATTTATTCTCTTGGCCTAATGTGGGTCTATCCACAGTAATGGGGTACATTTCTGTAACATTCAAGATCTTAGGTCCCAGTTCACTTCAAATGTCTTAATTTTATCTTTAAATAATCAAGCTAAACTGAGGAAATTTGTTTCACCAAGGAGTACAAAAAATAGTCCTACATTTGTGAAAACCCCGTGCACAAATTTTCCTATTACGCATGTAACAAAGACGGAAAAAAATTTCACAAAATGGTCTGTCCACGTAACATACGTAATAGGAAAATTTGTACACAAGCTTTTCAAAAATGTATGTTGTGGCAGCAATTTCTTACCTTCTTAGGCAAAAGTTATCTCCTGAGAACAAAACAAGGACATTTCTTTAATTCTGAGATAAACTAAAGACATCTGAAAGAAATTATTGACTTATTTTTCAAATGTACCCCATTACTGTAGACAGACCCACGTACACTATACTCACAATAAGTTAGGGATATTGGCATGTTGTCAATTTTATAATTTTTTCAAATGATTATTTTCACCTATTCCTGTGACAAGGTGTGTCTGTCATGCAGATACAATTGTCTAATCATATACTTGTACAAAATCCTTCAAGCAGAATATACAAAATGTATACCCTCAAAATATCTGCGTACACCCCACAATATCCCTAACTTATTATGAGTAGTGTATCATCTACATGTACTTCAGGATAAAATTAAAAAATAAAGGAAACTACGCACAAACTAAATGGCAAAGATATAATTTTCTCAAATTACAAATTGCAAACGTACCGTAGATATATTCTTGTCAAAATGGCAATCGGAAGAGGCTAGTGAACCGACATGAATTTGCCTCAAAAACACATCTTCTCTTTTTTTCTTTTAACAGGGTGCATTTACGGTCACTTGTGCCGGTAATTGACACGTTCGTTCTTCCGATAAAAGGCTAAAATCTCTTTGCCGTTCGCGAGGCACGTTATCTAATCATTTCAACTAGATTTAGTCTTGGTGCTCAATTTAGAATGGCTGGAAGCAAAGACGCATTAATCCGTAACAAACACAATTGTTGGCTGCCTCGGTGAATTTTATTTTCTTCAGAAATCGTCACCGGTATATTGCATCCATTTTAGTTTGGTTATCACCGTCACGGAAAATTCTTGCTGAACCATGGATTCAGTTACATGTACATGTATTTCTTCAACCCTTAAAATGTGGTTTCTTCAGCAAAATATGTCCCTAAATTTCTTGAAAATTGCATGCAATTTGGCCGCTAAAAGTACTTCAGCAGAAATATTTTCTTAGTTTTGGCTTGAGCAAAATTCTTACCAAAATCGGTATTTAAAGGCAGTATACATCATTGGTAATCTCGAAAATCAGAAATGTTCACAGATTTACGCCCAACTTACACAATATGAACATGATGACCGTAGAAAACTTCCCCTTAAATGGTTTTGTCTGAAGTGCTATAGTCTTTGAGAAATGAGTAAAACAATTAGTTTTCGTCTCATGAGACGAAAATTCAATTCGCCCCAAAACCATTTCGCCCCAAACCACCTCGCCCGAGTGCCATTTCGCCCCAAATTACTTCGTCCAAACACTACATCGCCCAAATGCCACTTCGCCCCAAAACCACTTCGTGCACAGGCCGTGGTTCAGGGCGAAATGGTTCAGGGCGAAGTGGTTTTGGGGCGAAATGACTGCAAACCCTTTTTTGACTGTTTTCTCAAACGTTAGACGAAGTACGGAGCTGGTTTTTGCTCAGGTTGGTTTTAATCATGCATATCTTCAATCACACAGGGGGATAAAACTATTTGTAACAGTTTACCAATCATGTATACTATCTTTAATTCATCAGTGGCTAAATTTTTACTCAGGTAAGTAAAATACTTTGAGAAAACAGGTTAGCACACTTGAGCAAATTATACCAGTGGAGGATCCAGCTGCATTAAAATACAGCAATACAAAGGAAAAGCAGGGGCTATACGTACACAGCCCCCTGAAATTCATTGTACATGTATTTTAAAGGGGTATGTCATGATTTGCGCATGCGCAGCAAAACTTGAAAAAGTGTGGCTAACTTTTTCAAGTTTTGTCGCCGGGCTTTGCATATCCTATTCAATCTTTGCCATCCCTTATAATTCTTTAGTAATTTTGGCAGTGGTGAACTTGTCAACGTCTAGAATGTCCTGATGCATTACTTTTTACTTGGAATCGCACTGTTTGCCGTATTTTTAAGCCGCCAAACAGCCCCCTGAAATCCATTGTATTCATGTATTTTAACGAGACTGGATCCGCCACTGTACACACACACTGTATTCATTTTTGGCTGGTTTTTGTGTAAGGTGCGGGTTACATGTATGGGCAAACCACGTAGTATTTGCTTGGCTGTTTATGGAGTTCTAAATTTGTGATGTCAAATTTTGTCTTAGTGTTTTACTAAATAATGTAGAAATCTTAGGAGACATTTGAAGTCTTAGGCAAGCTAAATACTAAGTAAAGTTTTGACTTATAAATCAAAAGAAAGACATCAACAAACTCATCCGAAGAAATTTTAGCTCTGTCAAATGTACTACGTTTTCCCAAAACAGGAAAATCCATATGCATTTTGCCGGTCTTGGCAGGGTGTTTCAAATATTCTCACTGCAGATAAGACATCAACCCACTAGCTGTGCCCATGCATGCATGACAGTCCATTTATTTCCAAAATTAAACTCGGTTCACGGACCGAAAGAGTCATTAGGCTTCCCCGTGCCCGTCACTCGAAACGCTCCGAAATCACGTTTCCAAGGAATGGCCGAAAATCAATTGCGACAGGTTTGATAAAGATACCGTTCTGTTGCAAATTACCGTCATTTATTTGATAAAAATGTCACCTGAAATCGTGAACTGCGTGGTATGAGCATGTAGAGAGATCAGAGTACCATATGTTTACAATGATGTCTGTAAGCATAAGATTGTACTCGCAGTAAAAATATTCATTCGGTAAATATTAAAGATGGGCTGTCCGTGTTTATGCGGATGTGGGCGTAAAAAAAATATTTAAAAGTTAAATTGCTATTTTTCTAGTTCTCATTTGGTACAAAGAACGTAAAAATCCGTCAAGGATTAATGCCATTCAATAAAAAACAAGAAATAATAAAAGGCAGGCCCTAGCTTTTTAATCGACAGGGTTATGACGTATAATGTACATGTACGTATACATGCGCGTACGTGTGTACATGTACACACTGTGTACATGTGAACGACGCGCACGTCTGAAGCCCATTTTGAGAAAAAGGCTTGTAGAGTATCTCCAATTCCCAACGTCGGAAATTTTTTTAAGTTTTTTATATTTTTCGTTACAGAGACACATAAGCTTTCTAAATTTGTTCGCTTGTGTAAATTAATGTTTTAATCCTTTCACCCAAACACGGACACTTAAATGAAATTGCATGATCTGAACATTGAGAGATAGGTGGGTGGCGCCATTGGCAGCCGACAGCCAGAGACACCGGAGAATCCCCTTACTCTTCGTGAGAGAGTGCTCTGGGATCTTTTAAGTGCGTCACACAACACATTGGACCAACAGTTTTACATCTCTTCCGAAGGATGGAGCAAGTGTGTTTAAGTGCCTTGCCTTACATCATTGGTAATCCCGAAAATCAGAAATGTTCACAGATTTACGCCCAACTTATACAATATGAACATGATGACCGTAGAAAACTTCCCCTTAAATGGTTTTGTCTGAAGTGCTATAGTCTTTGAGAAATGAGTAAAACAATTAGTTTTCGTCTCATGAGACGAAAATTCAATTCGCCCCGAAACCATTTCGCCCGAGTGCCATTTCGCCCCAAACCACGTCGCCCAAGTACCATTTCGCCTCAAATTACTTCGTCCAAACATTACATCGCCCAAATGCCACTTCGCCCCAAAACCACTTCGTGCACAGGCCGAAATGGTTCAGGGCGAAGTGGTTTTGGGGCGAAATGACTGCAAACTTTTTTTGACTGTTTTCTCAAAAGTTAGACGAAGTACGGAGCTGATTTTTGCTTAGGTTGGTTTTAATCATGCATACTTCAATCACACAGGGGGATAAAACTATTTGTAACAATTTACCAATCATGTATACTATCTTTAAGCAGGTGGTCTTTCTGTACAGGTTTAATAATGCATTATTTTTCATGGGAGAGAATTTTGAGTGGTCTTTCTGTGCAGGTGGTCGCCAAGACACGTTTGACTGTAATTTTAATGAGATTCTGCTGCAGATGCATGACTCTGCCAAGTTCAGCCAAGCAACACAGTCCAGGGTAGTTCAATGTTCAATTTGCAATGCATACCGTACGCTACACTTAGCTTTGCCGCCGCGCTTATAGGCCGCAGGAAATTTCCCCGGACTTAAAATAATCCACCCCGACGGCCTTGAATGCGAGTCATCGAGTGGAGATTGCGATTTCTTCGGCATGATTGGTTGTTGAGAGTTCTTGAGTTGTGGAGTACCGTGGTCGAGCGGTCTAGTGCATCGAACTCATCAAGACCTGCATAATTCCACAGGTTGTGAGTTCAAATGCAGGGTATGTCATGGTACGTGGGCCCTTAGGCAAGACACTTTGTCATGAACTGTCTCTCTTTAATGTCCTCTTTGATTTCTTCGGCATGATTGGTTGATGAGAGTTCTTGAGTTGTGGAGTACCGTGGCCGAGCGGTCTAGTGCATCGAACTCATCAAGACCTGCATAATTCCACAGGTTGGGAGTTCAAATGCAGGGTATGTGGGCCCTTGGGCAAGACACTTTGTCATGAACTGTCTCTCTTTACCTACACGTAGGAGTAAATGGGTACCTGTGAGGGTGGTGATGGAGGTGTTGTGCGTTTGATTAGCTCATGAGTGCAGGCAGCCGGGGCTGCATACTCCCCAGGGAGCAGAAGGTTTAGTGGAGTGATATAAATGATCGCGCCCAGTGACCAGGGGTATTAATGCAAGGAGCATGTGTGTGTGATATAGACCCTTTGAATGGGCAATCATGACAGGGGGCAGTCACATTGTCACTCTGCATCGTGCATGAGTAGGCACTTTGTGGATCTATTGTTACATCATTTAAATATAAAAACCTGCCCCTGTCATGGCCGCCGGTGCAAAGGGTCTATCAGAATTTAAACACGATAGAAATGTGGACAAATGTCCATGAGTTTGGGAAATCTGGATGCAGTGAAAAACAACTTGGCACCACTGAGATTCGAACCACAGACCTTCTGCTTAATGTGCAGACGCCATACCAATTGTGCTATGAAGCCAACTGGTGGTCTCGGATCACGGTAGTGCAGTTGTTCCTCACTGATTGGGATTGGCTATCATGTGAGCTTAACAAGCCCTACAGAGGGATAAACCCTTCAATGAGATAACCATCCCTCCCAGAGATCACTTAAGATACAAATGTACATTTCAGATGGCAATACTGTAGGTGGGGGGGGGGGGGGGGGTGGGGTGTGGTATAGTACCCCCCCCCCCCCCCCCCCCCCCCACCCCCCCTCCCCCCTCCCCTCCCTCCCCCTCCCCAATAAATTCAATGTTGTTCACCACTATTATTTCAACCCCAAAATTCCACCCGTTGTGTGGCCTATTAAAATCTAATTTCCTCTCTTGGCTGTCCCTTGGTCATAATCCCTAAAAATAATCACTTATTCAAGAATGTAAACACTTCATTCAGAACCTAAGGCCCCATTTCGTGGAAAGCTATTTTCATAGCAAAAAATACCACTGGCATTTGGCAAATATTTGTGCTTCCTAAAAAATTGGCAGAATACCAGTCAAAGGTATAAAAATACATAGTATTTTAGCCGGTACCCAGCTTTTGCTAAGGGCATTTTTATTTCTACCCTGAGCAATTTTTTTCTGTAAGCAACTTAATAAAATCCTTGCATGTGTACTGACAAAGTATACAAACAATTGTGTGCAACCCCTTAAAATGAATTAGTGCTAATATTTAACCAGCAAATCAATGCATAAGCCTGAAAAAATAAAAAACCCTGGCACTGTGCCATGAGCACTTCATAAGTTAGCTTCGATATACTTCACCAACACAAAATCTATACAAGCCAAACTGACTGTCGTGAAAAAAATATGACAAAATAAATTGCGATGCAATGCTATGAGGATACTTAACCCAAATGTGTCCGTTGGCAACGAGGCATATTACCAACCGACCAATCAATTTAACTCGTTCGTCTCTCTAGGGGGTACTTCAAGGGTTTATATCGGCTCGCAAACAAAAAATTGACGGATATAACCAATCGAAAATAAGTTTCTGAGAATGGCGGGATTTGGTACATGTATGATATATATATGATCCTAATTTCATTAGGATAAGAAAAAAAAATACCTGTGTTTCCTATTACAGTGAAACCTGCTGTTAAGGCCACCTTGATAAACAGGCCACCTGCATATAGTGGCCACCCACCTTTGGTCCCAAATGCCATGTGTATAATGCTTAAGAAACCTCTATAAAGAGGCCACCTCTCTATAGTGGCCAGTTTTTGACGGTCCCGAGGGTGGCCACTATAGACAAGTTTCACTGTACATCCCAACAAATATTCAGGGTGGCTAGGTGGGAAATGTCTTTATTCAGCTTAAAATATTAGGGTGGGATGACGGTCAGTATTTTTTTTACCACTTGCACATTACAACATTGCAAATAAACAGGAGTGAGCCACTTTTTCATGCTTTGAAGGGGTAAAAAATAAAGGCAATGTACATGTACAGGTAGGCACAATAATTTTAAATTCTTTATTGATTTTTGACCAAAATTAGGGGTCCAAAATGTTTGGTGTCCCAGTTTACGTACGACACTCTCTGCTTCAAAAATCACCACTTATGACCACAAATTCTCAGTAATATACTGTGGCCTGTGATTATATGGGGCAGCATAATTTTCTTTAATATTTTGTTTTCTGATTCCTGAAAAATATTAAAAACAAAAGATCATAAAGGCTTATAATTTGTTCCATGGTATTGAATAGGAGTTTGGTGTCCCGGGTTACCTACGCCAATGGCTGTAGAATGAGTTTGCATTAACCTTGGTGCCATATCTACACACAAACATTAAATTTGAGTGGCATTTGTTCAAATAAAAATAATTAGTTTATACTGGGAAACCACTTTCAATCATTAAAAACACTTGGAAATCTTAAAAAGCATGTCACACTTTTGGACCCCTAATTTTGGGAATTACCCATAGGTTCTGCATGATTTTCTAGGTTGGGGTGGGTATAATAGAAAACACAGCTATTTTTCTTGGCCTTAATTAGAGGTGGGCTAGCGTTGCATGGGGATAGACTTGAGAAAAACAAGTTTGGGTTGCCGTCGATGACGTCAAGAAGAGCAGATTGTGTCTGGACGGTCGGACAGTGCAAGCATCGTCGACTTTGGCGAGATTAATCCGGAGAATAATTTGAGAGGAGAGAGCCAAAAAAACAAACAAACTGATCTTGCGCATGCAGGTTTAAAGGGCCTGTGACATGCTAAACAACTTTGTGCCTAAGCTTTGCTTCATAATGACGGATTACTTGTTCAGCAAGACATACTATTGTTCGTTTGGATGTAAAATCAATAAAAGGTGGCCTTTTTCAACTTTGAAGATTTCATTGCAATAAATCACAGACAGAGGGCGCTGTTTTGAGTGCATCACATAAGGAAGACAGAAGGGAAAAGTTAAGAAAAAACATAAGACTTCAAGTTGGACTTGTGGCAAATTGCTGCAGTTTCTACCCCCAGTTTTGTCATGGCTTACAGCAGGCAACATGTAAAACAAACTCAAACAGCCATGGATTACAAAAGTTTCAGGAAAATTGAGAAAAAAGTGGAATCTTTTGTGCACAGTTGAATGTGATTTTCCTGTGTTTGCCTCTTGTGACATCGTGACCTTGGTCATGAATATGCATATTTGCATTAGCATAAAAACTAAAAACTTTTGTTTTAACCTCCAAAGCAAGCTCCAAATAGGTTTTTTATGACTTTAACTGAGTAGAGTGGTTTTAAAGCATAGATTTCATTGATAAAAATCCTAAATAAGGGGCCCTTTAAGGCCAATTAGATGTATATTATTTGGAGAAGAAACGTTTTTACAAATTCCAGAAACAAGAGAATTATCTTTTGCAATGATCCAAATTACACAATTGGAAAGCTTTTAAAAACAGGAACAACAGCATTACATGTACATTTACTAAAGAATAATGTTGATAAACTGTCTTGTAGAAATTTCAGCCACATAGATGCAGTAATACTTCAGAAAACCCGAAAAATCCATGCATGGTTTTTGTGTTGAATGAATGATAAAAAAATTGTTTGGCAAATGATTTTCAGAAAAAAAAGCACCCTCAGTTGGCAATTTCTCCCACAAAGGTACCATTTTACACGGGGACAAAAACAATCATGTGGTGTTTGTTACCATTGCTATCAACACTTTTAGTCAGGTTTTTCTTGTCAACTTGTGAAGTAAAATTTTGGGTAACTGCCCCAAAGTTATGCTTGCAAAAACTCGGCCCAGGCTTGGGATGGGAATTTACGGTTAATTCAGAAACCGGTTTGTAATTTTTCAAGTGTCGGTTAACCGAATAACCGTACAGCCGACACTAAAGATTGTTGCTGGTGTTTATAGATGCATAATTTACAATGCACACAATACCCCTAGGCCCCCAAAATAATCGTTGAACCTTTATCTGGTCAATATTTTACTACGACCGCATTTAATTTATTTCAATTTCATGGAGTCATTACAAATTTGTTAACCCTCTGAAAACTATTATAAATTCTTTAAAATTGAGTTTTGGCAAAACCGGTTTTTCATATTTTTGTTTGTTAAATGGTTAACCGGTTAAAGATAGTATACATGATTGGTAAACTGTTACAAATAGTTTTATCCCCCTGTGTGATTGAAGATATGCATGATTAAAACCAACCTGAGCAAAAACCAGCTCCGTACTTCGTCTAACTTTTGAGAAAACAGTCAAAAAAGGGTTTGCAGTAATTTCGCCCCAAAACCACTTCGCCTTGAACCATTTCGCCCTGAACTACGGCCTATACACGAAGTGGTTTTGGGGCAAAGTGGCATTTGGGCGATGTACATGTACATGTAGTGTTTGGACGAAGTGATTTGGGGCGAAATGGCACTCGGGCTAAGTGGTTTGGGGGTGAAATGGCACTTGGGCGAAATCGTTTTGGGGCGAATTAAATGTTCGTCTCATGAGACGAAAACTCATTGTTTTACTCATTTCTCAAAGACTATAGCACTTCAGACAAAACCATTTCAGGGGAAGTTATCTACGGTCATCATGTTTATATTGCGTAAGTAAGGCGTAAATCTGTGAACATTTCTGATTTTCGAGATACCAATCATGTATACTGCCTTTAAACGTTCCATCCCTAGCCCAGGCTGTGCAAGAAGCAATATATTTTTACAGAGCGTGTTGCCAGTGTGTCGCATATTGCACGAACAGACAAAGTTTCTTCAATTCCAATCAAGCTAATGCCGTTTGCACCGCGGGTGCAATATTTCACACTCTACTCGTCTTACAACACTTGTAAGACGGCCACATCCCAAAGGGGGATACAACATGATACAAGGCACACGATACGAATATTAGCAAGTCGAGAAGGAGCCATTATAACAAGGTTTACAGGAAAAAAATCCCAAAGTAATTTCATCCGTGTGACATTATTAGACGGAAAGCAATCCGGTTGAAATTTTGTGTCTTTCAGCCTTTTTCTGGCAATCTACAAATTCTTCAGAATATTATAGAGGTTGAAACTGGCAAGCCACGCATGTACCAGGGCGGATCCAGGCATTTTTCCAGGGAGGGGTTTTGCCAGTGGGAGGAGGAGGGGGAGGAGCTGGGTGCTCTTCCCCCCTTTCCCCCAATTTTTGTTTCAAAATGGGGTTGGGGGTTTCCTGTCAGATTTTATATATTACAGTGTTCTTCACATGTCTAAATGTTGTCGGGGCTCACGTCGCCCCCGTAAGTACGCCGCGCGGATGCACTGTGCATACATCGCCCTCAACAGGTGAACACAATCGCCACTTGAGGGCGCTGTTCAAAAAAATTCATGCAACTGTCATGTCCGTTATTTTTATCGACACGGATTTGCGTCGCCGATCGGATAGATAAGTGAATGATAATCATGATAATGACACCAGTGGCTAGCGAATCACGTTTGTAGAATTTGAATCTAACTTTTAAATGACATGACTGTACTTTCATAGTGTTTTAGAGGGGAAAATGGATTTTGTTTGTTGGTCCGGGCGGCAGAGTTTTGTCCGGGCGGCAAATGTTTGACCGAGCGCTAATGGTACCTGTAATGATTTTGTCCGGGAGGCGCTCTTGGACAAAACCGGCAGTGGAGAACACTGTATCAGCTTGTTGCAGACAGGCAGACATACAGAAAATGCATTACTTTTATTTTGGTGTAAGAGCAGGCTAACAGCAGCCTAACTTCACAGATTTGCTTACATGTATTTCCTCAGGGGATTGTAATGGCGCTAAGCAGAGATCTCAGGATGCCCGAAATACTACTTACATGTACATGTATTAATATTTTGGTTGTCTCTATGTGTACCATGAAACGTAAAGTCCTATGCCCCCCCCCCCCCCCCCCCCCCCCGCCCCCCACCCCCCCCTTCCTACCCTTTGTAGAACTGTTAAAATGTTCACAACTTATGCATACTGTGTAGCCCTTACAAGACACAATTCTCTAAAAACAGTGACAATTTTTCAATGCAAGATGTTTTATTTATGAATAATTCCAAGCGATACAATGCCTTACTGCGGTTTGTACACATCCAATGCGTGTTTGTATTCAGGGTACTAAACGACTACGTGTACTGTTCCAGCTCTCGCGCACGTAAGCCACCGGGGTATATCACAAAATATCGCGCAACATCCGGAGTGACAGAAAATGTCTGGAGATCGCTTGCTGCCAGCGTGAAATTACAGACGCCAGAAATTGTGATAATTTGGTTGCGGGTATGGGATGAAATCTCCAGAGGCAGTCCCGGGGAAGTACGGTACATGTATCCACGTTAATTTTTTCTTTTTAAAATTACACTTTTTTTCCTGACAAGACGGGCATGCACGCATAATTTACGTCTTAATTTACAGCAGGGGAGAAAAGCTCTTTTGATAAGATGCATGGATGATTTCCAGGGTCGGAGAATTTCGGAGAAATAGGGAAAAAAGTTGCAGGGAAAGAAATTGTAAAAAAAACCAAAGAAATAAATTTAACAAAATTACAAATAAGGGTAATTCTCAAAAGTCCCAGTTACGTACGACAACCTCTGCTTCAAAAATCACCACTCATGATCACAAATTCTTAGTAATGTACTGTGGCCTGTGATTATAAGGGGGAGCATCATTTTCTTCAATATTTAGTTCTCCGATTCCTGAAAAATATTTAAAACAAAAGACCATAAAGGCTTATAATTTGTTCCATGGTATTGAATAGGAGTTTGGTATCCCGGTTACCTACGCCAATGAAAATTGGCTGTAGAATGAGTTTGCATTAACCTTGATGCCATATCTACACACAAACATTAAATTTGAGTGGCATTTGTTGAAATAAAAATAATTATTTTCTACTGGGAAACCACTTTCAATCACTAAAAACACTTGGAAATCTTAAAAAGCATGTCACACTTTTGGACCCTTAATTTTGGGAATTACCCATAAGCAAAACAAGGTAGTAAGTTTGTTAACATTTCTAAGTACTGTATCTTTCTTGAAATAAATTCAGACACATGTATGTTTGATTACTCCATCAATAATGCAATATTCAAATTATGTTTTAAAGGCCCATTAAATTACTATCAATGCTAGATTAGGGCGACAAATCGTTTGTAAAAAAGGTATATTAGGGCGACCTGCTCAATAGGGCGACATTTTGGTGTCGCCCTAATATTTTTGAGTTTAAAATTCATTTTTTTAGGTCAAAAACCATTTTTTTTAGGCCAAGAACCATTTTTATCGGGACTGGAGCTGTTTCTCTTCGGTCTGCAACCATTTTTGGAAGCTTTGGGTAAAAAAAGGTGTCATTTTGAGTCACTCTTGCCGAAATTTCGGTGGTCCCCGGTGAGAGTCTTCCCGAAATGTCGCCCTATTGCGGCATTCAGCGTTGTTTAAATTTTACTTCATGGATTAAAGACAGATTACATGATTGGAAAACTTTTAAAAACAGGAACAACATCATTACATGTACATAATACATACAGTGAAACCTGCTCAAAAACAACCTTACTTAATAAAAACCCCATTTCATGCGTCCTTTAAAAAGAGATAGATTTTGATTTACATGTAGACTCTTAACAGTCAATTATTTTGTAAGATAGCCAATTGCGAATTCACTCCATACAAAATGTACAAGTAGATGCATGGACTTTGTGCTCTGTAGCTCTTCGTAAGCCAATGTATCGAAGGAGCTTGTTCAGAAAATGTATTTCATTCTAACCTAACATCCTATAAAATACATGTACCTCCCCAAAACACTATCCATGCGAAGAAAACAGGAAATTTGCAATCTCCAATTTGGATGTGGAAGCAAAAAGGTTGGTGTAATCACTGCACTGCTTTATGGAATGGATAAATTAGTTTACAAAACAATGGTGGTTTGTTGACGATATCCTTGAAAATAAACGGATTGAGAGCACAAAATTTCAGATTAGTAATGCAGTGTTCTCCACGGGTTTTTCATTTGCTAGGGCGGCAGCCCCACCCCCCACCCCCCGCGAAGCCCTGCCCCCATTTTTCTGTTACCTGGAATTAGTTTTATCCTTATATTATTCTATTAAACGCGGGATGCACATCAAGAAGGGATAATAAAGGACGTGTTTCTGTCGTTACAGATCTGAATTTAGATCACAAACTGTGTCACTATTCGTTTTTTCCTCAACGTTTATTTTTATTTTTATTTTTTTTATATTTTCCCACCACTTACACATTCACCTCCACCTCCAAAATTTCCTTTTTAAATTCATGACGATGTCTCTTCCGGCCGGTTGAACAAAAAAGGATTTGAAAAACAGCAAACGCAAGTGACGCGCGACGGGCATTCACCTTCTTTTATGTCTTTTTGTTTTGATCAGTACAGAGTGGGGCATCTGTACTCCCTATGCGAAAAGCCGTACTAACTGCGCGTAAACAAAGTACCCGACTATGTTAGCCGGATTTAGTCAACAGAGGGCGACATCAGTTCGTTTTTTTTGGGAGCGGCCCGTGCTAGTAGTACATGTACATACATGATGTAAATACATGAAAGGTACCGGTATCGTGAAAATTTGTTTCTCGTGGAGAACCCTGGTAATGAGAAAAATATGACAATTGATATGGTATCAAAATCTCAACACCCATGGGAAAAAATGGGGGCTCAAAAATGGGATCTGGATATGATTCCTAAAAAAAAACCTAACTGCATTATTTTGCAAAACATGCCCATAAGATAGAGACTAAGATATGCAGGCTGGATATACTAGCAGTTGTGAAACATGAGTACATTTATCGATTGTTCCTTGCAGGCAAAACCCTACAACAGTTCAATAAAGGGCCTGGTTTGTTAGTGATTTGTATTTATGAGAACGCCGTCGTTCGTTCGTGTGAATGACCATGAAATGGTCGAGATTAGGCTGCCGCCTCAGGGTAATATTATGAAGAATACATTTAGTTAGACTTGTTTTCAAATGATAACAGCAAGTCTTTATAAAGAGCCATGTTTTAAAATTTTCTGAGCATTTCTCGAGACTCCCAAGTCTTTAAGAACAAGTCTGGATTCAAGTCCTAAGTTTTTAAAGGCAAGACTTGATTTAAGAGCAAGTTTCAATTCAAGCCTCAAGTCTTTAGGAGCAAGTCTCAATTCAAGTCCCAAATCTCTGAGAGGAAGTCTCAATTCAAGTCCCAAGTCTTTAAGAGCAAGTCTCAATTCAAGTCTCAAGTTTCTGAGAGCCAGTCTCGATTCAAGTCCCAAGTTCTTAAGAGCAAGTCTCGATTCAAGTCCCAAATCTTTAAAGCGAGTCTCGATTCAAGTCCCAAGTCTTTAGGAGCAAGTCTCAATTCAAGTCCAAAATCTCTGAGAGGAAGTCTCAATTCAAGTCCCAAGTCTTTAAAGAGCAAGTCTCAATTCAAGTCCTAAGTCTTTTAGAGCAAGTCTCAATTCAAGTCCCAAAGTCTTAAAGAGCAAGTCTCAATTCAAGTCCCAAGTCTTTTAGATCAAGTCTCAATTCAAAGTCCAAGTCTTTAAGGGGTAATTCCCAAAATTAGGGGTCCAATATGTTTGGTGTCCCAGTTACGTACGACACTCTCTGCTTCAAAAATCACCACTTATGACCACAAATTCTCAGTAATGGACTGTGGCCTGGGATTATAGGAGGCAGCATCATTTTCTTCAATATTTTGTTTTCTGATTCTTGAAAAATATTCAAAACAAAAGACCATAAAGGCTTATAATTTGTTCCATGGTATTGAATAGGAGTTTGGTGTCCCGGGTTACCTATGCCAATGAAAATTGGCTGTAGAATGAGTTTGCATTAACCTTGGTGCCAAATCTACACACAAACATTAAATTTGAGTGGCATTTGTTCAAATAAAAATAAATATTTTCTACTGGGAAACCACTTTCAATCATTAAAAACACTTGGAAATCTTAAAAAGCATGTCACACTTTTGGACCCCTAGTTTTGGGAATTACTCTAAGAGCAAGTCTTGATTCAAGTCCAAAGTCTTGATTCAAGTTCAAAGTCTTAATTCAAGTCCCAAGTCTTGGTGAGCAAGTCTCAATTCAAACTCAGAGTCTTTAGGAGCAAGTCTCAATTCAAGTCCCAAATCTCTGAGAGGAAGTCATGATTCAAATCTTAGGTCTCTGAGAGTAAGTCTTGATTCAAGTCCCAAGTCTTTAAAAGCAATTCTTGATTCAAGTCTCTGAGCACAAAACTTAATTCATGTCCCAAGTCTTCAAGAGCAAGTCTTGATTCGAGTTCAAGGTATACATGTATATGACAAAGTCTCAAGTCTTTAAGAGCAAGTCTCGATTCAAGTCCCAAGTCTTCAAGAGCAAGTCTCAATTCAATTCATTGCATTTAGATTCGACGATGAAAATGTTCACTCACCTTTAGTTTTAAATTGTAATAACGCAAAAGCCAAACGTAGCAATTGGACGTACGCATTGCATCAGTAGAGGTACACATACAATGCAGAAAGGAAAAAAGGGGGAAAAAAGGAAGAAAAATTAGCATTTGCTAAATATTAGGGAGTGTGTCCAGGACACTTTTTTTTTTTTTGAGATAATTTGTTACGATTACCCTCAGCATATAAAGAATATATGACCTCATGAATCGAACACCACCTTTATCTCTTGATACTACCCAAAACATAACGAGAACGATTCAATAAACTAGTGCGATCTTCTGAGTGCAAGTGTGACATTTTGAAACTTTCGCTCAAAGTGTAACATTTTGCTTATAATGTCATTTGAATCGTTAAAGTCCAGGTTCTACAGCTGGGTAAAATCAGCAACTACCTTTTCCAGAAATAAACTGGTCAAAAAGAGTTGAAATGTAATAGCAAGAGTTGAAAAATGCCTTGTAGTCCCCCCTTACGTTGTGATTTCAAAAAATTTCCTTGAATATTTTCAAGACTATGATACCAAGACATGTCTAACCCTTTGAAAATTATTTTAAATATTCTACATTATTTAGAAATTGCACAGAAATTTCTTTAAACAATTTTGTTAATTTTAAAAGGCAATTTTTACAAATGCATCAAAATGTCACACTTTGGCTCCTGTTTTTATGGAAAGACCCACATCTAAATTAGAGACAGCACATTTTCTGTTTTCTTCCCATGGATACAGGAGAGGAGGTACATTTTATGCGATTGTTAGGTCAGACGGAATGAAATCCATTTTCTGAAAAAATCTGAACAAGTTTCTTCAGGCAGCTTATAACAGCCATTTCAAGTTTTTGTCGTTTTTATCACGTTTTTCATTTCCGGCCCTTGGCCATTATATTTCTGATATATTAAGAGGTGAAATCGGAGCTTTTAAGCACGATCAGCATGCATTGATCGGTTTTACCACTCCAATTTAAGGGGATTTTTTAGGGAAAAATTTCAGAACACTTCTCGAGTTGCATTCATCTGGTCTGCTGTCCAAATACCTGTTCAAACAAAACTAGAGAGAGCACTTCCGTGATTAAAAGGGTATAAGGTTGGTGGATTTTACGCTAGAGCTGAAATATCTTTGGTCAATACTGTTAAAATTGTGTGTACAAAGGAATGTTTTTGTTATGTTAGAGCACACCAGGGTCTTAAAAATACCCTGGGGTAGATTCCTTTCCAACACCGTGTTTACACTCGAACCGGCAAAGGTGGATACAGATCCAGCATTTTTATTGCGACCACAAAACTCAACATTTGCCGCGTTTACACTACACCCCAAATCGCCTTCAGAAACCGCAAAAGTCACCACTAAATGTAACTGCAGTGCATGCGTGAGCTGTTAGGTGTTGCTGCACTAGTGCCAGATTGGTCAATTAAATCTACTACACTGCGGGCACCGCCCCAAGGACACTCAAATTGCCGAATCTGTATTCGGGTAGCGTTTACACTACAAGCGACCTTGACGATTGCAGGGTTCAACCCCGCAATTGCGGGTTCAACACTACCCCAAAGGTGACTTGAAACAGGCGAATCAGACTCGGGTCTGATCCGCCTTTTTAAAGTCACCTTTTGCATTTACACTTAGTGCCTACCCGGCTTCAACTCCCTTTTTGGAAATTGCGGAGTTCGATTCGGCAAAGGTGAATCGAGTGTAAACGGGCTGCTAGTCGAGTCATTTCTGTCAGTGACTCGAATCCTAGTGAAGTAATTTGAGCTTGAAGACAAGTCAATTCAGTAAAAATTTAGACTCAAGTCACTCGAGTCCCCAGTCTTAAGCCCGGTATACACTGGCACTTGCTACAGTAGTACAGTTGCAAGTGCTAGAGTTGGTGTCAGTCGGTGATAGTCGAGCCTAGTTTTTCAACACTGTTGAAAAACGTCAGACTAGTTCAGACAACTTCAGACTAGAAGCAACTGACTCCGATTTGAGTCGTGAAGTGGTATACACTTTCACCAACTAGTTCGCTCCAGTTGAGTTGAGTTGAGTCGTGTCGGCCGAAAAAGTACCAGTGGCTTTAAGCCTAGTGTACATCGACCTTGCAACTGGAAGCAACTAGTGGCAACTGGTGTTTCCGGCAACTAGAAGCAACTGGAGGCAACTGGGAGCAACTGATCAGTTGCTTAAAAAGGTCGATGTACGCACACTTGCAACTACTGGCAACTGGAAAAATTCCAGTTGCCGCGAGTTGCTCATGTTTTACTTTCTGGCAACTAGTTGTACCCAGTTGTGGTAAGTTGCGTCGATGTATGCCTACTTGCAACTAGTTGCTGTCAGTTGCTCGCGTGTATCTGATCATGTGCGCGCACATCGACAGCAGTTTGCAAGGTCAATGTACTCTAGGCTTTACCGAGTTGCCGTGTCGATGTGCGCGCTCTGGTGGCTGGATGCTACCAGTTGCCGCTAGTTGCGCAACTAATCAGTTGCTGTCGATGTGAGCACTACGCACACATCGACAGCAACTACATGTAATCAGTTGAGTTGCTTCCAATTGCAAGGTCGATGTACGCTGGGCTTTAAATCCTAGTCATTAAAACACTGCTTAGAGTTATGAAAATAAACTCTTCTGCTTAAATTGAAAAAAAACCGGTACATTTCACTTCAAATTCAGATTTTAACAGGCACCTGTAGTACCATCTGCACTTGTCTCGCAAGTGGACAGGTTTCAAGCCGGAAATGTAGGTACTTGGGAAACAGGTGAAATATAAATAATGCCTCGCTAGTCACACATGTTGAAGAGATTAAAGATGGATTAAATGACTGTACAGATTACATGATAAAACCGTTAAAAGCGGCATTTTCTCCGTGTGTGATTAAAACCCAATACATCATTTGCAGTTACCCAAAATTTTACTTTACAAGTTGACAAGAAAAAAGGTGTTGATAGCAATGGTAACAAACACAACCATTTTTCCATGTAAAATGGTAAAATTTCCAACCAAAGGTGAGTTTTTAAAAAAGTTTCACACACAAAAACATGCATGGATTTTTAAACAACGCTGGATGCCGCAATAGGGCGACATTTCGGGAAGACTCTCACCGGGGACCACCGAAATTTCGGCAAGAGTCACTCAAAATGACACCTTATTTTTTTACCCAAAGCTTCCAGAGATGGTCGCAGACCAAAGAGAAACAGCTCCAGTCCCGATAAAAATGGTTCTCGACCTAAACAAAATGGTTTTTGACCTAAAAAAATGAATTTTAAACTCAAAAATATTAGGGCGACACCAAAATGTCGCCCTATTGAGCAGGTCGCCCTAATATAGCTTTTTTACACACGATTTGTCGCCCTATTCTAGCATTGATAGTAATTTCACGTTTTATGAAATATTACTGTATCTCTGCGGCTGAAATTTCTACAAGGTAGTTTTCTCGACTTGGGCTTTTAAATTATGCCATTTTTAACAGTTTACCAATCATGTACTCTATCTTTAAGCAGGGTTTTAATGACTCTGACTCAAGACTCGGACTCAAGTCGACTCGAGTACCTATTTTCACTGACTTGATCTGACTTGAGACTCGAACCTCAAATGACTTGAGACTCGAACCTCAAATGACTTGAGACTCGAACCTCAAATGACTTGAGACTCGAACCTCAAATGACTTGAGATTCGAACCTCAAATGACTTGACTTGACTTGAGACTCGAACCTCAAATGACTTGACTTGAGACTCGAACCTCAAATGACTTGACTTGAGACTCGAACCTCAAATGACTTGACTTGACTTGAGACTCGAACCTCAAATGACTTGACTTGACTTGAGACTCGAACCTCAAATGACTTGACTTGACTTGAGACTTGAACCTCAAATGACTTAACATGACTCAGACTTTTTGACTTGAGTTTGCCAAAAATAAAATAGATCTTTTATGCATTTTTTTTTGTTATTTTAGGGACTGAATTGTATTTCAGCACTAAAGAAACCTTGGCCAGAGCAACATGAATGTGAGTTTCTGCGTTTAGACTTATTTTGAAATTAGCTTGAACAAATTTACTGTCGTGACTATTTGACTTGACCCAGCTTGACCATTACATGTATGCCTGACTTGACTTGAGACTCGAAGGCAGCTTGACTTGACTTGACTTGACTTGACTTGGGATTCGAAGGCAGCTTGACTTGACTTGACTTGGGACTCGAAGGCAGCTTGACTTGACTTGACTTGGGACTCGAAGGCAGCTTGACTTGACTTGACTTGGGACCCGAGAAGAGGGGGACTCGTTAGAACCCTGTCTTTAAGTTATCTCCTAAGAACTACTTAAAGATATTTCTATTATTTTGAGAGAAGATAGGCCTAAAGGACTTAATTGTATGATTCCTGTTGCAAAGTCTCTTCAGCACTGTGGACAGACTTACATTAGGCCTGTATATTTCAAGCTAAAATTTACTCCGAGCATACCTTTAATAACATTTCATTTTGCGGATGTGTATACATGTACTGGTAGCCTGGGAGTTGATGATGAGTGATATAATATTTATGGCACGTGCTTCGCAGATGAAATTTTGATTACCCTTGTGGGATAACAGATAACAGACATATGAATCAAACCATCAGGACCCAAATTCTTTATTTGAACAAACTGGTGGAAGGAAGGGGGAGGGAGGCAGGGTGCCAGATGGGCAGACATGCTGACCGTGTTCACATGCACACTTAGTATCCACTTGACCAGACTAAATTTCTGTTGCTATGTGGTGCACGCATCAGGTGTAAAGTACAGAATTAATACACGGTGTTCACCGTTGGCATAGGAGTGGCAAGCTCTTAAAAAGTGCAGGGGCACAGCGGGTCGCTCCGATGTCTCTCACGGCCCACACGCAACAGCTTGTATGGACATACATGTAATATAATGTAATAGCATTGCCACTGCCATGGCGTTTTATCAGTGGTGCTATATTAGTTTTATTAACTTTTATATTTTTTCCGACAGTACCATGATTTTGCCGACAAAATATGAATTGCAGAATATATGGGAGGCAAAAAAATGGGGGGAAAATTGACATCTTTGCTACCCCACTTTTGAAAGAAAAATATGACATGATATGGTATCAAAATCTCAACACCCGTGGGAAAAATGGAGGGCACAAAAACAGGGCTTGAAATTCGTCACCGACAGGGCACTGCCATTTCTGTTTTTGGAGTCGTCTTTTGGAGTTTAAAAAGGGCACTTCCATTGGAAAATGAAAAAGTCTATGGGAGGATTGCAAAAGGGCACCAAGGCCAAGAGCAGGGGCAACAGAGGCAATGGCCTCCGTGGCCTCCGTTAAATTCAAGCCCTGCAAAAATGTGATTTTGTCACGCTCCTTTAAAAATAAATTACATTCTTTTACACATTATTATATTTACGTGATATTGTACAAGCTGATTCATTTTGTAGAAAATTATTTAAAGGGTTTGTGTATAAAATATGGAGTTTATATACATCAACAAAGCAGTAGTAACGTGTCAGAATTTTACTAGCCCCTAGTGTGTGCCTTCCCTTTAAACATTTTTGTATGGGATGTACTAGCTCGCATATTAAAACTGTCAGAACTGCGAACATCAATTTGATGTGTTTTGCAGGCCACAGAGAAAGGGGCAACCGTAAGCTTGGCACGTTTCTGATATAAGTATTTGGAGAAGAGGGCAGGTGATGAAAAGAATGAAAATTCGGGAGAGAGGAAATGAGATTTTTATAGGCCACACAACTGGGTTGGCATTTTGGGGTTGAAATAATAAAGTGGGAAACGAAATTGATTTTATTGGGGAGGGGGTAGGGGGGAGGGGGTAGGGGGTAGGGGGTCAACTACATGTATACCCAAACGAAAAGAAACACGTCTACTGTCATTTTACATGTATTCGTATCTTAAAGGCACAGGCTCGTCAGCAATGCACGCTCGCCAAGTTCGTGCCACGAAATACGCAGCTCCATGCCTTTGCTATGGAGCTGCGTATTTCGTGGCACTAAATTGGCGCGCGCGCATTGCTGACGAGCCTGTGCCTTTAAGTGATCTCTGGGAGGAGTGGTTATCTCTAGGGATGGGAATTTACGGTTAATTCAGAAACCGGTTTGCAATTCTTTCAAGTGTCGGATAACCGGTTAAAACCGTTCGGCCGACACTAAAGATTGTTGCTGGTGTTTATAGATGCATTTGCAATGTACACAATACCCCTAGGCCCCCAAAATAATAGTTAAACCTTTATCTGGTCAATATTTTACTACGACCTCATGGGGTGTTATGGCCGAGCGGTCTAGTGCGTCGAACTTAAGTTCCTGTGCTAGTACTAGAATGTAGGTTCGATTCCTGGCCGTGACAGGTTGTGGCACCTGTGCCCTTGAGCAAGGCACTCAACCACACTTGCTCCCATTCCTTTAATATAAAATTCAGTCATTTTCTACTACATGTAGACACTATTTGTTTTGCAGGGCAACACTTCACTTTACACGTTCCTACACATTCTTACTGAGAACATATATGTAGGCAATAAGGCACAGTGTAGCTCATAGACACAGTGGATAATTTAAATAAATTAAGAAACTGCCAAGTTTATATCCGGAGGAGAACAGGTGCAGAAAGGAAATCACTCGCATCCTTGAGACTGGATAGCTAGTCAGGGTGCTAGGGGTGCCTGGGGGATGGGGGGCTGGGGGATGAGACTGCAGTTGAAACCTCGTTATTAAGAGGTCCTTGGGACGTTGCAGATTACCTTGTTATAACAGGAACCTTGTATTATCAGGAATAATAATAATAATAATAATAATAATAATAGACAGTTCTTATATAGCGCATTACAGATCCGACGGATCTCTCAATGCGCTTTCTGCATTATTACCCTGGTCATTGGGCTCAGTAGTATCATTCCTTATTCCTTCTCAGCTCCCTGGGGAGTATGCAGTCCCGTGCAGCTTATGCGCACAGGGACTAATCAAACACATTAGCTTTCTCTACCCTCACAGGTACCCATTTCCTCCTGGGTGGAGAGAAGCAATTCATGGCAAAGGAATGAAACCGAATGAAGAACAACGGATTGGGAAAATAAAGCAAATACTTTCTGTGCCAAGCAAATTTTTGTGCTGAGCAGCGGCATAAAACTGGCCCCTGGTTGCAAGAGCATTCTTTCGTGAAGAGCAAGGGGAGGGATTCCACGGTGTCTCTGGCCATTTCTAATTCAACTTAGAAGTTTATACATTCCCAAAATTAGGGGTCCAAAATGTTTGGTGTCCCAGTTACGTACGACACTCTTTGCTTCAAAAATCTCCACTTATGACCACAAATTCTCAGTACTGGACTGTGGCCTGTGATTATAGGGGTGGGGAGCATCATTTTCTTTTTCCTGAAAAATATTCAAAACAAAAGACCATAAAGGCTTATAATTTGTTCCATGGTATTGGATAGGAGTTTGGTGTCCCGGGTTACCTACGCCAATGAAAATTGGCTGTAGAATGAGTCTGCATTAGCCTTGGTGCCATATCTACACACAAACTTTGAGTGGCATTTGTTAAAATAAAAATAATTATTTTCCACTGGGAAACCACTTTCAATAATTAAAAACAATTGGAAATCTTAAAAAGCATGTCACACTTTTGGACCCCTAATTTTGGGAATTACCCATTATCTATGTTAATTGATCCCATTCCTGTAATTGGCGGCCCTTCCGCTGTTGGATGTGGTGAATAAATAAATAAATAAATAAATAAATAAAAATCCTTGGCCCCCGACTCTGCGACATCAGACTTGCATTTTGCCTGAACAGGTCACATGTATGTGACTAGACCAATCAAACGCAAGCTACAGTGTACAGCTATAACCGTTCTGGGGGAAAATACATTCCCAAAACACAGATCACATTTTTGACTTTTTGAGCCTCCAATTTTTCCCATGTGTGTTGAGGTTTTGATACCATATCAATTGTCATATTTTCCTCAATGCCATTCTAAAATTTCGCGCTCTCAATCCGTTTATTTTCAAGGATATCATCGAAAATCCACTGATGTTTTGTAAACTAATTTATCCATTCCATAAAGCAGTGCAGTGATCACACCAACCTTTTTGCTTCCACATCCAAATTGGAGATTGCAAAAATCCTGTTTTCTTCCCATGGATAGTATTTTGGGGAGGCGTTTTACACCCCGTTTACACTCGATTCGCCTTTGCCGAATCGAACTCCGTAATTTCCAAAAAGGGGAGTTGAAGCCAGGTAGGCACTAAGTGTAAACGCAAAAGGTGAATTGAAAAAGCGCCTTTTTCAAGTCACCTTTGGGGTAGGGTTGAACCCCGCAATTGCGGGGTTGAACCCTGCAATCGTCAAGGTCGCTTGTAGTGTAAACGCTACCCGAATACAGATTCGGCAATTTGAGTGTCCTTGGGGCGGTGCCCACAGTGTAGTAGATTTAATTGAAAAAAACTGGCACTAGTGCAGCAACACCTAACAGCTCACGCATGCGCTGCAGGTACATTTAGTGGTGACTTTTGCGGTTTCTGAAGCGAGTTGAAGCGATTTGGGGTGTAGTGTAAACGCGGCAAATGTTCAGTTTTGTGGTCGCAATAAAAATGCTGGATCTGTATCCACCTTTGCCGATTCGAGTGTAAACGCGGTGTTATATGATTGTTAGGTTAAAACAAAATCTGTTTTTGTAAACACACTTCTTTAAAATAAATCTGCTTTAGACAGATCAAATCATCCCATCCCTCTAGACTCCATCCACTAGGGGATTTACGAGGGATAAAACCGGGTAACGACAAGGACAAACACTCGTTAGCAAGCCTTGAAGATGTTTTTGGAGAGGCAGGTTGGCCACCTGTGACTTGAGAGACATTGTCGAGTGGTCGATGGCGGGCGTAAATGATGCGTGAAGAAATGCGACGTGAAGTATGCGTCCCTACGCTAACTTGTAAGCTTTGACACAGGAAAGTGTTGAGCCCATGTGTCTTTTTTAAGGTTATATTTAGGGACCAAGATTTTGTTTTTTATGATTAGCACGACTGTTAAAAGAAGCACATTACATGTACCTGCACTAGAACTTACAGGTATGGAACTAAACGCAGCTTACTTTTAAGAAGCATGGTTGTACATGTACGGTACATGGGTAATTCCCTAAATTAGGGGTCCAAAAGTGTGACATGCTTTTTAAGATTTCCAAGTGTTTTTTGGTGATTGAAAGTAAAAAATAATTATTGTTATTTCAACAAATGCCACCCAAATTTAATGTTTGTGTGTAGATATGGCACGAAGTTTAATGCAAACACATTCTACAGCCAATTAGGTAACCCGGGACACCAAACTCCTATTCAATACCATGGAACAAATTATAAGCCTTTTTAATGGTCTTTTGTTTTGAATATTTTTCAGGAATCAGAGAACAAAATATTGAAGAAAATTATGCTGCCCCCTATATTACAGGCCACAGTCCATTACTGAGAATTTGTGATCATGAGTGGTGATTTTTGAAGCAGAGAGTGTCGTACATAACTGGGACACCAAAAATGTTGGGAATTACCCACATGTAAAACCAGTTTGAAAGAATTTACCGTCGTTTTTAGAGGGTTATTTGTAATGACTTCATGAAATTGAAATAAATTTATACGGAGTCGTAGTGAAATTTTAACCAGATACAGGTTCAACGATTATTTTGGTGGCCTATCGATAAACACCAGCAACAATCTTTATTTTATTTATTTACCACATCCAACAGCGGAGAGACCGCCAATTACAGGAATGGGAGCAAGTGTGGTTGAGTGCCTTGCTCAAGGGCACAGGTGCCACAACCCAGTCGCGGCCCAAAATTGAACCTACATTTTAGTACTAGCACAGGAACTTAAGTTCGACGCACTAGACCGCTCGGCCATAACACCCCACAGCCGAACGGTTAAACCGTTTTATAAACCGACTCTTGAAAAATTTGTTTCTGAATTAACCGTCAATAATCATCATATTACACATGCATATGAAACATTTACAAAATCCCTTGAAGAATAACTAAAGCCAAAAGCCTTCACTTTGAAGCTGCCCTTCAGAATTTCGCTCTAAATTCAATTAATAAATTCAATTAATATACCAGTACTTGTACATGTATCTATCATTAAAGCTCAAGGGCACAGAAAAAGCGTAAAAACTAGACAAATCCTGTACTGCAACGGCTTGGGGCAGGCCTACACAGTTTTACTGAAAGCAATTTGCAGTAAACGTAATTTTCCCAGACTTTTTTCCCGGAGGCTAAATTTTCACACATGCATTCATAGGCACACGGTTCCGATGCACATCCATTAATTCTATTCTGTTCAATACCGTACACCAGGTGTTTGAGAAAATTGTTTTTGGTGTATTTTGTAATTCTGTAAAGTTGGGGGACAGAAATATCATTTGCAGTGACCCGAAATTTTACCTCCCGAGTTGACAAGAAAAATCTGACATGCTAAACAACTTTGCTTCATATGATGGATTATTTGTTCAGCAAGACATGCTATTGTTCGTTTAGATGTAAAATCAATCAAAGGTAGCCTTTTTCAACTTTGAAGATTTCATTGCAATAAACCACAGACAGAGGGCGCCGTTTGGAGTGCATCACGTAAGTTAAGAAAAAACATAAGACTTCAAGTTGGACTTGTGGCAAATTGCTGCAGTTTTCTCCTCCAGTTTTATCATGGCTTACAACAGGAAACATGTACATGTAGAACAAACTCAAACAGTCATGGATTACAAAAGTTCTAGGACGTTTGAGAAAAAAGGTGGAATCTTTTGTGCACAGTTGAATGTGATTTTCCTGTGTTTGCCTCTTGTGACATCATGACCTTGGTCAAGAATATGCATATTGCATTAGCATAAAAACTAAAAACCTTAGTGGGCCGGGCCCTTTAAAGTGTTGATAGCAATGGTAACAAACACCACGATTCTTTTTTCCCATGTAAAATGGTACCTTTGTGGGAGAAATTGCCAATTGAAGTTGCTTTTAAAAAAAATTGTATGCAGACAATTTTTGTTTACCATTCATTCAACACAAAAACCATGCACGGATTTGTAAGGTTTTCTGAAGTATTACTGCATCTATGTGGCTGAAATTTCTACAAGGCAGTTTATCAACATCATTCTTCAGTTATGTTATGTTGTTCCTGTTTTTAAATGTTTTCCAATCATGTAATCCGTCTATTTTGAAATTTGTCAAAATAAAATTTTCTACGGGCATGCAGTCGACATCAATTATGCAAATATTTAACATGCATGTTCTGTACATCGAGCCAGATTCCTTCATACATATTTACATTTTACTTGACATATGGTTTCGTTATGGAAATTTATACTTTTGGCAAATTCATTAAATCGGTTACGTGTTTGTTTTTTCAGCTATATACATGTACATGGGTTTTGTGTTAAGAGAATGGTAAAAAAAACCATTTGTGCAAACATATTTTTTAAAAACAAAAACACGTTCGCTATTCATTTCTTAGAAAAAGTGCCATCTTGGATGAAAAACTTATGTCAAGTTTGTTACCATTGCTATCAACACTTTGAGTAAGGTTTTTCTCGTCTCAAGGGCTGCGTTCGGGCGTGTACTTGTGTTAACACGAGAAGTACTCCTGCATGCGCGAATGGCAAGAATAACGACACTCGGGTCAGTGAGAGTATGCTCTCGCTACTTCCCACTGCTCTTATACTCCTGACGAGTGTCATGTGATTTGCACGAAGACGGCAGAACATGGGTGGAATTTAGGTGAATTTCCTCAATGTGTTGAAAACAACAACTCACTAAAGCCTAGCGTACATCGACCTTGCAACTGGAAGCAACTAGTGGCAACTGGCATTTACGGCAACTAGAAGCAACTCGCGGCAACTGGGAGCAACTGATCAGCAACTGATCAGTCGCGCACCTGCAACTACTGGCAACTGGAAAAATCCCAGTTACTCATGTTCTACTTTCTGGCAACTAGTTGTACCCAGTTGCAGTCAGTTGTGTTGATGTATACATAATTGCAACTAGTTGCTTTCAGTTGAACGTGTGCATATGATCACGTGCGCGCACTTCTACAGCAACTGCAAGCAACAGTTGCTTCCAGTTGCAAGGTCAATGTACTCTAGGCTGTACCGAGTTGCCGTGTCGATGTGCGCACTCTGGAAATGTAGATATAGCTGGATGCTCCCAGTTGCCGCTAGTTACGGAACTAATCAGTTTCTGTCGATGTGCGCGCTACGCACACATCGAGAGCAACTGATCAGTTGAGTTGCTTCCAGTTGTATGCTAGGCTTTAAATACAAAGTATGATGTTTTGTCGTTAAAATAGAGTAAATGCTTTAAAGATTCGTTCGGAGAAAAAAATCAAATTAGCTGAGAACGTATGCTATAAATTACCCCCCACCCCCTCCCCCTCAAAACACCCTCCCCCAAAATGTCAATATGTATAGTGAGAGGTGGGCACGAAAAATCAATATTGACCTCAGGATTTGAACCAGTTTGACTGAGAGTTGACTTGCTCATGGCAACCTCCCCAGCTGTCACAGATCTATTGATTTTTTTTCTCGTAAATGTCTTCTTGTTTTTGTTAGTGACCTTTCAAATGCATAGTGTGATGATTCTTGCTTTTACATAAATGGCACCAAAAATAGATGTGTAATTATCATAGTTTTAAAGCAATCGGAGTTAAAATGCGCGAATATACGCGCATGCGCGAATGTGCGCGAATATATTCGCGAATATACGCGAACATGCGCGAATATACTCTATACGCGCATTCGAGTTTATCGAAGGTTTTCTTTGCATTTTGTGTATTTTGTATATATTCAGTCTTACCTGACGAGGAGCGGGTTACGATCGAAAATTTGTAAGAAATAAAACTATCATACAGGATGATGGCTTTCAGAAGAATATTCAATTTATCTGGAGAAACCCTGTGTTAGGTCAAAAACATCATTAAGAATGTCAAAGAGTTAAAATGAGGGGTTAGATTTGTGGTTGGCCGATTTAAAAACGGATAGGGACCATAAGGGGCCAATTTCATGGCACTTGCCGAGCAAACGAATTTGCTTACATGTAGCGCAGAATAGACAGCCGAAGTGTGACGTGGTTGCCATGGTAACTGGCTCTAAACATCATGGCCATCAGAAAAAGTACCATTGCAAAAGCACAGGGA